>OU015537.1:9221723-9821723 GCA_907165065.1 Caprimulgus europaeus
CACAGCTATGTCCCCTCCCAAGACCTTCCTCACTCCCTCCCTGCTGTGGGGAGGGGAAATGTTGGAGAGACAGCTTTGATGCTGTGCTGGCACTGCTCAGCAGTAACCAAAACACTGGTGTGTTATCAACACCTTTCTAGCTACTAGTACAAAACACAGCACTCCGAGGGCTGCTATGGGGAAAATTAACTCCATCTCAGCCAGACCCAATACAAGAATGTAAGGGTATGTGGAAGGAGAGTGTCTGTTCCTTTAAGGGCATCTGGTCAAAGAAGCCGTAAACAAGAACATATAGAGATAAACCAGACCAACACAGGATAAGAACAAACCTGGTCAGTCCCACTAATTGGTAAAGACATGTGGAGGTGATGATGTTTATTTTTTCAGTTGGGAAGATAAGGAAAGGGAAGGGGACAGACAAATAGAGTCATAAAACCTGACCAATTAGCATTTAAAAAGACAATAACCAGTAACAAATCTGGTCAGTCACACTCATTAATGGGCTATCAAGAAACTGCAAGCATACTGGGACTTTGCAGCTGAATACAAACCTGAGAGTCCAGGATGTTGCAGGGGGTCAGTGGAACTATGCCATCTGATGACGCAATGCGCAGGGGAAGGGGGAACAGGGAGGAACAAAGACAAGGGTAGAGAGAAAGGAGTATAAAAAAGGCTGGGTGCATGTAAAATGGGGCTAGTCAGTATGCTTCTTTGAGCCCTGCGCCTGATCATTGCAGTCTTTTCTATCTTATATCTCTCTACATAATCTCATTCTCTATTTCCCAAAGTTAAATCTCCTTGAGGCACACACCAGGTCTCCCCATCTGTGTGAGCTGATGTTACCTCACAAACTGGGGGGATCTCCACAACAGCACCCGGGGCAGAGGCACGTAAGCGGGAACGCAGGTACCGCAGAGCTCGGTCCTTGATAGAGTGAGAGCGAAAGATTCCGAACCTGCCTCTCTTGCCTGTATCTTAAGGATTTCTTTACAGGCAGTAGTTTTCCATTGTGCTTTGATCTTTCTCACAGCAGGGTAGGTATCTCGGGCATGTCTGGGGTGCCCTTGAGTCTATCACAGGCCTATGTTATCTAAATGCAGGTACTTTACTTGTCAAGCACTAAACAACAATTAGTAGTGTGATATATGTGTTTCGACACCCCAGGTACAAGTCCCTTGAGCGTGTTTACAGTCCTCCTCGCCAATCTTCCGTTATATTCCCACACCATCCTTCCACATTACCCACCAAGTACACCCAAGTCCTTGAGTGTAGACAATCCCACAAATGGGTTTGCCTTTTCCCATGGGAGGAGCAATCCATACCGCCTTCCCCAACTACTTCCCTGTGTGCATTACAGGGACCTTATCTCCTCCCACAGTATGTAGGGGTTTTGTTTGGGCAGGACCATCCTCTGGTTCTGACCAGCCAAATGGCTTTCATTAAATTTATATCCCAGTGCTTCCATCCCCCATTGCTCAATGCTCTCAACATCGTCTTTAACAGTCCATTGTATCTTGCAATCTTAGCAGAGGCTTGTGGGTGTGTGGTGGGTTGACCTTGGCTGGGTGCCAGATGTCCACCAAAGCCCACTCTATCACTCCCCCTCCTCAACTAGGCAGGGGAAAGTAAAATATAACGAAAGGCTTGTGGGCGGAGATAGGCTTGTGGATAGAGAGAGATCACTCACCAATTACCGGCACAGTCAAAACAGACTCAACTTGGGGAAAAAAAAAAATAATTAATTTATTACCAATCAGACAAAAGGATAATGAGAAGTAAAACCAAATCTTAAAACACCTCCCCCATCCCTCCCTTCTTCCCGGGGTTAACTTCTCTCCCAATTTCCACCTCCTCCCCTCCAGCGGCACAGGGGGACAGGGAATGGGGGCTGGGATCAGTTCATCACACGTTGTTTCTGACACTCCTTTTTCTTCAGGGGGAGGATTCCTTCCCCTGCACCAGTGTGGAGTCCCTCTCATGGGAGACAGTCCTCCAAGAACTTCTCCAATGTGAGTTCTTCCCATGAATGACAGGCATATGCTTGAAGGAGGCTGTGACCCTGTGGGAAGCCTGCGCTGGAGCAGGTTCCTGTCAGGACCTGTAGCCCGTGGAGAGAGGAGCCCACGCCGGAGCAGGTTTGCTGGCAGGACTTGTGACCCCATGGGGGACCTGCGCTGGCGCAGTCCCTTCCTGAAGGACTGCACACCATGGAATGGACCCAGACTGGAGTAGTTCGTGAAGAGCTGTCAGTCATGGGAAGGACTCACGTTGGAGAAGTTTGGAGGACTGTCTCCCGTGAGAGGGACCCCACGCTCTTGCGGGGGAAGGAGACCTCCCCCTGAGGAGGAAGCAGCGGCAGAAACACCGTGTGATGAACTGACCCCAACCCCATTCCCTGTCCCCCTGTGCTGCTGGGGAGAGGAGGTGGAAAATCGGGAAAGAGATTAAGCCCGGGAAGAAGGGAGGGATGGGGGAGGTGTTTTAAGATTTGGTTTTACTTCTCATTCTCCTCTAATTTCGATTGGAAATAAAGTAAATTTGTTTTTTTTTCCCCCAAGTCGGGTCTGTTTTGCCCGTGCCAGTAACTGGTGAGTGATCTCTCTCCGTCCTTATCTCCACCCACGAGCTTTTCGTTATATTTTTCTCCCCCTGCCCATTTGAGGAGGGGGAGTGATAGAGTGGGCTTTGGTGGGCATCCGGCTTCTAGCCAGGGTCAACCCACCACAACAAGCTGGCTGAAGTTATAAACAAAGCTTTAAACTAGATTTAGCCAAACTAAAACACAAAACCAAAATGCATAGGCAATGGAGGCAGGGACATACAACCTGGGGAGATTATAGGGATATGGTCCAGGAGTGCAGGGAGGGGATCAGGAAAGCCAAGGCACAGCTGGAGCTGAATTTGGCTAGGGACATAAAAAATAACAAGGGTTTCTTCAGATACATAGGACAACAAAGATGAAAGAAACTGTACCAGCCCTGATGAGTGAAATGGAAGACCTGACTACAACCAACATGGAGAAGGCTGAGTTACTCAAAAGTGGTTTTGCCTCAGTCTTCACTGTCAAGTGCTCTAGCCATGCTGCCCAACTCACAGTATCTAAAGGCAGGGACTGGGAGAGTGAAGTACTGTCCACCATAGGAGAAGATCGGGTTCAAGAACATCTAAGGAATCTGAGTGTGCACAACTCCATGGGACCTGATGAGGTGTATCCGTGGGTCCTGAGAGAACTGGCAGATGAAGTTGCTAAGCCACTCTCCATTATATTTGAAAAGTTGTGGCAGTCTGGTGAAGTTCCCAGTGACTGGAAAAGGGAAAACATAACCCTCATTTTTTAAAAAGGGAAAAAAGGAAGACCAGGGGAACTACAAGCTGGTCAATCTCACCTCTGTGCCCAGCAAGATTATGGAGCAGATCTTCCTGGAAACTATGCTAAGGCACATGGAAAACAGAGAGGTGATTGGTGACAGCCAACATGGCTTCACCAAGGGCAAATTGTGCCTGACGAACTTGGTGGCCTTCTATGACGGGGCTACAGCAGTGGTGGATAAGGGAAGATGACTGATGTCATCTACCTGAACTTGTGTAAAGCATCTAATACTGTCCAGCACAACATCTTTGTCACTAAAATGGAGAGACATGGGTTTGACAGGTGGACCACTTGGTGGATAAGGAATTGACTGGAAGGTCACACTCAAAGAGTTGCAGTCAACGACTCGATGTCCAGATGGATACTAGTGATGAGTGGTGTCCCTCAGAGGTCCATATTGGGACCTGTATTATTTAACATCTTTGTTGGGGACATGGACAGTGGGATTCAGTGCACCCTCAGCAAGTTTGTGGATGACACCAAGCTGAGTGGTGTGGCTAATACAAAAGGACAAAGCTCAATTAGAGTTGAAACTGGCCAGTGTTGTGCCAGAAAACAAACAAAGGCTTTTTAAAGTATGTTAATAGCAAGAGGAGGTCCAAAGAAAACATTGGACCAGTACTTGTTGAAGATGATCATCTGACTGTCCTGGTTTTACTAGGATAGAGTTAATTTTCTTCTTAGTAGTTAGAATAGCAGTGTTTTAGTTTCAGTGTAGAACTCATTATGAGAGGAATGCTGATAAGGTACTAATGTTGTTAGTTGTTGCTAGAGCCCAAGGCCATTGTGTTTGACTGGTTCACAGCTGCATTAGGACTGGGAGGGAGAAACACAGTGAATAGCAAAACCCAAACTGGCATTTGGATGTGCCAATGAAATATTCCATATCATATCATGTCATGTCAGTATATTAACCAGGGCTGACCGAAAATTGGAGGTATTCTCTCAGGGATCACTGAGGCTCACTCTTCCAGGGTTTTGGTTTTGGGACTGTCTGGGCTCTGGGATTGTTAACTGGCACAGGCCGGGCATTGGTCAGTGGGTGATGAGCAATTGCACTGTGCATCACTCAATTTTATATTCTGTTATTACTATTGTTATCATTATAATTTTATTTTAATTAGTCAATAGTTTTTTATCTCAACTAGTGAGTCTCCTTGCCCTTTTCTTTCCAATTCTCTTCCCTACTCCCTGGGGGGAAGGGGGGTGGGGGGAGCACGAGAGAGCAGGCTTTGTGTTTGGCTGCAAACCAAAAAGGTGAAATCACCACAGTCTTTTTTGGCGCCCCAGCGTGGGGCACGAAGGGTTGAGATAAAGACAGATTTGACCAGACTGTGTTAAAACAAAACTCTGATAAGCATTAATTATGAGGCCTCTGACTTGGTCGGCGCTGATCGGAACGCTGTTTTCTGAGCTCTCAAAGTTTTTTTTAGAGTTGTGTTCTGTATCACCTCACTTGCCGTATGTGCTACGTGCCAGTATTTATATGTGGTTTACCACCTTTAGGTGTTGGATTGGAAGGAGGGATGCTGTTTTGCTGACTAGGGTTTCCGTTGTGCTGTGCTGTGGGGTGCTGGTTGTTGGTATGATAAAATCATGGGTAGTGGGACAGATTTTGTATCTGTATGCAGTGGTGGCAGGTGGCACAGCGCAGCCAGCTTCATCCCTGCATTTTGGGAGCCGTCTGGTGGGCATGGTCACCAACTACACCTTTTCCTGGAACAGCCAATACAAGGAGGGGACATCTGCCTTCATTTTCCCCTTCTCCTCTGAATCATTTATAAAAGCTCTTGAGAATTTTGAATATCCTTGGGATGCTCAAACTACCATCACCCTGTTGCTGAATGTGTGTCAGGTTGTGATGTTGCTTAGATCTGCTACTGGTGCTCAGTGCAGATGTCAGTGTTGTGCTGCCACTCCAGCTCCTTCAACAGACACTGCAGCCACTCCACCACCCGCAACCAATACTGCAACCACTCCACCCCCTGCTACCAACACTGCAGCCACTCCTCCCCCTGTGACCAACACTGTAGCCACTCTACCCACTGCTACAGGCAACACTACAACTACTCCGACCCCAACACCTGCCAAAGTTACTCAAACCTTAGTGAAAAACATCACAGATAAACCAAACAACCAACTCGTGCCCCTACACAAAAGAGGAAATACACAAAGAAATCTGTTCGCATAACAAAGGATGAGGAGGAAGCAAGGCCATCATGAGAACCGGAGGGAGAGCCAGAATCAGAGGTAATCATCTAGTCCCTATCCCTCAGTGAGCTGTGAGACATCCGAAAGGATCTCAGCCATCATCCAGGCAAACACATGTCCACCTGGATGCTCCACTGATGGGACAATGGAGCCAACAGCATGGAACTAGATGGTAGGGAAGCCAAGCAGTTGAGATCCATTACTAGAGAAAGTGGTATTGACAAAGTGATTGGGAGAGAGCCACAGACTCTCAACCTCTGGAAGCAACTCCTGTCAAGTGTGAAAGAAAGGTTCAACTTTAAGGATGATGTTTTGTGTAATGTAAATAAGTGGGACGCCATAGAGAAAGGCATCCAGTGCTTGAGAGAATTAGATGTGCTGGAAGTGATTTATAGTAACCTGAATGACGATCAGTTACCCAAAGATCCAGATGAAGTCCCGTGCACACAAGGCATGTGGCGGAAGGTTCTACAGAACGCACCAGCATCATATGCCAAGTCACTGGCAGTACTGAGTTTCAGAGTTGGAGAGGAGCCAAAGGTGGATGAAATGGCTTGCCAGCTCCAGACATACATAGACACACTCTCCTCCTCCCTCATCTCGGCTGTAGAAAAAATGACCCAAGAGTTCCAGGAATTCATGTCTGATTCCTCTGCATATACCAAGGTCTCAGTTGATAAGAACAAGCGTTCCTCTGCACAAGAGAAACAGCACACGCCACAGGGCACACTGTGGTTTGAATTGCATGGCCATGGAGACGACATGAAAAAGTGGGATGGCAAACCCACCTCAGCCCTAAAGGCACTTTTTTGTAAGCTGCAAAGAAAACCAAATGCAAAAGGGAGTTCTTGCAAGAAAGCTGCTCCAGTTCTCAGTGGACAACTCTGCAGACAGCGTAGATGGGCTTCAGATCCCTATCTACAAGACGTGAATGAAGAGAAGAGGGGTCCAGCCCATGTGATCTGCCCAAACTCATATGATGAAGATGGGCAGTCTGATCAAGATTAGAGGGGCCCTGCCTCCAGCCAGGTGGAGGAGAGGGATAATTGAGTTTACCAGACTGTGTGGATTCGTTGGCCTGGCACATCTGACCCACAAGAGTGTAAGGCTCTAGTGGACACTGGTGCCCAGTGCATCATGATGCCATCAGACTTTAAAGGGACAGAATCTATCTGCATTTCTGGAGTGACAGGGGGGTTCCAACAGCTGAAACTGATAAGCAAACATATAAAATATAGTTAGATTTTAGAAAATGAGTTTAAGATTCATTTTGTCTGTATTAAGAGTTAGATTTTAGAAAATAAGTTTAGTTCGTTTTGTCTGTGTTAAGTGGGAAACTTTTCCAATAACTAACAAGCTATTCCACACTATCAGCAAAGGCCTTGCGGTGCCTGGTATGCGAGCAGTCTGGAGCAAGAGAAGAAGGAACTGGTATGCAACCCCTGCAGTCTGAAGCAAGAAAGCTGGCTTTGTTTGGTCTAGCGGTGTACAAGGGTGCTAACAAGCATCAACAGGAGGCAGTGCGCAAGCGTGAATGGGAGTGAACTCATGTTAAAAATTTCTTGGAACTAATTAGCTTAACCCATCCTAAATTTAATGAATATGTATGTATGTGTACTTTAAAGAAATGCCTTTGTAAAGGAGTGGGGGTGCACATGGTATTTTTAGAGCGATTCACCCTGTCGCCTGCTGGCGAATAAAACATACCTGCTTTGTTGGGGCCTTAGCAATATTACATGACTATAATACTAGTTAGGCTGCAGTTGGGCCGCTCTCAGTTACGTGCCAGAAAAGATAAGCTACAGTAAAGAATGTGGCTACGTGGCAAAATGATAAACAGCAATTGAGAAAGATGGATGCAAGCTGGAAAACAGGATATTACGGCGAGGAAGTGAACCTGAACCAAGATAAGAACGAACCAGTGGGACTGAGAGGTCAACGTGTGAACAGTAGCTATTAACCAATAGTAATTAGCTTCGTACTATGTTTGGTATGTGGACACGTATACGGAACTTAAAGAGGTATATAACAAGCAGCTTTCTGATAATAAAGTGGATTTGAGCTTACATCTTATAGTGTGTGTAAATGGCTCATTTCTCGCTCGCCCAAATAGCCCGCAACACTGCTTTAGAACTCCCTACGAATTGTAAGGTTTGATTCCGTAGATGAAAATGAGCATGATTGGGAATGAGTGCCAAAAACACCCCATTGTGACTAACCCAGATGCTCCATGCATCTTCAGTATAGACTACCTCAGGAGAGGGTATTTGTGGTGGGTTGACCCTGGCTAGAGGCCGGATGCCCACCAAAAGCCCACTCTATCACTCCCCCTCCTCAAATGGGCAGGGGGAGAAAAATATAACTAAAAGCTCGTGGGTGGAGATAAGGACAGAGAGAGATCACTCAGCAATTACTGGCACGGGCAAAACAGACTCGACTTGGGGGAAAAAACCAAATTTACTTTATTACCAATCAAAATTAGAGGAGAATGAGAAGTAAAATCAAACCTTAAAACACCTCCCCCATCCCTCCCTTCTTCCCGGGCTTAATCTCTTTCCCGATGTTCCACCTCCTCCCCCCAGCAGCACAGGGGGACAGGGAATGGGGTTGGGGTCAGTTCATCACACGTTGTTTCTGCCGCTGCTTCCTCCTCAGGGGGAGGACTCCTTCCCTCACACCAACATGGTGTCCCTCTCATGGGAGACAGTCCTCCATGAACTTCTCCAACGTGAGTCCTTCCCATGACTGAAAAGTTCTTCACAAACTGCTTTGGCATGGTTTCATTCCATGGGGTGCAGTCCTTCAGGAAGAGACTGCTCCAACGCGAGTCCCCCACAGGGTCACAGGTCCTGCCAGCAAACTTGCTCTGGCATGGGCTCCTCTCTCCACGTGCTACAGGTCCTGAAAGGAACCTGCTCCAGCGCGGGCTTCCCGCGGGGTCACAGCCTCCTTCGGGCATCCACCTGCTCCGGCGTGGGGTCCTCCACGGGCTACAGGTGGTCATCTGCTCCACCATGGACCTCCATGGACTGCAGGGGGACAGCCTGCTTCACCATGGTCGTCACCACAGGCTGCGGGGAATCTCTGCTCCGGCGCCTGGAGCACCCCCTCCCCCTCCTTCTTCACTGACCTTGGTGTCTGCAGAGTTGTTTTCTCTTACATCTTCTCACTCCTCTCTCTCCAGCTGCAAAGTGTGTAGCTTTTTTTTCTTCCCTCTCTTCCTTTTTTTTTCTTAATTATGTTCTCACAGAGGCGTTACTGATTGACTTGGCCTTGGCCAGGGGCGGGTCCGTTCTTGTAGCCGGCTGGCATTGGCTGTGTCGGGTTGGACATGGGGGAAGCTTCTGGCAGCTTCTCTCACAGAAGCCACCCCATGTCCCCTCCCCCACTGCTACCAAAACCTTGCCACGCAAACCCAATACACTTGTTTCCCAGGACACTCTTGCCCCACTTGGTCAGTTGAGCCCTGTCAGCTGTCAATGCCACATGATGTCATGCTCATCAATAAAAGCTCAGGGACAGGAGGAGGAAGGAGGATATTTGGAGTTATGATGTTTCTCTTCCTAAGTAACCATTATGCTGTGTGTTGCTTAGCTGCCTATGAGGATTAACCCACAACATAATCTTACCCTCTTCAGAGTGCAGCTGGTCAAGGTAACCTTGTATCTGGCCTACAGGGAAACAATACCTGCTTTTCATTTTTCTTCCTCACCCTCAATGTTCACTGCTCCCTGATGTCTCCACAACCTTTCTGTAGACTGTTTTGGTGCCAACCTAGCCTCTTTTCTATTGGGCTGCCACTCTCCAAACAAATGCTATGCCCTCTTCCTCTAATGTTTTAAAATGATTGACTGACTGACTAGACTAATTCTGCACCTTCTGCAATACCATCAGGCATAGAATCATAGAATGGTTTGGGTTGGTGTTGCAGTGGAAGGACTTAAGGTCACTTAAAGAATCACCTTCAAAGATATCAGAGAAAAGTAATTTTAATATGAATTTGTAGAGAAACGTGACTTAACAGAGTTCGTTGGCAAAAAGTTCACTCTATTTCTTATTACATGGAAAAAGCATACAAAAGAGGAACATATGATTATGTGTTTTGTATGGGGTAGCAGCAATTTGATGTTCATTAATACTATTATAATAAATCACAAGACTGGTGTCCTGGTTGTGCTTTCAATTATATATTCTTGTATAACTTGTGGTTGTAATAGCGTGCTCTGTGAATCGCTTATGGTTATAGTATTGTACTACTCTTGCTTTTAAAATTGCAGTAGTGCATTCCTCCATTGTATCTGTAAAACCTGCAGTAGTGGTGTGTTAAGTCTATAAGTGAAGTTCAAGTCATTTGTTTGAACCTTGCTGTTAAGTCTCTTTCTGTAACAGTTCAAAGCTGGGCAATCCATACAATACCTGTGAAAAATTCCCCTCGAGTTCAGTGAAATGCTTTAGCATTCCTCAATTAGCGAAGGGTTGAGCTTCGAGTGGAGAATTACAGCTGTTGCAGATATTTTGATAAAATAATAAAGATTTAATCATATAAAAGTCAAATTGTTAAGTTTGAAGTAGATCACCAAAGAAGTCATTGTTAAGTTTGAAACAGGTAACCATAGAAGCAATTGATAGGTTTGAAATAGGTAACTACAGAAACCTCACTAAGAAATTACTGTATTTTTATGTTTTGTTTTAAGAAACTAAGGAGTTAGTCACAGATACTGATTTTTCACTTCTCTCTTCTCTCCTTAGAAGGTGAAAGCAATCAAATTCAATTTTTATATGTTCTTAGGGTACAACATAAAAATTTTATTTCGAAAGTCTCTTGTTCAGAGTCTCTTATACACTTTGGCATTAACTTCTGCACTGCTGTGCCTTCTGTGGTGTATGATCCTGCACCCTGATGCCATCGAACTTTAAAGGAGCAGAATCCATTTGTATTTCTGGAGTCACAGGGGGGTCCCAAAAGCTGACTGTGTTGGAGACTGAAATGAGCCTGACTGGGAATGACTGGCAAAAACACCCCATTGTGACTGGCCCAGGTGCTCCGTGCATTCTTAGCATAGATTACCTTGGGAGAGGGTATTTCAAGGACCCAAAAGGGTACCGGTGGGTTTTTGGCATAGCTGCCTTGGAGACAGAGGAAATCAAACAGCTGTCTGCTCTGCCTGGTCTCTCAGAGGAATCTTCTGTTGTGGGATTGCTGAGGGTCAAAGAACAACAAGTTCCCATTGCTACCACAACAGTGCACTGGCAACAATATCACACCAACCAAGACTCCATAATTCCTAACTGATTCATCAGCTGGAGAGCCAAGGAGTGATCAGCAGGACTCACTCTCGCTTTGACAGCCCTATGTGGCCAGTGCAAAAGTCAAATGGGGACTGGAGACTGACAGTGGTCTATCGTAGCCTGAATGAAGTCATACCACCACTGAGCACTGCCGTGCTGGACATATTAGAGCTCCAGTATGAACTGGAGTCCAAGGCAGCCAAGTGGTACGCCACCATAGACATTGCTAATGCGTTTTTCTCAATTCATTTTGGCAGCAGAGTGCAGGCCACAGTTTGCTTTCACCTGGGGGGGTGTCCAGTACACCTGGAATTGACTGCCCCAGGGGTGGAAACACAGCCATGTGTCCATTTGCAATGGACTCATCCAGAATGCACTGGAAAAGAGTGAAGCTCCAGAACACCTGCAACACATCGATGACATCATCATATGGGGCAATACAGCAGAAGAAGTTTTTGAGAAAGTAGAGAAAATAATCCAAATCAACCTGAGAGCTGGCTTTGACATAAAACAAGCAAGGCAAGGGACCTGCACAAGAAATTCATGTTTTAGGAATAAAGTAGCAAAATGGATGTCATGAGATCGCAATGGATGTGATAAATAAAATGACAGGTATATCGCCACTGACTAGCAAAAAGGAAACACAAGCCTTCTTAGGCCTTGAGGGATTCTGGAGAATGCACATTCCAAATTACAGTGAGCTCGTGAGCTCTCTCTACCCAGTGACCCAAAATGATTTCACATGGGGTCCTGAGCAATGACAAGCCTTTGAAAAAATTAAACAGGATATGATCCATGCAGTAGCCCTTGGGCCAGTCTGGACAGGACAAGATGTTCAAAATGTGCTCTACACTACAGCTGGGGAGAATAGACCTACCTGGAGCCACTGGCAGAAATCACCAGGGGAGACTCGAGGTCAACCCCTCGGGTTTTGGAGTCGAGGATAATAAGGATCCGAAGCCCGTTATACTCCAACTGAAAAAGAGATATTGGCAGCGTATGAGGGAGTTGGAGCTGCTTCAGAAGTGATCGGTACTGAAGCACAGCTCCTCGTGGCACCCTGATTGTCTGTGCTGGGCTGGATGTTCAAAGGGAACGTTCCCTCTACATGCCACACAACTGATGCCATGTGGAGTAAGTAGGTCGTACTGATCACACAGTGGGTCCAGATGGGAAACCCTGGTCATCCAGGTGATCTAGAAGTGATCGTGAACTGGCCAGAAAGCAAAGATTTTGGAATGTCACCTGAGGAGGAGGTGATGTGTGCTGATGAAGCTGTGTTGCGTGAAAGGGTTAGTAAGGCAATTTAGCAGGAAATAAACCCTCTTGCCTTCCAACTCACCCTCAGATAACTGGAGGAGCTGCGGGTGGCTAGGCTTAGATCATGAGTGATGCCCAATTGAGCACTACAGGTCTGACAACTGCAGACTCACTTGATATTGCACTGCACTCCTGTATGCACGATTTATGGACTCATATGGCTAAATCTGCAGCATTTAGCAGCGTCCCGGGTCAGTTGGGGTGGCTGGTTACAGGAGAACACAGTTCAATGTGGTACTACCAGTCCGGATATACCAATGCCGAATCCGGTCGATAGTGCCCTGTACCCACTGTCCAGTCACCATCTATGGACAGCAGCCCAGCAAGAAATTGTGCAGCAAGTCTGTAAGCAAATAAAAGCACCTTTAATAGAGCAACAGGATTAATACAGATTTGTATGGATTTCCAGTGATATACTGCTGTCTGCAGAAATAAATGCTAGTACTAAAGTTACAAATTACTAAAAAGCTATTAATTGCTAAAAGGTGACAAGTTACTACAAAGCACTAGGTTAGTAAAATGATTCTCCGGAGTTTTTCTAAGTTTCCGAGAGAGAGATTCTTGGCTAAGTCTAAGTCTAAGTCTTACCCAAAGGTGTCCCAGTGGGGTTGAAGAAAGGTTCAGCTGATCCCAGGGGTCAGCAATGGAGTCCGTGATGATGTCTTCCCTGATTGTGATGATATCTTCCCCAATTCTCTCCTTTCTTTGGCCTATTGTTATACTATTTTTACCTGCAAGGTGGAGCTTTCAGTGAATCTAGTCATACCTTTACGGTGTCTGGTAAAGGCACTTCCGTTCCTCTTTTAAGGTAAAAGTTACCAAAACTTAGAGATACTCTCTATGAGGGAGAAAGAGGGAGGTCAGTGGTATGGAGTTATGGTTTTTGTTAAGGTCCACAAAGGGAGGTAGTTGTCAAAAGGGGCATCTGTTAGGGAGAGAGCAAGGCAGAATGGTTGTACGAGCAGAAGTCTGGTCTAACATTTACCAGGCCGCAGTGGAAAAGTACTGAAAACGGATACTGACTGTGACTTTTATCTCAATCTGGTAAACAACCTTGAGAAAGTAAGTGTGTGAAAAATGTAGAGAATTCTTTACCATTAAGCCGCAAGTAGGAGGACGATGTAAATGTAACATGCACCAACCATGCACCTTGGATCCAGCATACAACAGAGACTACACACCAATCTCCTACTGTACCTAATGACACAAATTCCATTAACTGTGTGTATATATTGTGATAGTTTCACTTGGCTAGCCCTTGGCTAGCAGCCAACACAGCCGTTCACCCACTTCCCCCCCACCCCCAGGGGATAGGGGAGAGGACTGGGGAGCAAGGATAAAGGAGGCTTGTAGGTTGAGATAAGAACAGTTTAATAATAGAAAGAAAACTTAAAATAATACTAATATTAAAATAGTAGTGATAATGATAACAGTAACAAAATATGAAAATGAGTGACACCCAAGGCTATTGCTCACCCCCCTCCTGACCAAGCCCGGCCTGTTCCCAGATAACGAATCATAGTAATTAGCAAACCTGAAAATTGTCATTTGGATATGCCAATGAGATATTCCATATCATATAACATTATGTTCAGTATATTAATGAGAGTTGACTGGAAAGCTAGGGGATTCTCTTGGGGATCCCTTGGGCTCACTTTTCTGGGATTGCAGCTTTGGTTTTGGGACTGTCTCAGCTCCAGGATCGCTAGCCAGGGGACAGGCTGGGCATCAGTTGGCAGGTGGTAAGCAATTGCACTGTGCATCACTCATTTTAATATTCCATTATTATTGTTATTATAATGATTATTTTAATTATTATTTTATTTTAATTATTAAATTGTTTTTATCTCAACTCACAAGTTTTCTCACTTTTACCCTTCCAGTGAGCAAGTGTTGGTTCTTTAAGAGCCGAAGCTAGAGGCGTCTTCGGCCTTGAGCAATTAATTCCTGACTTTGAGTGAAAATTAAAACAAAGCAGACTAACAAGCAAAAGAATGTGAGACAAGATAAGAGATTACTAGTGTGCTGTAATTAGTAATCAGTCAGAAGTAAAAGAATGGCTCATGGACAGGTGGAATTATCCAATCAAGTATTGTAACCAGGCATGTGAACAGTAGCTTTTAGCCAATGAAGAGTTGTTTATGTATGTGTGTGTGTGTGTTAGAAGCTTAAGAGTATATAAGTGATCGTGTAACCAATAATAAAGGTCTCCGGTGGGATTCACATTGAATCGTGTGGAGTCCATGTGTTATCCTTCTCACAAGCGTCTGTTTGGTGTTTGTCTGCCAGCCAGGCTAAAATCACCACACTGTGGAAACATATTTAGTTGATCTAATATTCAGTAAAAAGTTCAGCACAGAAGGGAGACTTCTTCTGACTTTTGTTGATGACACAGTGCTGGAGGACTTCATCAGTAAATGGGACAACTGGGCATTGTAGTGTCAAGACACTTTTTTTAGTGAATCACATTCATAGAATGCAGTCACGAAAAAAAGTAAATGAAATTTTAGTACACTTTAAGTGTCAGGATAACAGGGGAAAGTGTTTGTGCAGTGCTAAAAAGAGTTGATGAGAAATATCAGAAATACTGGCCATTGATGAAGGTTAATTCACACTAGAGTGTGAAGATGATGAGAAGAGCTGCTCAGGGAAGCAGAAATCTAGAAACTAGGTGATTAATACAGCTTCTGCAAGAATTGTCCATTAAAAGTCAAGTAGCCAACACTACATAAGTCAGATTAGCTGTTGGAAATAATATGACAAGACATCATCCATGTTCTCTGTTAAGGGATGTAAAGATGAAAATGCCTCCTTCAGCAGCTCCAGCCCAGGACTTCCTCTTGCTCTGCCACTGAAGCTCATGCTGGTGTCCTCAGGAATGCAGAGTCTCTGGCCAGGCTGAGGAAGTCTGGTGGTTTCATTTGGCTAGTACTTGGCTAGCAGCCAAACACAGCTGTTTGCTCACTCATCCCCCACCGCCCAGGGAAGAGGGGAGAGAATTGGGGGCAAGGGTAAGGAGACTTATAGGTTGAGATAAGAACAATTTAATAATAGAAATAAAATAAAACTTAAAATAATACTGATATTAAAATAATTATTATAATATTAGTAATATTAGTAATAAAATATGCAAATGAGTGATAAACAGTGCAATTGCTTGCCACCTGACAACCAAGCCTGGCCCATTCCCAGATAATGATCCCAAAAGAGTGAAAATCCTGAATCAAAACCGCAATCCTGGAAGAGCGAGAGCCCGAGCAAAAGTTGGAGAGCGCAAAAAAAAGGAAGAGACCCTCATTAATATACTGAACATGACATTACATGATATGGAATGTTCCATTGGCATATTCAAATGGTCAATTTAGCTTATTAAATTAAATATTCCTTGCCCCCTTACATCTTGTGCTTGTAGACTAACAGAACACGAAACTCTTAAATTCCAGTGACAAAAATGAAAACACTGGTATTTATCAGTGTTTCTCTCATAACAAATTCCACACTGAAACCAAAACACAGCATTATTTAGCTACTAAAAAGAATCACAGAACTGTAGGGGTTGGAAGGGACTTCAGGAGATCATCTAGTCCAACCCCCCTGCCAAAGCAGGTCCCCTACACCAGGTTGCACAAGAAAGCGTCCAAGCGGGTTTTGAACATCTCCAGAGATGGAGACTTCACAACCTCTCTGGGCAGCCTGTCCAGTTTCTTTAAAAGAAGTTTTTTTTTAAAAGAAGTAAAGAAGTTTTTTTTTAAGTTTGTATGAAACTTCTGATGTTCCAGTTTTTGCCCATTGCCCCTTGTCCTGTCACCAGCCACCACTAAAAAGAGCCCGGCCTCAGCCATTTGGCCCCCACATTTCAGATATTTATAGACATTGATAAGATCTTTCTCAATCTTCTCTTCTCCAGGCTGAAGAATCCCATCTCTCTCAGCCTCTCCTCGTAAGGCAGATGCTCCAGGCCCCTCATCATCTTTGTGGCCCTAAAAAGAAACCTAACTCTGTCTCAGATAAAAACCAGGACAATATCCACCCTTTATTCCATATCATCTACGTCATGCTCAGGTTTCACACTTCCTAATACATTTAGATTAATTACTACTAGTATTCTCAAAGATATATATATATACACACACACATACATACAGATATAATTCCCTCAGTTCATGGGCCATCTTGCCAAAATATGTATTTGGTTTATTTATTCCATAACTTTGGGTTCCATCTGTTGTAATGGTCTCTCAAGGCAGGAAAATGGTGTGGACTTTGCACAGTTAGTGGAGATTATGTCATCATGCACTGTACAGTTAATGGAACTGGTGTCATTTGGTAGAGTAGGAGAATGGTGTGTAGTCTCTGTTATATGCTGTATCCAGAGTTTGTGGTTGGTGTATTTCGTACAGTCCATGCTCAGGGCTGATGATACTGATATCGACAAAGTTGGTGGGCACCAGTTCTGGTTCAATCAGATTTCAAACTTCATTAACCTGGGGAAATACTTAACATAAAACTGTTACTATGGTGCACAACAATCACAACAATTATGCTATGCAATTCATTGACTATTTTCATCTAAAATCAAGTCTCCCTGAGGTACACATTGAACTTCTTCATCTTTTTGCATCACCCATCAAGTACATGCAAGTCCTTGAGCAAAAGCAATCCTACAAATAGATTTCTCCAGGCTGAAAAGCCTCAACTCTTTCAGCCTGTCCACATAGGAGAGGTGCTCCAGCCCTCGGATCATCCTCGTGGCCCTTCTCTGGACTCGTTCTAACTGATCCATGTCTCTCTTGTGTTGGGGAATCTTGGCTGACCTCAAGCCACTCATTGCCCAGCCTGTATTTGTGCTTGGGGTTGTCTCAATCCAGATGCAGGACCTTGCATTTGGCCTTGCTGAACTTCATGAGATTTTCACAGGTCCACCTCTCAAGCCTGTCAAGGTCCCTCTGGATGGCATCCCGTCCCTCCAGTGTGTTGACCACACCACTCAGCTTGGTGTCATCAGCAAACTTGCTGAGGGTTGTGGTAGTTTGGGTGGATTCACCCTTTTTTTGCTTGCAGCTTGCATCCAAACACAGCCTGCTCGATCACCAACCCCCTCCCTCGCCCAGGGAGTAGGGGAGAGAATTGGAAAGAAGGACAAGGAGACTCACGGGTTGAGATTAAAACTATTTACTAATTAAAATGAAATTATAATGATAACAACAGTGATAACAGAATTATACCCCCACCACCGCACCTCCCCCCCCCGCCCAGTTACCACTGCACAACAGGTATGGGGTTTTGGAAATTGACAGTCAGGCAAGTGAGGATGGAAAGGCAGGTCCACCTGGGAAAACATTCAGGGTGAGTGAGTTACCCCCACACCTCAGGACTAGTTCAACCAAGAAAAAAAGGAAGGTAATTGTGGTAGGTGATTCCCTCCTGAGAGGAACTGAGGGCCCCATATGTTGACCAGATCCCTCCCACAGGGAAGTCTGCTGCCTCTCTAGCATCTGGGTTAGGGATATTAGTAAGAACCTCCCTGGCCTGGTGTGGCTCTCAGACTGCTACCTGCTTTTGGTTATCCAAGCTGGTAGTGGTGAGATTACAGCGAAAAGTCCAAAAGCGATTAAAAAGGGCTTCAGGTCATTAGGGAGACTGGTTGCAGGATCAGGAGCACAGATAGTGTTTTCCTCAATCCCTTCAGTAGCAGGGAGGTTTACTGATGAGAACAGGAAGACACACCTGATCAACACATGGCTTAGAGGCTGGTGCCACAGGCAGAGTTTTGGTTTCTTTGACCATGGGGAGATTTACACAGCACCAGGGCTACTGGCAAAAGATGGGATACACCTGTCTCAGAAGGGGAAAAGGATCCTGGGGCAAGAATTAGTGGGGCTCATTGATAGGGCTTTAAACTAGATTGGAAGGGGGAAGGGGATATAACTGGGCCTGCAAGTAATAACTCTGAGAGGTACATTCCTGAAGAGCAGTGACATTCCAGCTCCTCCAGCCAACAAGGCAAAAGTCAACTTCACGTGGGCCCAACTTAAATGCCTCTACGCTAATGCACATAGCATGGGCAATAAACAAAAAGAGTTGGAGTTGTATGCGTGCCTGCAGGAATATGACCTGATTGACATCACAGATGGCTCCCATGACTGGAGTGTTGGAATGGAAGGATATAGGCTCTTCAGGAAGGACAGGCAGGAGAGAAGAGGAGGGGGTGTTGCTCTTTGTGTCAACAACCAGCTGGAGTGTATGGAGCTCCACCTGGAGATGGATGAGGAGCTAACTGAGAGCTTATGGGTCAGGATTAAAGGGAAGGCAGGGAAAGGTGATGTTACAGTGGGGGTCTGCTACAGGCCACCAGACCAGGGAGACCAAGCAGATGAGGCCCTCTATAGGCAGATAGGAGCAGCCTCACATTCACAAGCTGTGGTCCTCATGGAGGACTTCAACCACTGATATCTGCTGGAGGGACAACACAGCAGAGCACAAACAATCCAGGTGGTTCTTGGAATGCGTGGATGACAACTTCCTTCTCCAAGTGGTTGGACCTTGTTCTCACCAACAAGGAGGGGCTAGTGGGGAATGTGAAGCTCTTGGGCAACCTTGGCTGTAGTGACCATGAAATGGTAGAATTTGAGATCTTTAGGGCAGTGAGGAAGGTGCACTGTAAGCTCACCATCCTGGATTTCAGGAGAGCAGACTTTGACCTCTTCAGGGATCTGCTTGGTCATGTACCATGGGATGAATTCCTGGAGGGAAGAGGGGCTCAGGACAGCTGGCTTATACTCAAGGATCTCTTCCTCCAAGCCCAGGAGCAGTGCATCCCAGCAAAGAGGAAGGTAGCCAAAAACAGCAGGAGGCCTCCATGGGTGGACAGAAAGCTTCTGAACAAACTTAAGATCAAAAAAGAAGCCTATAGAGGCTGGAAGGAAGGACAGGTAACCTGGGAGGGATACAGAGAAATTGCCCGAGAAGCCAGGGATCAGGTTAGGAAAGCCAAGGCCCTGAGAGGATTGAATTTGGTCAGAGATGTCAAGAGCAACAAAAAAAGCTTCTACAGATATGTCGGGGAGAAAAGAAAAACTAGGGAAAATGTGGGCCCTCTCTGGAAGGCAACGGGAGATCTGGTCACCCGGGACATTGAGAAGGCTGAGGTGTTCAATGACTTTTTTTCCTCAGTCTTCACTGGTAAAAGGCTTGTGCCACAATGCCTAAGTCCTAGAAATCCAAGGAAGGGTCCAGGAGAATGAAAAGCTACCCACTGTAGGAGAAGATCAGGTTTGGGACTACCTAAGGAACCTCAAGGTACACACATCCATGGGACCTGATGGGATGCATCCTTGAATCCTGAGGGAACTGGCAGATGAAGTTGCCAAGCTGCTATCTGTCGGAGGCGACGGGAGAAAAGCACATTCTATAATGTTCAACAAGTCTCTCTCTTTTATTATCAGAATGCTACGTGTTTTATACACTTTTAACTTCCGCATACGTATTCACACACTACGAAGCTAATTACCATTGGCTAATTGCACTAATCACATATGACCTCTCAGTCTCAGTGGTTCGCTTTTATCTCGGTTCAGGTTCACTTCCTCACCGCAACGTCCTGTTCTTCCCAGCCAGCATCCATCTTCTTTAATTGATGTTTATTACTTTCACAAGTCCTTCACATTCCTTTCTCTCAGCTTATCTCTCTTAGCACACAGCCGAAAGGGGCCCAGCTGGGACTACAGTCCTGACTTTAAGAACACAGACATCCAGAAATTCTGTTTTTCCTTATATTCTAACTTAGCTAGATTTTCTCATGACCCTTTTCAATAATGCTGCCCACAACTATCCATCATATTTGAGAAGTCCTGGCAGTCTGGTGAAGTTCCTGCAGACTGGAAAAAGGGGAACATAACCCCCAATTTTAAAAAGGGTAACAAGGAAGACCTGGGGAACTACAGGTTGGTCAGTCTCACCTCAGTGCCAGGCAAGATCATGGAGCAGATACTCCTAGAAACTATGCTAAGGCACATGGAGAATGAGGAGGTGATTGGTGACAACCAGCATGGTTTCACCAAGGGCAAATCATGTCTGACAAATCTGGTGGCCTTTTATGATGAGGTCACAACGTTGGTGGACAAGGCTAAAGCAACTGATGTCATCTACCTGGACTTGTGCAAGGTGTTTGACACCATCCTGCATGGCATCTTTGTCTCTAAATTGGAAACATGTGGGTTTGATAGATGGACCATGTGATGGTTTGGGTGGATTCACCCCTTTTGCTTGAAGCTTGCAGCCAAACACAGCCTGCTCTATCACCCTCCTCCTCCCTCGCCCAGGGAATAGGGGAGAGAATTGGAAGGAAAGGGGCAAGAAAACTCACGGGTTGAGGTAAAATCTATGTACTAATTAAAATAAAATTATAATGATAACAGTAATAACAGAATATACAAATGAGTGATGCACAGCTCAGTTGCTCACCACCCGCCAACCAATGCCCAGCCTTTGTCAGCCATTGATCCCAGAGCAGAAACAGTCCCGAAGCTGAAACCCCGGAAGAGCAAGCCCGAGCAATCCCCAAGAGAATGCCCCCGTCTTCCGGTCAGCCCTGGTTAATATACTGACATGACGTGATATGATATGGAATATTTCATTGGCACATCCAAATGCCAGTTCTGGGTTTTGTTATTCACTGCTCTTCTCCCTCCCAATCCTAATGCAGCTGTGAACCAGCCAAACACGGTGGCCTTGAGCTCCAGCAGCAACTAATAACACCAGTGCTTTTATCAATGTTCTTCCCATAACAAGTCTTAGGCTGAAACCAAAACACAGCTCTTATAATTACTAAAAAGAAAATAAACTCTATCCTAGCAAAACCCAGCTGCGGTGTAGAGCACATTTTTAACATCTTGTCCTATCCGGACTGGCCCAAGAGCTACTGCATGGACTATTTCCTGTTTGATTTGTTCAAAGGCTTGTTGTTGCTCAGGACCCCATGTGAAATCATTTTTCTTTTGGGTTACTTGGTAGAGAGGGCTTAGGATCTGACTATAATTTAGAATGTGCATTCTCCAGAAACCCACAGTGCCTAAGAACGACAGACCACTTGGCAAATAAGGAACTGGCTGGCTGGTCGCACTGAAAGAGTTGTGGTCAACAGCTCAAAGTCCGAGTGGAAACCAGTGACGAGTGGTGTCCCTCAAGGTTCGATATTGGGACCGGTGCTCTTTCACATCTTTTTCAGTGACATGGACAGGGGGATTGAGTGGGCCCTTCGCAAGTTTGCCAACGACACCACGCTGAGTGGTGCAGTTGACATGCTGGAGGGATGGGATGCCATCCAGAGGGACCTTGACAGGCTTGAGAGATGGGCCTGTGCTAACCTCATGCAGTTCAGCAAGGCCAAATGCAAGGTCCTGCACCTGGGTGTGGACAATCCCAAGCATAAATACAGACTGGGTGATGAGTGGCTTGAGGCCAGCTCTGAAGAGAAGAACTTGGGAATGGTGGTGGACGAGAAGTTCAACATGAGCCAGCAATGTGCACTTGCAGCCCAGAAGGCCAACCATATCCTGGGCTGCATCAAGAGAAGTGTGGCCAGCAGGTCAAGAGACGTGATTCTGCCCCTTCTACTCCACTCTTGTAAGACCCCACCTGGAGTACTGTGTCCAGTTCTGGAGCCCCCAACACAAAAGAGACATGGATCAGTTAGAATGAGTCCAGAGAAGGGCCACGAGGATGATCCAAGGGCTGGAACACCTCTCCTATGAGGACAGGCTGAGAGAGTTGGGGCTGTTCAGCCTGGAAAAGAGAAGGCTTAGGGGAGATCTTACAGCGGCCTTCCAGTACCTGAAGGGGGCCTATAAGAAAGCTGGGGAGGGAGTTTTTACAAGTGCAGGTAGTGACAGAACTAGGGGTAATTGCTTTAAGTTGAAAGAGGGCAGGTTTAGATTAGATATTAGGAAGAAATTCTTTCCTGTAAGGGTGGTGAGACACTGGAACAGGTTGCCCAAGGAAGCTGTGGATGCCTCGTCCCTGGAAATGTTTAAGGCCAGGCTGGATGAGGCTTTGAGCAACCTAGTGGAAGGTGTCCCTGCTGATTGCAGGGGGGTTGGAACTAGATGATTTTTAAGGTCCCTTCCAACCCTAACCATTCTATGATTCTGTGATAATTGGGACACTTGCGGTCAGTTTCTCCACAACCGAAATAAGGGAGGGAGAGAGGCTTTCCTCACATTGCTAGATTCGGATAGCCAGTTAATCTATTTTTGGTCCCTCTTTATTTTTCCATTACAGTACTGCCAAATAGTTGGCATATGAGGTAGGCGTGCTCCATATGAGCTTCCGCCACATGGGTATTGTGCATCTGACTTAATCTGGATCTGCAGGTAACTGCACATTGTCTGGATCATCATAAATCTGTCATAGCACAGCCAATTCCCTCAAGAGCTGGATGCCTTTTTCCATGGTAGTCCATTTGCCTACCCCTGGTTCCAATACAATATAATCTTTGATGGGATATCTTTCCCTCACAGCTGACAGAAGACGTCTCCAGAGGCTGAGAGTTTGTGGGGTTTTTTCCAGTTGCTTTATCAATTCCTCTTTCTCTGGCAAGAGATCCCAGCTGTTTTGCTTCCCTGCCCTCCAGTTCCAAGCTGCTGGCTCCATTATCCCAGCATTGGAGCAACCAAGTAATAACAAGCCTACATGACAGCTGTAATCTTTTTCATGTATCTCACAGCTCGCTCGGGGACAAAGATCAGGTGATTACCTCGGGTTCTATCTCTTCCTCCTGTTCTTGTGATATGCCTAGTTTGTCTTCATTTGCTGCAGAGTAAATTGTTTTCATTTTATACTTTTTTTTTCTGTATAGGGGCAATTATTATTGGCACCAGTTGATCCTCTAGCTCAGAATCATCACTTTCCACCAGGGTTTGGTTAGTTGATGTACTTGTTGTCAATGTCTGAGTAGCTGCAGTTATGATGATTGGAGCAACAGGGCTCTCCACCAGGGTCTGAGTAGATGCAATATTTATCATTGGAAATTAAGTATCTGCGGTGCAAGTTGTGGGGTCTGTCACCTGGGTCTGAGTAGCTGCACTATGTATTACTGGATTTTGAGTAGCCATAGTACAAGTCAGAGGGTTGGTTGTCTGGGTTTTAATAGCTACATTTCTTGCTGCCAGGGTTTGTGTAGCTGCAGTGCCTTGCACCCAACCCTACAAGAAAAACTTTTGACTCATATTCACAAGAAGTGACCGATTATGATGAGACTGAAGCCCACAGATATCACACTAACCCATTCACCGCCGACGAATGAGATACCCCGAATTAGAGGGGCCCTGCCTCCAGCCAGGCGGACGAAAGGGATAAACGAGTTTACTGGACTGTGTGAATTCGTTGGCCTGACACATCTGATGCCCAGGGGTATAAGGCCCTAGTGGACACTGGTGCCCAGTGCACCCTGATGCCATCAAATTTAAAAGGGCCAGAATCCATTTATATTTCTGGAGTGATGGGGGGAGTCTCAACAGTTGACTGTACTTGAGGCTGAAATAAGCCTAACGGGGAGGAAATGGCAAAATCACCCCATTATGACTGGCCCGGGTGCTCCGTGCATTCTCGGCATAGATTACCTAAGGAAAGGATATTTTAAGGACCCAAAAGGGTACCGGTGGGCCTTCGGCACAGCTGCCATAGAGACTGAGAAAATCAAACAGATATCTGCTCTGCCTGGCCTCTCAGAGGACCCATCTGCTGTGGGATTGCTGAGGGTTGAGGGTTTTCTCCATTCCTTTAGCATCAGAGTGCAGGCCACAGTTTGCTTTCACCTGGAGGGGTGTCCAGTACACCTGGAATCGACTGCCCCAGGGGTGGAAACACAGCCCCACCATTTCCCATGGACTGATTCAGAATGCACTGGAAAAGGGTGAAGCTCCAGAACACCTGCAATGCATTGTATGGGGCAATACAGCAGAAGAAGGTTTCGAGAAAGGAGAAAAAGTAATCCAAATCCTCCTGAGAGCTGGCTTTGCCATAAAAGGAAGAAAGGTCAAGGGACCTGCACAAGAAATTGAGTTTTTAGGAATACAGTAGCAAGATGGACGCTGTCAGATCCCAAGGGATGTGATCAATAAAATAACAGAAATGTCTCCACCAACTAACAAAAAGGAAGCACAAGCCTTCTTAGGAGTTGTGGGTTTCTGGAGAATGCACATTCCACATTACAGTGAGATTGTGAGGCCTCTCTACCAAGTGACCCGAAAGAATGATTTCACATGGGGTGCTGAGCAACGAAGAGCCTTTGAACTAATCAAACAGGAGATAGTCCATGAAGTAGCCCTTGGGCCAGTCCGGAGAGTACAAGGTGTTAAAAATGTGCTCTGCACTGCAGCCGGAGACAATGGACCAACCTGGAGCATCTGGCAGAAAGCACCAGGGGAGACTCGAGGTCGACCCCTTGGGTTTTAGAGTCGTGGATACAGAGGATCAGAGACCTGATATACTCCAACTGAAAGAGATATTCGCAGTGTATGAGGGAGTTCGAGCTGCTTCAGAAGTGACAGGTACTGAAGCACAGCTCCTCCTGGTGCCCTGATGGCCCGTGCTTGGCTGGATGTTCAAAGGGAGCGTTCCCTCTACACACCACGCAACTGATGCCACATGGAGCAAGTGGGTCGCACTAATCACACAACGGGCTTGGATAGGAAGCCCTGGTCACCCAGGAATCATAGAAGTGATCACGAACTGGCCAGAAAGCAAAGATTTCAGAATGTCACCTGAGGAGGATGTAACGTGAGCTAATGATGCTCCACTGTAAAATGAACCACCAGATAATGAAAAACAGTATGCTCTGTTTACTGATGGGTCCTGTCATAGCTGCACTATGTATTACTGGATTTTGAGTAGCCATAGTACAAGTCGGAGAGTTGGTTGTCTGGGTTTGAATAGCTACATTTCTTGCTGCCAGGGTTTGTGTAGCTGCAGTACCTTTTCTTGGAGTTTGAATAGCTGCAGATCTTGTTACTAAGGTCTGTATAGCTGGAATACCCGTTTTTGAGGTCTGAATAGCTACAGTTCTTGTCATGGGTCTCAGAGTGGCCACAGTATCTGTTGCTGTGTTACAGTAGCTGCATCACTGGTTGATGGGGTTTCAGTAGCTGCATCTCTGCTTTCAGGGGTTTCAGTGACCACAGTGTCTATTGCAGAGGTTATTCCTGGGGTGGTATACCTAAATAGTTTCCTGATCTTAAATAACACTTAAAAAACACTTAGGAGGCCCAGCAACAGAGAGAAAATGGCCAGACTATCCCAAGAATAATTAATACTCTCAAACTCTTTCATGCTTGACCTGGCAGAGAAAGAGAAATTGTCAATAGCCATCCCCTTTGTAAATTTGTTCCCCAAAGAGAGAACGTAAGAAGTGCAATTATTACTAAACTCTGTCAGGTGGCACTCAGTGTACAGAAAGATCTGATTAATATCTTGTTGTCCTGGTTTTTGCTAGGATAGGGTTAATTTTCTTCTTAGTAGCTAAAAACCACTGTGTTTTGGCTTCAGTAAAGACTGTTATGAGAACAATGTTGATAACTACAAGGACACTGTGCTTGGGCAGTTTCCAAGAAGAGAGGACTGGAAGGGGGGAGCGGAGAAGAAAAGTGTAGTAGTTAGTA
Source organism: Caprimulgus europaeus (assembly GCA_907165065.1). The sequence continues at coordinate 9,247,569 of OU015537.1, forward strand.
AAACCCAGAATTGACAGTTGGATATGCCAATATGATATTCCATATCACATTACATCGTGTTTAGTATATTAACCGGGGCTGACCAGAAAGGGCAGAATTCTCTCGGGAATTGCTGGGGCTCGCTTTTCCAGGATTACGATTTCAGTTTTGGGGTTCCTTTTTGCTCCTCTGGGATGGTTATCAGCGGGTGGTGAGCAATTGTACTGTGTATCACTCATATATATATATATATATATATATATTTGTTTTCATTATTATTCTTATTCTTTTAATTTTATTTTTACTCTAATTACTAAATTGTTCTTATCTCAACGTACAAGTCCCCTCACCTTTACCCCTCCGATTCCCTGGGTGGGGGGGAAAGGGGGTGGGGGGGTGCTGCAAGTGGCTGTGTCTTGTTTGACTGCCAACTAAGTAAAACTATCACAGTCTTTTTGGTGCCCAACATGGGGCACGAAAAGGTTGAGATAACAACACTTCTGACCAAAGTGTGTTAGAAATAATCTGCAATAAGCATTTGTTATGATGACTTGGTTGTCAGTTATCGGAATGTTGTTGTACTGGATTGCTGAGTTGCTCTTTGAGGTGGCATCTTACATGCTGTTTATATTTTTCGCCGTCCCTAGGTGTTGGTTTGGGGCTTGAGGTTCTGTTTTGCTGTGTGGTACAGTGATGGTTGTTAGTATGATAAAAAGATGGGTAGTCAGACCAATTTTGAACCTGTATTCAGCGGTGGCAGGTGGCACACAGAGCTAAGCAGCAGAAGCAGCTCCATCTCCCCATTGTGGGAACAATCTGGTGAATGTCCTTACCAATTACACCAGTGTTTTTTTCCCTTTGGGAAGGGGAACATCTTTGTTCAATTTCCCACTCCCAGTTACAAAAGTTTTTGAGGATTTTGAATATTCTTGGGATAATCAAACTAGCTTAATCTTGCTGCTAGTTCTCCTGAATGTATGCCAGGTTTTAATGCATGTCAGACTACTTAGGAGGATCACGCCATCCGCTGCTGGAGTTACCCTGGCACCTGCTACAGTTACCTCAACCTCTGTGACTGATACGGCGGCTACTCCCGTTGCTTCAACCTCGGTGACAGACACTGCAGCCTCTCCAACCCCTACAGCAGGCAATGTGGCTACTCCAAACCCTGTGACAAACACTGCAGCCACTTACAACCCCCTCAAGAAGCACTGCAGATGAACTAGAGAATTAATACGTGCCAATATCAGTTGCCCCTGTATGGAAGAAGAAGCGGACATGAAAGTCAGTACGTTTACAGAGGGATGAAGAAGATCAAGCTTATGATCTTCCTAAGGAGGAAGAGGAGGAGGAAAGGGGAGATGGAAATAGAGACAGTACAATAGCCACCCGATCCCTAACCCTGAATGAGCTGCAGGATATACGAAAAGATTTTACCCGTTAAAAGAAGACATGAGAAAGTGGAATGGGAAACCTACCTCGGTCCTGCAAGCACGAGTACACGATCTGCAAAGAAAAACGTGTACAAATAGGGATGCTTCTGGTCCTTCTAGAAAAAATGCTGCTCCAGTCTCCAGTGGACAATTCCCCAGACAGAATAGGAGGGCTGATGCTGCTCTCAATCCTTTCCTTGATCCTAATCCTTCTGATCATATTTCAGCAGAAGTGAGTGATGAATATGACCAGCATTAGAAGGGCCCTGCCTCCAGCCAGGCGGAGGAACGGGATAACTGAGTTTACTGGACTGCGTGGATTTGTTGGCCTGGCACATCTGACCCCCGGGAGTATAAAGCTTGAGTGGACACTGATGCCCAATGCACCCTGATGCCATCGAACTTTAAAGGAGTGCGGTGGATGAAATGAGCAACACCAAGATGTGTTCAGGCATCAGCACTTTATTGAAGCTTTGCACTGCTTCTATATCCTTTTTTCCTCCAGCACGCCCCGAGCATGGGGCACTCTTTCACTTTTGATTCGTTACCCCTTCTCACACACGCGCCTAAACAACTGACATGATTGGATAAATCCACCTATTCAAGAGCCATTCTTTTCCTTCTGACTGGTTACTGATTGCAGCTCACAAACCATCCTTATCATGTCTCATAGACATTCTTGCTTGTTTTTTCCCACTTTGTTTTACTTTTCACTCAAGGTCAGGAATTAATTGCTCAAGGCTGAGGCTGCCTGCAGCTTCGGCTCTTAAAGCACCAACAAATGAGCAGAATCCATTTGTATTTCTGGAGTCACAGGGAGGGCCCAAGAGCTGACTGTGTTGGAGGCTGAAATGAGCCTCACTGGGAATGACTGGCAAAAACATCCAATTGTGACTGGCCCAGATGCTCTGTAAATTCTCAGCATAGATAATCTCAGGAGAGAGTATTTCAATGACCCAAGAGGGTACCTGTGGGCTTTTGGCATAGCTGCTTTGGACACAGAGGAAATCAAACAGCTGTCTGCTCTGCCCGGTCTTTCAGAGGACCCTTCTGCTGTGGCTCTACTAAGGGTCAAAGAACAACAGGTGCCAAATGTTAGTACAGTAGTGTGCCAGCAGCAATATCGCACCAACCGAGTCTCCGTAATTCCCATCCATAAATTGATGCGTCAGCTGGAGAGCCAAGGAGTGATCAGCAGGACTCGCTCTCCCTTTAACAGCCCCATGTGGCCTGTGCGGAAGACAAATGGGGAGTGGAGAGTGACAGTGGACTATTGTGGCTTGAATGAAGTCACACCACCACTGAGCGCTGCTGTGCTGGACATGTTAGAGCTCCAGTATGAACTGGAGTCCAAGGCAGCCAAGTGGTACGCCACCATAGACATTGATAAAGCATTTTTCTCCATTCCTTTGGCAGCAGAGTGCAGGCCACAGTTTGCTTTCACCTGGAGGGGTGTCCAGTACACCTGGAATCGACTGCTCCAGGGGTGGAAACACAGCCCCACCATTTGCCATGGACTGATCCAGACTGCCTTGGAAAAGAGTGAAGCTCCAGAACACGTGCAATGCATTGATGACACCATTGTATGGGGCAACACAGCAGAGGAAGTTTTTGAGAAAGGGAAGAAGATAATCCAAATCCTTTTGAGAGCCATTTTTTTCCATAAAACGAAACAAGGCCAAGGGACCTTCACCAGAGATCCAGTTTTTAGGAAAAAAAATGTCAAGATGGATGTGATCAATAAAATAACAGCTATGTCCCCAGCAACTAACAAAAAGGAAGCACAAGCCTTCTTAGGTGTTGTGGGTTTCTGGAGAATGCACATTCCACATTACAGTGAGATTGTGAGGCCTCTCTACCAAGTGACCCGAAAGAATGATTTCACATGGGGTCCTGAGCAACATCGGGCCTTTAAACTAATCAAACAAGGGATAGTCCATGCAGTAGCCCTTGGGCCAGTCCGGAGAGTATAAGGTGTTAAAAACGTGCTCTACACTGCAACCGGAGACAATGGACCAACCTGGAGCGTCTGGCAGAAAGCACCAGGGGAGACTCGAGGTCGACCCCTTGGTTTTCGGAGCCGTGGATACAGAGGATCAGAGACCCAATATACTCCAACTGAAAAAGAGATATTGGCAGCATATGAGGGAGTTCAAGCTGCTTCAGAAGTGATCGGCACTGAAGCACAGCTCCTCCTGGCCCCCTGATGGCCCGTGCTGGACTGGATGTTCAAAGGGAGCGTTCCCTCTACACACCACGCAACTGATGCCACATGGAGTAAGTGGGTCGCACTGATCACACAATGGGCCCGGATACGAAGCCCTGGTCGCCCAGGAATTCTGGAAGTGATCGTGAACTGGCCAGAACACAAAAATTTCAAAACGTCACCAGAGGTAGAGGTGACGTGCTGAAGAGGCTCCACCATATAATGAACTACCAGATGATGAGAAAAGATATGCCCTGTTTACTGATGGTTCCTGTCGTATTGTAGGAAAACATTGAAAGTGGAAAGCTGCTGTGTGGAGTCCCACCCGCCGAGTCGCAGGGGCTGCTGAAGGAAAAGGTGAATCGAGTCAGTTTGCAGAGGTAAAAGCCATCCAGCTGGCCTTAGACATTGCTGAACGAGAAAAATGGCCAATGCTCTACCTCTATATGGACTCATGGATGGTGGCAAATGCCCTGTGAGGGTGGTTACAGCAATGGAAACAAAGCAACTGGCAGCGCAGAGGCAAACCCATCTGGGCTGCTGAATTATGGCAAGACATTGCTGCTTGGGTAGAGAGACGGGTTGTAAAGACACGTCATGTAGATACTCATGTGCCCAAAAGTTGAGCCACTGAAGAACATCAAAATAATCATTAGGTGGACCAGGCTGCTAAGATCAAAGTGTCTCAAGTAGACCTGGACTGGCAACAGAAGGGTGAAAAATTTTTAGCCTGCTGGGCCCATGATGCCTCAAGCAATTAAGGAAGAGATGCAACATATAGATGGGCTCATGATCGAGGGGAGGCCTTAACCATGGACATCATTGCACAAGTCATTCATGACTGTGAAGCATGTGCTGCGATTAAGCAAGCCAAGCAGTTAAAACCTATTTGGTATGGAGGACGATGGTTAAAACATAAATATGGAGAGGCCTGGCAGACTGACTATATCACGCTCCCACAAAACTGCAGTGGCAAGCGTTACGTGCTCACTATGATGGAAGCAACCACTGGGTGGTTAGAGACATATGCTGTGCCCCATGCCACTGCCCAGAACACTATTCTAGGTCTTGAAAAGCAGGTCTTGTGGCGACATGGCACCCCAGACAGAATTGAGTCAGACAACGGGACTCATTTCCGAAACAATCTCGTAGACACCTGGGCCAAAGAACATGGCATTGAGTGGGTGTCCCACATTCCCTATCATGTACCAGCCTCTGGGAAAGTCGAACGATGCAATGGGCTGCTAAAAACCACACTCAAAGCAATGGGTGGTGGAACTTTCAAACACTGGGACACACATTTAGCAAAAGCCACCTGGTTAGTCAACACCAGAGGAACTGCTAACTGAGCTGGTCCTGCCCAATCAAGACTTTTATGTACTGTAGAAGGGGATAGAGTCCCTGTGGTTCACATTAAATATACACAGGGATAAACAGTCTGGATTATTCCTGCCTCAGGTAAAGGTAAACCCATTCGCGGGATTACTTTTGCTCAAGGACCTGGGTGCACTTGATGGGTGATGCCGAAGGATGGGAAGTCCAATGTGTGCCTCAAGGGAATTTGATGTTAGGTGAAAACAGCCGATGAAGTGCATGTCATCATTGCTATGGTTGTTGTGTATTATACTAACGGCTTTATATTAAGAATTTCCCCAGGTTAATGAAGAAGGAACTCCAATGGAACCAGAGCTGGTGCCCAACAACTTCTTCAAGATCGACATCTTCAACCTGCAGACCCTGAGCATGGACTGTGCTAGATATGCCAACTACAAGTTCCAGATGCAGCGTGAAACATAGACTGCACATCATCCTCCTTCTGTGTCCAATGTCGCTTACTCCATTGACTGTGCAAGCTTCACATCATCTGTCCTGCCTTGAAAGACTGCCATGACAGACGGTACCCAAGGTTATAGACTAAATGAACTCAATACACATTTTGAAGGAACGGTCCATAAACTAGGAGAATAATATATGTGTGTATATATGTAAATATATTGGGGTTTTTTAAATATTTTTTTTTAAGAAAAAATGCGGAACCTAAACATTACGTACATGGTATGGAATAAGGGGTGGATTCTCATATAACGATCCTGGAGGAGCAACAATCCCAAACCAAAACTGTAATCCCGGAAGAGCGAGAGCCCAAGCGAAATTCAGAGTGAGCCAAAAGAGGAAGAGACCCTCACTAATATACTGGACATGACGTGATATGATATGGAATACCCCATTGGCATATCCAAATGCCAATTTAGCTTATTAATTTAAATATTCCTCGCCCCCTTAGATTTTGCACTTGTAGACTGACAAAACATGAAGTCCTTCACTTCCAGTGACAAAAATGAAAACACTGGTATGTTATTAGTTTTCTCTCATGACAAATCCCATGCTGAAAGCAAAACGCAGCACTATTCTAGCTACTAAATAGAAACCCTGCTCTGTCCCAGCTAAAAACCAGGACAATTATAAACCAAACTTTACTGAAGTAGTAGGAAAGATGAGCAACAACACACCTGTACGGTGACTCACCTGATCACCAGTAGCAAACGCAGGATCACAAGCAATGCCATGGCTCTGGTGGACTGCCAGGGACGCTTAATGTTCAGGTCATCTGACAGCAACAGTCAGTCATGCAAATGTCTTTTGAATGCAGGTAAGAGTTTGTCCTGGTTTTTCTAGGATAGAGTTAATTTTCTTCTTAGTAGCTAGAATAGCTGTGTTTTAGTTTCAGTATGGGACTTGTTATGAGCAGAACGTTGATAAAAGTACTAATGTTATTAGTTGCTCCTGGAGCTCAAGGCCACCGTGTTTGGCTGGTTCACAGCTGCATTAGGACTGGGAGGGAGAAACACAGTGAATAGCAAAACCCAAAATTGGCATTTGGATGTGCCAATGAAATATTCCATATCATATCACGTCACGTTCAGTATATTAACCAGGGTTGACCAGAAGATGGGGTATTCTCTCGGGGATCGCTCTGGCTCACTCTTCCGGGATTTTGGTTTCACGACTGTCTGGGCTCTGGGATCGCTGGCTGGCAGAGGCTGGGCATTGTTCAGTGGATGGTGAGCAGTTGCACTGTGTATCACTCATTTGTATATTCTGTTATCACTGTTGTTATCATTATCATTTTATTTTAATTAGTAAATGATTTTTATCTCAACCCATGAGTTTCCTTGCCCTTTTCCTTCCAATTCTCTCCCCTACTCCCTGGAGGGGTGGGAGAGTGAGAGAGCAGGCTGTGTTTGGCTGCAAAACAAAAGGGTAAAACCACCACAGAGTTGCACTACCCCTTGGCTCCACCAATGATAGTGTAATTTGAGAGAATCATACCTCACGTGGTAGTAGCCTGTCCTACACATAATTTCAGATTATGTGGGCAGCATCCTGCCTATGTGACAATGTTGATCAGGAGGCAGAGTGTCGCTTCCACTTGTTGATTCTCTCAAATCATCACTTGACATGGAGTTATAAGCTATAAGATATTATTTGGCAGTTCGTTAGCTATATAATTAGCTAGGTGAGGTTGGTGTTCTAACACCTGCAGGGTATAAATTACATAGTCAAAGCTATATGCTCTCCATATTAGTCACTGATAATGTCCTGAGTCTGAGGTCAAAAGCTGGTGCATCACGAGATGGGTACCATAGGATCACCTCTATCAAAGATCTGTTGTGCAGGGATCCAGGGAGTGATTACTATGGCTTTTCCCCAATTGCTACAAGAGAAGCTGTGGAATAGATTAAAACCAGCATCCACTTACATCTATTGACCCCAACCTGTGTTGGGGAGTGGCTTGACCATGACTGGGAAAATGCTTTACAACACAGTCTGCAACCCCATCCACTGAAACGAAACAAAACATAATAACAATAACAAAAAGTACAACCAAAATCTTTTGACATCTATCGTGAGATCTGGGAACAAAGAGGAACTATGACCACAATTTGCCAATTCCCCAATCGATATTTTCAATTGCCACCTGATGCAAGGGCTTTAGTTGTTCCTGGATTTTCTTAAGGTCGATCTCAATGCGTAGATCTTGGTTGACATAGAAACAGTAGGTAGTATTTACTAATGTGGAAATGCCATCTTGCATGGCCAGCAAGTACTCTAAGGCTAGATGGTTTTGAACGGTAGCCTATGATACTTGAGTAACTCCTTGCTGCAGAGCTTGGATAGCATCGATTGTTACGTTTTCTATATTCTCCAGGGTAGCAGAGTGTGGTGGGTTAACCTTGTCTGGACACTAGGTGCCCACCAAGCCACTCAATCACTTCCCCTCCTTAACTGGACAGAGGAGAGAAAATATAACGAAAGGCTTGTGGGTCGAGATAAGGACAGGGAGATCATTCAACAATTACTGTCATGGGCAAAACAGACTCGACTCAGGGAAATTAATTTAATTTATTATAAATTAAAATCAGAGTAGGATAATGAGAAATAAAAACAAATCTTAAAACACTTTCCTCCCCTCCTCCTTTCTTCCCAGGCTCAACTTCACTCCCTGCTTCTCTACCTCCTCCCCTCGAGCAGCATAGGGGGAGGGGGAATAGGGGTTGCAGTCAGTTCATCACACATTATTTCTGCCACTCCTTCCTCCTCACACTCTCTTCCCCTGCTCCAGCATGGGGTCCCTCTCACGGGAGACAGTTGTCCACGAACTTCTCCAACATGAGTCCTTCCCACAGGCTGCAGTTCTTCATGAAGCCTGCTCCAGTGTGGGCTTCCCATGGGTCACAGCCTCCCTCAGGGCACATCCACCTGCTCCAATGTGGGGTCCTCCACAGGCTACAAGTGGATATCTGCTCCACCTTTAACCTCCATGAGCTGTAGGAGGACAACCTGCTTCACCACGGTCTTCACCACAGGCTGCAGGGGAATCTCTGCTCCGGCACCTGGAACATCTCCTCCCCCTCCTTCTTCATTGACCTTGGTGTCTGCAGAGTTATTTCTCTCACATATTCTGACTCCTCTCTCTTCCGGCTGCTGTTGTGCAGCAGGTATTTTTCCCCCTTCTTAAATATGTTATCACAGAGGCACTACCATCTGTTCTATCAAAGGGTTAATACCATGCTGATGTCACAGGGCATCAGGGTAATTGCAGATGTGGATCATGTAGAGTTTTTCTTCAACATGCATCCCAGGTACTATTAGTCTGGGTGTGCAGGTCCCCTCTTGCTCCATGGGAGGGTTTTCATGGCACAGTTGCTGCACAGCCAGTATAGGCCAGGGGCACCGCACCTATTGTGTTAAGACCACAGCAGCGAGTGGTGTCTTTCAGGCAATTGTTAATATTGGTGTGGTAGGTTTGTATGGTGTAGGATGGACCCCGCCACATGATTTGTAGTTGATCACGGGATGCCCTGGTGAATTGTCCCTAAGAACTATATCCATAGCATATTCAAAAGAGGAACTTGCTTGGAATAAATGACAATAGTACAAGTAAAACAACTACAGTAAACAGCAATATAGCAGGAGGATTTTTCCAGATCAGGTCAGCCACTCAGGGTGGTCCAGCAGTTGGGCTGAGTCGGCAGCTCTGGTCTCATCATGGACATTATCACTTCCTGAAATACAAAATCACTTTTACGACAGTCCAAAGGGGCAGTCTGTGGTTTCAATGACAAGATTTGGGGCCTGGTGTCCACAACAAAGGTGACCAGGTGATGGTCATTCATGACAACTTCTAATCAAGGCTAGGACATGGTTTGAGGAAAAGAGTCTGCCAGAAAACTGAGCTAGGAGGCAAATCTCTGTCTGGTGACTAATATATACCCACCAATTTCCAGAAGCACCTTAGAGAGAAAGGGAGGGGCTGAAGGAGTTAACACCAGGGCACAGGGAGGTATGAAGTGGCTCACCTGCTGAAGGCCATTCAAAAGTTGTGTTACATTGTTTGGCAATATATCAGGTTTTTTTCGGAGGAGGGGGCAGGAAGGCTGCTATGGGGAAAATTAACTCTATCTCAGCCAGATCCAATACAATCTCCACCCCTTATTCCATAGCATTTGCGTCATGCTCAGGTCCCACATAATTTATACCCAACATACAGGATTATTAGCCCCCCGTCCTTTAATAGATATTCCATGGCCTTCCTCCATTCCTCCAGATGTTCACAAACAGACTTTGACTTGGGCTTCATCTGTCAAGATGGATGTTCAGGAAAGAAGAAGCAGCATGTTTGATTGTTGAGTACCAGCACCGGCTTGGTTTGGGTCATCATTGCACCCGTCTGGTTCCTTGCAAAAATCACTCTTTGTCAGTTCAGGTCATTCCTGCTACATTCCTTCCTGCAACATACAACTCACATCACAGATTACTTTTCTCCTCAAGGTTAAATCTCCTTGAGGCACACAACAGGTGTCCCCATCCTTCTGCATTACCCACCAAGTACAACCAGGTCCTTGAGCAAAGACAATACCACGAATGGGTTTGCCTTTTCCCATGGGAGGAGCAATCCATACCGCCTTCCCCAACTACTTCCCTGTGTGCACTACGGGGACCATATCTCCTCCCACAGTATGTAGGGGGTTTGTTTGGGCAGGCCCAGGACGTTTAGCAGATCCTCTGGTGTTAACCAGCCAAGTGGCTTCCATTAAATTTACATCCCAGTGCTCCCATCCCCCATTGTCCAATGCCCTCAACATCGTCTTTAACAGTCCATTGTATCTTTCAATCTTTCCAGAGGCTTGTGGGTGATAGGAGATGTGGTGCACCCACTCAATGCCATGTTTCTTTGCCCAAGAATTTATGAGGCTATTTCGAAAATGAGTCCCATTGTCCAATTCAATTCTTTCTGGGGTACCACGTTGCCACAAAATTTGTCTTTCAAGGCCTAAGATGGTGTTTGGGGCAGTGGCATGGCTTACAGGGTATGTTTCTAGCCAACCAGTAGCTGCTTCCACCATGGTGAGTATGTAGCGCTTGCCTTGGTGTGTTCGTGGCAGTGGTCCAATATAGTCAATTTGCCAGGCCTCGCCATATCGAAAGCCCAGCCACCGCCCTCTGTTCCAGGGAGATTTTACTCGTGTGGCTCACTTGATAGCAGCACATGTTTCACATTCATGAGTGACCTGTGTGATGGCCTCCATGGTCAGGTCCACCCCTGGATCACGAGCCCATCGATATGTTGCATCTCTCCCTAGATGTCCTAATGTTTCATGGGCCCATTGAGCTACAAATAGCTCACCAGTCCAAGGCCACGGGAGCTACTTCAGTTTTGGCAGCCTTGTCTATCTGTTCATTGTTTTGATGTTCTTTAGTGGCGTGGCTTCTGAGCACGTGAGCATCTACATGACATACCTTTAGAGTCATGTTTTCTACTCGAGCAGTGATGTCCTGCCACAATGCAGCAGCCCAGATGGGTTTACCCTTGCACTGTCAATTGGTCTTCTTCCACTGCTGATCTCTTCCCGGATTCCTGGACGGTTGAATTTCCCTAGTCAAGCTCGTTGTGTGATCAATGCTACCTTTAAACATCCAGTGTAGCACAGGCAATCATGGTGCCAGGAGGAGATGCGCTTCTGTACCAACCACTTCTGAAGCCGCATGAACCCCCTCATATACTGCTAGTATCTCCTTTTCAGTTGGAGTGTAGTGGGCTTCTGATCCTCGATACCCCCTGCTCCAAAACCCTAATGGTCCACCTTAGGTTTCTCCTGATGTTCTCTGCCAGAGGCTCCAGGTGAGACCATGCTCCCCAGCTGCACTGTAGAGTACATTTTGCACAGCTGTTCCTGTTCGAATAGTCCCAAGAGCCACTGCACGAGGAACCAACAGACAGGCTGGTGGCAGGGGTTTTATTATTGATGGGGGCTGCTGATGTGGGTGGTGGTGAGTTACATTATCATGGGGTATGGGTGGTAGGTGATGAAATTTGGGGTCTTTGACTGAGATTACCTCTCCTCCTGATTAGGAGAAACCTAAGGTGGACCATTAGGGCAAGCGCTACATACTCACCATGGTGGAAGCAGCTACTGGTTGGCTAGAAACATACCCTGTAAGCCATGCCACTGCCCCAAACACCATCTTAGGCCTTGAAAGACAAATTTTGTGGCAACGTGGTACCCCAGAAAGAATTGAATTGGACAATGGGACTCATTTTCGAAATAGCCTCATAAATTCTTGGGCAAAGAAACATGGCATTGAGTGGGTGCACCACATCTCCTATCACCCACAAGCCTCTGGAAAGATTGAAAGATACAATGGACTGTTAAAGACGATGTTGAGGGCATTGGACAATGGGGGATGGGAGCACTGGGATGTAAATTTAATGGAAGCCACTTGGCTGGTTAACACCAGAGGATCTGCTAAACGTCCTGGGCCTGCCCAAACAAACCCCCTACATACTGTGGGAGGAGATATGGTCCCCGTAGTGCACACAGGGAAGTAGTTGGGGAAGGCGGTATGGATTGCTCCTCCCATGGGAAAAGGCAAACCCATTCGTGGTATTGTCTTTGCTCAAGGACCTGGTTGTACTTGGTGGGTAATGCAGAAGGATGGGGACACCTGTTGTGTGCCTCAAGGAGATTTAACCTTGAGGAGAAAAGTAATCTGTGATGTGAGTTGTATGTTGCAGGAAGGAATGTAGCAGGAATGACCTGAACTGACAAAGAGTGATTTTTGCAAGGAACCAGACGGGTGCAATGATGACCCAAACCAAGCCGGTGCTGGTACTCAACAATCAAACATGCTGCTTCTTCTTTCCTGAACATCCATCTTGACAGATGAAGCCCAAGTCAAAGTCTGTTTGTGAACATCTGGAGGAATGGAGGAAGGCCATGGAATATCTATTAAAGGACGGGGGGCTAATAATCCTGTATGTTGGGTATAAATTATGTGGGACCTGAGCATGACGCAAATGCTATGGAATAAGGGGTGGAGATTGTATTGGATCTGGCTGAGATAGAGTTAATTTTCCCCATAGCAGCCTTCCTGCCCCCTCCTCCGAAAAAAACCTGATATATTGCCAAACAATGTAACACAACTTTTGAATGGCCTTCAGCAGGTGAGCCACTTCATACCTCCCTGTGCCCTGGTGTTAACTCCTTCAGCCCCTCCCTTTCTCTCTAAGGTGCTTCTGGAAATTGGTGGGTATATATTAGTCACCAGACAGAGATTTGCCTCCTAGCTCAGTTTTCTGGCAGACTCTTTTCCTCAAACCATGTCCTAGCCTTGATTAGAAGTTGTCATGAATGACCATCACCTGGTCACCTTTGTTGTGGACACCAGGCCCCAAATCTTGTCATTGAAACCACAGACTGCCCCTTTGGACTGTCGTAAAAGTGATTTTGTATTTCAGGAAGTGATAATGTCCATGATGAGACCAGAGCTGCCGACTCAGCCCAACTGCTGGACCACCCTGAGTGGCTGACCTGATCTGGAAAAATCCTCCTGCTATATTGCTGTTTACTGTAGTTGTTTTACTTGTACTATTGTCATTTATTCCAAGCAAGTTCCTCTTTTGAATATGCTATGGATATAGTTCTTAGGGACAATTCACCAGGGCATCCCGTGATCAACTACAAATCATGTGGCGGGGTCCATCCTACACCATACAAACCTACCACACCAATATTAACAATTGCCTGAAAGACACCACTCGCTGCTGTGGTCTTAACACAATAGGTGCGGTGCCCCTGGCCTATACTGGCTGTGCAGCAACTGTGCCATGAAAACCCTCCCATGGAGCAAGAGGGGACCTGCACACTCAGACTAATAGTACCTGGGATGCATGTTGAAGAAAAACTCTACATGATCCACATCTGCAATTACCCTGATGCCCTGTGACATCAGCATGGTATTAACCCTTTGATAGAACAGATGGTAGTGCCTCTGTGATAACATATTTAAGAAGGGGGAAAAATACCTGCTGCACAACAGCAGCCGGAAGAGAGAGGAGTCAGAATATGTGAGAGAAATAACTCTGCAGACACCAAGGTCAATGAAGAAGGAGGGGGAGGAGATGTTCCAGGTGCCGGAGCAGAGATTCCCCTGCAGCCTGTGGTGAAGACCGTGGTGAAGCAGGTTGTCCTCCTACAGCTCATGGAGGTTAAAGGTGGAGCAGATATCCACTTGTAGCCTGTGGAGGACCCCACATTGGAGCAGGTGGATGTGCCCTGAGGGAGGCTGTGACCCATGGGAAGCCCACACTGGAGCAGGCTTCATGAAGAACTGCAGCCTGTGGGAAGGACTCATGTTGGAGAAGTTCGTGGACAACTGTCTCCCGTGAGAGGGACCCCATGCTGGAGCAGGGGAAGAGAGTGTGAGGAGGAAGGAGTGGCAGAAATAATGTGTGATGAACTGACTGCAACCCCTATTCCCCCTCCCCCTATGCTGCTCGAGGGGAGGAGGTAGAGAAGCAGGGAGTGAAGTTGAGCCTGGGAAGAAAGGAGGAGGGGAGGAAAGTGTTTTAAGATTTGTTTTTATTTCTCATTATCCTACTCTGATTTTAATTTATAATAAATTAAATTAATTTCCCTGAGTCGAGTCTGTTTTGCCCATGACAGTAATTGTTGAATGATCTCCCTGTCCTTATCTCGACCCACAAGCCTTTCGTTATATTTTCTCTCCTCTGTCCAGTTAAGGAGGGGAAGTGATTGAGTGGCTTGGTGGGCACCTAGTGTCCAGACAAGGTTAACCCACCACACTCTGCTACCCTGGAGAATATAGAAAACGTAACAATCGATGCTATCCAAGCTCTGCAGCAAGGAGTTACTCAAGTATCATAGGCTACCGTTCAAAACCATCTAGCCTTAGAGTACTTGCTGGCCATGCAAGATGGCATTTCCACATTAGTAAATACTACCTACTGTTTCTATGTCAACCAAGATCTACGCATTGAGATCGACCTTAAGAAAATCCAGGAACAACTAAAGCCCTTGCATCAGGTGGCAATTGAAAATATCGATTGGGGAATTGGCAAATTGTGGTCATAGTTCCTCTTTGTTCCCAGATCTCACGATAGATGTCAAAAGATTTTGGTTGTACTTTTTGTTATTGTTATTATGTTTTGTTTCGTTTCAGTGGATGGGGTTGCAGACTGTGTTGTAAAGCATTTTCCCAGTCATGGTCAAGCCACTCCCCAACACAGGTTGGGGTCAATAGATGTAAGTGGATGCTGGTTTTAATCTATTCCACAGCTTCTCTTGTAGCAATTGGGGAAAAGCCATAGTAATCACTCCCTGGATCCCTGCACAACAGATCTTTGATAGAGGTGATCCTATGGTACCCATCTCGTGATGCACCAGCTTTTGACCTCAGACTCAGGACATTATCAGTGACTAATATGGAGAGCATATAGCTTTGACTATGTAATTTATACCCTGCAGGTGTTAGAACACCAACCTCACCTAGCTAATTATATAGCTAACGAACTGCCAAATAATATCTTATAGCTTATAACTCCATGTCAAGTGATGATTTGAGAGAATCAACAAGTGGAAGCGACACTCTGCCTCCTGATCAACATTGTCACATAGGCAGGATGCTGCCCACATAATCTGAAATTATGTGTAGGACAGGCTACTACCACGTGAGGTATGATTCTCTCAAATTACACTATCATTGGTGGAGCCAAGGGGTAGTGCAACTCTGTGGTGGTTTTACCCTTTTGTTTTGCAGCCAAACACAGCCTGCTCTCTCACTCTCCCACCCCTCCAGGGAGTAGGGGAGAGAATTGGAAGGAAAAGGGCAAGGAAACTCATGGGTTGAGATAAAAATCATTTACTAATTAAAATAAAATGATAATGATAACAACAGTGATAACAGAATATACAAATGAGTGATACACAGTGCAACTGCTCACCATCCACTGAACAATGCCCAGCCTCTGCCAGCCAGCGATCCCAGAGCCCAGACAGTCGTGAAACCAAAATCCCGGAAGAGTGAGCCAGAGCGATCCCCGAGAGAATACCCCATCTTCTGGTCAACCCTGGTTAATATACTGAACGTGACGTGATATGATATGGAATATTTCATTGGCACATCCAAATGCCAATTTTGGGTTTTGCTATTCACTGTGTTTCTCCCTCCCAGTCCTAATGCAGCTGTGAACCAGCCAAACACGGTGGCCTTGAGCTCCAGGAGCAACTAATAACATTAGTACTTTTATCAACGTTCTGCTCATAACAAGTCCCATACTGAAACTAAAACACAGCTATTCTAGCTACTAAGAAGAAAATTAACTCTATCCTAGAAAAACCAGGACAAACTCTTACCTGCATTCAAAAGACATTTGCATGACTGACTGTTGCTGTCAGATGACCTGAACATTAAGCGTCCCTGGCAGTCCACCAGAGCCATGGCATTGCTTGTGATCCTGCGTTTGCTACTGGTGATCAGGTGAGTCACCGTACAGGTGTGTTGTTGCTCATCTTTCCTACTACTTCAGTAAAGTTTGGTTTATAATTGTCCTGGTTTTTAGCTGGGACAGAGCAGGGTTTCTATTTAGTAGCTAGAATAGTGCTGCGTTTTGCTTTCAGCATGGGATTTGTCATGAGAGAAAACTAATAACATACCAGTGTTTTCATTTTTGTCACTGGAAGTGAAGGACTTCATGTTTTGTCAGTCTACAAGTGCAAAATCTAAGGGGGCGAGGAATATTTAAATTAATAAGCTAAATTGGCATTTGGATATGCCAATGGGGTATTCCATATCATATCACGTCATGTCCAGTATATTAGTGAGGGTCTCTTCCTCTTTTGGCTCACTCTGAATTTCGCTTGGGCTCTCGCTCTTCCGGGATTACAGTTTTGGTTTGGGATTGTTGCTCCTCCAGGATCGTTATATGAGAATCCACCCCTTATTCCATACCATGTACGTAATGTTTAGGTTCCGCATTTTTTCTTAAAAAAAAATATTTAAAAAACCCCAATATATTTACATATATACACACATATATTATTCTCCTAGTTTATGGACCGTTCCTTCAAAATGTGTATTGAGTTCATTTAGTCTATAACCTTGGGTACCGTCTGTCATGGCAGTCTTTCAAGGCAGGACAGATGATGTGAAGCTTGCACAGTCAATGGAGTAAGCGACATTGGACACAGAAGGAGGATGATGTGCAGTCTATGTTTCACGCTGCATCTGGAACTTGTAGTTGGCATATCTAGCACAGTCCATGCTCAGGGTCTGCAGGTTGAAGATGTCGATCTTGAAGAAGTTGTTGGGCACCAGCTCTGGTTCCATTGGAGTTCCTTCTTCATTAACCTGGGGAAATTCTTAATATAAAGCCGTTAGTATAATACACAACAACCATAGCAATGATGACATGCACTTCATCGGCTGTTTTCACCTAACATCAAATTCCCTTGAGGCACACATTGGACTTCCCATCCTTCGGCATCACCCATCAAGTGCACCCAGGTCCTTGAGCAAAAGTAATCCCGCGAATGGGTTTACCTTTACCTGAGGCAGGAATAATCCAGACTGTTTATCCCTGTGTATATTTAATGTGAACCACAGGGACTCTATCCCCTTCTACAGTACATAAAAGTCTTGATTGGGCAGGACCAGCTCAGTTAGCAGTTCCTCTGGTGTTGACTAACCAGGTGGCTTTTGCTAAATGTGTGTCCCAGTGTTTGAAAGTTCCACCACCCATTGCTTTGAGTGTGGTTTTTAGCAGCCCATTGCATCGTTCGACTTTCCCAGAGGCTGGTGCCTGATAGGGGATGTGGTACACCCACTCAATGCCATGTTCTTTGGCCCAGGTGTCTACGAGATTGTTTCGGAAATGAGTCCCGTTGTCTGACTCAATTCTGTCTGGGGTGCCATGTCGCCACAAGACCTGCTTTTCAAGACCTAGAATAGTGTTCTGGGCAGTGGCATGGGGCACAGCATATGTCTCTAACCACCCAGTGGTTGCTTCCATCATAGTGAGCACGTAACGCTTGCCACTGCAGTTTTGTGGGAGCGTGATATAGTCAGTCTGCCAGGCCTCTCCATATTTATGTTTTAACCATCGTCCTCCATACCAAATAGGTTTTAACTGCTTGGCTTGCTTAATCGCAGCACATGCTTCACAGTCATGAATGACTTGTGCAATGATGTCCATGGTTAAGGCCTCCCCTCGATCATGAGCCCATCTATATGTTGCATCTCTTCCTTAATTGCTTGAGGCATCATGGGCCCAGCAGGCTAAAAATTTTTCACCCTTCTGTTGCCAGTCCAGGTCTACTTGAGACACTTTGATCTTAGCAGCCTGGTCCACCTAATGATTATTTTGATGTTCTTCAGTGGCTCAACTTTTGGGCACATGAGTATCTACATGACGTGTCTTTACAACCCGTCTCTCTACCCAAGCAGCAATGTCTTGCCATAATTCAGCAGCCCAGATGGGTTTGCCTCTGCGCTGCCAGTTGCTTTGTTTCCATTGCTGTAACCACCCTCACAGGGCATTTGCCACCATCCATGAGTCCATATAGAGGTAGAGCATTGGCCATTTTTCTCGTTCAGCAATGTCTAAGGCCAGCTGGATGGCTTTTACCTCTGCAAACTGACTCGATTCACCTTTTCCTTCAGCAGCCCCTGCGACTCGGCGGGTGGGACTCCACACAGCAGCTTTCCACTTTCAATGTTTTCCTACAATACGACAGGAACCATCAGTAAACAGGGCATATCTTTTCTCATCATCTGGTAGTTCATTATATGGTGGAGCCTCTTCAGCACGTCACCTCTACCTCTGGTGACGTTTTGAAATTTTTGTGTTCTGGCCAGTTCACGATCACTTCCAGAATTCCTGGGCGACCAGGGCTTCGTATCCGGGCCCATTGTGTGATCAGTGCGACCCACTTACTCCATGTGGCATCAGTTGCGTGGTGTGTAGAGGGAACGCTCCCTTTGAACATCCAGTCCAGCACGGGCCATCAGGGGGCCAGGAGGAGCTGTGCTTCAGTGCCGATCACTTCTGAAGCAGCTTGAACTCCCTCATATGCTGCCAATATCTCTTTTTCAGTTGGAGTATATTGGGTCTCTGATCCTCTGTATCCACGGCTCCGAAAACCAAGGGGTCGACCTCGAGTCTCCCCTGGTGCTTTCTGCCAGACGCTCCAGGTTGGTCCATTGTCTCCGGTTGCAGTGTAGAGCACGTTTTTAACACCTTGTACTCTCCGGACTGGCCCAAGGGCTACTGCATGGACTATCCCTTGTTTGATTAGTTTAAAGGCCCGATGTTGCTCAGGACCCCATGTGAAATCATTCTTTCGGGTCACTTGGTAGAGAGGCCTCACAATCTCACTGTAATGTGGAATGTGCATTCTCCAGAAACCCACAACACCTAAGAAGGCTTGTGCTTCCTTTTTGTTAGTTGCTGGGGACATAGCTGTTATTTTATTGATCACATCCATCTTGACATTTTTTTTCCTAAAAACTGGATCTCTGGTGAAGGTCCCTTGGCCTTGTTTCGTTTTATGGAAAAAAATGGCTCTCAAAAGGATTTGGATTATCTTCTTCCCTTTCTCAAAAACTTCCTCTGCTGTGTTGCCCCATACAATGGTGTCATCAATGCATTGCACGTGTTCTGGAGCTTCACTCTTTTCCAAGGCAGTCTGGATCAGTCCATGGCAAATGGTGGGGCTGTGTTTCCACCCCTGGAGCAGTCGATTCAAGGTGTACTGGACACCCCTCCAGGTGAAAGCAAACTGTGGCCTGCACTCTGCTGCCAAAGGAATGGAGAAAAATGCTTTATCAATGTCTATGGTGGCGTACCACTTGGCTGCCTTGGACTCCAGTTCATACTGGAGCTCTAACATGTCCAGCACAGCAGCGCTCAGTGGTGGTGTGACTTCATTCAAGCCACAATAGTCCACTGTCACTCTCCACTCCCCATTTGTCTTCCGCACAGGCCACATGGGGCTGTTAAAGGGAGAGCGAGTCCTGCTGATCACTCCTTGGCTCTCCAGCTGACGCATCAATTTATGGATGGGAATTACGGAGACTCGGTTGGTGCGATATTGCTGCTGGCACACTACTGTACTAACATTTGGCACCTGTTGTTCTTTGACCCTTAGTAGAGCCACAGCAGAAGGGTCCTCTGAAAGACCGGGCAGAGCAGACAGCTGTTTGATTTCCTCTGTGTCCAAAGCAGCTATGCCAAAAGCCCACAGGTACCCTCTTGGGTCATTGAAATACTCTCTCCTGAGATTATCTATGCTGAGAATTTACAGAGCATCTGGGCCAGTCACAATTGGATGTTTTTGCCAGTCATTCCCAGTGAGGCTCATTTCAGCCTCCAACACAGTCAGCTCTTGGGCCCTCCCTGTGACTCCAGAAATACAAATGGATTCTGCTCATTTGTTGGTGCTTTAAGAGCCGAAGCTGCAGGCAGCCTCAGCCTTGAGCAATTAATTCCTGACCTTGAGTGAAAAGTAAAACAAAGTGGGAAAAAACAAGCAAGAATGTCTATGAGACATGATAAGGATGGTTTGTGAGCTGCAATCAGTAACCAGTCAGAAGGAAAAGAATGGCTCTTGAATAGGTGGATTTATCCAATCATGTCAGTTGTTTAGGCGCGTGTGTGAGAAGGGGTAACGAATCAAAAGTGAAAGAGTGCCCCATGCTCGGGGCGTGCTGGAGGAAAAAAGGATATAGAAGCAGTGCAAAGCTTCAATAAAGTGCTGATGCCTGAACACATCTTGGTGTTGCTCATTTCATCCACCGCACTCCTTTAAAGTTCGATGGCATCAGGGTGCATTGGGCACCAGTGTCCACTCAAGCTTTATACTCCCGGGGGTCAGATGTGCCAGGCCAACAAATCCACGCAGTCCAGTAAACTCAGTTATCCCGTTCCTCCGCCTGGCTGGAGGCAGGGCCCTTCTAATGCTGGTCATATTCATCACTCACTTCTGCTGAAATATGATCAGAAGGATTAGGATCAAGGAAAGGATTGAGAGCAGCATCAGCCCTCCTATTCTGTCTGGGGAATTGTCCACTGGAGACTGGAGCAGCATTTTTTCTAGAAGGACCAGAAGCATCCCTATTTGTACACGTTTTTCTTTGCAGATCGTGTACTCGTGCTTGCAGGACCGAGGTAGGTTTCCCATTCCACTTTCTCATGTCTTCTTTTAACGGGTAAAATCTTTTCGTATATCCTGCAGCTCATTCAGGGTTAGGGATCGGGTGGTTATTGTACTGTCTCTATTTCCATCTCCCCTTTCCTCCTCCTCTTCCTCCTTAGGAAGATCATAAGCTTGATCTTCTTCATCCCTCTGTAAACGTACTGACTTTCATGTCCGCTTCTTCTTCCATACAGGGGCAACTGATATTGGCACGTATTAATTCTCTAGTTCATCTGCAGTGCTTCTTGAGGGGGTTGTAAGTGGCTGCAGTGTTTGTCACAGGGTTTGGAGTAGCCACATTGCCTGCTGTAGGGGTTGGAGAGGCTGCAGTGTCTGTCACCGAGGTTGAAGCAACGGGAGTAGCCGCCGTATCAGTCACAGAGGTTGAGGTAACTGTAGCAGGTGCCAGGGTAACTCCAGCAGCGGATGGCGTGATCCTCCTAAGTAGTCTGACATGCATTAAAACCTGGCATACATTCAGGAGAACTAGCAGCAAGATTAAGCTAGTTTGATTATCCCAAGAATATTCAAAATCCTCAAAAACTTTTGTAACTGGGAGTGGGAAATTGAACAAAGATGTTCCCCTTCCCAAAGGGAAAAAAACACTGGTGTAATTGGTAAGGACATTCACCAGATTGTTCCCACAATGGGGAGATGGAGCTGCTTCTGCTGCTTAGCTCTGTGTGCCACCTGCCACCGCTGAATACAGGTTCAAAATTGGTCTGACTACCCATCTTTTTATCATACTAACAACCATCACTGTACCACACAGCAAAACAGAACCTCAAGCCCCAAACCAACACCTAGGGACGGCGAAAAATATAAACAGCATGTAAGATGCCACCTCAAAGAGCAACTCAGCAATCCAGTACAACAACATTCCGATAACTGACAACCAAGTCATCATAACAAATGCTTATTGCAGATTATTTCTAACACACTTTGGTCAGAAGTGTTGTTATCTCAACCTTTTCGTGCCCCATGTTGGGCACCAAAAAGACTGTGATAGTTTTACTTAGTTGGCAGTCAAACAAGACACAGCCACTTGCAGCACCCCCCCACCCCCTTTCCCCCCCACCCAGGGAATCGGAGGGGTAAAGGTGAGGGGACTTGTACGTTGAGATAAGAACAATTTAGTAATTAGAGTAAAAATAAAATTAAAAGAATAAGAATAATAATGAAAACAAATATATATATATATATATATATGAGTGATACACAGTACAATTGCTCACCACCCGCTGATAACCATCCCAGAGGAGCAAAAAGGAACCCCAAAACTGAAATCGTAATCCTGGAAAAGCGAGCCCCAGCAATTCCCGAGAGAATTCTGCCCTTTCTGGTCAGCCCCGGTTAATATACTAAACACGATGTAATGTGATATGGAATATCATATTGGCATATCCAACTGTCAATTCTGGGTTTTACTAACTACTACACTTTTCTTCTCCGCTCCCCCCTTCCAGTCCTCTCTTCTTGGAAACTGCCCAAGCACAGTGTCCTTGTAGTTATCAACATTGTTCTCATAACAGTCTTTACTGAAGCCAAAACACAGTGGTTTTTAGCTACTAAGAAGAAAATTAACCCTATCCTAGCAAAAACCAGGACAACAAGATATTAATCAGATCTTTCTGTACACTGAGTGCCACCTGACAGAGTTTAGTAATAATTGCACTTCTTACGTTCTCTCTTTGGGGAACAAATTTACAAAGGGGATGGCTATTGACAATTTCTCTTTCTCTGCCAGGTCAAGCATGAAAGAGTTTGAGAGTATTAATTATTCTTGGGATAGTCTGGCCATTTTCTCTCTGTTGCTGGGCCTCCTAAGTGTTTTTTAAGTGTTATTTAAGATCAGGAAACTATTTAGGTATACCACCCCAGGAATAACCTCTGCAATAGACACTGTGGTCACTGAAACCCCTGAAAGCAGAGATGCAGCTACTGAAACCCCATCAACCAGTGATGCAGCTACTGTAACACAGCAACAGATACTGTGGCCACTCTGAGACCCATGACAAGAACTGTAGCTATTCAGACCTCAAAAACGGGTATTCCAGCTATACAGACCTTAGTAACAAGATCTGCAGCTATTCAAACTCCAAGAAAAGGTACTGCAGCTACACAAACCCTGGCAGCAAGAAATGTAGCTATTCAAACCCAGACAACCAACTCTCCGACTTGTACTATGGCTACTCAAAATCCAGTAATACATAGTGCAGCTATGACAGGACCCATCAGTAAACAGAGCATACTGTTTTTCATTATCTGGTGGTTCATTTTACAGTGGAGCATCATTAGCTCACGTTACATCCTCCTCAGGTGACATTCTGAAATCTTTGCTTTCTGGCCAGTTCGTGATCACTTCTATGATTCCTGGGTGACCAGGGCTTCCTATCCAAGCCCGTTGTGTGATTAGTGCGACCCACTTGCTCCATGTGGCATCAGTTGCGTGGTGTGTAGAGGGAACGCTCCCTTTGAACATCCAGCCAAGCACGGGCCATCAGGGCACCAGGAGGAGCTGTGCTTCAGTACCGATCACTTCTGAAGCAGCTCGAACGCCCTCATACACTGCGAATATCTCTTTCAGTTGGAGTATATCAGGTCTCTGATCCTCTGTATCCACGACTCTAAAACCCAAGGGGTCGACCTCGAGTCTCCCCTGGTGCTTTCTGCCAGACGCTCCAGGTTGGTCCATTGTCTCCGGCTGCAGTGCAGAGCACATTTTTAACACCTTGTACTCTCCGGACTGGCCCAAGGGCTACTTCATGGACTATCTCCTGTTTGATTAGTTCAAAGGCTCTTCGTTGCTCAGCACCCCATGTGAAATCATTCTTTCGGGTCACTTGGTAGAGAGGCCTCACAATCTCACTGTAATGTGGAATGTGCATTCTCCAGAAACCCACAACTCCTAAGAAGGCTTGTGCTTCCTTTTTGTTAGTTGGTGGAGACATTTCTGTTATTTTATTGATCACATCCCTTGGGATCTGACAGCGTCCATCTTGCTACTGTATTCCTAAAAACTCAATTTCTTGTGCAGGTCCCTTGACCTTTCTTCCTTTTATGGCAAAGCCAGCTCTCAGGAGGATTTGGATTACTTTTTCTCCTTTCTCGAAACCTTCTTCTGCTGTATTGCCCCATACAATGCATTGCAGGTGTTCTGGAGCTTCACCCTTTTCCAGTGCATTCTGAATCAGTCCATGGGAAATGGTGGGGCTGTGTTTCCACCCCTGGGGCAGTCGATTCCAGGTGTACTGGACACCCCTCCAGGTGAAAGCAAACTGTGGCCTGCACTCTGATGCTAAAGGAATGGAGAAAACCCTCAACCCTCAGCAATCCCACAGCAGATGGGTCCTCTGAGAGGCCAGGCAGAGCAGATATCTGTTTGATTTTCTCAGTCTCTATGGCAGCTGTGCCGAAGGCCCACCGGTACCCTTTTGGGTCCTTAAAATATCCTTTCCTTAGGTAATCTATGCCGAGAATGCACGGAGCACCCGGGCCAGTCACAATGGGGTGATTTTGCCATTTCCTCCCCGTTAGGCTTATTTCAGCCTCAAGTACAGTCAACTGTTGAGACTCCCCCCATCACTCCAGAAATATAAATGGATTCTGGCCCTTTTAAATTCGATGGCATCAGGGTGCACTGGGCACCAGTGTCCACTAGGGCCTTATACCCCTGGGCATCAGATGTGTCAGGCCAACGAATTCACACAGTCCAGTAAACTCGTTTATCCCTTTCGTCCGCCTGGCTGGAGGCAGGGCCCCTCTAATTCGGGGTATCTCATTCGTCGGCGGTGAATGGGTTAGTGTGATATCTGTGGGCTTCAGTCTCATCATAATCGGTCACTTCTTGTGAATATGAGTCAAAAGTTTTTCTTGTAGGGTTAGGTGCAAATTCAACCCTTTTATTCTGTTGAAGGAATGGGCTTCTGGAAATTGGAGCCACTCTCCTGAAAGGTTCTCTAGTTGTATTTGATTTCCCTTGCAACTCATTTACTCATCTTTCTAAGACCAGGGTAGGTTTCCCATCCCATTTCCTCATGTCTTCTCCATGGTCACGCAAGTAAAACCACAATGTCCCCCTTGGTGTATACCATCTCCTTTGCACAGGAGGACCTTCAGTTCTAGTGGCTGAGACATTGGTCTGTACGGGTAGAGAGCATAATTGGGACACTTTTTCAGTCAGTTTCTCCACAGCCGAAACAAGGGAGGGAGTGAGGCTTTCCTCATATTGCTGGATTCGGATGGCCAGTTCATCTACTGTTGGCCCGTCTTCATCTTTCCATTCCAGTACTGTCAAATAGCTGGCATATGAGGCGGATGCGCTTTGTGTGAGCTTCCGCCACATGGGTATCATGCATTGGACTTCATCTGGATCTGTAGGTAATTGCGCATTGTCTAGATCACTATAAACCAGTTCTCGCACAGCCAGGTCCCTCAAAAGCTGGATACCTTTATCCATGGTGGTCCATTTGCCTACCCCTGGTTGCAACACAATATCATCCTTGACAGGATACCTTTCCCTCATGGCTGATAGAAGACGTCTCCAGAGGCTGAGGGTTTGTGGTTTCTTTCCATTCGCTTTATCAATTCCACTTTCTCTGGCAAGGGATCCCAGTTGCCTGGCTTCCCTGCCCTCCAGTTCCAGGCTACTGGCTCCATTATCCCAGCATCGGAGCAACCAAGTAATAATCCTCTTGCCTACATGACATCTGTAATCTTTTCGTGTATCTCGCAGCTCACTCGGGGACAAAGATTGGATGATTACCTCAGGTTCTATCTCTTCCTCCTGTTCTCGTGATACACCTGGTTTGTCTTCATCTACTGCAGATTAAATTTTCTTTGTATACTTCCTTTTCTGCATAGGGGCAATTATTACTGGCGCTGGTTCATCCTCTAGCTCAGATTCATCACTTTCCACCAAGGTTTGGGTAGTTGATGTTCTTTTCATCAATATCTGAGTAGCTGCAATATTTCTCATTGGAAGCTGAGTATCCACAGTGCAAACTAGGGAGTATTGCCTGGGTCTGAGTAGCTGCAGTAAGTGGTATGGGATTTTGAGTAGCTGCAGTACGAGTTGGAGGATTGGTTGTCTGGGTTTGAAAAGCTACATTTCTTGCTGCCAAAATTTGTGTAGCTGCAGTATCTGTTCTTGGAGTTTGAATAGCTGCAGACCTTGTTACTAAGGTCTAAATTGTCAAAAGCCGTCCCTTTTGTAAATTTGTTCCCCAAAGTGAGAAAGTAAGAGGTACAATTATTACTAAACTCTGTCAGGTGACTCGGTGTTCAGAAAGGTTTGATTAACACTTTGTATTCCTGAGGAGAAAAAAACTGATGGTGTAATTTGCAACAGTGTCCAACACATGGAGCCCGAGGGCCGAAGACACCAACTCAGTGGGCTGTCTCCAGGGGAAGACAAAGTAAACGGTGAACTGATCAAGAGTATCTAACAGATAGCGCCCAAAATGCGAGGATGGTGGAAACAGAATGTACAAAAACTGGGCTACTCTCACAGTCATTGTCAGACAGAACAGATGGAAAAATCCCTTAATCACATTTTTATAGCCAATGATCAATGCAATACAAAGCAAGTAAGGAGTCATATCCCACAGTTCTGATGACAACCCCCTGATAAAATGTAGCAACATGGCAATCATTTTGTTAAAGCACTGTCCGACACTGTCTTTATCTCAACCCTTCATGCCTCACGTTGGGCACCAAAATGACTGTGATAGTTTCACTGGGCTAGCCCTTGGCTAGCAGCCAACACAGCTGTTCACCCACTTCCCCCCCACCCCCAGGGAATAGGGGAGAGGATTGGAGGGGCAAGGATAAGGAGGCTTGTAGGTTGAGATAAGAACAGTTTAATAAGAGAAAGAAAACTTAAAATAATACTAATATTAAAATAGTAGTGATAATGATAACAGTAACACAATATGCAAGTGAATGACACCCAATGTTATAGCTCACCCCCTTCCTGACCGAGCCCGGCCTGTTCCCAGATAACGATCCCGGAGGAGCGACAATCCCGAACCGAAACTGCAATCCCAGAAGAGCGAGAGCCGGAGCAAAAGCCAAAGACCCAAAAGAGGAAGAGCCCTTCACTAATATACTGGGCATGACGTGATATGATATGGAATACCCCACTGGCATATCTAACTGTCAATTAAGTTTATTAATTTAAATGTTCTTCTCCCCCCTTAAATCTTGTGCTTGTGGACTAACAGAACACAAAGTCCTTCACTTCCAGTGACAAAAATGTAAACATTAGTATGTTATCAGTGTCACGCTCACAGCAAGTCCCAGGCTGGAAACAAAACGCAGCACAATTCTAGCTACTTAAGAAAAAAAAAAAAAAAACAAACCAAACCAAACCAAAAAAACAGAAAACTGCTCTATTTCAGCTAAAAAAACCAGGACAGTCACACTTGCACTTGGACTCATCTTTTTTGCTCCAGCGTGGAGTCCTCCATAGTCTACACATGGGTATCTGCTCTGCCGTTGATCCTCCATAGGCTGCAGGGGATCTCCTTTGCCTTTTCCTACTCCATGTGGTTGAACTGGGTGTCTGAGGTTCTCTGTCCTCCCCCTCCTCCTCCTTCCTCCTGGTAACAAAGCTGTCTCTTTGTTTAGGCCAATGGTTGTATTTTTTCAGGTCAATGGCCTCTCCTCCAGGTTCTCTCCACCTTCTTCTTTTCAAGACAGTCCTTCCTCTCACAAATATGGTTTCGCAGAGGCATTTATCTATTGCTAATGGGCTAATCCTGGACTGGGGAGTGGAGGTATGCTTTGGAGCCAGTGCAGCTTTTGCGAAGCTTCTCACAGGGGCCATCACTGTAGCCCCTTCCCCCACTACCCAAAACGGGCCCCACACACACAAACCCAACACAAAAGCTTAAAACAGTTCCTGTGTGCCTCTGCAGTGTGTCAAAACAGTAATAGCCCCCCCTCCGCCCCAAACACCAAACACCAAGAATAAAAATACCAAAATTTTCCTGAAAGCACTGTCCTTGGTGCATATAATTTTTGGACACAATATGCATGTGATATAGATTTCCAAGATTCCAGATACAATGCAGTTATTTATGCACAAGGATTTGCAACCACTGCACAGCACAATGTTAAGATATTGCACATGAGCACCTACAAAGAAGAAAGCTGCTACCTGGAAAGTCCTAGGTACATGGAAAAATTTTGAAAATCCGTCTGAACAAAAGTTGTGCAGGAGAGAAAAGAAAAGATGGGAAGAATATCTAGACATCTCAAACTGGATGCCAGATCAACTATAGTACAAAAGCTTAGAAAACTAAATTGTATCTTCAACTATTATACATCATCCATAACAAGACAACAAACAAGAAAGATTTTCTTTTTGGTACACCTGAATATTCCCATGGTCAAACTACACCATTGCCGTGTATTTCAAAGACTTGCTGGAATAGAATTTGTGCATCATACTCTCAAAAAAAGAAATATAGAAATAGAAAGAATGTAAATCGTTTATCATTATCAAATACATATTTTAAAAAGCTAACACGGCTCTCTCTACTACATTTGTCATACGATATTTCATGCTTTAGTATTTTCCCTTGTACTATGAAAACTTCACCTGCATCTCTTCGCACGTTCTGTATTGTGCCAAAGAAGTCTTTTGTGCCCAGTGGTAATAGTTTTGGTGAATAACTCTCTTTCACAGATGGATCCTTTTCTTCCTCAGGACTCACAGACTTTTTAGATGTTGATCCTGTGTTGTATAGCAGGAATAGGAGAAAATAAATTCATTATATCTTGTTATTTACCTATAGAGTCATAGTTGACTATTGATAAGTATAATCTTCTATGTAACAAAAGGGATTATAGGAAGTCTCCCTTTCAATCTAATTTTGCTAGAATGTTGTTGTGGTTTAACCCCAGACAGCAAATAAGCACCACACAGCTGCTCACTCACTCCCCCTCAGTGAGATGTGGGAGAGAATCAAAAGAGTAAAAATAAGAAAACTCATGGGTTGAGATAAAGACAGTTTAATAAATAAAGTAAAAGCCATGCGCACAAGCAATGCAAAACAAAGAATTAATTCACTACTTCCTATCAGCAGGCAAGTGTTCAGCCATCTCCAGGAAAGCAGGGCTCCATCATGTGTAATGGTGTTGCGTGAAAAGGGTGGTAAAGCAATTTAGCAGGAAATAACCCACCTTGCGTTCTAACTCACCCTCAGATAACTGAAGGAGCTGGGGGCGGCTAGGCTTAAATCCTGAGTGATGCTCAATCGAGCACTATCGATCCGACAGCTGTGGATGCACTGAATAGTGTACTGCACTCCTGTGCCCACGATTTATGGACTCACACGGCTAAACCTGCAGCATTTAGCAGCGTCCTGCTGAGCACGGGTCAGTTGAGGTGGCTGGTTACAGATAGACACAATTCGACGAGGCACCACAAGTCCGGGCACACAAGTGCTGGATTCACTTGATAGTGTCCCGTACCCGTGGGCCAGTCACAATCTATGGACTCTCACGGCCTTATCAGGCATCAGCCCAGCACGAAATTGTGCAGCAAGTCTGTAAGCAAATGAAAGCACCTTTAATAGAGCAACAGGATTAATACGGATTCGTATGGATTGCCGGTGATAAACTACTGTCTGAAGAAGTATATACAAGCATTAAGATTACAGGTTACTAAAAGTCTTATCAATTGCTAAAGGTGATAAGTTACTACAAAGCACTAAGTAGGTAAAATAATTCTCTAGAAATTTTCTAAGTTTCTGAGGAAGATCCTCGGCTGAGTCTAAGTCTTAGTCTTACCCAAAGGCGGACGTCCCTATGGGGGGGAAGAGAGGCTCAGCCCATCGGTTGGTCCCAGGGGTCAGAGGTCTGCGATGGAGTCATCCCTGACTTATCGGTAATGGCATCTTCCCTGACCATGATGGTGTCTTCCATAATTCCCTCCTTTCTTGAGGCTAGTTTTATACTATTTTTCTACCTGCAAGGTGGAGCTTGAGTGACTCTAGTCACACCTTTTTAGGTAGAAGTTACCAAAACTTGAAGCATATGCCCCTTGATGGGGAAGGAGGAGGGGTCAGTGTGCTGGAGTTATGTTTTTGTGTAGCTATAATTCAAGGTCCACTGTAGTGAGGCAAACGTCAGAGGGGCATCTGTCGACCCTGGGTTCCTCGTAGACAGCACATCAAGCCTTGTACCATGCCACAATCGAGACAAGAGCTGGAAGGCAAGCCTCCGCTGTCTCCCATCTCTTGTTTTTTCCTTGATAAGCAGCAGGCCTAGTAGGGAGGCAGCCTTGGAGAAGATTCTTCACATGCCAGCTGTAATTTTCCCCTGTGTGGTGGGTTGACCCTGGCTAGAGGCCGGATGCCCACCAAAGCCCACTCTATCACTCCCCCTCCTCAAAATGGGCAGAGGGAGAAAATTATAACGAAAAGCTCGTGGGTGGAGATAAGGACGGAGAGAGATCACTCACCAATTACTGGCACGGGCAAAACAGACTCGACTTGGGGAAAAACAAATTTACTTTATTACCAATCAAAATTAGAGGAGAATGAGAAGTAAAACCAAATCTTAAAACACCTCCCCCATCCCTCCCTTCTTCCCGGGCTTAATCTCTTTCCCGATTTTCCACCTCCTCCCCCCAGCAGCACAGGGGAACAGGGAATGGGGTTGGGGTCAGTTCATCACACATTGTTTCTGCCGCTGATTCCTCCTCAGGGGGAGGCTCCTTCCCCCGCACCAGCGTGGGGTCCCTCTCATGGGAGACAGTCCTCCACCAACTGCTCCAACGTGAGTCCTTCCCATGACTGACAGCTCTTCACGAGCTGCTCCAGTCTGGGTCCATTCCATGGTGTGCAGTCCTTCAGGAAGGGACTGCTCCAGCGCGGGTCCCCCACGGGGTCACAAGTCCTGCCAGCAAACCTGCTCCGGCGTGGGCTCCTCTCTCCACGGGCTACAGGTCCTGACAGGAACCTGCTCCAGCGCGGGCTTCCCACGGGGTCACAGCCTCCTTCGGGCATCCACCTGCTCCGGCGTGGGGTCCTCCACGGGCTACAGGTGGTCATCTGCTCCACCATGGACCTCCAGGGGCTGCAGGGGGACAGCCTGTCTCACCCTGGTCTTCACCACAGGCTGCAGGGGAATCTCTGCTCCGGCGCCGGAGCCCATCCTCCCCCCTCCTTCTTCACTGACCTTGGTGTCTGCAGAGTTGTTTTTTCTTACATCTTCTCACTCCCCTCTCTTGCTGCAAAGTGTGCAGCTTTTTTTTTTCTCCCTTCCTTTTTTTTTTTCTTAATTATGTTATCACAGAGGCATTACTGATTGGCTCGGCCTTGGCCAGCGGCGGGTCCCTTCTAACAAGACAAGTGAGAGGAATTAGACAAACCAAAGTTTTAGAACGATATTGTTCTAAATTAATATCCCTTGTTCAGCCTGAAGACTTATATAAGCCAAATTTAAAAAAAAAAATAGTACACCGACTTGGTGGGCAATTTAAAGATATTCACTTGCAGGAATCCACCAAAAAGGGCGGGCAAAGCTCTAAAAAGAGTAAGAGTAAGAGTAAGAGTAAGAGTAAGAGTAAGAGTAAGAGTAAGAGAAGGAGAAAGAGAAAGAGAAAGAGAAAGAGAAAGAGAAAGAGAAAGAGAAAGAGGAAAAAAAAAAAAAGGCACTAGACTCCTCCGAAGACTACCTGCTGCTGCCGAGAAGAACTAATACCTCGTTGCTCCCTGCAAAGGAGTAGACGAAGGAGGCAGAGGGGTATTACAGTGAGGATTGCTATGTGGGCCCTAAACCTAATATTTTTAATGGCAATTTCCTTGGCCATGCATGCGGAACATCAGCCCTTTAAGTGGACTCTTGTGGATTTGGGAAACAGTAAACCCATTCAAAGTATTCAGACTGCTGGTGCTCCCAGCTTCGAGGTCCCCCTTTGTGTATTAGCTCCTATATATCCCTATTTAAACCTGATGGGCTTTTATTTTTGCCCGAGCTCAAATCCAGGAAAAAGTTACTGTAATGATCCATTTAATTATTGTGCCTACTGGGGTTGCGAAACAATTGCCTCTGAATGGAGTCCTGAGAACCCGGACCAGTTTTTAAGAGTAGGGTGGGGTCCCTATCCTTGTTCCCCACCCACACGTGACTGGTCAGGAGAAATTGTTACCGTAGGTAACTGTCAATATCTATACCTAAATGTCACCCGAGGGGAATGGAAAATAGGGAAAACTTGGGGAGTTAGAGGCCTTATCCGGATAATAAAGGAAGAACTTCCCCCTAATAGGGACTGCTGTGCCTATCTAATTTGCGAGCTGTTGGTGGAGCACAGACTCTCCGGCCGCCCAGCACTGCTTTTGCTCACCTATTCCTACTCAATAAATTACTTTTAAATTTATTATTGGACTTTGAGTCAAATTCACTTATAACAAGTACCAAAAGGTATCGATAGCCATTTTGTCTCGGCAATTCAGAAAAATCTATTTGCTGATAATCACCAGGAGTGCTTCCTCTTCTGGTTTTACCTGGTGGGGGTCTTTGTCTATTTACTGGATTGTTTTTCAAACACACTGCACATTTTTATGTTACCATCTTGACAATTTTAATCATTCTGACACTAAGTACCTGTGCACCCCAATGTGTTTCTCTGTGTTTTTCTTCAATTATTTTAATCATCATTTGGGATGGAACGATAATTTGACCCTCAGGGGTTGTCAAACACTCACCCTCGTTTTCAGTTGCCATTTTTTTATCTGCTTTACTATAATTTGGTGCCTCAGATGTCAGTTTTAACTGTTACATGTATTAGAGCCAGGATGCCCTTCTCTGCCACCTTCTTTTGCTGTTTTGTCTGCCAATCTGTTACCTACATGTGCTGCAGTATTTCCAAACTGGTGAGTTTGCAATGTACTATAGACACTTTGTCAGGTTTTTGCACTGCTTGTCCAGATTGCTTCATGAGCATGCACCACCGCAAAGGCATATTTAGAATCAGTCCATATATTTACCTTCTTTCCTTGCTCTCCAAAGGGTGATAAATTCTGCCTTTTGTGCTGATGTACTTACAGGAAATGCTTCAGCTTCAATTACCTTATTGGCATGGTAACAGCATA
Source organism: Caprimulgus europaeus (assembly GCA_907165065.1). Next base: position 9,280,351 of record OU015537.1, read on the forward strand.
TCCAGCCATCCTGTGCATCCTCCAACAGGCCTTCTGCATCCTGCTAACTGCTCCTCTTATTGTTGCTTTTGTTATGCAGACCTTGTTGCTGTGCAGAACCTGTCTTGCTACAATGTTTGAGACATAAATTAACTCTTTCAGTGTCTCACACCTCAATTCTCTTATTAGTACTTCTAACACTTTCCCATGCGACTGAGTCCATTCCCATTATTTTCCTTTTCTGAGCAAATTCTATAAGGAACAGGGAATAACAGAAAAAACCCAAGAATATGTTTTCTGCAAGAGCCTAAAGTTCCCAAAACTTGATGTAGCTCCTTTTTGCTACATGGGGTCTGCCCATGCTCTATTTTTTTCAGAGTGTCAGGGGGACTAGAAACAACACCTTTAATCCCCCAGACGCACAGGAATTTAACCTACTGTGTGGGTCCCTGACATTTGGATGGAGTAATGTATAGTCCCAAAGTTATCAATTTTCCTCATACACTTTCTATAGCATTCCTGACTTCCTCTGAGTTTTCTCTTCCTATCAGTATGTCATCAATGTATTGTATATACCTGATGGACTAGGAATTTCTTTTAAAACCTTTGCCAGGGCATTGTGAGCAATAATGGGAGAGTGTTTATTTACCTGGGGCAGCCTGTTAAAGGTATACTGTATCCTTTTCCAAGTAAAGGTGAATTGAGCCTTATCATGCTCCTGGAGTGGGATCATAAAAAGCATATTCTTTATATCTAGGGTTGCTATCCACACATCCCTGAATTTGAGTTACCATTTCCACAATATTTGGTACAGTGGCAGTTAAAGGTGTGGTATTGGCATTTAATCGCCTATAATCAGTCATAAGATGCCACTGTCCATTCGACTTTTTCAACAGCCAGACAAGATAGTTATAAGGTAATAATATCTCTTTTCTCCAGGTCTGTCACTGTGAGAAACGAGCAATCGGTCGCTTTAAAGGACTCCGTCCAGACTCTTCAGTGAAGCACTTTTATTAAACATTTTTGCAAGAGCAGATGTCCTAACTAGTAGGCACACATCGCCAGAGTGACACACACATTTTTATACCCTATTCCTGACCACAAAATTCCTCCCTTGTTTCCCTGTTGGTGAGGTACTCCAAGGTTTACAGCCTATCCGATATGCCTATGAAGTCCTATCGTAGTTTAAATTTCCCACCACTCTATTTTAATCTCCCACCCCCTTATTGTGAACGACTGAGGAAACTATGCGAGCCGACTCAATGTGAGTGATAAGGCAGAGTTCCGTTTATTGTTCTCATTCAGTCATATTTATACCGGCTACGATAATTATTCCTACTAGTCCTTAGCTAATTGGCTTAAGCTCTAAACGTTACATTTACAGGTCCTCCTACTTGCGGTTTAACGGTAAAGCATTCTCTACATTTTTCACACACTTACTTTCTCAAGGTTGTTTACCAGATTGAGATAAAGTCGCAGTGTCAGTACTTTTCCACTGCGGCCTGCTAAATGTTAGACAGGCTCTGCTCGTACAACCATCCTGCCTTGCTCTCTGAGCCATTCCCTAACACCTTATTATTGTTTTTGTGGGCTTTTTCCCCTCCTTTTTATAATAAAATGCTAGGCAGTTACTGCCCTCCTAGTTGTAAAGACAACATTATCATTTCACACATCACCACCCCATAATTCCTGTTTGCATGGCTGCTGGCAGGGGGTATTGCCTTATATTAGTAATTGTTGATGGAGGTAAGGGTATAGACATCTCTAACAAATTTATATTTTTAGGCTCATCCCCTTCAAGCCATACTATGTCTCCATTACCTCATCTGGCAAAACTCCAGATTGACCCATTGGGGAGTTTCCACACTCTGACATACAATAAATCAAATCCCAGTGTATTAGTGTTGGCAGCACAGACCAGTACTGAAAGAGTTAAACCCTTAGGAGTTAGAAGATTTATAAATCACTTAGTTGTTTCTCAAGAGCTGTTCCATTACATCCCTCCTCTTGGCTCCCCAACAACCTCGAAGTGAATGATTATCACCTAGCTGTTTCCCTTGTTTCTGTTAATTGCTTAGTTGTGAAGCTGTTACCAAACATTCTTAAAGGAATGCTGTCCCAAGCATGCAAAAGAGACACCACTGCCCAGAATCAGAGAGGAGAGGATTATCAAAGACCATCGACTCATTTTATTGTGCAAGCATGAAGGACATTTACTATGCTAGTTACGGGAAATGTTTTGAATATGTAGATAATTTCTTGGAAGTTCAATGACTATGCATGTATTAGGTCAATATAATGGGTGCTGAAACGGACAGACACACCTTGAGGGAGCGATCTCTGCATGTGTCCAGCACTGCAATAAAGAATATCAGCTTTCTAAAACTCCGAAAAATTTGCTGTCCTTCCTGAAGGACTGCACACCATGGAATGGACCCATGCTAAAGCAATTCGTGAAGAACTGTCAGTCATGGGAAGGACTCACGTTGGAGAAGTTCGTGGAGGACTGTCTCCCGTGAGAGGGACCCCACGCTGGTGTGGGGGAAGGACTCCTCTTCCTGAGGCAGAAGGAGCGACAGAAACAACGTGTGATGAACTGACCCCAACAGTTATCCTCATTATACAGTATATCCTCATTAACCACCACCCCCCTTCCCATCCTTTGATATAATACACAGATATCATTCCCCTAGTCTATGAATCACCTCTGTAAAATGTCCAGAAAATGTTCACTGAGTTCATTTATTCCATTACTTTGGGCTCCATTTCTTATGGTGGTCACTCAGACCAGGAGAGGTAGTGTGTTGCTTAGTGATCCTGGGCACCAAAGCCAGTTCAGGTCAGGTCATTGCTGCACTTACACTGCTTCTTGTAAGGCTTGTCTTCCATTGGTTTGGGTAGTTCCTGCTACACTAATTCCTATAACATTGTAGTAGTTTAACTTGTCTGACAGCCAAAAACCACACAACTGCTCACACCGCCCCCTCCTCCCCTCCACCCAGGGAATAGGGGAGAAAATTGGAGAGGGATAAAGGTAAGGAGACTTGTAGAATGAGTTAAGAACAATTTAATAATTGGAGTAAAATAAATTTAAAATATTAATGATAACAATAATGCTAATTATAATAATTATAAATGAGCCATGCACAGTAAAATTGCTCATCACCCGCCAATAGAGATCCCAGAGGAGTGGAAGGGAACCCCGAACTCGAAACTGCAATCCTGGAAAAGCAAGCCTGAGCGATCCCCAAGAGAATCCCCCACTTTCCGGTCAACCCTCATTAATATACTGAACATAACGTTATATGATATGGAATATCTCATTGGTGCATCCAAATGTCAATTTTGGGTTTTGCTAATTACTATACTTCTCCCCCCCCCACACAGTCCTTTGCACTTGTAGAATAGCAAAACAGAAAGTCCTTGGACTTCCAGCAACAACTAAAAACATTAGTAGGTTATCAACATTCTTCTCATAACAAATCTCATACTGAAACCAAAACAGCACTATTCTAGCAACTAAGAAGAAAATTAACCCTATCCTAGTGAAACCAGGACAAACATGCAACTCAAATCCTGGGTTACAACAATTTAAAGGTATTTCCATTACAGTCTTCACCCCCAGATCCTTTGGACCAGACCATAGGATTTATCATTGCAGTGAACTCCTTCCCTTGCCCCTGCTCCAGCCTGGACTTATCCACAGACAGCAGTCCCTTAGGGGTGTTCCAGCTCCAAGTGGAGCCTTGTCTATGAGTCACAGTCTCTTCAGGGGTACAACTGCTGCGACATAGACTTATCCACAACCACAGTCGCTTTGAGGTGCACCTGTTCCAGCATGACCTTCTCCATGGGCCACAATCCCTTCAGAGGTATACATGCTGCCGCACAGACATAACCACGGTCACAGACACTTTGAGACATACCTGCTCTGGCATGGGCTTATCCACGGCCACAGACACTTCGAGATGGCCTGCTCCCACATGGACTCATCAACAGGTCACACAGTTCCTTCAAACTCGAGTTCACACTGGAGTTCCAGCCTGTCCAGCACAGCAGCAGCACAGAAAGAGCAGAGATGCCCTGGCCTTTTGCCAGCCCAGGCACATGGCCACTGCTGTTATCAAAATGTTCCCAGGCACAGCAGAGTAAGATGATAGGCAGTACAGCAAGCGGCAAAAGCAAAAATTAGCCACTAATGAGCACTAGACTCTAATATGTAGTAAGACAAGCAAGCCCCATGGCAAGCACAGGAGCTTGTCGATTAAAGGCTAAACATCAATAACAGCTATAAATTTGATCTAGCATATTCCAATCAAATCTGTCATTGCCTCGAACCCTTCGAGCCCCATGTTGGGTGCCAAAAAGGACTGTTGTGGATTAACCCCAGCCAGCAACTAAGTATCGCACAGTCGCTCGCTCACTCTCCCCCAGTGAGATGGGGGAGAGAATAGGAAGGGTAAAAGTGAGAAAAATTGTGGGTTGAGATAGACAGTTTAAAAGGTAAAGCAGAAGCTGCACGCACAAGCAAAGCAAAATAAAGAATTTGTTCACTACTTCCCATCAGCAGGCAGGTGTTCAGCCGTGTCCTGGGAATCAGGGATCCATCATACATAACAGTTACTTGAGAAGACAAATGTCATAACTCCGAACATCCCCCTCCTTTCTTTTTCTTCCTCCATCTTTATATGCTGATCATGGCGTCATATGGTATGGAATATCTGTAGAGAATCAGATTTGATAGTGTCAAATCACTACGAATTAGTCATTGTAAATCAGAATTGGGGGAGTCTGACTTGAACAAGAGACTTTCTTATCTTGTCAAGGTCTGATTTGAGCCAAAGACTTTCTTATCTTATCAAAGGCAGACTTGAGAAGCACCAGACCAGCTGGTAACAAGACTTGCTTATCTTGCAAAAGACAGGACAGATGTGGTGGTTTACATTCTAACGCCCACAGCAACTGAATGATATCTGGGTTGAGATGGAGGTCACACAGCCAGATACTGCCACAGTAAAGCCAGAAAGACCATTGTGCCTCTTTACGGAACACCTTCCCCCTCCACACACTTTTTCTTTGATTGACAATGCAACAAACCCTGTTAAAGACAATCAGCATATGATAACTGACTTAGTTCCACTTCACCAAGAGTATAAACCAGGCATTTAGAATCCTCTATTTTGTAGGAACCCCAACTACCAGATGGGTAGACAGGCCTGGACCTCTCTCTTCCCCAAGCAGGGATGCCTCTTTGTTAAGATTTGCACCTCCGACTAAATCAGATGTTACATGGGAAAAATATTGTTAATTAAAGCACTTAAATACTAACTTGAGCTCGATTTTTGCAGTAAGCGTATTTATCACCAGCAATTCCAAACTTGTTACATCTGTTGCCTTAATAAACTTTCTATCTGTTTCAACTTTGCAAAACTGTCTCAGTGAAAGTCCATGAGAGGGCTCTGGCAGGCAAACGTTGACTCTGATAAGTGGCTACTGAACTTAACGCTACAGTAAATTGGCAGCACAGACAGGATTACCATGGATAAACTGCTGCAAAAGTGTAAGTGTGCACCATCACAAGCAGGAATAGAGTGGGCCCAGAAATTTTGGAAAGAGGAGGAGAAAGTGGTAGAGCAGATAGAACAATGTAGAAGTGAGCAAAAGATTAAAAAAATTAAAGGTATTGTTTGTGTAGTATTAGAGGCTTGCCTGTCTTGCACATAGAAGGCAGCTAGAGTCCTCTCCCCCCAAAAAAATTGCAAATGTAGAATATGCTATTTTGAAAAGCATCAATGTCCTTTGAAAGGGAGAACCTAGAAAAACTGGGGACACAAGTACAAGTAGATACCCTCATGAGTGAAAATCAAAACCTAAAAATGCTATTGGTCTTGGCTGAAAAGCAAGAAAAATAACTACAAGAAAAATTAAATCTTTAATAAAACCAAATGTCATCTTTGATCTCAGCTAAACAAATCTGCAAATTGATACACTGTGCGGATCCCAAGACATGGGACGGAGACATCTGGTATGATAAAGATAACTGTGAACCGGTGGAAGAGTCTGATTGTGATTTGACCGCAGAACCTGCACCCATATGGCCACTGATCAAAACCAAAACTGCAAACGAGGGTGATAATGATGTCTGCACTACTGTATGAACCATCCCATGGTCTCCTGCTGAATTGGCAAAGTTGCAGGAAAAGTATTTGTGATAGTTTCACTGGGCTAGCCCTTGGCTAGCAGCCAACACAGCCAGCCGTTCACCCACTTCCCACCCCCAGGGGATAGGGGAGAGGATGGGGGGGCAAGGATAAGAAGGCTTGTAGGTTGAGATAAGAACAGTTTAATAAGAGAAATAAAAGAAAAAATAAAATAATACTAATATTAAAATAGTAGTGATAATGATAACAGTAACACAATATGCAAATGAGTGATACACAGTACAACTGCTCACCACCTGCCAACTAAGCCCGGCCCATTCCCAGATAACGATCCTGGAGGAGAGACAATCCTGAACCAAAACCACAATCCCAGAAGAGCAAGAGCTGGAGTGAAAGCCAAAGACCCAAAAGAGGAAGAGATCCTCACTAATATACTAGACATGACGTGATATGATATGGAATATCCCATTGGCATATCTAAATGCCAATTTAGCTTATTAATTTAAATATTCCCACCCTCTTAGATCTTGCGCTTGTAGACTAACAAAACACTAAGTCCTTCATTTCCAGGGACAAAAATGCAAACACTGGTATGTTATCAGCATTTCTCTGATAACAAGTCCCAAGCTGAAAAGCAAAACACAGTACTGTTCTAACTACTGAAAAAGAAACTCAGCTCTGTTTCAGCTAAAAACCAGGACAATCCACCCCTTCTTCCATACCATTTATGTCATGCTCAGGTTTTCATACTTCCTAATGGACTTAATGGATTAATCACTACTACTATTTTTTAAGAATATATATATATATATCTATATACACACACATACATAGATACAAATATCATACCCTTAGTTCATGGATTGTCTCACCAAAATATATACTGAGTTCATTTAGTCCATAACTTCAGGTTCCATCCATTGTAATAGTCTTTTGAGACTAAAACATGATGTGGACTTTGCACAGTTAATGGGAGCTGATGTCATCGGGTATTGTACAGTTAATGGAATTGGTGTCATCAGGTGTAATAGGAGAATGGTGTACAGTCTCTTTTGTATGCTGTATCTAGAGTTCGTGGTTGGTGTATTCGGTAGAGTCCCTGCCCAGGGCTCCTGATGCTGAGCTCGAAAAAGTCGCTGAGCACCAATTCTGGTCCAATCTGGTTCACACCTTGTTAACCAGGGAAAATAGTATAAAACTGTTAGTGTGATGCACAACAATTATAATAATGATGATATGCAATTCATTGGCAAACTGCCTTGATTCACCTTTTCCGTCGGTAGCCTCAGCGACTCGTCTGGTGGGACTCCACACAGCAGCTTTCCACTTCCGATGTTTTCCTACAATACAACAGGACCCATCAGTAAACAGAGCATACTGTTTTTCATTATCTGGTAGTTCATTGTACAGTGGAGCCTCATTAGCTCACATTACCTCCTCCTCAGGTGACATTCTGAAATCTTTGCTTTCTAGCTAGTTCATGACTTCTAGAATTCTCGGCGACCAGGGCTTCCTATCCGAGCCTGTTGTGTGATTAGTGTGACCCACTTACTCCATGTGGCATCAGTTGTGTGGTGTGTAGAGGGAACGCTCCCTTTTAACGTCCAGCCCAGCACAGGCAATCGGGGCACCAGGAGGAGCTGTGCTTCAGTACCGATCACTTCTGAAGCAGCTCGAACTCCCTCATATGCTGCCAATATCTCTTTTTCTTTGAGTATAGTGGGCTTCAGATCCTTTGTATCCACGAATCCAAAACGTGAGGGGTCAATCTCGACTATTCCTGATAGCCGGAGGAATCCAAGACGGAATATGTGTGGTGAGTCTCCCTTAAGGAGGAGGACCGAATCTTATTAAGAGAGGAAGAAGCATGAGGCGATTGGTGCACTGGAGTGTTTTTAACCACTACACTTGGTGATAATTATTCACTAACCACGTGGGCTGCCTATTGGGATGGTGACATAGACCCACAAGAAAGAGGAGATCCCCTTGTTATCAAGACCTCACGGTTCTCCAATTTGACTGCGTCTGTACTAAAGGCAGCCTTCGTAAAAGCGATGTATGAGAGGGATGTGTTAAGGAGATCTCCAATGGTAGCCCCTTTTGATCTGGCAGGGTTAACTCCCCTTATCCGTGGCCTCCTGGCTAGCCTAAAGACATACGTAGCTGATGTCCAGAACCGCATACAAAATACCTGTGTGTATTGGGTTTGCGTGGCGAGGTTTTGGTAGCAGCGGGAGGAGGGGGGACATGGGGTGGCTTCTGTGAGAGAAGTTGCTGGAAGCTTCCCCCATGTCCGACCCGGCACAGCCAATTCCAGCCGGCTACGAGAACGGACCCGCCGCTGGCCAAGGCCGAGCCAATCAGTAACGCCTCTGTGATAACATAATTAAGAAAAAAAAAGGAAGAGAGGGAGAAAAAAGAAAAGCTGCACACATTGTCCATGGTGGAGCAGATGACCACCTGTAGTCCGTGGAGGACCCCACGCCGGAGCAGGTGGATGCCCGAAGGAGGCTGTGACCCCGCGGGAAGCCCGCGCTGGAGCAGGTTCCTGTCAGGACCTGTAGCCCATGGAGAGAGGAGCCCACGCCAGAGCAGGTTTGCTGGCAGGACTTGTGACCCCGTGGGGGACTCGCGCTGGAGGAGTCTCTTCCTGAAGGACTGCACACCATGGAATGGACCCATGCCAAAGCAGTTCGTGAAGAACTGTCAGTCATGGGAAGGACTCACGTTGGAGAAGTTCCTGGAGGACTGTCTCTCGTGAGAGGGACCCCACGCTGGTGTGGGGGAAGGACTCCTCTTCCTGAGGCAGAAGGAGTGGCAGAAACAACGTGTGATGACCTGACCCCAACCCCATTCCCTGTTCCCCTGTGCTGCTGGGGGCAGGAGGTGGAAATTGGGAGAGAAGTTAAGCCCGGGAAGAAGGGAGGGATGGGGGAGGTGTTTTAAGATTTGGGTTTTTTACTTCTCACTATCCTCTGATTTTGATTGATAATAAAGTAAATTTGTTTTTTCCCCCAAATCGAGTCTGTTTTGCCCGTGCCAGTAACTGGTGAGTGATCTCTCTCTGTCCTTATCTCCAGCCACGAGCTTTTCGTTATAATTTTCTCCCCCTGCCCATTTGAGGAGGGGGAGTGATAGAGTGGGCTTTGGTGGGCATCCAGCCTCTGGTCAGGGTCAACCCACCACACTGTGCTATCATAGAATGGCTTGGATTGGAAAGGACCTTAGAGATCATCTAGTTCCAACCCTCAAGCTGTGGACAGGGTTGCCAACCACTAGATCACGCTGACCACTGCTCCATCCAACCTGGCCTTGAATGCCTCCAGGGAGGGGGCATCCACAGCTTCTCTGGGCAACCTGTTCCAGTGCCTCATCACCCTCTGGGAAAAAAAATTCCTCTCAGTATCTAACCTAAATCTCCCCTCTCTTAGTTTAAAACCATTTCCCCTTCTCCTATCACTATCTGCCCATGTAAAAAGTCATTCTCCCTCCTGTTTATAAGCTCCCTTCAAGTACTAGAAGGCCACAACGAGTTCTCCCTGGAGCCTTCTCTTCTCCAAGCTAAACAAGCCCAGCTCCCTCAACCTTTCTTCAGAGGAGAGGTGCTCCAGCCCTCTGATCATCTTTGTGGCTCTCCTCTTGACCTGCTCCAAGAGCTCTATAGCTTTCTTATGTTGGAGGCTGCAAGCCTGGATGCGATACTCCAGACAGAGTCTCACAAGGGCAGAGTAGAGGGGGACTGTTGCGACGGAGGGAAAACCCGGACGCTCAATATGAGAATCAGCAGATTTCCCATTTATTGATTACAAATATGCTTCTTATATACAGTAGTTAATTAAGTCCATGCATATTCCCCAAAATCCACACTTGATTGGCTCACCAATTCTCCTGAGAACTTTTCTCTTTGTTATAACAGGTGGTGCTGTTCAGTTGAGCTTCAAGGGCAACACCAGAATCACAATTTCCAGCTCCCTTTTTTCCCAGCTTGATTAGAATTGTTTTGTCTGAAGTTCTCAAGGAGAGCAGGCCTCTCGAAGATCTCCGCTAATCCTTCCCTGACTCATGTCAAGGGGCCTAAATTAGGGGCCTGAGCCATTTCAATACCTTCACTGCTTCTGCTAAAGGCTCTGATTGTACAAATATCTCTTAATGATCTACAACAGGGGACAATCACCTCCCTCACCCTACTGGCCACCCTTTTTGATGCAGCCCAGGATACAGTTAACCTTCTGGGATGCAATTGCACACTGCTGGCTCATATCAAGCTTAATGTTACCAGGCGTAGGCAGGCCCCACAGGAACAGGTCCATGTAACCACCTGGAGTGAGTTTGTGCAAGAAATAGTTAATTATGGGCATGTTGCGAGTACTCTGATGAAATAATCAAAGAAGTTATACAGAAGAGCTGGGTTTGATTAAGAAGTAAAAAATCATAAAGCTTAATGTATAAGTTAGAATTGTTAGCTTTGAACTAGGTAACCATAAAGACCTTAATAAGAAGGGACTGTAAAGTCCTAAAGCCTGCTCTAATCATTAACTCAGTAGCAGAATCAAAAATAATGCATCTGTGTCGTAGTGTTGTAGAGATTGAAATGTATTACTCTAATGTTCATAGAAGCTTGAGAACTCTTTGTTTTACTGACCACTGGGATGTGTTGAAGAGTATGTTGAGCCAAGTCCTTGGGACAAGGTCATTGGAGGGTCTTTTCTTTTGGGTCGATGGTCTGTGGTGGTCGCAAAAGCAGCCCTTCGACTCATTTCAAGGCTTAATGGGCATGTGTGGTGAGGCGGAGTTTTATGATAAGGGTTTCTGATAATTGTTTTGAATATGAGAAATATAATGATTATGCATGATTTTGTATAATATAAACTTTACTTTGTGCACTGTCAGGTATGCACAATAGGTGGAGCGATCCCCCGGGCATCCAGTGCTGCAATAAAGAAGTGCCTGCTTCTTAAGACTACAATGGCATAAAGGAATTCATTCCTGGTTTCAGTGACAGTTTCTGGCAATCCAGATGGGACCTTGCGAGTGAGTCTGGAAGGATTTCATGAACTGATCAAACTCCAGCTGGCACTGAGGAATTCTCAGGGAGAGCCATCACCCTCGACCCAGAAAGCTCCTCACAATGTTCCCTGGAAAATTGATGGTAAGGCACTTCTTTTAAAATTTCTGTCTGAAGAGCCTGCCTGTAAGGTGCCGTGAAAGCTGCCCAGGGTTGGGGCTTAGAGGGTACCCATCTGGCTGACTGTATTGGAAGCCTAGGCATCTACACATAAGTCATAAATGAAAACTATTGCTGGGCTGGACATTTGTTTGGTAACTTTTTTCAGTATTCCAGAATTGTCTCCTAATTGTCCTTTAAACTTTGTTTAGTAATGTATTGGGTTTGCGTGGCAAGGTTTTTGGTAGCAGTGGGGGAGGGGACATGGGGTGGCTTCTGTGAGAGAAGCTGCCAGAAGCTTCCCCCATGTCCGACCCGACACAGCCAATGCCAGCGGCTACAGGAACGGACCCGCCGCTGGCCAAGGCCGAGCCAATCAGTAACGCCTCTGTGAGAACATAATTAAGAAAAAAAAAAGGAAGGGAGAAAAAAAAGCTGCACACTTTGCAGCGGGAGAGAGGAGTGAGAAGATGTAAGAGAAAACAACTTCGCAGACACCAAGGTCAGTGAAGAAGGAGGGGGAGGATGGGCTCCGGCGCCGGAGCAGAGATTCCCCCCCGCAGCCTGTGGTGAAAGACCAGGGTGAAGCAGGCTGTCCCCCTGCAGCCCCTGGAGGTCCATGGTGGTGCAGATGACCACCTGTAGCCCATGGAGGACCCCACGCTGGAGCAGGTGGATGCCGAAGGAGGCTGTGACCCCGCGGGAAGCCCGCGCTGGAGCAGGTTCCTGTCAGGACCTGTAGCCCGTGGAGAGAGGAGCCCAGGCCGGAGCAGGTTTGCTGGCAGGACTTGTGACCCCGTGGGGGACCCGCGCTGGAGCAGTCCCTTCCTGAAGGACTGCACACCATGGAATGGACCCAGAATGGAGCAGCTCGTGAAGAGCTGTCAGTCATGGGAAGGACTCACGTTGGAGCAGTTGGTAGAGGACTGTCTCCCGTGAGAGGGACCCCACGCTGGTGCGGGGGAAGGAGACCTCCCCCTGAGGAGGAAGCAGCGGCAGAAACACCGTGTGATGAACTGACCCTAACCCCATTCCCTGTCCCCCTGTGCTGCTGGGGGGAGGAGGTGGAAATCGGGAAAGAGATTAAGCCCGAGAAGAAGGGAGGGATGGGGGAGGTGTTTTAAGATTTGGTTTTACTTCTCATTCTCCTCTAATTTTGATTTGTAATAAAGTAAATTTGTTTTTTCCCCCAAGTCGAGTCTGTTTTGCCTGTGCCAGTAACTGGTGAGTGATCTCTCTCTGTCCTTATCTCCAGCCACGAGCTTTTCGTTATAATTTTCTCCCCCTGCCCATTTGAGGAGGGGGAGTGATAGAGTGGGCTTTTGGTGGGCATCCGGCCTCTAGCCAGGGTCAACCCACCACAAGTAACTGTCTTTGTCTTTTGAGTGTTTGTTGGATTTTTGTTTAGTAATTGTGTCTAAGTCTAAACTCTGTTTGGTAATTGTCTCTTGAAAAGGATTTTGTTAAGCAATTGTCTTTTGAGTATTTGTCATGCAGTTATTGTAAGGTCAGATCTTGCTCCGGTAATTGTCTTCTGAGTATTTGTCGAGCACAACTGTTATTGGGTTCGATCTTGTCTAGCAATTGTCTTTTGAGTGTTTTGTTGCACAATGGCAACAGGGTTTGTAAAACTGTTTAAGAGCAAAAGTGTGGGGAATCTGACAAAACTTCTCCGTTGGGGTGTCTATTAGCACATTGGGGTGAATTGCATAATGATTTACGTAAAAGTCAGATGACTGAATATTGTAATCATTGGTGGCCTTGATATGTTTTGGAGGATCGGGAGAAATGGCCAACAAATGGGACTTTGAGTTATAATTCTATATTTGTGATAGTTTAACTTAGCTGGCAGCCAAACAAGACACAGACGCTTGCAGCCACCCCCTCCTCCCTGCCCCCTTCCCCCCCCACCCAGAGAATCAGGGAAAGAATTGGAGGGGTAAAAGGTAAGGAGACTTGTAGGTTGAGATAAGAACAATTTAATAATTAGAGTGTGAAAAATGGGGGTGAGTGTTGTTGGCTTTCGCCATAATAATTCTTTTTTTTGCTGACATATGAGGAATTTTATGAAGAGGCCTAAAATGACCAATCCTGGGGGAACAAAGGGGGGAAGTTGAGGAACTGTGGAGATATAAACACCACTACATCCACCATCTGGAGAGAACCAAACTGGTGGTCTGGAGGTCAGATAACCCCTTCACCGGGGTGAAGAGGTCGCTCTGAAGAAAACTGTGGGTCTTCCTGCCAAGGACCTTTCCCACAACCACCGGACAGTAGTACACATGCACGAAAAGATAAGATTTTATCTTAATAAGACCCCTCAAAGTAATTAGGATAACCCTGCCCCTTTGTAAAACTAATTATAATAACCCAACCTTAAAATGAATATGTATGTGACTAATGCCATCCTAAATGTATATAAAGGAATAACATATCTTTCCTGGTGTGCCTCTGACTTGGGTCAAGCACCCAGCGCTGTGCTTTTGCTTTATTGACTTTGTCCTCGCAAATAAAACTAAACCTACCTTGGTTACAAGGCTTGGTCGTTTATCACAAGAGTAAAAATAAAATTAAAATAATAAGAATAATAAGAGTAATAATGATAACAACTATATCTATATATATATGAGTGATGCAGAGTACAATTGCTCACCACCCACTGATAACAATCCTGGCGGACCGACAAGGAACCGCAAAACCGAAATCGCAATCTCGGAAAAGCGAGCCCCAGCGATTCCCAAGAGAATCCGCCCCCTTTCTGGTCAGCCCCGGTTAATGTACTAAACATGATGTAATATGATATGGAATATCATATTGGCATATCCAACTGTCAGTTCTGGGGTTTACTAACTACTACACTTTTCTTCTCCACTCCCCCCTCCCAGTCCTCTGCTCTTGGAAACTGCTCAATCATGGTGTCCTCGTAATTATCAACATTTCTTCTCACAACAATCCTCACTGAAACCAAAACACAGTGCTTTCTAGCTACTAAGAAGAAAATTAACCCTATCCTATCAAAAACCAGGACAATATTGCAGTTAATGTTGTTTTGCAGGAGAGAGTGAAGTGCCGTATGTAGATTTGTCCTTTTATTTAAGACAACAAATGGATTGGCAAAAGGAATTGATACTGAGAAAGCCGGTCAGAGAAACTCTCTAAGACTCGTTTTGGAGTTTTCGAAAGCAGATATTCTTTATTGCAGCACTGGACACACACGGAGATCACTCCCCCAAGGTGTATGTGTCCGTCTTTGTTTCAGTACTACGTTATATTGACCTAATACAAGCATATTCATTCAACTTCTGAGAAATTATCTACATATTCAAAACATTTCCCATAACTATTTAGCATACGTAAATGTCCTTCATGCTTGCACAGTAAAATGAGTCAGTGGTCTTCACTGTATCCGCTGATTGAACTCCCCTTTGATTCTGCACAGTGGTGTCTCTTTTACATGCTTGGGACAGCATTCCTTGAAGAGTGTTTGATCCTTCCTCAGGCTTAAGCCCTTCTGATAACATTTGCAAAAGGTCCTAAGGTTATCAGCAATTTGTGAGGAATTTCATTCAAAGGTTGTTAGCATATGTAAATATCAAATAACTAAGTGATAAATGCTCATCCCATGGTTATCAGCAATTTTATTCAAAGGTTGTTATAAATCTTTTAGTTTCTAATTTCTCAGGGTTTATTCTTTTGTTCCACCTTTTTCTTTCAACTTGTAAATTCTTTTACAATCATAATCTATTACAGATTTGAAAGAGTAAACCTGCGAAGGTGCATATTCCTTTCCAAATGATTTCCAGAAATTTGCTCACTTATTGGACAACCTGAGATATTAAGTGTGACCCTCTATCCAAAGATATTACTTCCAAACCTTGGGATGATCACATTCAGCAGTAGTTTTGTGACCTCCCGTGTCTTGTTAGTCCTGCAAGGAAATGCTTCTGGCCATCAGAAAAGGTGTCAGTTAGGACCAATAGATATCGGTACCCTCCCTTTCTAGGAAGTTCCAAAAAATCTATTCGCCATGTCTGGCCCGGAACATTTCCCTTTTCGATTACCCCAAACCCTACCCAATTTTCTACTTTGGGATTATTCTTCAAGCATACTTCACATCTTTCCACTACTATTTTCACAGTGTGGAACATACTTCTTGCTACTATCTGTTTTGAAAGTGAAGTATAAAGGGCATCCCTTCCCCAATGGAGTTTTTTTCATGTTCTCTTTTTTACCAATTTCCATAGCATTTTGAAAGGAACTACCACTCTTTCTTCCTCTAGTTCAGCCCAACCAGAGGGTGTAATTTTGTCCCCTAGATCTTTGATTAGCTTTTGATCTTTTTCATCATAGTCTGCTGATCCTGGTGGTGGCAAAGACTTTTCAGGGATCAAACTTAATACCTCACCTTGTTCCGCTGCCCGTTTTGCTTCATAATCAGCCAATTTGTTTCCCACTTCTCTGTCAGTGTTACCTTTTTGATGTCCCTTGCAATGCATGATTGCCACCGCTGAGGGTAACTGCACTGCTTCCAGAAGTTGCAGCATCGTATCTGCATGTTTTATGTGCTTCCCTTGGGCAGTTAAAAGTCCTCGTTCCTTCCAAATTGAACTACCCCAAAAGCGTATTTAGCCAAGTTCCAACTCTCTTATCAGGGCAATTACTTCTGCTCTGTTGTGCTGAGGTGCCTTTAGGTAAGGACGTAGCTTCTATCACCTGTTCCTTAGTGGTCATGGCATATACAGCTAAGGGTTCCTGTTTTTCACTCAGAAAAGAAGCAGGGTTAACAATAGTGGAGGTGAAAGTTCTACATAAGGTGAGAGCCAGTGTCCTTCCTCCCTTGTGTTAGGTGTACACAATCATCTTCTGACCCAGGGTAAACTTCTGGGCCTCTTGTGTGATCAGCACCACTGCTGCCACAGCTCAGGGCACCCTGGCCATCCTTTGCTGACCTCATCTAGTTGTTTGGAGAAATAGGCGACTGCTGTCTTGTACAGCCCTGACCTTTGAGCCTAAACTCCCAAAGTCGCCCCTCGCCTCTCGTAAGAGAACAGCCAGAAGGGCTTTGTCACATCCAGCAAACCTAAAGCCGGGGCTCTCATTAGGTCCAATTTTCAGCAATCCACAGATGACACCAACCTGTCATTCCCAAAAAGGTTTGCAGTTCTTTTACCGTGGTGGGTTCTGGGGTTCGGCAGATGGCCTCTTTGCAGTCATTTCCAAGCTGTCGTCGTCCCTTCAAAATCACGAATCCAAGGTAGATCAACTCCTTCTTCAGGATTTGTGCTTTCTGCAATGATGTCCCAGAAAATTTAGCAAGCTTACGGTCTGAGTTTTACAGTCCTCCTCCCTTTCCGTGGCGATTAAGATATCATCCACGTATTGCTGAATAGTCCCATTTCCAGAGGGCCTATCCCAGCTTTCTAATTCTTTAGCCAACTGATTTCCAAAAATGGTAGGGCTGTTCTTAAATCCTTGAGGTAATACTGTCCAGGTTAGTTGGGTTTTCCTCCCTGTATCGGGGTTTTCCATTCAAAAGCAAATAAACTGCAGCTTTCAGGAGCCATGGTGAGACAGAAGAAGGCATTTTTCAAATCCAACACAGCAAACCACTCATAGGTTTCTTTTAAGTTTGTTAATAATGTGTAAGCGTTTGCCACTACCAGATGTAAAGCTTCAACTATTTGATTTATTGCTCTTAAATCCTGCACTAGCTGGTAAGTTTTCCCATCTGGCTTCTTCACTGGCAAAATGGGAGTGTTATACTCTGAGGAGCATTCGACCAGTAATCCATGCTTTATAAACTCTTCTATTATACTTTTTACCCCTTTTCTGTCTTCCAATTTCAAGGAGTATTGTTTAATTCTTACTGGTTGAACCTTCTCTTTAAGCTTAATAGTAACCAAATCAGCATTTTTATCCTTTCCAGGTATTCCTGTTGCCCAGACCCCAGGATATACCTGATGATTGATTATTTCTTGCAAAATTTCTTCCTCTTTAATTTTGGGTTCTGAAAGTGTCAGACTCAGGATCTCAACATGGTTTTCTTCTGGAATTTCAAATTTAATTTCCACATTTTCAAATTTCATTTTGGCATTCAATTGCTGCAATAAGTCTCTGCCTAGCAGAGATCTCGGTGCATCTGGAAAGTAGAGAAATTTGTGGATTCCCACACTCTTCCCGATTCTGTATTTCAGAGGCTTCAAAAGAAAGCTTTCTCTACTTGTCCAGTTGCTCCCACAATATTAACATTTTGAGTGCTGTGAAAGACGGGGGAGGATGTCGTTGGCTCTCACCATAATTATTTTGTTAGCATAAGGGAGATTGGATAAAGATGCCTAAAAGGATTAACCAAAAAAGAAGAGTTGAGAATTTTTAAAGATAACAGCCTGGCACCACTGCACCCACCACCCGGAGAGAACCAGTCCTGAGGGTTGAAGTCCAGCCAACTCAACATTCCTCATCAAAGGTGAAGAGTTCAAGTTGAAGAAGACTACGGGCCTTCCTCTCAAGCCCACTTGCACGACCACCAGTCAGCAGTGCACGTGCGCGAAAAGATAGGAACTTATGCTAATAAGTTCCCCCGAAGTAATTGGAATAACCCTGCCTCTCCTCAGAACTAATTGTAAAAACCCAACCCTAAAATGATTATGTATGTGGCTGATGCAATCCTAAATGTATGTAAGGGAATAAGGTATTTTCCTCGGTGTGCCTCTGACTTGGGTCAAGCACCCAGTGCTGTGCTTTTGCTTTATTGACTTTGTCCTCACAAGTAAAACGAAACCTACCTTGATTACAAGGCTTGGTTGTTTATTACAATTTGGGGGCTCATCCAGGATCTGGGACTTGGTTCCAGTGTGTTCTAGGACCCCGAGAGGGAGGCGCGCCCTACCGATTTCGGTAGCCCGCTGGGTTTCCCTGGATCGCTGGGACTTCAAGCTGACAAATCCCGTGGAAGAGGAGGGATCATAAAGCAAAAGGGGATCAGGAGCTCCCCAGGAAAACCGCGATCACCTGTAATTCACGTGCACGAAGATCCAGACAGGAAAAAGGACTGCAAGTACTCTTTGGTTGGGCTGGATTTGGGGGCCTGAACCCCAGGGAAAAGGAGGGGGCTTGAAAGACAGCCCCAAGGAAAGAAGGGGGGGCTTGAGCCCCAGGGAAAAAGAGGGGGCTTGGAAGACAGCCCCAGGGAAAGAGGAGGGACTTGACTGATAGCCCCGGAAAAAATGGGACAAGGAAAAGGATCCCAGGGAAAAGGGGGAGCGAAAAGTCGCCCCAGGACAGTCCCCTGGGGTGGGTTGATTGGCCAATTAGGACTATGATCCCAATACCAGAAGTAAAGACAAGATTAAGAAGATAGAATGGACAAAAAAGGAAATAAGACCCGACCATTTGTATTGGCCAAGGCACGGGTCTTTTGAAGGCTGGATATGCCAAGCTTTAAAAACCTCTATGTAAATTTTAAGGAACGTATTTGTGTCTGTGGGGGTGTGTTTTTGTGTCTGTGTGTGTGTGTGTCTGTCTACCCCCTCCGTACCACCATCCCCCAATTGTCCCACCCTCCCCTGGGAACAGACTGACAATTAGCACTAGGGAAAGGTCTGATAAGTCCCAAAGGTCTGCTATTCTCTTTCCAAGAGCCAGAAAGAAAACGTCTTTTAAAATAATTAAAAGAAGGGGAGAAAGACAAGGATATAGGAGAAAACCCTGAAGTAAGTTTATTCCCTTTAAGGGAAGTGCCTCTGAAGGCGAGGCGGGGGAGGGCACACAAAGTGGAATAGAATTTGTCAATGCTCCTCTAACTTCTACTGAAGTTAGGAATTTTAAAAGGAACTGAAAGGATTGCTGGAAGACCCTATGGGCTTATCTGAGCAGTTAGATCAATTCCTGGGTCCTAGTGTTTATACCTGGGAAGAAATGCAATCAATATTGGGCATACTATTTTCCCCTGAGGAAAGACAAATGGTGAGAATGACTGGTATGAGGATATGGGAACGAGAAAATCAACAAGGCCCGTCAGGGGATCAAAAATTGCCAATAGCTAATCCTAATCAGGATCAAAATGACGCAGGGGGACACAGAAATATGAGCGATTATTGGAATCTAATTATTAAAGGTATAAAGGAAGACAAGAGAGAGGATACAGTCCCCCAATATTTTTTGGCCAAAATTTGGGGCAGATGAGATTTAGCTTTGTGAGATGCTGAATCTTTACATAAATGGTAAAGAACCCTTTTCACAAGAGGAATCAGACTATGCCTCATGTTGAGTAGGCATAACGGCTGATGAGTTGATACCTTTATTTCATGTAAAAGTAACCAAGGATAAAATTAAAATGATCCCGAGAAGTCTAAAGGATGGGATCCCTTGTATTGTTTACCACCCCCCCATAACCTACTCCCTGTAAACCCTAACATGCCCCCTGTAGACCCTAATGCCCTTCCTGTAAGCCATAATTTATCCCTAGAGGACTCTGAGCAAGATTTGGAAGCCTCGTTCAATCCTCTGCAAATGAAAAATGGGGCAAACAGCCAAAGGCTTATACCTAATGCCCCATCTCGAACCCCCTATCAAAAGTTAAGAAAAGAGCTAGAGCAGCATGAAAAGGACTGATGTGCGGAAAGAGACTCCACAACCTGTAAAGTTGTAAAGTAGGTATGTTTATTCAGCGCTGGGCGCACGGGGGATCGCTCCACCACAAACGTGCGCGCCTTAAGGCAGTTAGTTCTCTATATTTAAGGTATATTTCTATACATATTCATTAGCTAATGCAAAGCGCCTATACATATGCATGACCTTTCCCGCTTCGTATTAAAATTAGGTCTCCTCCCCTTCGCGCCTGCGCAGAGCTTTGTGGTGGTGGTCGTTGAGGGTCTTGGAGGGAAATCTTCATCGCGACCTGTAGTTACCCCACCCTCCTCATCGTCACCTGTAGTTAACCTCTTGATTTTGCACATGCGCACTTTCTTCTTGGATCTGAGCCCGGGCCTCTTCCTAGTTATCTTTGCTCACCAGTTTTAAATTGGTTGGAGTTCCGTGATAAATCACCCACAAGGCCCATCCCTGGCAAGTGGGGAGTCGGAGTTCCGTGATAAACTGTCCAGGCCTACCCCTGGCAAGTTGAGCTTCGTGATAAATTGTCCAGAAGGTCAGTCCTTGTCAAGCTAAGCTAAGCTAAGTAAACTAAGAAGCTAGAAATGCTAATGGTTAAAATTTAAAGAGACAAACTGAAAAATACCAAATGCCCACTATCAAGGACCTCTTGAATTTCCCCATGCCTTCGGGAAAGGAACGCTCTGAAAGAAAGGGAATCACAGAAAACCTTTTTCCACTTGGAAAAGTACCCACGGGTGTGGGGCAGCTAAGATATGTAAGTGCCCCTCTCACTAGTAGTGAAGTGAGAATTTTTTTAAAAAAGAAATAAAATCTTTAGTTGAAAACTAGGACTGACTAGTTAATGTTGCCTGTGGATAAATGTGTATGCACAAAAAAAACCCAAAAAGGCTATATTCAAAGTTGTTACATAAAGAACCCAATATTTTAATTTGGACAAAAGAAGAAGAAGAATTAATGCAAGAGTTAAAACAAAACTTAATTACCATGCCTGTTTTAGCCTTGCCATCTCTTGATAAAGCTTTTGAGTTGTTTGTCAGGGTAGATAAAGGGGCCGCCTTAGGAGTTTTAACTCCAGAATGGGGAGATAAGTGGCAACCCGTGGCATTTCTATCTAAGCTCTTAGATCCGGTATCAAGAGAGTGACCAGAATGTGTACAGGCAGTGGTGGCTACTGCCCATCTGGTGAAAAACAAAACAAAAACAAAAACCAGAAAACTGATATTTGGTGGGGTATTAGTGGCAAGTACGCCACATCAAGTAAAAACAGTCTTGACGCACTCTTCCCGATTCTGTATTTCAGAGGCTTCAAAAAGGAAGCTTTCTCTACTTGTCCAGTTCCTCCCACAATATTAACATTTTGAGTGCTTATTGTCAACAAAGCTTGATTCAGTACAGAAAAGGCAGCCCCTGTATCCACCAAAATTGTAATGATTTTCCCTTTTTCCCTAGCTGAATTTTTACCAAGGGCTCTGCTAGGGAGGATTCCCCCTGGTCCCTGTCACTCCAGCTCTGCCACAGTCCCAAACCCCAAATCTTGTTGCCTCTTAGGACACTCCTTTTTCCAGTGTCCGAACTTTTTTCAATAAGCACACTGATCGCTTTTCAGCTCCATTCCAATCCCTGAACCGAGTCCCCTTCTTCTTTCTAGTTTTTGTAGCTTTCTTTTAGCATCCAGGTTTGATTGTCCAATAAATATATTTACCAGTGACAGAGCATCTCCCTCTCTCTCTGGATCTAAGTCAGGATCTTCGCAGGGTTGGGGCTCAGGGGTACCGTACCCGTCTGTCTGGCTGTATAGCCTGCCTGTAAGGCGCGGTGAAAGCTTCACAGGGTTTGGGCTTAGAGGGTACCCGACTGGCTGGTTGCACTGGAAGCCTAGGTGTCTGTCTGTAAGTCATAAGTGAAAGCTATTGCTGGGTTGGACATCTATTCTGTCTGCTAATTTTTCTTTTAGACTTTGTTTAGTAGCTGTCTGCCTTTTGAATGTTTGAATGTTTGAATGTTGGAAAAATGGCCAACAAATAGTTCTAATACTATATTGCAGTTAATGTTTTGCAGGAGAGAGGGCAAATGGAGTGAAGCCCCTTGTGTAGACTTGTTCTTTTATTTAACGCAAAGAACGGATTGGCAAAAGGAATGTAAATTAATTAGTCGAGATAATCTGGTCATGGCTTTAACTTCCGAGAATAAAAAAGCTAAGAGTTGTTTTTTGGCTTGTGATATTGGAAAGAGATGCATTAGGTGTGCTGTCCCAAGGGAGGATGAAATGGAATTAGAATTAGAAGTGGCCCCACCATGGGAAGAGCAGGATTCCCCTCCCTCACAGCAACGAGGAAGGAAGAAACCTTATGATGGGAAAATATTGGAACCAGATAGTACTAGGATGGAGGATAAAATAGAAGATCCATCAGAAATAGTGATTCATACACCAGTGTTTTGGAGAACTAGACAGCAATCTCAATTGATAGCCCCCATCAAGGGAATAGGACAGCATGGGCCAGTATATGTGAAAGTGCCGTTTTCTGTTACAGACTTGATGGCATGGAAACAAGCAGCAGGGGTGTATAGAGAAAATCCGGAGAGGGTAGGAAGAGTTGTGGAGACGATTCTTAGAACTCAGGACCCTGATTGGAATGATTTACAAGTGATATTGGATAATTTATTGGATGGTACTGAAAAACAGATGATGCTGAAAACTGGAAAAGCACAGGCAGAGGCAGCATATATGAATGGTATGTTTTCTGGGACTTCGGAACACCAACACCAAGATGTCTTCAGGCATCAGGCATCAGCACTTTATTGAAGCTTTGCACTGCTTATATATCCTTTTTTTCCTCCAGCACGCCCCAAGCATGCGGCACCTTTCACTTTTGATTCGTTACCCCTTATCACACACACACCTAAACAATTGACATGATTGGATAAATCCACCTGTTCATGAGCCATTCTTTTACTTCTGACTGGTTACTGATTACAGCACATAAGACATCCCTTATCTTGTATCATACACATTCTTTTTTTTTAGCACTTTGTTTTATTTTTCATTCAAGGTCAGGAATTAATTGCTCAAGGCTGAGGCCGCCTGCAGCTTCGGCTCTTAAAGCACCAACAGACCCTCAGTGGGATCCAAATGTCCCAGAACAAAAGAAAAGGCTAAATCAATACCAAAAATTGGTGTTGTATGGAGTAAGACATGCAATTCCAAAAGCCTTGAATTGATCTAAATTATATGAAATAAAGCAAGACAAGAATGAATCTCCTGTATTTTTTGAGAAATTAAAAGAAACAGCCAGAAAATTTACTGATTTAAAATTGGAGACAGAAGCTGAGCTGCAACAATTGGCTTCAATTTTTATGGAACAATCAGCCCCTGATATAAGAAAAAAGCTCCAGAAATTAAAAGGAGAAGATTCAAGAAATCTAAATGAAATGCTTGAAATGGCATGGAAAGTGTATAATAATTGGGAAAGAGAGGAAGTGCAGAGGAGGGAAAAGAAAGAAAAAGTAAAGGAAAGCAGATTAGTGGCTGTCCTAACAGGGAATGTGACAAAGGGCAGAGGACAGGTTAGTGGAAGAGGAGGTTTTAGAAACATTGGTGATCGGCAGCCTAGTGCACCTCTAGGGATAAATCAGTGTGCATATTGTAAGGAGGATGAGCATTGGAAAAGGAATTGTCCTAAAGGGAAAGTGAGTCAGCAAGAGGCTGTAAGAATGATGACATTAGATGAATGAAGGCAACCAGAGGAGAATCCAGCTGAACCTCTGGTTGTAATTAAGCTGGGAGATAATAAAGTTGAATTTTTAGTAGATATGGAAGCAACATATTCGATTTTGAATACCTGTAAAGGAAAGTTGGGAAATAAAACTGCTAACATAATTGGAGTGACTGGGAAACAGGAAAATAGGCCATTCCTTCAACCCCTGGATTTAAAAATTGGAAATAAGGTAATTACACATGAATTTCTGTATATGCCAGATTGTCCGATACCTTTGCTGGGGTGAGATTTGTTATCTAAATTAAAAGCCCAAATAGTTTTCAAAGAAGGAGAGATCCTTTTGAAAATATCAGAATCAAAGACTGGAGAAATATTAATGATACAGGAAAAGGTTAAGGAGAAGAACATACCACAAGAAGTGGACAAAGCAGAATCAAAGGGGAGTTCAATCAGCGGATACAGTGAAGACCACTGACTCATTTTACTGTGCAAGCATGAAGGACATTTACATATGCTAAATAGTTATGGGAAATGTTTTGAATATGTAGATAATTTCTCGGAATTTCAATGAATATACATGTATTAGGTCAATATAACGTGTGCTGAAACAAAGTCACACACACACCTTGGGGAGTGATTTCTGTGTGTGTCCAGTGCTGCAATAAAGAATATCTGCTTTCTAAAACTCCAAAATGAGTCTTCTCTGACTGGCTTTCTCGGTATCAGATTTGGCACCCCAGATGGGACCCTCTCTGCCCAGCTGCAGGATCTGTTAAGAACAGGACTCCCTTGGGTACCCCCAGATACTTCTCTGGAGTGACTCCTCACCTCAATCAGCTCACCCCAGGAGCAAGCAAGGACCATCAATCAGAAGGTATTCTTTTGAAATTTAATTTTGGTTTGGTATTTGGTTTTGGGAACCGGTTCATTTGGTGGCTACCCATTAGTCGTTACTGTTTTAACGCAGGGCGAGCCGTATGCACAACTGCTAGCGTCTTATTACACACACATCTGGTAACTCTGTAAGTTTGAGGTGCCTCTGCTCATCTGCCTGAAGTTTTAAAGGGGCGAGTGGATGTCTGGTAAATCTCTTGGTAACTCTGTAAGTTTTGTCCCTCTATTTGCCTCCTTAAAACAGGCAAATGGAAGTCTGGTGAAAGAACTGTTTCAGTTTTATAGTTATTGCTTCGAAGGCATTTGAAAATTTGTGAACTTTATATTGGAAATTGTATGATTGTGTGTGAATGAGATGTACAGATATGTATGAAGCGAGTGTGGAGTCCAGATCCTCGATTCTG
The DNA here is from genome assembly GCA_907165065.1 of Caprimulgus europaeus. Next base: position 9,305,285 of record OU015537.1, read on the forward strand.
TGATCCCTTGAGGGAAACAGCCGGAGAAGGACGAAGTGACTGATAAAAGATACCTTTGGAAGTGGCATACATGAGAGTAAATGTGGGACCCTGAATGATGCCTGTTGAATCCAGACAATAATTGCAAACCTGTGTATATTTTGGAATGTATGTGGTGTGAATAGAGGCTGTGAGTCGGTTTTGAGCAGGATATTAACTGCCCTAAGTGTCGGGTGTGGGTTCTCTGGGAAAGAAAGAGAATGCTTTGTAAGGGTAACTTGTGGACAAAGACATGAATTGAGATGGGGGATAGAATTTGATGAAAATATCTAACTTGGTTGTGAGAGAACAACTTACTGTAATGTCACTGAAATAGGGAATAAACTTCTTAAAACCAATGTAGTCTTAAGCAGCAAGCACTTCTTTATCGCAGCGCTGGATGCCTGGGGGATCACTCCACCTATCGTGCATGCCTGACAGTGCATGAAGTAAAGTTTATATTACACAAAATCATACATAATCATTGATTTCATCAGAATTATCATGCATATTCAATACAATTACCAGAAACCCTTATCATAAAACTCCGCCTTGCTGCGCATGTCCATTGAGTCTTGAAATGAGTCCAAGGGCTGCTTCTGCAACCACCACGGACCACCGACTCAAAAGAAAAGACCCTCCAATGACCTTGTCCCAAGGACTTGGCTCAACATGCTCTTTTCCACATGCCAGTGGTCAGTAAAACAAAGAGTTTTCAAGCTTCTATGAACATTAGAGTAATAAATTTCAATCCCTACAACACTGCAACAAAGATGCATTGTTTTTGATCCTGCTACTGAGTTAATGATTAGAGCAGGCCTAGGACTTTACAGTCCCTTCTTATTAAGGTCTTTATGGTTCTCTAGTTCCAAACTAACAATCCTAACTCAAACATTTGCTTTATGTTTTTATTTCATAATCAAACCAAATTCTTCTGCATAGTTTTGATTATTTCATCAGAATACTTGCAACATTTCCCCCCTTTTGAAAGTTTTGAAAATCACTTTTCATAATGCATCATCAATGCTTTTCATTATTGTCCATGGTATGCTGGTGGGAGCCTTGGAGTCATTTCTATTTCATCTTGTTGTCTAGACACTGCTTGAATGATCATTTGATTAAATGCAGTCTTGCTGTTTATTTGTTTTTTCAAACACTAATATACTAAAACATTTGCCAAAAAAAATATTAGCAAGACTAATACACTGTTAATTAGTGATTTCACCCATGAACTCGAATTCCATCCTAATCCACTAAAAATTTTGTCTACCCAATTTTCTTGCATATTTTGCTGAAGGTCTTGAATTCTTCCACCTTCTTCAATAAATCCAAATCATGTTCTATATCCTGTATCACATTTGGAATATGAATACAATGGTCAGTTCCATCCTTCAAATATCCACAAACTCCATGCTCTTTAAGCAATAGCATATCTAAAGTCATTCGGTTTTGTAAAGTCATCCTAGAAGTTGCTTGTAATTGTAAATGTAAATCCCTAAATCCCTTCTTGGTGATATTAGCCAGCCTCTCTACCTGTCCTGTCAGTTGGTATAGCCATTCTTTATTTCCATATGTTGCTAAGGGAGCCAATAAGGATTCTAAAGCCCAACCAATTTTCACTCCTGATCCAGGTTCATTCCATTCTTCATCTATTTCTGATCTTTTTATCAGTTCCAATTTTAAATTTTCCAGAGTTCCTCTAAAGGAAGCCTTCTTCCAAATTGGACATAACATTGGCATGCCTAAAGTGATTTGTTTGACATCTAAAGGCAAATGAGTTGTCCACGATCCATCGCTCATTGCCCAAACTAAATGTCCCAGACTCTGGATCGTAGCTTTTCTACAACTCAAAAATGTCCCTCTTCTAGGCACATAATCTGCAGTCAATTGAAGATCATTTCTGAGTCCTCAAAAGAAACACTCATACCTCACTGCAGCTGCTAAAGGGGGAATTTCTTGTATTACCTTACTTAGTGTACTACAGTTATAAATCTTTTCACATTTCCACCAAGATACTAAACCCTCTTTTTCTTGTGATGAAGTTCCCCTATCTTCTACTGTTGGTCAAACTGAATAAACTGACTGTTCCCAAGTAAAACACCAAGGGGCTTTAGCCATGTATTGAAATTGGGAAAATGCAGTCATAGACCAAATTGATTCCCAAATAGGTTTCTCTTCTTGTGAAGTTTGATTATCTTTTTCACATTTCCATTCCATTATCATACAGCTCACATTTCTCCTTATTGGTTCATCATAAGAACATCATCCATAACCATATCCTGAATCTAGTCCTGCCCAACCACCACTAATGTCTATAAAATTTGAATTAAATAATTTCTTACACTCAGCCCTATTTCCTGGGGACTTCCACTGTTTTCTAATATTCTTCACTTGTCCTTGCCATCCCACTACAGGTTTCTGTTCACAATGTGTAGTTTCATTTTTACTTTCCAAGTTAGTCAAATTCATAGTTAGGATTCCCCATGGAATTGACTCACCTACAGCTCTTGGTATTGGCAGACAAGCAGTAATTTTTGACACGTTATGCAAATTAGCAAATTCTTTGATTAGTCCTAACATCAGATATTCTTCTTGGGTCCTTTTTGGGAGGTATATTAGTTGATCTACTTCTGCTTGCCTCTTTTTCCTTATTCTCTTATCTTTTTCCCAACAAATTTGTAATATATCAGAATTAAGGTCTGGAATCTGAGTGACACTGTATTTTGATTTCAATGTATCTCCAATTCTTACTGGTACTTCTTGTTGCTGTGTTTTTGCCTCAAGCCAGGCTCCCACTAACATTAGACTCCAAATTAATATCAATTCTCCCAACTTTTTCAGGCAATAGACCCAATTAGACATGTTTCAGTGTTAATTTTAGAGTTTCAGGATTCCTGTTTACCATTTCCCACAATGGTGGGGCTTTCTTCACCCTAGTACAATGTACCCACACGTCAGATTCAGCGATCTTGATGGCGGTGAAGGTAGTCAACAGTACTTGAAAGGGTCCCCTCCAGCGTTTCTGAAGAGGTTCAGAAGCCCATGTCTTCACATAGACATAATCTTCTGGTTGGAAGTCATGTACTGGATTCTCCAAAGACAGGGGCCTGTTCCAGATAACCACGCTCCGAAGCGCAGCCAGAGTTTTTCCTAAAGAAAGCAGATAGTTATATACATCTTGTTTACCCTTTAGATGCATGTCTAAATTTGGTTCTGGGGATTCATTAGGTTTTCCATATAATAGATCATAAGGACTAATTGATGTTTCACTTTTTGGTTGTACCCGAATTTGGAAAAGGGCCAATGGAAGTACCTGAGGCCATTTCAGATTAGTTTCTTGACATATTTTACTGATTTGTCTTTTCAATGTTTGATTCATTCTTTCTATTTTCCTACTAGATTGTGGCCTCCAGGGTGTGTGTAATTCCCAAGTAATTCCCAAAATTTTACTAGCATCCTGCACTGCACTACCTCTGCAACAAAATATGAACCTCTATCCAAAGAAATTCCAATAGGTACCCCAAATCTTGGGATAATTTCCTGCAATAGCCATTTAATGACTTCCTTTGCTTGATTGGTCCGACAGGGAAAGGCTTCTGGCCATCCTGTAAAAGTGTCAACCCCTACCAGAATGTATCGATAACCATTTTGCCTGGGCAATTCTGAAAAATCTATTTACCAATGATCTCCTGGCTCCATTCCTGTCTTTATTGTTCCCATCTGAACCTTTTTCTTTATAACTGGATTGTTTTTCAAACAAATCTCACATTTTGCAGTTGTCATTTTAGCTATTCTTAGCATCTTTACTGATAAAATGTGTTTCCTTAGAAAAGTTACTAACAATTCTGCTCCTCAGTGACATTCCTTATGTTTTGTCTGCATTGTTTCTCTCATTATAGTGGTGGGATAACTACCTGACCCTTTGACGTTACCCACCATCCTGCTAAATTTTTCTTTGCATTTAACAACTTCCCTAATTTCTCATCCTCTTCTGAATATTTAGGTTTGTCTTTTGGTAAAGTAATAGTTTTTGTAGGAATCAATGCTAATTGTAAAAAATCTTTTTTGCAACTCCTTTAGCTGTTTTATTTCCTATAATTTCTTTCCTATTTCCTGATTAGTGTGCTTTACAGTGCATGATTGCCACCTTGGCTGGTTTTTGGACTGCTTGGTTTAATTGTAAAATTACTTTTTTGTATTTAATACTTGTTCCTTGAGAGGATAATAATCCTCTCTCTTTCCATATAATTCCATGGACGTGTACCACACCAAAGGCATATTTCAAATCAGTCCAAATATTTACTTTCTTTTCCTTGCTTAACTCTAGTGCCCTTGTCAGAGCTATCAGTTCTGCCTTCTGGGCTGATGTTGTGCAAGGTAAAGAATTTGCTTCTATCACAGAATTTTCAGTTGTCACCACATATCCTTCATAACGAGATCCATTCTCCAAGAAACTGCTGCCATCTGTATATAGCTCTCAATCAGGATCATCCAGTGGTGTATACTTTAAGTCTTCTCGACTGGAATACACGTGTTCAATGGTCACCAGACAGTCATGTTCTAGTTCTCCTTCTTCCTGTACAGAACTCAAAAAGACTGCAGGATTAACCAGGTTAGTTGCATTCAAGATCACATCATCCTGTTCAGTCAGAATTACCTGGTACTTCATCCTGCTAGCAGATAACCAATGACCCCCCTTTTGTTCCAAAACAGTGATCACCATGTGTGGTACATAAAATCATAGAACAGTTAGGGTTGGAAGGGACCTTAAAGATCATCTAGTTCCAACCTCCCTGCTATGAGAAGGGACACCTTCCACTAGACCAGGTTGCTCAAAGCCTCATCCAGCCTGGCCTTAAACACTTCCAGGGAGGAGGTGAGGGAACTCAATCATGGACTCTGCACAAGGACAATATGATCAAGCAAGAAGCCATTTATTTGTGCTAATACAGTTATATTTATACCCCAAAACTAATGAAATCACCCACACCCGTTAACATGTTATTGGCTCTTCACTCGCAGCACGAGCAGTTCGCATGCCCCTGATTGGCTGATGGACTTTGCGTGCATCCCTTCCTGTTTGCTTGCCAGGGTACATCTTTTGGATATATTCCAAGGTTCCTTTCTCATATCCTGTCCATGCAGGTGCTTCTCATATCTCCAGACATGTATCCCTTCAGTTCCCACAGTCCTCTTAGGGTATGCCAAGATACATTCCCACACTCCCCACAATTCCCCTCTTTTCTTTTTGGAAGCAGAAAAACATAAAACTTTTGTTAAACATTGCAATATACAAGGTGTCATGACAATTACAACAAAATTGAATACAATAATGGTTAAATTGAATATAACAATGGTTAAATGAATTTTTTAACAAAAATACAAGCCATAAACTTAAAGCCTAACCTATCAGTTATATAAATGCTTATATACTCTTAAACTGATAACAAATTTTTATTAGTTAAAAGCTATCGTTGCACACACTTGGTTATATTACTTGATTGCATAAATCCACCTGTTCATGAGGCATTCTTTTTACTTCTGACTAATTATATTAGAAATTTCTTATTTTGTTTCTTGCATTCTTTCTCTGGTCTATTTTTTCACTCAAAGTCAGGAATTATTTGCTCAAGGCCGAAGCTGCCTGTAGCTTCGGCTTTTAAAGGGCCAACAATTCCCTCTTTTTGTTTTTGTACCACAAAGGCGTTGTTCACCATCTTCTGCAGGGCCCTTTGCAGATAGGATAGCAAACAAGGCACTAAGAGGAGGATCACCAAAATTTCGAATAGCATCTTAAATCCTGACTTTAATAGTGAAGAGATCCATCCTTGTAAAAACCACTCACTTAACCAATCATCGCTATTTACCCTCAACTGTTTGACATTTTCCTTTAACCTTTTAATGGCCACATGAATTGATTCTGAGTGGTCTGATAGATTCATACAGCACATGCCTTCAAATTCCTCACAACCATGTCCCTTGTGCTAACAATAAAAAATCAATTGCTGCTCTATTTTGCAATGTTGCATGTCTAATGCTATCAATGTCTGCTAACATCTATGTGAGAATTTCTGACTTGAGATTTGTTTATTTAGCCATCCAACAACCTAGCTTTTTCACATCTCCTAATGCTTTTTCTACTGCAACGTTAGGGGAAAACAACACAGTTAGGACCATGACAGCAGTTTCCCAACACTGTATCTGATTGTTACAATTTTCAGCAAAATAATAAATGCTTCTCTTGTGTCAAGTGTTGTTGTGGTTCTATAAGAGATGTGTTTAAATGTGAGATTATAAAAACAGATTTAAAAGCTAGCATAGCATTTTTATAGTGCTTTAAATTGTTATTTGGCCATGTCTGATTATATAGCTGCTGAATTTGTGTTTCATTACATGTGATAATGCTATCATTACTTACATATCCTAAAAAGCTTTCAAAGTTATACAAAGGCACTCCTATAAAACAGGTTCTAAAAGGATTCCTGGATGTAGCCAGTGAAAGCCCCAGTGATTCTTGCTTTGTTATATTAGCAAAAGTTACCCACATGTTTTGTCTAGGTACTACAGCTTAGGGTCTTAAAACAACACTAATTACCAAATATCTTAATGCAGTAGTAACTATAAACTTAAGACATTTTTTTTTTTAGTACATGTAGTGTATTTATAACTAAAAGCTATTACAAGTATTACAGTGATTTCTGTTTCAATATATACATCAGTATAAAATACTTCCCAAAACACTTTCACATTTCAAACCACTTAATCAAACAATGCATTCGCAGAATTAAAAAAAAATCCAAATTAATGTTGATTGCCAAAAGTACAGCATCTCTATGGTATGTTTCCTAATAAATGAGAGAATGGAAATGTATTAAAATAAATTAAAATAAGTATCACAAAACAGAATTAATGTTAGAGCAGTTCAAGGATTCCCAGTTTGTCAGTATCTACCCTAGCCAGTGCTACCCAAATACAGTATAAGCCATTTAGTGTTTCTACAATGAGAAGAAAACATTCAAATATTAAAGCTATGACAAACACACAAAAGCAAGGAAAGAAAATTTGTTCTGCACTCATCCCTGTTGTAGCAAGGTACAGCATGTCAGGAGATTGCACTCAGTGCATCGTATGACAACTGAAATGGAATCAACTCTGAATTTCCTTGCTTTTGTGGTTTCATGTCAGACCATTCAAGTTATAACATCTTAGTGTCTTTTCTTCCTGAAGGGAAGAAGAGAGAAGAATTCATAATGAAATTGTAAAAATGCTACTAAAAATCCCTATCTTGGACACAATATACTGCTTTAGGAGCTACTGTGTCATTGCACAATATGTAAGTGGCTTATGAATTGCTGAATTGTTGGTGTAGCAGAATGTATTTATCATTGTGGATGTGTTTTGAAAATTGGTATTTTAAAACCTGCCTGTATTCCATAACAAGCCACAGTTTTGTGTATTTCAAACACTAATATCCTTACCTAAAGTAGTAAATGTGCATTTATAGTGGCAAATTTCAAATCTCTGCCTCTGCTGCTTCAGTTTTTAAAATGAGACTTGTTCAGAGTTTTCATTCTTTACATTACCCTAGAACAGAACTATTTCTAAAGCATAAAAAATAATAATAATTATTATTATTATTATTTTTATTATTATTATTATTAATAATAATAATAATAATAATAATAATAATAATAATAATAATAATAATAATAATAATGATGTGGTTGGGGTTTGTTTTGTTTTGTTTTGCTGATTCATTCCTGACTTGAAATATAATCCACGCCTTTAAAAAAAAAAAAACACAAAACAAAAAACCCTAAAAAATCTCTCCCCAGGAGAAGTTCCTGCTGGTTGAGATTTTTTTTTTTTTTCAAAACCAAGTTTCATGCTTACAGTATCTTTATAGTCATGTTCTACACCCTTGAAAATAAAGGCTCACGTTGAAAATGGTGACAGGCCCTTGATTATAGAGGTGTTAAATGGTGACACTATTTTTCATCAGAAAAAAAATTAAAAGCCCCACAAAAATTCATAGCTTATACTGAAAGTTTGATTCATGCTCATCTTGTTAATTTAAAAATACTCTTTGGAAACTGTGTAAACTCCTGCAGACAACTTAGTGATACATCTTTTCCTGTTAAAGATAATTCATATTCACCTCTACCCCATGCTATGCTCTACTACTAATATACACTTCATTGCCTGCTCATGTCACCATCTAACACATATCTTTGCATTCTTCTACATATAGTGTCCAGGGCTTATTTTTCACCAAACAGAATTTGATAACTATTACACTTAGGAGTTTTTCTTGAGGATTTTTTTTTTATTTTGATACTCTTGCTTGTCTTCCAACCAGGGGCGTATCCACTTTGATGGAACCCACCATGTTCCAGAATCTGTAATGACACAAGCACAGCCCCTCCCCCAAGTTATCAGTTCTCTGGGACCCTCCCATACAATAGTGATGACTTTGTATTTATCTCTGATTCTTTAAACTTTCTAAATTCCTGTTTAGTTTCCATTTAGTTCCCATTTAGTTCTCATTTCATTTCCGTTTACACATTAAACAACCACAAAGAAAAATTACTTTTACAACACTGAACTATAACCTCTTGCTTCATCCTTCTCCGTAGACTCTGCACCCGCCTTGCAGTCGGGCTGCGTCCCTCAAGCAACACAGACACTCAGTCACACAAACGTGAAGGGCCCTTCACTCCTCTCACTCACTCACACCACAAAATATGCCAATCATATAATATTCAGATTCTCGTGCAATGCAAACTATAAACTGTTAACCACTTGCCACAGGTCCACACCAAGAAGTGTAACTTAAACCATAATGCACGGTACTGGGTTCTCTCTTTTTTTTTTTTACAAACAGATATATAAAATGATAGCTAGTCCCACACAGCGCTCTTGTAGGTTGAGCTCATTTGAGAGAGGTGTGGAGGTTCCCATGATGAAGTAAAATCAATAAGTGGAGCTGAGACTCCTAGATGTACTGTCTCTTGGTAAAACCTGGGCCATGGGCAGCGGCTGAGTGGCTGCTCTCCAGGCGCAGCCTGCGATGGTTGAAGCTGCGGGAGAAGGTGGGGGGGCGGCCGGGCTGGGCCAGAGGCAGCCTTTGCGCCGTTCATGGAGAGCCTTTCGCCACCTCTCTTTCAGCTTTTATGGCTTGTAAAGTGTCTGAAATCAATTGCCAAGATGTTGCAAAGTCTCTTGTGTCTTTCTCTCCGTGGCTAATTGAATCCCATAAAACTTTTCCTATCTCTTCCCAGATCTCTACTTGAAAGGCTGCGGCTGAGTTTGCAGAGTCTCGACACCTGTCTCGATCGCTTGTCTCGACACCAAATTAACAGTTGCCGAAGCACAGTCTCATCATACTTAATTCCTTTCTTGGAAAGGATAAGCGAGAGGAGCTTAACAAGTACGCTTTCTTCCCTTGTTACTTGTTTCCCCATCTCGCCCCCGGCCGCTCACCTCCCTGGTGGATGAATTTCTGCTGCAGCAACGCCTCGAAGGGCCACCTCAATGGGTCTTCTCCATTCTTCAGGGGCTCCGGACTCGTTCCAGATGGTCCTATCCTCTGGCAAGTCCCTGTTCGGGCGCCATTTGCTGGAACTCAATGATGGACTCTGCCACATGATCAATATGATCAAGCAAGAAGCCATTTATTTGTGCTAATACAGTTATATTTATACCCCAAAACTAATGAAATCACCCACACCCGTTAACATGTTATTGGCTCTTCACTCGCAGCACGAGCAGTTCACATGCCCCTAATTGGCTGATGGACTTTGCGTGCATCCCTTCCTGTTTGCTTGCCAGGGTACATCTTTTGGAAACATTCCAAGGTTCCTTTCTCATAACTTGTTGACGCAGGTGCTTCTCGTATCTCCAGACATGTATCCCTTCAGTTCCCACAGTTCTCTCAGGGTATGCCAGTACACGTTCCCACACTCCCCACAAAGGGGCATCTACAACTTCCTAGAGCAACCTGTTCCAGTGTCTCACCACCCTCACAGTGAAAAATTTCTTCAGAATTTAGAATTCTTTAGAATATCTAATCTAAACCTACCCTCTTTCAGCTTAAAGCCATTTCCCCTTGTTCTGTCATTAACTGCCCTTATGAAAAGTCCCTCCCCAGCTTTCTTGTAGGCCTCCTTCAGGTATTGGAAGGCCGCTATAAGATCTCCCTAGAGCCTTCTCTTTTCCAGGCTGAACAGCCCCAACTCTTTCAGCCTGTCCACATAGGAGAGGTGTTCCAGCCCTCGGATCATCCTTGTGGCCCTCTTCTGGACTTGTTCTAACTGGTCTATGTCTCTCTTGTGTTGAGGGCTCCAGAACTGGACGCAGTACTCCAGGTGGGGCCTTACGAGAGTGGAGTAGAGGGGGAGAACCACCTCCCTTGACCTGCTGGCCACGCTTCTCTTGATGCAGCCCAAGATATACCACATATACCACAATCATTCTTCCCAAGGTTAATTTTCGGGCTTCTTTTATCAACATTACTGTAGCAGCAACTGCTCGAAGGCAAGTGGGCCATCCTTTACTTACAGTGTCCAGTTATTTAGTGAAATGCCCCACCGGCCTTTTCCAGCTTCCCATCCTCTGAGTCAAGGCTCTGAGTGCAAGATGTTGCCTTTCATGAACTACTGAAAGTCTTTAGTTAGATCAGTAAGTCCCAATGCTGGTGCAGTTGTCAGAGCCCGCTTTAAGTCTCGAAAGGCCCTTTGTTGCTGTGGGCCCCAGACAAATGGTACAGCCTTTTGGGCTTCGTAGAACGGTTTAATTATCAGACCATAATTCATTATCCATAGTCGGCACCACCCAGCCATTCCCAAAAAGGCTTGTAATTCATGAACAGTTCTTGGCTCGAGGATACTACAGATTGCTTCGATACTACAGATTGCTTCCTTATGGTCCGTTCCCAATTGTCATTGTCCTCTGGAAATTTCAAAGCCCAGGTATACCACAGTCTCGCTCGCTATCTGAGCCTTATTTCTGTATACTTTATACCCGTTTAGTCCAAGAAAGTTCAAAAGGTCTATTGTTACCTTTACACAGGTCAATCTTTCATCCGTAGCAATCAGAATGTCATCTACATATTGTAGGAGCAGATGTCCAGGTTTTGGTTCTGAGTCGCTTGGGCAGTTTCCACTGTTCAAGCTCCTTCGCCAGCTGGTTGCCAAAAATTGTTTGACTGTTTTTAAATCCTTGTAGTAATCTTGTCCATGTTGATTGCATTTTTCGTCCTGTTTCTGGATTTTCCCATTCAAAGGCAAACAATTTTCTACTTTCCTTTTCCAAAGGTGTACAAAAGAAAGCATCTTTTAAATCAAGCATTGTAAACCACTGATGATTTTCTCTTAACGCTGTGTGTATGGTTTTGCAATACAGGGTGTATGTTTTTAACTATCTGATTTATAGCCCTTAAATCTTGAACTAATCTATATTCATCTGATGGCTTCTTTACTGCTAATATTGGGGTATTATATTCTGATTCACACTCCTCAAGAATTCCATACCTCAAAAATTTATCAATCAATTTCTTAATTCCTTGTCTAATCTTAGGCTTATGTGGGTATTGTTTGACCCTTATTGGTTTTGCCTGCTCTTTCAATTCTACTTTTACAGGCTGTGCTACCTTTGACTTACCAGGGTTGTCTGTATTTCAAACTATAGGTATAACAGCTTTGTCCACTTCTTGTGGTATGTTCTTCTCCTTAACCTTTTCCTGTATCATTAATATTTCTCCAGTCTTTGATTCTGATATTTTCAAAAGGATCTCTCCTTCTTTGAAAACTATTTGGGCTTTTAATTTAGATAACAAATCTCACCCCAGCAAAGGTATCGGACAATCTGGCATATACAGAAATTCATGTGTAATTACCTTATTTCCAATTTTTAAATCCAGGGGTTGAAGGAATGGCCTATTTTCCTGTTTCCCAGTCACTCCAATTATGTTAGCAGTTTTATTTCCCAACTTTCCTTTACAGGTATTCAAAATCGAATATGTTGCTTCCATATCTACTAAAAATTCAACTTTATTATCTCCCAGCTTAATTACAACCAGAGGTTCAGCTGGATTCTCCTCTGGTTGCCTTCATTCATCTAATGTCATCATTCTTACAGCCTCTTGCTGACTCACTTTCCCTTTAGGACAATTCCTTTTCCAATGCTCATCCTCCTTACAATATGCACACTGATTTATCCCTAGAGGTGCACTAGGCTGCCGATCACCAATGTTTCTAAAACCTCCTCTTCCACTAACCTGTCCTCTGCCCTTTGTCACATTCCCTGTTAGGACAGCCACTAATCTGCTTTCCTTTACTTTTTCTTTCTTTTCCCTCCTCTGCACTTCCTCTCTTTCCCAATTATTATACACTTTCCATGCCATTTCAAGCATTTCATTTAGATTTCTTGAATCTTCTCCTTTTAATTTCTGGAGCTTTTTTCTTATATCAGGGGCTGATTGTTCCATAAAAATTGAAGCCAATTGTTGCAGCTCAGCTTCTGTCTCCAATTTTAAATCAGTAAATTTTCTGGCTGTTTCTTTTAATTTCTCAAAAAATACAGGAGATTCATTCTTGTCTTGCTTTATTTCATATAATTTAGATCAATTCAAGGCTTTTGGAATTGCATGTCTTACTCCATACAACACCAATTTTTGGTATTGATTTAGCCTTTTCTTTTGTTCTGGGACATTTGGATCCCACTGAGGGTCTGTTGGTGCTTTAAGAGCCGAAGCTGCAGGCGGCCTCAGCCTTGAGCAATTAATTCCTGACCTTGAATGAAAAATAAAACAAAGTGCTAAAAAAAAAGAATGTGTATGATACAAGATAAGGGATGTCTTATGTGCTGTAATCAGTAACCAGTCAGAAGTAAAAGAATGGCTCATGAACAGGTGGATTTATCCAATCATGTCAATTGTTTAGGTGTGTGTGTGATAAGGGGTAACGAATCAAAAGTGAAAGGTGCCGCATGCTTGGGGCGTGCTGGAGGAAAAAAAGGATATATAAGCAGTGCAAAGCTTCAATAAAGTGCTGATGCCTGATGCCTGAAGACATCTTGGTGTTGGTGTTCCGAAGTCCCAGAAAACATACCATTCATATATGCTGCCTCTGCCTGTGCTTTTCCAGTTTTCAGCATCATCTGTTTTTCAGTACCATCCAATAAATTATCCAATATCACTTGTAAATCATTCCAATCAGGGTCCTGAGTTCTAAGAATCGTCTCCACAACTCTTCCTACCCTCTCCGGATTTTCTCTATACACCCCTGCTGCTTGTTTCCATGCCATCAAGTCTGTAACAGAAAACGGCACTTTCACATATACTGGCCCATGCTGTCCTATTCCCTTGATGGGGGCTATCAATTGAGATTGCTGTCTAGTTCTCCAAAACACTGGTGTATGAATCACTATTTCTGATGGATCTTCTATTTTATCCTCCATCCTAGTACTATCTGGTTCCAATATTTTCCCATCATAAGGTTTCTTCCTTCCTCGTTGCTGTGAGGGAGGGGAATCCTGCTCTTCCCATGGTGGGGCCACTTCTAATTCTAATTCCATTTCATCCTCCCTTGGGACAGCACACCTAATGCATCTCTTTCCAATATCACAAGCCAAAAAACAACTCTTAGCTTTTTTATTCTCGGAAGTTAAAGCCATGACCAGATTATCTCGACTAATTAATTTACATTCCTTTTGCCAATCCGTTCTTTGCGTTAAATAAAAGAACAAGTCTACACAAGGGGCTTCACTCCATTTGCCCTCTCTCCTGCAAAACATTAACTGCAATATAGTATTAGAACTATTTGTTGGCCATTTTTCCAACATTCAAACATTCAAAAGGCAGACAGCTACTAAACAAAGTCTAAAAGAAAAATTAGCAGACAGAATAGATGTCCAACCCAGCAATAGCTTTCACTTATGACTTACAGACAGACACCTAGGCTTCCAGTGCAACCAGCCAGTCGGGTACCCTCTAAGCCCAAACCCTGTGAAGCTTTCACCGCGCCTTACAGGCAGGCTATACAGCCAGACAGACGGGTACGGTACCCCTGAGCCCCAACCCTGCGAAGATCCTGACTTAGATCCAGAGAGAGAGGGAGATGCTCTGTCACTGGTAAATATATTTATTGGACAATCAAACCTGGATGCTAAAAGAAAGCTACAAAAACTAGAAAGAAGAAGGGGACTCGGTTCAGGGATTGGAATGGAGCTGAAAAGCGATCAGTGTGCTTATTGAAAAAAGTTCGGACACTGGAAAAAGGAGTGTCCTAAGAGGCAACAAGATTTGGGGTTTGGGACTGTGGCAGAGCTGGAGTGACAGGGACCAGGGGGAATCCTCCCTAGCAGAGCCCTTGGTAAAAATTCAGCTAGGGAAAAAGGGAAAATCATTACAATTTTGGTGGATACAGGGGCTGCCTTTTCTGTACTGAATCAAGCTTTGTTGACAATAAGCACTCAAAATGTTAATATTGTGGGAGGAACTGGACAAGTAGAGAAAGCTTCCTTTTTGAAGCCTCTGAAATACAGAATCGGGAAGAGTGCGTCAAGACTGTTTTTACTTGATGTGGCGTACTTGCCACTAATACCCCACCAAATATCAGTTTTCTGGTTTTTGTTTTTGTTTTGTTTTTCACCAGATGGGCAGTAGCCACCACTGCCTGTACACATTCTGGTCACTCTCTTGATACCGGATCTAAGAGCTTAGATAGAAATGCCACGGGTTGCCACTTATCTCCCCATTCTGGAGTTAAAACTCCTAAGGCGGCCCCTTTATCTACCCTGACAAACAACTCAAAAGCTTTATCAAGAGATGGCAAGGCTAAAACAGGCATGGTAATTAAGTTTTGTTTTAACTCTTGCATTAATTCTTCTTCTTCTTTTGTCCAAATTAAAATATTGGGTTCTTTATGTAACAACTTTGAATATAGCCTTTTTGGGTTTTTTTTGTGCATACACATTTATCCACAGGCAACATTAACTAGTCAGTCCTAGTTTTCAACTAAAGATTTTATTTCTTTTTTAAAAAAATTCTCACTTCACTACTAGTGAGAGGGGCACTTACATATCTTAGCTGCCCCACACCCGTGGGTACTTTTCCAAGTGGAAAAAGGTTTTCTGTGATTCCCTTTCTTTCAGAGCGTTCCTTTCCCGAAGGCATGGGGAAATTCAAGAGGTCCTTGATAGTGGGCATTTGGTATTTTTCAGTTTGTCTCTTTAAATTTTAACCATTAGCATTTCTAGCTTCTTAGTTTACTTAGCTTAGCTTAGCTTGACAAGGACTGACCTTCTGGACAATTTATCACGAAGCTCAACTTGCCAGGGGTAGGCCTGGACAGTTTATCACGGAACTCCGACTCCCCAGCTGCCAGGGATGGGCCTTGTGGGTGATTTATCACGGAACTCCAACCAATTTAAAACTGATGAGCAAAGATAACGAGGAAGAGGCCCGGGCTCAGATCCAAGAAGAAAGTGCGCATGTGCAAAATCAAGAGGTTAACTACAGGTGACGATGAGGAGGGTGGGGTAACTACAGGTCGCGATGAAGATTTCCCTCCAAGACCCTCAACGACCACCACCACAAAGCTCTGCGCAGGCGCGAAGGGGAGGAGACCTAATTTTAATACGAAGCGGGAAAGGTCATGCATATGTATAGGCGCTTTGCATTAGCTAATGAATATGTATAGAAATATACCTTAAATATAGAGAACTAACTGCCTTAAGGCGCGCACGTTTGTGGTGGAGCGATCCCCCGTGCGCCCAGCGCTGAATAAACATACCTACTTTACAACTTTACAGGTTGTGGAGTCTCTTTCCGCACATCAGTCCTTTTCATGCTGCTCTAGCTCTTTTCTTAACTTTTGATAGGGGGTTCGAGATGGGGCATTAGGTATAAGCCTTTGGCTGTTTGCCCCATTTTTCATTTGCAGAGGATTGAACGAGGCTTCCAAATCTTGCTCAGAGTCCTCTAGGGATAAATTATGGCTTACAGGAAGGGCATTAGGGTCTACAGGGGGCATGTTAGGGTTTACAGGGAGTAGGTTATGGGGGGGTGGTAAACAATACAAGGGATCCCATCCTTTAGACTTCTCGGGATCATTTTAATTTTATCCTTGGTTACTTTTACATGAAATAAAGGTATCAACTCATCAGCCGTTATGCCTACTCAACATGAGGCATAGTCTGATTCCTCTTGTGAAAAGGGTTCTTTACCATTTATGTAAAGATTCAGCATCTCACAAAGCTAAATCTCATCTGCCCCAAATTTTGGCCAAAAAATATTGGGGGACTGTATCCTCTCTCTTGTCTTCCTTTATACCTTTAATAATTAGATTCCAATAATCGCTCATATTTCTGTGTCCCCCTGCGTCATTTTGATCCTGATTAGGATTAGCTATTGGCAATTTTTGATCCCCTGACGGGCCTTGTTGATTTTCTCGTTCCCATATCCTCATACCAGTCATTCTCACCATTTGTCTTTCCTCAGGGGAAAATAGTATGCCCAATATTGATTGCATTTCTTCCCAGGTATAAACACTAGGACCCAGGAATTGATCTAACTGCTCAGATAAGCCCATAGGGTCTTCCAGCAATCCTTTCAGTTCCTTTTAAAATTCCTAACTTCAGTAGAAGTTAGAGGAGCATTGACAAATTCTATTCCACTTTGTGTGCCCTCCCCCGCCTCGCCTTCAGAGGCACTTCCCTTAAAGGGAATAAACTTACTTCAGGGTTTTCTCCTATATCCTTGTCTTTCTCCCCTTCTTTTAATTATTTTAAAAGACGTTTTCTTTCTGGCTCTTGGAAAGAGAATAGCAGACCTTTGGGACTTATCAGACCTTTCCCTAGTGCTAATTGTCAGTCTGTTCCCAGGGGAGGGTGGGACAATTGGGGGATGGTGGTACGGAGGGGGTAGACAGACACACACACACACAGACACAAAAACACACCCCCACAGACACAAATACGTTCCTTAAAATTTACATAGAGGTTTTTAAAGCTTGGCATATCCAGCCTTCAAAAGACCCGTGCCTTGGCCAATACAAATGGTCGGGTCTTATTTCCTTTTTTGTCCATTCTATCTTCTTAATCTTGTCTTTACTTCTGGTATTGGGATCATAGTCCTAATTGGCCAATCAACCCACCCCAGGGGACTGTCCTGGGGCGACTTTTCGCTCCCCCTTTTCCCTGGGATCCTTTTCCTTGTCCCATTTTTTCCGGGGCTATCAGTCAAGTCCCTCCTCTTTCCCTGGGGCTGTCTTCCAAGCCCCCTCTTTTTCCCTGGGGCTCAAGCCCCCCCTTCTTTCCTTGGGGCTGTCTTTCAAGCCCCCTCCTTTTCCCTGGGGTTCAGGCCCCCAAATCCAGCCCAACCAAAGAGTACTTGCAGTCCTTTTTCCTGTCTGGATCTTCGTGCACGTGAATTACAGGTGATCGCGGTTTTCCTGGGGAGCTCCTGATCCCCTTTTGCTTTATGATCCCTCCTCTTCCACGGGATTTGTCAGCTTGAAGTCCCAGCGATCCAGGGAAACCCAGCGGGCTACCGAAATCGGTAGGGCGCGCCTCCCTCTCGGGGTCCTAGAACACACTGGAACCAAGTCCCAGATCCTGGATGAGCCCCCAAATTGTAATAAACAACCAAGCCTTGTAATCAAGGTAGGTTTCGTTTTACTTGTGAGGACAAAGTCAATAAAGCAAAAGCACAGCACTGGGTGCTTGACCCAAGTCAGAGGCACACCGAGGAAAATACCTTATTCCCTTACATACATTTAGGATTGCATCAGCCACATACATAATCATTTTAGGGTTGGGTTTTTACAATTAGTTCTGAGGAGAGGCAGGGTTATTCCAATTACTTCGGGGGAACTTATTAGCATAAGTTCCTATCTTTTCGCGCACGTGCACTGCTGACTGGTGGTCGTGCAAGTGGGCTTGAGAGGAAGGCCCGTAGTCTTCTTCAACTTGAACTCTTCACCTTTGATGAGGAATGTTGAGTTGGCTGGACTTCAACCCTCAGGACTGGTTCTCTCCGGGTGGTGGGTGCAGTGGTGCCAGGCTGTTATCTTTAAAAATTCTCAACTCTTCTTTTTTGGTTAATCCTTTTAGGCATCTTTATCCAATCTCCCTTATGCTAACAAAATAATTATGGTGAGAGCCAACGACATCCTCCCCCGTCTTTCACAGCACTCAAAATGTTAATATTGTGGGAGCAACTGGACAAGTAGAGAAAGCTTTCTTTTGAAGCCTCTGAAATACAGAATCGGGAAGAGTGTGGGAATCCACAAATTTCTCTACTTTCCAGATGCACCGAGATCTCTGCTAGGCAGAGACTTATTGCAGCAATTGAATGCCAAAATGAAATTTGAAAATGTGGAAATTAAATTTGAAATTCCAGAAGAAAACCATGTTGAGATCCTGAGTCTGACACTTTCAGAACCCAAAATTAAAGAGGAAGAAATTTTGCAAGAAATAATCAATCATCAGGTATATCCTGGGGTCTGGGCAACAGGAATACCTGGAAAGGATAAAAATGCTGATTTGGTTACTATTAAGCTTAAAGAGAAGGTTCAACCAGTAAGAATTAAACAATACTCCTTGAAATTGGAAGACAGAAAAGGGGTAAAAAGTATAATAGAAGAGTTTATAAAGCATGGATTACTGGTCGAATGCTCCTCAGAGTATAACACTCCCATTTTGCCAGTGAAGAAGCCAGATGGGAAAACTTACCAGCTAGTGCAGGATTTAAGAGCAATAAATCAAATAGTTGAAGCTTTACATCTGGTAGTGGCAAACGCTTACACATTATTAACAAACTTAAAAGAAACCTATGAGTGGTTTGCTGTGTTGGATTTGAAAAATGCCTTCTTCTGTCTCACCATGGCTCCTGAAAGCTGCAGTTTATTTGCTTTTGAATGGAAAACCCCGATACAGGGAGGAAAACCCAACTAACCTGGACAGTATTACCTCAAGGATTTAAGAACAGCCCTACCATTTTTGGAAATCAGTTGGCTAAAGAATTAGAAAGCTGGGATAGGCCCTCTGGAAATGGGACTATTCAGCAATACGTGGATGATATCTTAATCGCCACGGAAAGGGAGGAGGACTGTAAAACTCAGACCGTAAGCTTGCTAAATTTTCTGGGACATCATTGCAGAAAGCACAAATCCTGAAGAAGGAGTTGATCTACCTTGGATTCGTGATTTTGAAGGGACGACGACAGCTTGGAAATGACTGCAAAGAGGCCATCTGCCGAACCCCAGAACCCACCACGGTAAAAGAACTGCAAACCTTTTTGGGAATGACAGGTTGGTGTCATCTGTGGATTGCTGAAAATTGGACCTAATGAGAGCCCCGGCTTTAGGTTTGCTGGATGTGACAAAGCCCTTCTGGCTGTTCTCTTACGAGAGGCGAGGGGCGACTTTGGGAGTTTAGGCTCAAAGGTCAGGGCTGTACAAGACAGCAGTCGCCTATTTCTCCAAACAACTAGATGAGGTCAGCAAAGGATGGCCAGGGTGCCCTGAGCTGTGGCAGCAGTGGTGCTGATCACACAAGAGGCCCAGAAGTTTACCCTGGGTCAGAAGATGATTGTGTACACCTAACACAAGGGAGGAAGGACACTGGCTCTCACCTTATGTAGAACTTTCACCTCCACTATTGTTAACCCTGCTTCTTTTCTGAGTGAAAAACAGGAACCCTTAGCTGTATATGCCATGACCACTAAGGAACAGGTGATAGAAGCTACGTCCTTACCTAAAGGCACCTCAGCACAACAGAGCAGAAGTAATTGCCCTGATAAGAGAGTTGGAACTTGGCTAAATACGCTTTTGGGGTAGTTCAATTTGGAAGGAACGAGGACTTTTAACTGCCCAAGGGAAGCACATAAAACATGCAGATACGATGCTGCAACTTCTGGAAGCAGTGCAGTTACCCTCAGCGGTGGCAATCATGCATTGCAAGGGACATCAAAAAGGTAACACTGACAGAGAAGTGGGAAACAAATTGGCTGATTATGAAGCAAAACGGGCAGCGGAACAAGGTGAGGTATTAAGTTTGATCCCTGAAAAGTCTTTGCCACCACCAGGATCAGCAGACTATGATGAAAAAGATCAAAAGCTAATCAAAGATCTAGGGGACAAAATTACACCCTCTGGTTGGGCTGAACTAGAGGAAGAAAGAGTGGTAGTTCCTTTCAAAATGCTATGGAAATTGGTAAAAAAGAGAACATGAAAAAAACTCCATTGGGGAAGGGATGCCCTTTATACTTCACTTTCAAAACAGATAGTAGCAAGAAGTATGTTCCACACTGTGAAAATAGTAGTGGAAAGATGTGAAGTATGCTTGAAGAATAATCCCAAAGTAGAAAATTGGGTAGGGTTTGGGGTAATCGAAAAGGGAAATGTTCCGGGCCAGACATGGCGAATAGATTTTTTGGAACTTCCTAGAAAGGGAGGGTACCGATATCTATTGGTCCTAACTGACACCTTTTCTGATGGCCAGAAGCATTTCCTTGCAGGACTAACAAGACACGGGAGGTCACAAAACTACTGCTGAATGTGATCATCCCAAGGTTTGGAAGTAATATCTTTGGATAGAGGGTCACACTTAATATCTCAGGTTGTCCAATAAGTGAGCAAATTTCTGGAAATCATTTGGAAAGGAATATGCACCTTCGCAGGTTTACTCTTTCAAATCTGTAATAGATTATGATTGTAAAAGAATTTACAAGTTGAAAGAAAAAGGTGGAACAAAAGAATAAACCCTGAGAAATTAGAAACTAAAAGATTTATAACAACCTTTGAATAAAATTGCTGATAACCATGGGATGAGCATTTATCACTTAGTTATTTGATATTTACATATGCTAACAACCTTTGAATGAAATTCCTCACAAATTGCTGATAACCTTAGGACCTTTTGCAAATGTTATCAGAAGGGCTTAAGCCTGAGGAAGGATCAAACACTCTTCAAGGAATGCTGTCCCAAGCATGTAAAAGAGACACCACTGTGCAGAATCAAAGGGGAGTTCAATCAGCGGATACAGTGAAGACCACTGACTCATTTTACTGTGCAAGCATGAAGGACATTTACGTATGCTAAATAGTTATGGGAAATGTTTTGAATATGTAGATAATTTCTCAGAAGTTGAATGAATATGCTTGTATTAGGTCAATATAACGTAGTACTGAAACAAAGACGGACACATACACCTTGGGGGAGTGATCTCCGTGTGTGTCCAGTGCTGCAATAAAGAATATCTGCTTTCGAAAACTCCAAAACGAGTCTTAGAGAGTTTCTCTGACCGGCTTTCTCAGTATCAATTCCTTTTGCCAATCCATTTGTTGTCTTAAATAAAAGGACAAATCTACATACGGCACTTCACTCTCTCCTGCAAAACAACATTAACTGCAATATTGTCCTGGTTTTTGATAGGATAGGGTTAATTTTCTTCTTAGTAGCTAGAAAGCACTGTGTTTTGGTTTCAGTGAGGATTGTTGTGAGAAGAAATGTTGATAATTACGAGGACACCATGATTGAGCAGTTTCCAAGAGCAGAGGACTGGGAGGGGGGAGTGGAGAAGAAAAGTGTAGTAGTTAGTAAACCCCAGAACTGACAGTTGGATATGCCAATATGATATTCCATATCATATTACATCATGTTTAGTACATTAACCGGGGCTGACCAGAAAGGGGGCGGATTCTCTTGGGAATCGCTGGGGCTCGCTTTTCCGAGATTGCGATTTCGGTTTTGCGGTTCCTTGTCGGTCCGCCAGGATTGTTATCAGTGGGTGGTGAGCAATTGTACTCTGCATCACTCATATATATATAGATATAGTTGTTATCATTATTACTCTTATTATTCTTATTATTTTAATTTTATTTTTACTCTTGTGATAAACGACCAAGCCTTGTAACCAAGGTAGGTTTAGTTTTATTTGCGAGGACAAAGTCAATAAAGCAAAAGCACAGCGCTGGGTGCTTGACCCAAGTCAGAGGCACACCAGGAAAGATATGTTATTCCTTTATATACATTTAGGATGGCATTAGTCACATACATATTCATTTTAAGGTTGGGTTATTATAATTAGTTTTACAAAGGGGCAGGGTTATCCTAATTACTTTGAGGGGTCTTATTAAGATAAAATCTTATCTTTTCGTGCATGTGTACTACTGTCCGGTGGTTGTGGGAAAGGTCCTTGGCAGGAAGACCCACAGTTTTCTTCAGAGCGACCTCTTCACCCCGGTGAAGGGGTTATCTGACCTCCAGACCACCAGTTTGGTTCTCTCCAGATGGTGGATGTAGTGGTGTTTATATCTCCACAGTTCCTCAACTTCCCCCCTTTGTTCCCCCAGGATTGGTCATTTTAGGCCTCTTCATAAAATTCCTCATATGTCAGCAAAAAAAAGAATTATTATGGCGAAAGCCAACAACACTCACCCCCATTTTTCACACTCTAATTATTAAATTGTTCTTATCTCAACCTACAAGTCTCCTTACCTTTTACCCCTCCAATTCTTTCCCTGATTCTCTGGGTGGGGGGGGAAGGGGGCAGGGAGGAGGGGGTGGCTGCAAGCGTCTGTGTCTTGTTTGGCTGCCAGCTAAGTTAAACTATCACAAATATAGAATTATAACTCAAAGTCCCATTTGTTGGCCATTTCTCCCGATCCTCCAAAACATATCAAGGCCACCAATGATTACAATATTCAGTCATCTGACTTTTACGTAAATCATTATGCAATTCACCCCAATGTGCTAATAGACACCCCAACGGAGAAGTTTTGTCAGATTCCCCACACTTTTGCTCTTAAACAGTTTTACAAACCCTGTTGCCATTGTGCAACAAAACACTCAAAAGACAATTGCTAGACAAGATCGAACCCAATAACAGTTGTGCTCGACAAATACTCAGAAGACAATTACCGGAGCAAGATCTGACCTTACAATAACTGCATGACAAATACTCAAAAGACAATTGCTTAACAAAATCCTTTTCAAGAGACAATTACCAAACAGAGTTTAGACTTAGACACAATTACTAAACAAAAATCCAACAAACACTCAAAAGACAAAGACAGTTACTTGTGGTGGGTTGACCCTGGCTAGAGGCCGGATGCCCACCAAAAGCCCACTCTATCACTCCCCCTCCTCAAATGGGCAGGGGGAGAAAATTATAACGAAAAGCTCGTGGCTGGAGATAAGGACAGAGAGAGATCACTCACCAGTTACTGGCACAGGCAAAACAGACTCGACTTGGGGGAAAAAACAAATTTACTTTATTACAAATCAAAATTAGAGGAGAATGAGAAGTAAAACCAAATCTTAAAACACCTCCCCCATCCCTCCCTTCTTCTCGGGCTTAATCTCTTTCCCGATTTCCACCTCCTCCCCCCAGCAGCACAGGGGGACAGGGAATGGGGTTAGGGTCAGTTCATCACACGGTGTTTCTGCCGCTGCTTCCTCCTCAGGGGGAGGTCTCCTTCCCCCGCACCAGCGTGGGGTCCCTCTCACGGGAGACAGTCCTCTACCAACTGCTCCAACGTGAGTCCTTCCCATGACTGACAGCTCTTCACGAGCTGCTCCAGTCTGGGTCCATTCCATGGTGTGCAGTCCTTCAGGAAGGGACTGCTCCAGCGCGGGTCCCCCACGGGGTCACAAGTCCTGCCAGCAAACCTGCTCCGGCGTGGGCTCCTCTCTCCACGGGCTACAGGTCCTGACAGGAACCTGCTCCAGCGCGGGCTTCCCGCGGGGTCACAGCCTCCTTCGGCATCCACCTGCTCCAGCGTGGGGTCCTCCACGGGCTACAGGTGGTCATCTGCACCACCATGGACCTCCAGGGGCTGCAGGGGGACAGCCTGCTTCACCCTGGTCTTTCACCACAGGCTGCGGGGGGAATCTCTGCTCCGGCGCCGGAGCCCATCCTCCCCCTCCTTCTTCACTGACCTTGGTGTCTGCGAAGTTGTTTTCTCTTACATCTTCTCACTCCTCTCTCCCGCTGCAAAGTGTGCAGCTTTTTTTTCTCCCTTCCTTTTTTTTTTCTTAATTATGTTATCACAGAGGCGTTACTGATTGGCTCGGCCTTGGCCAGCGGCGGGTCCGTTCCTGTAGCCGCTGGCATTGGCTGTGTCGGGTCGGACATGGGGGAAGCTTCTGGCAGCTTCTCTCACAGAAGCCACCCCATGTCCCCTCCCCCACTGCTACCAAAAACCTTGCCACGCAAACCCAATACATTACTAAACAAAGTTTAAAGGACAATTAGGAGACAATTCTGGAATACTGAAAAAAGTTACCAAACAAATGTCCAGCCCAGCAATAGTTTTCATTTATGACTTATGTGTAGATGCCTAGGCTTCCAATACAGTCAGCCAGATGGGTACCCTCTAAGCCCCAACCCTGGGCAGCTTTCACGGCACCTTACAGGCAGGCTCTTCAGACAGAAATTTTAAAAGAAGTGCCTTACCATCAATTTTCCAGGGAACATTGTGAGGAGCTTTCTGGGTCGAGGGTGATGGCTCTCCCTGAGAATTCCTCAGTGCCAGCTGGAGTTTGATCAGTTCATGAAATCCTTCCAGACTCACTCGCAAGGTCCCATCTGGATTGCCAGAAACTGTCACTGAAACCAGGAATGAATTCCTTTATGCCATTGTAGTCTTAAGAAGCAGGCACTTCTTTATTGCAGCACTGGATGCCCGGGGGATCGCTCCACCTATTGTGCATACCTGACAGTGCACAAAGTAAAGTTTATATTATACAAAATCATGCATAATCATTATATTTCTCATATTCAAAACAATTATCAGAAACCCTTATCATAAAACTCCGCCTCACCACACATGCCCATTAAGCCTTGAAATGAGTCGAAGGGCTGCTTTTGCGACCACCACAGACCATCGACCCAAAAGAAAAGACCCTCCAATGACCTTGTCCCAAGGACTTGGCTCAACATACTCTTCAACACATCCCAGTGGTCAGTAAAACAAAGAGTTCTCAAGCTTCTATGAACATTAGAGTAATACATTTCAATCTCTACAACACTACGACACAGATGCATTATTTTTGATTCTGCTACTGAGTTAATGATTAGAGCAGGCTTTAGGACTTTACAGTCCCTTCTTATTAAGGTCTTTATGGTTACCTAGTTCAAAGCTAACAATTCTAACTTATACATTAAGCTTTATGATTTTTTACTTCTTAATCAAACCCAGCTCTTCTGTATAACTTCTTTGATTATTTCATCAGAGTACTCGCAACATGCCCATAATTAACTATTTCTTGCACAAACTCACTCCAGGTGGTTACATGGACCTGTTCCTGTGGGGCCTGCCTACGCCTGGTAACATTAAGCTTGATATGAGCCAGCAGTGTGCAATTGCATCCCAGAAGGTTAACTGTATCCTGGGCTGCATCAAAAAGGGTGGCCAGTAGGGTGAGGGAGGTGATTGTCCCCTGTTGTAGATCATTAAGAGATATTTGTACAATCAGAGCCTTTAGCAGAAGCAGTGAAGGTATTGAAATGGCTCAGGCCCCTAATTTAGGCCCCTTGACATGAGTCAGGGAAGGATTAGCGGAGATCTTCGAGAGGCCTGCTCTCCTTGAGAACTTCAGACAAAACAATTCTAATCAAGCTGGGAAAAAAGGGAGCTGGAAATTGTGATTCTGGTGTTGCCCTTGAAGCTCAACTGAACAGCACCACCTGTTATAACAAAGAGAAAAGTTCTCAGGAGAATTGGTGAGCCAATCAAGTGTGGATTTTGGGGAATATGCATGGACTTAATTAACTACTGTATATAAGAAGCATATTTGTAATCAATAAATGGGAAATCTGCTGATTCTCATATTGAGCGTCCGGGTTTTCCCTCCGTCGCAACAGTCCCCCTCTACTCTGCCCTTGTGAGACTCTGTCTGGAGTATCGCATCCAGGCTTGCAGCCTCCAACATAAGAAAGCTATAGAGCTCTTGGAGCAGGTCAAGAGGAGAGCCACAAAGATGATCAGAGGGCTGGAGCACCTCTCCTCTGAAGAAAGGTTGAGGGAGCTGGGCTTGTTTAGCTTGGAGAAGAGAAGGCTCCAGGGAGAACTCGTTGTGGCCTTCTAGTACTTGAAGGGAGCTTATAAACAGGAGGGAGAATGACTTTTTACATGGGCAGATAGTGATAGGAGAAGGGGAAATGGTTTTAAACTAAGAGAGGGGAGATTTAGGTTAGATACTGAGAGGAATTTTTTTTCCCAGAGGGTGATGAGGCACTGGAACAGGTTGCCCAGAGAAGCTGTGGATGCCCCCTCCCTGGAGGCATTCAAGGCCAGGTTGGATGGAGCAGTGGTCAGCGTGATCTAGTGGTTGGCAACCCTGTCCACAGCTTGAGGGTTGGAACTAGATGATCTCTAAGGTCCTTTCCAATCCAAGCCATTCTATGATAGCACAGTGTGGTGGGTTGACCCTGACCAGAGGCTGGATGCCCACCAAAGCCCACTCTATCACTCCCCCTCCTCAAATGGGCAGGGGGAGAAAATTATAACGAAAAGCTCGTGGCTGGAGATAAGGACAGAGAGAGATCACTCACCAGTTACTGGCACGGGCAAAACAGACTCGATTTGGGGGAAAAAACAAATTTACTTTATTATCAATCAAAATCAGAGGATAGTGAGAAGTAAAAAACCCAAATCTTAAAACACCTCCCCCATCCCTCCCTTCTTCCCGGGCTTAACTTCTCTCCCAATTTCCACCTCCTGCCCCCAGCAGCACAGGGGAACAGGGAATGGGGTTGGGGTCAGGTCATCACACGTTGTTTCTGCCACTCCTTCTGCCTCAGGAAGAGGAGTCCTTCCCCCACACCAGCGTGGGGTCCCTCTCACGAGAGACAGTCCTCCAGGAACTTCTCCAACGTGAGTCCTTCCCATGACTGACAGTTCTTCACGAACTGCTTTGGCATGGGTCCATTCCATGGTGTGCAGTCCTTCAGGAAGAGACTCCTCCAGCGCGAGTCCCCCACGGGGTCACAAGTCCTGCCAGCAAACCTGCTCTGGCGTGGGCTCCTCTCTCCATGGGCTACAGGTCCTGACAGGAACCTGCTCCAGCGCGGGCTTCCCGCGGGGTCACAGCCTCCTTCGGGCATCCACCTGCTCCGGCGTGGGGTCCTCCACGGACTACAGGTGGTCATCTGCTCCACCATGGACAATGTGTGCAGCTTTTCTTTTTTCTCCCTCTCTTCCTTTTTTTTTCTTAATTATGTTATCACAGAGGCGTTACTGATTGGCTCGGCCTTGGCCAGCGGCGGGTCCGTTCTCGTAGCCGGCTGGAATTGGCTGTGCCGGGTCGGACATGGGGGAAGCTTCCAGCAACTTCTCTCACAGAAGCCACCCCATGTCCCCCCTCCTCCCGCTGCTACCAAAACCTTGCCACGCAAACCCAATACACACAGGTATTTTGTATGCGGTTCTGGACATCAGCTACGTATGTCTTTAGGCTAGCCAGGAGGCCACGGATAAGGGGAGTTAACCCTGCCAGATCAAAAGGGGCTACCATTGGAGATCTCCTTAACACATCCCTCTCATACATCGCTTTTACGAAGGCTGCCTTTAGTACAGACGCAGTCAAATTGGAGAACCGTGAGGTCTTGATAACAAGGGGATCTCCTCTTTCTTGTGGGTCTATGTCACCATCCCAATAGGCAGCCCACGTGGTTAGTGAATAATTATCACCAAGTGTAGTGGTTAAAAACACTCCAGTGCACCAATCGCCTCATGCTTCTTCCTCTCTTAATAAGATTCGGTCCTCCTCCTTAAGGGAGACTCACCACACATATTCCGTCTTGGATTCCTCCGGCTATCAGGAATAGTCGAGATTGACCCCTCACGTTTTGGATTCGTGGATACAAAGGATCTGAAGCCCACTATACTCAAAGAAAAAGAGATATTGGCAGCATATGAGGGAGTTCGAGCTGCTTCAGAAGTGATCGGTACTGAAGCACAGCTCCTCCTGGTGCCCCGATTGCCTGTGCTGGGCTGGACGTTAAAAGGGAGCGTTCCCTCTACACACCACACAACTGATGCCACATGGAGTAAGTGGGTCACACTAATCACACAACAGGCTCGGATAGGAAGCCCTGGTCGCCGAGAATTCTAGAAGTCATGAACTAGCTAGAAAGCAAAGATTTCAGAATGTCACCTGAGGAGGAGGTAATGTGAGCTAATGAGGCTCCACTGTACAATGAACTACCAGATAATGAAAAACAGTATGCTCTGTTTACTGATGGGTCCTGTTGTATTGTAGGAAAACATCGGAAGTGGAAAGCTGCTGTGTGGAGTCCCACCAGACGAGTCGCTGAGGCTACCGACGGAAAAGGTGAATCAAGGCAGTTTGCCAATGAATTGCATATCATCATTATTATAATTGTTGTGCATCACACTAACAGTTTTATACTATTTTCCCTGGTTAACAAGGTGTGAACCAGATTGGACCAGAATTGGTGCTCAGCGACTTTTTCGAGCTCAGCATCAGGAGCCCTGGGCAGGGACTCTACCGAATACACCAACCACGAACTCTAGATACAGCATACAAAAGAGACTGTACACCATTCTCCTATTACACCTGATGACACCAATTCCATTAACTGTACAATACCCGATGACATCAGCTCCCATTAACTGTGCAAAGTCCACATCATGTTTTAGTCTCAAAAGACTATTACAATGGATGGAACCTGAAGTTATGGACTAAATGAACTCAGTATATATTTTGGTGAGACAATCCATGAACTAAGGGTATGATATTTGTATCTATGTATGTGTGTGTATATAGATATATATATATATATTCTTAAAAAATAGTAGTAGTGATTAATCCATTAAGTCCATTAGGAAGTATGAAAACCTGAGCATGACATAAATGGTATGGAAGAAGGGGTGGATTGTCCTGGTTTTTAGCTGAAACAGAGCTGAGTTTCTTTTTCAGTAGTTAGAACAGTACTGTGTTTTGCTTTTCAGCTTGGGACTTGTTATCAGAGAAATGCTGATAACATACCAGTGTTTGCATTTTTGTCCCTGGAAATGAAGGACTTAGTGTTTTGTTAGTCTACAAGCGCAAGATCTAAGAGGGTGGGAATATTTAAATTAATAAGCTAAATTGGCATTTAGATATGCCAATGGGATATTCCATATCATATCACGTCATGTCTAGTATATTAGTGAGGATCTCTTCCTCTTTTGGGTCTTTGGCATTCACTCCAGCTCTTGCTCTTCTGGGATTGTGGTTTTGGTTCAGGATTGTCTCTCCTCCAGGATCGTTATCTGGGAATGGGCCGGGCTTAGTTGGCAGGTGGTGAGCAGTTGTACTGTGTATCACTCATTTGCATATTGTGTTACTGTTATCATTATCACTACTATTTTAATATTAGTATTATTTTATTTTTTCTTTTATTTCTCTTATTAAACTGTTCTTATCTCAACCTACAAGCCTTCTTATCCTTGCCCCCCCATCCTCTCCCCTATCCCCTGGGGGTGGGGAGTGGGTGAACGGCTGTGTTGGCTGCTAGCCAAGGGCTAGCCCAGTGAAACTATCACAAATACTTTTCCTGCAACTTTGCCAATTCAGCAGGAGACCATGGGATGGTTCATACAGTAGTGCAGACATCATTATCACCCTCGTTTGCAGTTTTGGTTTTGATCAGTGGCCATATGGGTG
The DNA here is from genome assembly GCA_907165065.1 of Caprimulgus europaeus. Next base: position 9,334,985 of record OU015537.1, read on the forward strand.
CAGGTTCTGCGGTCAAATCACAATCAGACTCTTCCACCGGTTCACAGTTATCTTTATCATACCAGATGTCTCCGTCCCATGTCTTGGGATCCGCACAGTGTATCAATTTGCAGATTTGTTTAGCTGAGATCAAAGATGACATTTGGTTTTATTAAAGATTTAATTTTTCTTGTAGTTATTTTTCTTGCTTTTCAGCCAAGACCAATAGCATTTTTAGGTTTTGATTTTCACTCATGAGGGTATCTACTTGTACTTGTGTCCCCAGTTTTTCTAGGTTCTCCCTTTCAAAGGACATTGATGCTTTTCAAAATAGCATATTCTACATTTGCAATTTTTTTGGGGGGAGAGGACTCTAGCTGCCTTCTATGTGCAAGACAGGCAAGCCTCTAATACTACACAAACAATACCTTTAATTTTTTTAATCTTTTGCTCACTTCTACATTGTTCTATCTGCTCTACCACTTTCTCCTCCTCTTTCCAAAATTTCTGGGCCCACTCTATTCCTGCTTGTGATGGTGCACACTTACACTTTTGCAGCAGTTTATCCATGGTAATCCTGTCTGTGCTGCCAATTTACTGTAGCGTTAAGTTCAGTAGCCACTTATCAGAGTCAACGTTTGCCTGCCAGAGCCCTCTCATGGACTTTCACTGAGACAGTTTTGCAAAGTTGAAACAGATAGAAAGTTTATTAAGGCAACAGATGTAACAAGTTTGGAATTGCTGGTGATAAATACGCTTACTGCAAAAATCGAGCTCAAGTTAGTATTTAAGTGCTTTAATTAACAATATTTTTCCCATGTAACATCTGATTTAGTCGGAGGTGCAAATCTTAACAAAGAGGCATCCCTGCTTGGGGAAGAGAGAGGTCCAGGCCTGTCTACCCATCTGGTAGTTGGGGTTCCTACAAAATAGAGGATTCTAAATGCCTGGTTTATACTCTTGGTGAAGTGGAACTAAGTCAGTTATCATATGCTGATTGTCTTTAACAGGGTTTGTTGCATTGTCAATCAAAGAAAAAGTGTGTGGAGGGGGAAGGTGTTCCGTAAAGAGGCACAATGGTCTTTCTGGCTTTACTGTGGCAGTATCTGGCTGTGTGACCTCCATCTCAACCCAGATATCATTCAGTTGCTGTGGGCGTTAGAATGTAAACCACCACATCTGTCCTGTCTTTTGCAAGATAAGCAAGTCTTGTTACCAGCTGGTCTGGTGCTTCTCAAGTCTGCCTTTGATAAGATAAGAAAGTCTTTGGCTCAAATCAGACCTTGACAAGATAAGAAAGTCTCTTGTTCAAGTCAGACTCCCCCAATTCTGATTTACAATGACTAATTCGTAGTGATTTGACACTATCAAATCTGATTCTCTACAGATATTCCATACCATATGACGCCATGATCAGCATATAAAGATGGAGGAAGAAAAAGAAAGGAGGGGGATGTTCGGAGTTATGACATTTGTCTTCTCAAGTAACTGTTATGTATGATGGATCCCTGATTCCCAGGACACGGCTGAACACCTGCCTGCTGATGGGAAGTAGTGAACAAATTCTTTATTTTGCTTTGCTTGTGCGTGCAGCTTCTGCTTTACCTTTTAAACTGTCTATCTCAACCCACAATTTTTCTCACTTTTACCCTTCCTATTCTCTCCCCCATCTCACTGGGGGAGAGTGAGCGAGCGACTGTGCGATACTTAGTTGCTGGCTGGGGTTAATCCACAACAGTCCTTTTTGGCACCCAACATGGGGCTCGAAGGGTTCGAGGCAATGACAGATTTGATTGGAATATGCTAGATCAAATTTATAGCTGTTATTGATGTTTAGCCTTTAATCGACAAGCTCCTGTGCTTGCCATGGGGCTTGCTTGTCTTACTACATATTAGAGTCTAGTGCTCATTAGTGGCTAATTTTTGCTTTTGCCGCTTGCTGTACTGCCTATCATCTTACTCTGCTGTGCCTGGGAACATTTTGATAACAGCAGTGGCCATGTGCCTGGGCTGGCAAAAGGCCAGGGCATCTCTGCTCTTTCTGTGCTGCTGCTGTGCTGGACAGGCTGGAACTCCAGTGTGAACTCGAGTTTGAAGGAACTGTGTGACCTGTTGATGAGTCCATGTGGGAGCAGGCCATCTCGAAGTGTCTGTGGCCGTGGATAAGCCCATGCCAGAGCAGGTATGTCTCAAAGTGTCTGTGACCGTGGTTATGTCTGTGCGGCAGCATGTATACCTCTGAAGGGATTGTGGCCCATGGAGAAGGTCATGCTGGAACAGGTGCACCTCAAAGCGACTGTGGTTGTGGATAAGTCTATGTCGCAGCAGTTGTACCCCTGAAGAGACTGTGACTCATAGACAAGGCTCCACTTGGAGCTGGAACACCCCTAAGGGACTGCTGTCTGTGGATAAGTCCAGGCTGGAGCAGGGGCAAGGGAAGGAGTTCACTGCAATGATAAATCCTATGGTCTGGTCCAAAGGATCTGGGGGTGAAGACTGTAATGGAAATACCTTTAAATTGTTGTAACCCAGGATTTGAGTTGCATGTTTGTCCTGGTTTCACTAGGATAGGGTTAATTTTCTTCTTAGTTGCTAGAATAGTGCTGTTTTGGTTTCAGTATGAGATTTGTTATGAGAAGAATGTTGATAACCTACTAATGTTTTTAGTTGTTGCTGGAAGTCCAAGGACTTTCTGTTTTGCTATTCTACAAGTGCAAAGGACTGTGTGGGGGGGGGAGAAGTATAGTAATTAGCAAAACCCAAAATTGACATTTGGATGCACCAATGAGATATTCCATATCATATAACGTTATGTTCAGTATATTAATGAGGGTTGACCGGAAAGTGGGGGATTCTCTTGGGGATCGCTCAGGCTTGCTTTTCCAGGATTGCAGTTTCGAGTTCGGGGTTCCCTTCCACTCCTCTGGGATCTCTATTGGCGGGTGATGAGCAATTTTACTGTGCATGGCTCATTTATAATTATTATAATTAGCATTATTGTTATCATTAATATTTTAAATTTATTTTACTCCAATTATTAAATTGTTCTTAACTCATTCTACAAGTCTCCTTACCTTTATCCCTCTCCAATTTTCTCCCCTATTCCCTGGGTGGAGGGGAGGAGGGGGCGGTGTGAGCAGTTGTGTGGTTTTTGGCTGTCAGACAAGTTAAACTACTACAATGTTATAGGAATTAGTGTAGCAGGAACTACCCAAACCAATGGAAGACAAGCCTTACAAGAAGCAGTGTAAGTGCAGCAATGACCTGACCTGAACTGGCTTTGGTGCCCAGGATCACTAAGCAACACACTACCTCTCCTGGTCTGAGTGACCACCATAAGAAATGGAGCCCAAAGTAATGGAATAAATGAACTCAGTGAACATTTTCTGGACATTTTACAGAGGTGATTCATAGACTAGGGGAATGATATCTGTGTATTATATCAAAGGATGGGAAGGGGGGTGGTGGTTAATGAGGATATACTGTATAATGAGGATAACTGTTGGGGTCAGTTCATCACACGTTGTTTCTGTCGCTCCTTCTGCCTCAGGAAGAGGAGTCCTTCCCCCACACCAGCGTGGGGTCCCTCTCACGGGAGACAGTCCTCCACGAACTTCTCCAACGTGAGTCCTTCCCATGACTGACAGTTCTTCACGAATTGCTTTAGCATGGGTCCATTCCATGGTGTGCAGTCCTTCAGGAAGGACAGCAAATTTTTCGGAGTTTTAGAAAGCTGATATTCTTTATTGCAGTGCTGGACACATGCAGAGATCGCTCCCTCAAGGTGTGTCTGTCCGTTTCAGCACCCATTATATTGACCTAATACATGCATAGTCATTGAACTTCCAAGAAATTATCTACATATTCAAAACATTTCCCGTAACTAGCATAGTAAATGTCCTTCATGCTTGCACAATAAAATGAGTCGATGGTCTTTGATAATCCTCTCCTCTCTGATTCTGGGCAGTGGTGTCTCTTTTGCATGCTTGGGACAGCATTCCTTTAAGAATGTTTGGTAACAGCTTCACAACTAAGCAATTAACAGAAACAAGGGAAACAGCTAGGTGATAATCATTCACTTCGAGGTTGTTGGGGAGCCAAGAGGAGGGATGTAATGGAACAGCTCTTGAGAAACAACTAAGTGATTTATAAATCTTCTAACTCCTAAGGGTTTAACTCTTTCAGTACTGGTCTGTGCTGCCAACACTAATACACTGGGATTTGATTTATTGTATGTCAGAGTGTGGAAACTCCCCAATGGGTCAATCTGGAGTTTTGCCAGATGAGGTAATGGAGACATAGTATGGCTTGAAGGGGATGAGCCTAAAAATATAAATTTGTTAGAGATGTCTATACCCTTACCTCCATCAACAATTACTAATATAAGGCAATACCCCCTGCCAGCAGCCATGCAAACAGGAATTATGGGGTGGTGATGTGTGAAATGATAATGTTGTCTTTACAACTAGGAGGGCAGTAACTGCCTAGCATTTTATTATAAAAAGGAGGGGAAAAAGCCCACAAAAACAATAATAAGGTGTTAGGGAATGGCTCAGAGAGCAAGGCAGGATGGTTGTACGAGCAGAGCCTGTCTAACATTTAGCAGGCCGCAGTGGAAAAGTACTGACACTGCGACTTTATCTCAATCTGGTAAACAACCTTGAGAAAGTAAGTGTGTGAAAAATGTAGAGAATGCTTTACCGTTAAACCGCAAGTAGGAGGACCTGTAAATGTAACGTTTAGAGCTTAAGCCAATTAGCTAAGGACTAGTAGGAATAATTATCGTAGCCGGTATAAATATGACTGAATGAGAACAATAAACGGAACTCTGCCTTATCACTCACATTGAGTCGGCTCGCATAGTTTCCTCAGTCGTTCACAATAAGGGGGTGGGAGATTAAAATAGAGTGGTGGGAAATTTAAACTACGATAGGACTTCATAGGCATATCGGATAGGCTGTAAACCTTGGAGTACCTCACCAACAGGGAAACAAGGGAGGAATTTTGTGGTCAGGAATAGGGTATAAAAATGTGTGTGTCACTCTGGCGATGTGTGCCTACTAGTTAGGACATCTGCTCTTGCAAAAATGTTTAATAAAAGTGCTTCACTGAAGAGTCTGGACGGAGTCCTTTAAAGCGACCGATTGCTCGTTTCTCACAGTGACAGACCTGGAGAAAAGAGATATTATTACCTTATAACTATCTTGTCTGGCTGTTGAAAAAGTCGAATGGACAGTGGCATCTTATGACTGATTATAGGCGATTAAATGCCAATACCACACCTTTAACTGCCACTGTACCAAATATTGTGGAAATGGTAACTCAAATTCAGGGATGTGTGGATAGCAACCCTAGATATAAAGAATATGCTTTTTATGATCCCACTCCAGGAGCATGATAAGGCTCAATTCACCTTTACTTGGAAAAGGATACAGTATACCTTTAACAGGCTGCCCCAGGTAAATAAACACTCTCCCATTATTGCTCACAATGCCCTGGCAAAGGTTTTAAAAGAAATTCCTAGTCCATCAGGTATATACAATACATTGATGACATACTGATAGGAAGAGAAAACTCAGAGGAAGTCAGGAATGCTATAGAAAGTGTATGAGGAAAATTGATAACTTTGGGACTATACATTACTCCATCCAAATGTCAGGGACCCACACAGTAGGTTAAATTCCTGTGCGTCTGGGGGATTAAAGGTGTTGTTTCTAGTCCCCCTGACACTCTGAAAAAAATAGAGCATGGGCAGACCCCATGTAGCAAAAAGGAGCTACATCAAGTTTTGGGAACTTTAGGCTCTTGCAGAAAACATATTCTTGGGTTTTTTCTGTTATTCCCTGTTCCTTATAGAATTTGCTCAGAAAAGGAAAATAATGGGAATGGACTCAGTCGCATGGGAAAGTGTTAGAAGTACTAATAAGAGAATTGAGGTGTGAGACACTGAAAGAGTTAATTTATGTCTCAAACATTGTAGCAAGACAGGTTCTGCACAGCAACAAGGTCTGCATAACAAAAGCAACAATAAGAGGAGCAGTTAGCAGGATGCAGAAGGCCTGTTGGAGGATGCACAGGATGGCTGGATATGCTGTTACCATGCCAATAAGGTAATTGAAGCTGAAGCATTTCCTGTAAGTACATCAGCACAAAAGGCAGAATTTATCACCCTTTGGAGAGCAAGGAAAGAAGGTAAATATATGGACTGATTCTAAATATGCCTTTGCGGTGGTGCATGCTCATGAAGCAATCTGGACAAGCAGTGCAAAAACCTGACAAAGTGTCTATAGTACATTGCAAATTCACCAGTTTGGAAATACTGCAGCACATGTAGGTAACAGATTGGCAGACAAAACAGCAAAAGAAGGTGGCAGAGAAGGGCATCCTGGCTCTAATACATGTAACAGTTAAAACTGACATCTGAGGCACCAAATTATAGTAAAGCAGATAAAAAAATGGCAACTGAAAACGAGGGTGAGTGTTTGACAACCCCTGAGGGTCAAATTATCGTTCCATCCCAAATGATGATTAAAATAATTGAAGAAAAACACAGAGAAACACATTGGGGTGCACAGGTACTTAGTGTCAGAATGATTAAAATTGTCAAGATGGTAACATAAAAATGTGCAGTGTGTTTGAAAAACAATCCAGTAAATAGACAAAGACCCCCACCAGGTAAAACCAGAAGAGGAAGCACTCCTGGTGATTATCAGCAAATAGATTTTTCTGAATTGCCGAGACAAAATGGCTATCGATACCTTTTGGTACTTGTTATAAGTGAATTTGACTCAAAGTCCAATAATAAATTTAAAAGTAATTTATTGAGTAGGAATAGGTGAGCAAAAGCAGTGCTGGGCGGCCGGAGAGTCTGTGCTCCACCAACAGCTCGCAAATTAGATAGGCACAGCAGTCCCTATTAGGGGGAAGTTCTTCCTTTATTATCCGGATAAGGCCTCTAACTCCCCAAGTTTTCCCTATTTTCCATTCCCCTCGGGTGACATTGAGGTATAGATATTGACAGTTACCTACGGTAACAATTTCTCCTGACCAGTCACGTGTGGGTGGGGAACAAGGATAGGGACCCCACCCTACTCTTAAAAACTGGTCCGGGTTCTCAGGACTCCATTCAGAGGCAATTGTTTCGCAACCCCAGTAGGCACAATAATTAAATGGATCATTACAGTAACTTTTTCCTGGATTTGAGCTCGGGCAAAAATAAAAGCCCATCAGGTTTAAATAGGGATATATAGGAGCTAATACACAAAGGGGGACCTCGAAGCTGGGAGCACCAGCAGTCTGAATACTTTGAATGGGTTTACTGTTTCCCAAATCCACAAGAGTCCACTTAAAGGGCTGATGTTCCGCATGCATGGCCAAGGAAATTGCCATTAAAAATATTAGGTTTAGGGCCCACATAGCAATCCTCACTGTAATACCCCTCTGCCTCCTTCGTCTACTCCTTTGCAGGGAGCAACGAGGTATTAGTTCTTCTCGGCAGCAGCAGGTAGTCTTCGGAGGAGTCTAGTGCCTTTTTTTTTTTTTCCTCTTTCTCTTTCTCTTTCTCTTTCTCTTTCTCTTTCTCTTTCTCTTTCTCTTTCTCTTTCTCTTTCTCTTTCTCTTTCTCTTTCTCTTTCTCTTACTCTTTTTCTTTTTAGAGCTTTGCCCGCCCTTTTTGGTGGATTCCTGCAAGTGAATATCTTTAAATTGCCCACCAAGTCGGTGTACTATTTTTTTTTTTAAATTTGGCTTATATAAGTCTTCAGGCTGAACAAGGGATATTAATTTAGAACAATATCGTTCTAAAACTTTGGTTTGTCTAATTCCTCTCACTTGTCTTGTTAGTTTAGATAATTCCCACCAAATAAATAACAAAATATAATGTTCTTTGTTTTCTAAGACATATTCATTCACCACCCAAGAGTTTCCCACAGGATGTCCTTCCGAGGTGGTCCACTGTTTTTCCACAATTTTATTCCAATGTTGATCTAATGTTTCATACAAATTCTGATGCCAACAATTAAAACACACTTTGGTTTCTATGACATCTACGCTATTTCCCGAACATAAACCTCTACATTGGCCACAAATCACTTTAACCCAATAATCACATGAAAGATCTCGACATACACAGATTTGTAATAAATCCTTATGGACTCTTTAGTGTTTTAAATAATGCTCCTTATTTTTAATAATATCTCTAGCTAATTCAAATATTCCAAAAATATTTTCATGTGGTCCCTCCTCAAAAATCTATCGTATTAGAGGAATTAGGACCCCAGTCCACTGATGCTGTATTCGAAGGTAGACGTCCTTAGGGCAGGTATGCAGCCACCTTTCAAATTCTTCCATTCATTTATCTGAAAGTAGAATGGCTTATACTTATCTCTTTGAAAACCTTAACTTCATCAAATTTGGTACTGGAGTGACAGTCCACTTCCCCGGAGGTAGGGGTCCCTTGGTTCTGCTGGCGTGGGTCCATCTTTTTTCCACTGTCCTCACAGCAGTATCTGTAGTAAGCAAAATGACAAAAGCACCCTCCCACCGAGGTGTTAATTTTTTTTGTTGTTGTTTGTTTGTTTTTTACTAGTACTTGTTTACAATAAAGCCAACGGTAAACATTTCACTTAATTTATTTTGGTCCCTACCATTAATTTAGTTAGATGTTTCTTAATTTCCCCATTCATTTGTTTCTTTCCAAATTTTATTTCTGCCATCAATAATAAATTTCGCCCCAATAAGGGCTTTGGTGAATTTGCCATATAAAGAAATTTATGTATTCTTAATTGTTTCCTCAATTTGACCTTCAGAGGTTTGAGAAAATAGTCTTTTTGCTTTGGCTAGTAGCTTTCTTTACTGTTACAAAATCATTGTTTATAGGTGTTAGAGCTTGGTTTTCAGAACTAAAAATATTTCTCCGTTATTTACTAAAAATTCCATACCCTCCCCGTTGTTATTCCTCAGCTTTAATATAACCAGTGGATCGCTCGGGTGAACCCCCCGGGTCCCCGTCATAGTTTTCTGCCATAGGGGCCCGGGTTCTGAGGGCGTTCGTGATTTTTCTACTCGTTTTTCTAGTGTTCTGTCCGTTTACACCATGCACATCGATTGACCCCAGCAGGGGGTTTCCAAGGGCCTCCGCCTCCCGGAGTCCCTGTTTCTCCTTTTGTCGGGGGCCCCCCTGCTGTAAAGCCGCCACAAGAGCTCTTTATCTCTTCTCCCGTTTTCCTCCGCAGCTTCTGCCCCCACCTCCGCCTTGCTAATTTTTCTAATGTTTTATTACACAGCTTAAAGGGCAGCTTTGGGCATTCTTCTGTACCAGTTAAACTGATAACAGTAATACCATACCCGAGGCAAGAGGTGCAGGTGAGTACTTGTCCTACAGTGGATGCACCTGAACTCAAAGCAATTCCCGAGATAAAACTCCTGTCTCCGTTTGGAGAGATACAGGCGCTTGTGCACTCTCCACACTGAGGGGTTAAGTTATTACTTTGATTTACATCTCCTTTCATACTATAGTGATAAGTTTGTATTTATCTCCTTACCATATAATTTTTACTAGTCTCACTGATTCTTTAAACTTTCTAAATTCTCACTGAATATCTGTTTAAGTTGGCCTGAGCGTTCAATTCTGTCTTAGTCAGACCGCAATTTACATCGGTTACACCAGAAATCCTTTCCAAACTGCACCCAGACGTTCTGGTCACAGTAAAAATATTTAAAAATAAAAATTGGTTTACATGAAAAATTCTCAGGTCACAGAATCACAGAATCACAGAATCACAGAATCACAGAATCACAGAATGCTAGGGATTGGAAGGGACCTCGAAAGATCATCTAGTCCAATCCCCCTGCCGGAGCAGGAACACCTAGATGAGTTCACCCAGGAAGGCGTCCAGGCGGGTCTTGAATGTCTCCAGAGAAGGAGACTCCACAACCCCCCTGGGCAGCCTGTTCCAGTGCTCTGTCACCCTTACTGTAAAGAAGCTCTTTCTCAAATTTAAGCGGAACCTCCTGTGTTCCAGCTTACACCCATTGCCCCTTGTCCTATCATCGGTTGTTACTGTGAAGAGCCTGGCTCCATCCTCCTCACACTCGCCCTTCAAATATTTAAAAACATTAATCAGGTCCCCCCTCAGTCTCCTCTTCTCCAAGCTAAAGAGCCCCAGCTCCCTCAGCCTTTCCTCATAAGGGAGATGTTCCATTCCCTTAATCATTTTGGTGGCTCTTCGCTGGACTCTCTCAAGCAGCTCCCTGTCCTTCTTGAACTGTGGGGCCCAGAACTGGACACAATATTCCAGATGTGGCCTCACCAGGGCAGAGTAAAGAGGAAGAAGAACCTCTCTTGACCTACTGACTACACCCCTTCTAATGCACCCCAGGATGCCATTGGCCTTCCTGGCCACAAGGGCACAGTGCTGGCTCATGGTCATCCTGCTGTCCACCAGGACTCCCAGATCCCTTTCCCCTTCACTGCTCTCTAGGAGATCATTTCCTATCCTATACTGGAACTTGGGGTTGTAGGACACCAGAAATTAAAACTTAGTTTAGGTAACTCTGTTTCAAGGTCTGCTATATGCTTAAGAACACACTCAGAATAATATGGACACTGACCACTGGAATGTGATCCCCCTGTCTGTTCCTAAGGGGGTGATCTGTCTCCCTTAAAGTGTGTTTGCGCTGTATTTAAAACTACTGCCAAAACTCTGGTTTAGCTTCCTTAATATTTATGAGTCTTAAGTTCCTATTTAGTTTCCCCCACACACATTAAACAACTACAAAGACAAATTACGTTTATAACATTGAACTATAACCTCTCGCTTTGTTTTCCTTGCGGGAGAACAGAACTGAGGCTCAGAACTTCGCACCCGCTTGGCAGACCTGGCAGAGATGCCGGCTGCAAACAGGCTGCAAACAACATAGACACTCAGTCACACAAACGGGCCCATCACTCCTCTCACTCACACCACAAAATATGCTAATTAGACAATAGTCAGGCTCTCATGTACCATAAATCGTAAACCGTTAACCATTTGCCACAGGTCCACACTAAGCAGTATAACTTAAACCATAATACACGGTACTGGGTTTTTACTACAGATAGATAAGATGATAGCTATTCCACACAGTGCTCCTGTTATTTTAGCTAGCTGCAGTTACCATTTAAGTTAAAAAGTTTGATTTAATATCAGTCGATAAGGCCCCCTTGACTTTTTAACAGGCAATATTAAAATATGAGGTGACCTGCTGGGTTCTAATAACCCCTGAGTTAATTTTTTTTATTACAGGTTGTAAACCCTCTCAACCTTTCTGTGAAATAGGGTGTTGTCTAACCCTAATTGGGTTATCTGGGTCTTTTATCAAAACAGTGATTGGTTTAATATTTAACTTTCCTACTGAGTCTGGAGTATACATCTAATTTATCTTTATTTACTTCCAGATTGATTCCTAACTTAATCATTAGGTCCTTTCCCAATGTTATATTCAGCTTCAGGTACCAACAAAAATGTTCCAATTCCAAATTTATTTGGGGCCTTGATTTCTACATTCTTAATAAGTGGCACCTTGAAAGGTTCCCCTTTTGCTCCTATTACTTGGAGCTTTTCTTTTGATTCTGTACAGCCTAATGGTAATTTCTGGACCGTAGATCTTTTGGCCCCTGAGTCCACAAGAAACTCGATTTCTTCTTGCTGAGGACCTAACTTTTTATCAAGGGCTCATTGGATTTTTAGGTCCTCAGCAAATAGAGGCCCTGATTCCCTCCTAATCTTTAAACATTAGTTCATCTTGTTTTTTTTTTTTTACAGTTTTTTTCATGTTTTTTTTTTCTCCCACAATAATAGCATTCCATTACCTGCCATTTGTCCCTCTTGAATGCTCCCGCCTGATTTTCCTTAGGATTCCACCTGTCTTTTGTCATTACTGTCTTTCTCTAACAGCTGCCACAAGAATTTTGGCCTGTCTCTTCTGCATTCCGTTTCCCTTCGTACATACACTTTCTGAGTTTCCCTCAATAATTCGTCCAAACCTCTGTCATGCCAATCCTCAATCTTTTCTAATTTCTTTCTTATATCTTCCCAGGATTTTGCCACAAACTGGGTTTTTAATAACACCTGCCCAACTTGACCATCAGGATCTAACCCAGAGTATAATTGCAAGCTTTTCCTTAGCCTTTCTAACCATTCAGTGGGGGTTCCATCCTTTTACTTCCTCATTTTGCATTCTTTTGAATCCTCCTCTGCTACCTTATTCCTGGTCTGACTTCTAGTTACTCTTTTATTATCAGACTCAGGAGGCTTGTTATAAATAGGAGCAGAGGGGCTAGGATTTTGGACTGGGACTCAATCATTCTGAAGGGGAGATGGGGAAGCATAAGGTGGAGGGGACATTTGTGATTCGTCCAACTCCCAATTTTTCTTCTTTTCTTTTTTCATTTCCCTTAGAGGGTACAGATTGGTTTGAGTGTCCCCTCCTATCCATAAAAAGGCATACTCACTTTCCTCCTGGCTAAAGGGTTTCTTATTATTCACATAGATGTTCAAAGCCTGACATATCCAATCTCTAAAGGACCCAAATATTGGCCAAATTAACTGGTCCTGTCCGATTTGTTTTCCTCCCCACACCTTCATACAATAATGTACCATCTTTCTTCTTGATTTTCCCTTCCCAGAGGGATAGTTATTCCAATATTTAATCATTATCCCTAATGGACTATCTTGAGGTACGTCGGGCAATCCCACCCACTCCTCCTACATGGAAACAGAAGACCTACTCTCCTTCTGTCCCATCTTCCAGCGGTGCCTTCTTTCACACAGTACACAATCGCTTCCCTCCGTTTGTGGCTCAAGCCCTTGCGGACAATGAGAACCGCACTACTAGGAGGTCCACACTCGCTTCGTCCGCAATTGGACGTCTCAGTCACTAGCACCCTGGGAATTCCCAATCCCCAACCAGACAACACGGATTATACTCACTCTCCGTGGAGTGCTCTCCGTGACCCACTCTCTCCGTGGAGTAGGCTGACCCTCTCTCTGGGAGTCTTTGTCCAGGGGGAGGTTTCCCCGACCAAACGGAATATACTCACTCTCTCCGTGGGGTGAGCTGACTCTCTCTCTCCAGGGAGTCTCTGCTTGGTTCTTCGTGCACAAAAATTACGGGGAACTACAGTTTCCCTTTTGCTCAGCCTATCTCGGTTCGTGGATCTAGGAGACCTTAAGACCAGAGGTCCCTTACTCCAGGACCGTCCGAGGACGGGGGCGCCCTCCTGGAGTGGGGTTCTGAACCAAGGTAGTCTAGATCCGAGTCACGGCACCAAATTGTTATAAGTGAATTCGACTCAAAGTCCAATAATAAATTTAAAAGTAATTTATTGAGTAGGAATAGGTGAGCAAAAGCAGCGCTGGGCGGCCGGGGAGTCTCCGCTTCACCAAAGGCTCTCAAATTAGATAGGCACAGCAGTCCCTTTTTATCTTGGCTCTTCTTAGGGGTTGCATCCTCTTTGCTCATAGCAGAAATGCTTCAGTTGTCACTGATGCCCTCCGGAGTCTCTGTTATCGTGGCAGTTTTCGGTTAGTATCTTTCACAATCTCTGGGATCTCTTCCTTAGTTGAGATACGAAGTTTCTTTTGTTTGCTACTTAGCCCATTATGATGGGCCTGCAAATCCCTTTACTACATGCCTTTTGGGCTTAATCCTTGGTCAATTAACAGGATGTTTGAGCACGATGACAACATTGCATAGGCTTTAAACCTTTAGCTAAATAACAGGGTATACCGATGGTATGGTAACCTACCATCACTGTTTAATGTTTCACAAATTGTATTGCTTGATTAGCAAATTCCCTTTATATGCTTATTACAGTACTGGTTGATACTTTCTCGGGATGACCAGAAGCCTTTCCCTGTCACACCAACAGCACTAAAGAAGTTGTTAAGTGTTTACTAAAGGAGATAATACCCAGGTTCGGGGTACCAATGGGAATGTCATCAGATAGAGGTCCTCATTTTATAGCAGAAATTTTACAACAAATCAGTACAGTTCTGGGAATAAAATGGGACCTACATACCCCTGTGAGTTTTAGTTCCCAATGTCGGAGAAATTTGGAATGAACTTCTTAACATCAATGTAGTCTTAAGAAGCAGGCACTTCTTTATTACATCACTGGATGCATAGGGGATCACTCCATCTATCGTGCATACCGACTAGTCCCTCCACAAAAGCTTTATACTACCAAAATATGCATCTGTAAACTACCTAAACAAGATGACCTTGGGCTCCAGCGGCAACTAATAACATTAGTACTTTTATCAGCATTCTTCTCATAACAGATCCCATAATTAAACTAAAACACAGCTATTCTAACTAATAAGAAGGTAATTAACTTTATTCTAGCAAAACCAGGACACCAAATCAGTAGAGGAATAGAGGATGGTACAGGTGGTGACTTGCTGAGCTACTCCTGGGCCACCATCCATGGTTTCAGTTTTAATGAGAGGTCGCATTGTCACCGAAATCTGGAATGAACTTCTTAACACCAATGTAAGAAGTCATTCTTTATTGCAGCTCTGGATGCACGGGGGATCACTCCACCTATCGTGCATATTGGCTCATCTCTCTACAAAAACTTTATACTATCAAAATGTAATAGGTATATTAAGAGAATTTGCTAATCAAACAATCGACTTGTCTTGGGAAACAACTTGTGTAATGTCGAACCACAATGCTATATTTAAGTGTTTTGTTGTTTAACCACAAATTAAGCCTAAAGTGTACTTATAAGACATGTGTCGGGCATTTGGTATTTTTTTAGTTTGTCTCTTAAGCTTTAAGCGCTAACATTTCTAGCTTCATAGTTTTCTCATCTTAACCTAACAAAGACAGGCCTTGTAGCCAGTTTATTGCGAGCTCTTAACATGTCAGGAATGAGGCCTAATGAATAATTCATTACAGGACCTAGGCGCCAAGATGGCCAGGGATGAGCCTTGCAGGTGATATAATAGAAAACCGCCCCCAGCATACCAAAGGGCCGGGGATGAGGGCCTGTAGAAAACTCCAACCCATTTAGAGCTGATAAACAAGAATAACAAAAGAGGGACTCAGGCTCAGATTCAAGCCATGAAGATTTCCCTCTAAGACCTTCAATGACCACCACCACAAAGCTCTGCCCCAGGCGTGGAGCGGAGGAGACCTAATTTTAATACGAAGCAGGGAAAGGTCATGCATATGTATAGGCGTTTTGCATTAGATAATGGATATGTATTGGAATATACTTTAAATATGGAGAACTAACTGCTTTGAGGTGCGAGCCGTTGGCAGAGCGCAGACTCCCCGGCCGTCCAGCGCTGCTTTTGCTCACCTATTCCTACTAAATAAATTACTTTTAAATTTATTATTGGCCTTTGAGTCAAATTTACTTATAGCAAAAACATGCATATTCATTAATTTTCTAATAAATTATTAACGTATTCATTACATTTCCAGGGACTTATTAATATATGTAAATGTCCTTTTCACAGGACCGGAGTCTCTTGGTGGTCTTCCGGGGTCCTCTGGTGGTCGTTGAAACTTTTGTCACTGTGTCCTTTAGTTGAACTTTTCTTTTGTGCATGAGTAGTTCATCTTTTGGCCTGTTTACAACACTTCCAAAAAAGAATGAAACCACCACAGTCTTTTTTGGTGCCCAACATGGGGCTCTAAGGGTTGAAATAAACACAGATTCGACCAGACTCTGTTAAAACAAAACTGCAATAAGCATTAATTATGTGGCCCCCAACTTGGTTGGTGCTGATCGGAAAGTTATTTTCTGTCCTAACTAAGGTGTTTTTAGAGTTCTGGTCTCTTAACACCTCACTTGCCATATGTGCTGTGTGCCAGTATTTATACGTGGTTTACCACCTCTAGGCGTTGAATTGGAATGAGGGATGTTGTTTTATTGGCTAAGGTTTTGTTGTGCTGTGCTGAGGAGTGCTGGTTTATAGCAGGATAAAATCATGGTTAGTGGGACTGAATTTGTATCTGTATGCAGTGGAGGCAGGTGGCAAGTACTACTTGCTTAATGGTGCCAACAACCCCCATGGAGGGGCTCCCCTTGACCTATGTGGAGCACTATCTGATCTATGGAAAAGAAATAGCATGCTCTCAATACCACGGGGAGAGGCAATTGCTAATACAGACTATATATATCTCTCGGGACTTAACCTAACTAATATATGCAATAACAGAAATTGTGCTCTGTCGCGACGGAGTAAAAACCCGGACAGCTCAATATGCGATGATCAGCAGATTTCAGCAGGCTTCCCTTTATTGTTTACATATATACTCCTTATATACAGTGGCTAATTAAGCTCATGCATACTCTCAAAGACCCACAGTGATTGGCTCATTAGTTTTCCTGGGAATTTTCTCTTTGTTATAACAGGTGGTATTGCTCTGTTCACGTCCCAAGGACGTCAACAGGATACTCCTTACTTTACGGTTATCAGCTCCCAGCTACTCCCTTCTTTTTCCCAGCCTAGTTAAAGTTGTTTATAATTTACCCTGACTTATGTCAAGGGCCTAAGCTGGCTTACTGCAGCCTGATTGTACAATATCTCTTAGTGATCTACAACAGTGCTCAAACTTTTGGCATTAAATTCTCACAAATTAAGGTCAACATTTTACCAGTAAACATTAATTGTACTGAGATACCTTGGCTTGACCAACCTCCTTGGCCATTTTGAGGCATGTCCATTAAATTTAAATATAATGTCCCAATAAAAGCTGAATGGTGTATTGAATTCCCTTCTAACCATGGATCTGAATGTGGCCCACAATCTAATAATATATCTTGTATGTGGACTGTTTCTTATAATGGCAAACAATCTACAGAATGGGTACTGAGACTCCATGATACCACGCTGATGGAACCGGTCAAGTTATGGAATTGTACTAACAAAATCAATTGTTCTAATATTGATGATTATCTATGGGTATTGTTTGTCTCAGACCTCTATCACACCTTAAGAAGTATATGCTTGTGTCTTAATTATAGTGCCTCAATCCCTAGCCTAGCAACAACCTGTCAAAGGAAATAGCAAGTGTACAGGTAATCGAGTGGGCTTATGATCTCAAAAATAAACCATCTGAGCCTCAAGAAAAAAAATGAAGAGTTCCTTTCTGACACAATCTGAACAAATATAGTCTCAAGAAGACAGTACATGTAGCAATCTAATGTTACCTACACCACCCAAAACTATATGGGTATGTCCTAATGGTGAGATATCAGATTACATTCAACTCTATTGGGATGGGTTAGAGTGTACATTAGGACTTACAAGTTTATGTCCCATAATAGCTTTTAATTATATTAAATCGTTAATGAAACCAAGAGGGTACAGAAAAAAAAAAAAGTTCTTCCTCCAATAGAATATCCTTCTCACTATACATTTCAAATGAGGATGGGTTTAGAATTACAAGCTGGTTTGGGGTTTGCTATAGTTTCTGTAGAAAACAGACTATATTTTAAAAATCTGACATTTCAAGTTGAAACTCTAGCCAACTGGCTGCGGACAGCCAAGAGTATAAACCTAGCATTTAGAATCCCCTATTTTGTGAATGAGAACCCACACTACTGGACGGGTTGATGGGCCTGGACCTCTCTCTCCTCCCCAAGCAAGGTCACCTTTTTGGAAGGTGTCCCTGCTCATGGCAGGGGAGTTGGAACTAGATGATCTTTAAGGACCCTTCCAACCCATAGCATTCTATGATTCTAAGATTTGTGCCTCCAACTATGCCAGATGTTACCCGGGAAAAATATTGTTAACTAAAGCGCTTAACTACTAGCACAAGTTTGATTTTTTGCAGTAAGTGTATTTACCAGCAGCAATTCCAAACGTGTTATATCTGTCACCTTTGTTAAAGAAATTTCATCGCCCTAGGTTTCCCGCAGCAGAGTCTCAAATGCCAGATTAATGAAAATAAATAATTTAATTGAGTGGTACAGCAAAAGGAGCAGCTCGAGCTGGGTGCCTCCAGAGAGGGACCCAGAACAAAGAAATCCCTGGGCGTTTATACCCTTACAGTCTATGCACTCGTTCTTCATGCGTTGTTAATGAGCATTGCACGTGCCTCTTGGTCCAATGGTAATCTTCTGGTCTGGGGTCTTCTTGTTCCTTATTGGATTCCTTCTCTGTCTCCAGGTGGGCCGCCCTTGGTCAGCTTCTGCTGACAGCCCTAGCCTCCTTATCTCCCAATTTGCACTGGTTTTAGGGCCTTCCTTCACATAACTAAGCAACAGTTCAAGATAAATTCAGCTTTTCTAGGTGAAAGTTCGCAGCTTGCAGCCTAAAGCTTCAGTAAATCTAGCTACTCATGCTAAGTAAGTTATGCTAAACACACAGAGCAATTAACTCTATTTAAAATGTACTTATTTAATCTAAACTACTAGTATTCCTTAACAGTCTTATTAAACTTTCTATCTGTTTCAACTTTGCAAAACTGTTTCAGTGAAAGTCCATAAGAGGGCTCTGGCAGGCAAATGTTGACTCTGATAAGTGGCTAACCATATAATCCTTTAGACATAAAATCGTTCATCAAGTCTAGGCTAAGTTTGGATTCAGTCACACCTAAACTCCTCCCTGAGAAGGAGTTTAGAAAGCAAGGGTATCCGTCCTGAAACTCGTGACTCAATGGGAAGGCTTCCCTCAGCCACATATCAGACTCTATTCCAGCTAAGACCAGCACAGTTTATTAAACAATGATAGGCTTGGGGCATCAACCACCTCTTTAGGAAGTCTGTTCCAGTGTCTGACCACCCTCTTGATAAAGAAATGCTTCCTAACGTCAAGTCTGAAGCTCCCCTGACACAGCTTTGAACCATTCCCACACATCCTATCACTGGATAGCAGGGAGAAGAGATCAGCATCACTCTCTACTTCCCCTCCTCAGGAAGCTGTGGAGAGCAATGAGGTCGCCCCTCAAGCCTCCTTTTCTCCAAACTAGACAAACCCAAAGTTCTTAGCCACCCCACATAGGACATGCCTTCCAGCCCCTTCAACAGCTTTGTTGTCCTCCTCTGGATGCATTCAAGAACCTTAACATCTTTCTTAAATTGTGGGGCCCAGAAATGCACGCAGTACTCAAGGTGAGGCCACATCAACACTAGATACAGAGGAATAATCACCTCTTGTGACCAGCTGGTTATGCTATGTTTGATGCTCCCCATTGTGTTTGGCTAGTTTGCAAGTGCAAAGGACTGGGAGGGGCAATGTACCAATTAGCAAAACACAAAATTGGCATTTGGATATGCCAATGAGATATTCCATATCATATCACGTCATGTTCAGTGTATTAAACAGGACTGACTGTAAAACAAGAGTATTCTTTTGGGGATTGCTTGAGCTCTCTCTTCTGGGATTGCAGTTTCGATTTCAGGACTCTCTCTGCTCCCAGGATCACTGCCTGGGGACAGGCTGGGCATCGGTCAGTGGGTGATGAGCAATTGAACTGTGCACCACTCATTTGCATATTCTGTTATTACTGCTATGATTATCATTATTATTATAAATTTTATTTCAATTGTTAAATTGTTTTTATCTCAACTCATGAGTCTCCTTGCCCTTACCCTTCCAATTCTCTCCCATACTCCCTGGGTGGGGGGAGAGTGAGAGAGTGACTGTGTTTGGCTGCAAGACAAAGGAGTGAAAACACCACAATTATTTTTGCACCCAATGTGGGGCATGAAGAGTTGAGATAAAGACAGATTTGACCAGACTCTGTTAAAACAAAACTGCGATAAGCATTCACTATTTGGTTGCTGACTTGGTCAGTGCTGAATGGAATGTTGTTTTCTGTGCTCTCAAAGTTGTTTTGTGTTGTGTTTTGTAGCACCTCATTTACCGTATATGCTGTGTGCCAGTATTTATACATGGCTTACCCCCTCTGGGCATTGGATTGGAATGAGGGATGCTGTTTTGCTGACTAAGGTTTTGTTATGCTGTGCTGTGGGGTGCTGGTTGTTGGTATGATAAAATCATGGGTAGTGGGACAGATTTTGTATCTGTATGCAGTGGTGGCAGGTGGCAAAGCGCAGCCAGCTTCATCCCTACATTTTGGGAGCCGTCTAGTGGGCATGGTCATCAATTACACCTTTTCCTGGGAGAGTCAATACAAGGCAGGGACATTTGCCTTCATATTCCCCTTCTCCTTCAGATCATTTATAAAAGTGCTTGAGAATTTTTAATACCCTTGGGATGCTACCATCACCCTGTTGCTAAATGTGTGTCAGGTTGTGATGTTGCTTAGATCTGCTACTGGTGACAGTGTTGTGCTGCCCCTCCAGCTCCTCCAACAGACACTGCTGCCACTCCATCACCCACGAACAACCCTGACACCACTTCAGCCCCTGTGTATTGGGTTTGCATGGAAAGGCTTTGGTAGCAACGGGAGGGGGGGAAATGGGGTGGCTTCTGTGAGAGAAGCTGCCAGAAGCTTCCCCCATGTCCGACCCGGCACAGCCAATGCCAGCCGGCTACAAGAACGGACCCACCGCTGGCCAAGGCCGAGCCAATCAGTAACGCCTCTGTGATAACATAATTCAGAAAAAAAAAAGAAAGAGAGGGAAGAAAAAAAAGCTGCACACTTTGCAGCTGGAGAGAGGAGTGAGAAGATGTAAGAGAAAACAACTCTGCAGACACCAAGGTCAGTGAAGAAGGAGGGGGAGGAGGTGCTCCAGGCGCCGGAGCAGAGATCCCCCTGCAGCCTGTGGTGAAGACCATGGTGAGGCAGGCTGTCCCCCTGCAGTTCATGGAGGTCCATGGTGGGGCAGATGACCACCTGTAGCCCGTGGAGGACCCCACGCCGGAGCAGGTGGCTGCCTGAAGGAGGCTGTGACCCCATGGGAAGCCCACGCTGGAGCAGGTTCCTGTCAGGACCTGTAGCCCGTGGAGAGAGGAGCCCACGCCGGAGCAGGTTTGCTGGCAGGACTTGTGACCGCGTAGGGGACTCGCACTGAAGCAGTCCCTTCCTGAAGGACTGCACACCATGGAATGGACCCATGCCAAAGCAGTTCGTGAAGAACTGTCAGTCATGGGAAGGACTCACATTGGAGAAGTTCGTGGAGGACTGTCTCCCATGAGAGGGACCCCACGTTGGTGTGGAGGAAGGAGTCCTCCCCCTGAGGAGGAAGTAGCGGCAGAAACAACATGTGATGAACTGACCCCAACCCCATTCCCTGTCCCCCTGTGCCGCTGGGGGGAGGAGGTGGAAAATCGGGAAAGAGATTAAGCCCGGGAAGAACGGAGGGATGGGGGAGGTGTTTTAAGATTTGGTTTTACTTCTCATTCTCCTCTGATTTTGATTGGTAATAAAGTAAATTTGTTTTTTCCCCCAAGTCGAGTCTGTTTTGCCCGTGCCAGTAATTGCTGAGTGATCTCTCTCTGTCCTTATCTCCACCCACGAGCTTTTTGTTATAATTTTCTTCCCCTGCCCATTTGAGGAGGGGGAGTGATAGAGTGGGCTTTGGTGGGCATCCAGCCTCTAGCCAGGGTCAACCCACCACACCCTGCAACAGGCATCACTACAGTTACTCCAACCCTGACTCCTGCTAAAGTTACTCAACCCTTGGTGAAAAGCACTGAAGAAAAACCAGACAACCAACTCGCACCAGTATCAGATGCCCCTGTACAAAAAGAGAAATGCACAAAGAAATCAGTTTGCATACTAAAGGATGAGAAGGAACAGGGGCCATCACGAGAACTGGAGGAAGAGCCAGAACCAGAGGTAATAACCCGATCCCTATCCCTCAATGAGCTGCGAGACATCCGAAAGGATCTCAGCCATCATCCAAGTGAAGACATTGCCACATGGATGCTCCGATGCTGGGACAGTGGGGCCAACAGCATGGATCTAGATGGTAGGAAAGCTAAGCAGTTGGGTTCCATTGCCAGAGAAAGTGGCTTTGACAAAGCAATTGGGAGAGAGCCACAGACTCTCAACCTCTGGAAGCGACTCCTGTCAAGCGTAAAAGAAAGGTTCAACTTTAAGGATAGTATTTTGTGTAATCTAAACAAGTGGGACACCAAAGAGAAAAGTATCCAGTGCTTGAGAGAATTAGCTCTGCTGGAAGTGATTTATAGCAACCTGAATGACAAGCAGCTACTCAAAGATCCAGATGAAGTCCCATGCACACAATGCATGTGGCGGAACTTTCTACAGAATGCACCATCTTATGCGAATTCACTGGCAGTAACGAGTGTTAAAGCTGGAGAGAAGCCAAAGGGGGATGAAATGGACATACGTAGACACTCTCTCCTCCTCCCTCATCTTGGCTGTAGAGAAAATGACTCAGGAATTCCAGAAATTCATGTCCAATTCCCCTGTGTGTACCAAGGTCTCAACTGATAAGAACAAGCATTCATCTGCCCAAGACAAGCATCATATGCCATGAGGTACACTGTGGTTTGAATTGTGTGACCATGGAGAGGGCATGAAAAAGTGGGGGGGCAAACCTACCTCAGCCCTAGATGCATGAGTACATGAGCTGTGAAGAAAACCAAACACAAAAGGGAGTTCTTCCAAGAAAGTTGCTCCAGTTTCCAGTGGATGGCTCTCCAGACAGCATAGATGGGTTTGGGATTCTTATCTACAAGATATGAATGAAGATACTGGAGGTCAAACCCATGTCAGCTGTTCAAACTCATATGTTGATAACAGGCAGTACGATCAAGATGAGAGGGGCCCTGCCTCCAGTCAGGTGGAGGACAGGGATAATGGAATTTATTGGACTGTGTGGATTCTTTGGCCTGGAACATCTGACCCACAAGAGTATAAGGCTCTAGTGGACACTGGTGCACAATGCACCATGATGCCATCAGACTTTCAAGGAACAGAATCCATTTGTATTTCTGGAGTGACAGGGGAGTCTCAAGAGCTGACTATATTGTTGGCTGAAATGAGCTTGGGTGACTCATTGAGTCATGACTGGGAATGATTGGCAAAAACACCGCATTGTGACTGGCCCAGATGCTCCGTGCATCCTTGGCATAGATTACCTCAGGAGAGGGTATTTCAAGGACGCAAAAGGGTACCAGTGAGCTTTTGGCATAGTTGCCTTGGAGACAGAGGAAACCAAAAGCTGTCTACCTTGCCTGGTCTCTCAGAGGACCCTTCTGTGGTGGGACTGCTAAGGGTCGAAGAACAACAGGAGCCAATTGCGACTACAACAACAAACCAGCGGCAATATCGCACCAACTGAGACTCCATAATTTCCATCCATAAACTGATTCGTCAGCTGGAGAGCCAAGGAGTGATCAGCAGGACTCGCTCTCCCTTTAACAGCCCCATGTGGCCTGTGCGGAAGTCAAATGGGGAGTGGAGACTGACAGTGGACTATCGTGGCTTGAATGAAGTCACACCACCACTGAGCGCTGCCGTGCCGGACATATTAGCGCTCCAGTATGAACTGGAGTCCAAGGCAGCCAAGTGGTACGCCACCATAGACATTGCTAATGCATTTTTCTCCATTCCTTTGGCAGCAGAGTGCAGGCCACAGTTTGCTTTCACCTGGAGGGGTGTCCAGTACACCTGGAATCAACTGTCCCAGGGGTGGAAACACAGCCCCACCATTTGCCATGGACTGATCCAGACTGCCTTGGAAAAGAGTGAAGCTCCAGAACACCTGCAATACATCAGTGACATCATTGTGTGGGGCAACATTTCAGAAGATGTTTTTGAGAAAGGAGAGAAAATAATTCAAATCCTTCTGAGAGATGGTTTTACCATAAAACATAGTAAGGTCAAGGGACCTGCACCAGATATCCAGTTTTTAGGAATAAAATGGCAAGATAGACGTCGTCAGATCCCAATGGATGTGATAAATAAAATAACAGAAATGTCTCCACCAACTAACAAAAAGGAAGCACAAGTCTTCTCAGGCATTGTGGCTTTCTGGAGAATGCACATTCAAAATTACAGTGAGATCGTGAGCCCTCTCTACCAAGTGACCCAAACGAAGAATGATTTCACATGGGGTGTTGAGCAACGATGAGCGTTTGAACTAATCAAAAAGGAGATGGTCCATGCAGTAGCCCTTGGGCCAGTCCAGACAGGATAAAGTGTTAAAAATGTGCTCTACACCTCAGCTGGACACAATGGACCAACCTGGAGCCTCCGGCAGAAAGCACCAGGGAAGACTCAAGGTCGACCCCTTGGGTTCTGGGGTAGAGGATATATGGGTCTGAAGGCCCACTATACTCCAACTGCAAACGAGTTCTTGGCAGCGTATGAGGGAGTTCAAGCTGCTTCAGAGGTGACCAGTACTGAAGCACAGCTCCTCCTGGCACCCCGATTGCCCGTGCTTGGCTGGATGAGTGCTCCCTCTACATGTTATGCAACTGATGCCACGTGGAATAAGTGGGTTGCACTGATCACACAATAACCACCACAATACCCGTGTCCAGCATTACTCTGTCCTAGGTGCGGAATCTGGCATTTTGACTTGTGAAATTTAATTCCATTAATCATTGCCCAATGCTCCCATATATTTAGATCCCTTTGCAAGGCCTCTTGTTCCTCAAGAGTGTCAGCAGCACCTCTCAGTTTGGTGTCATCAGCAAACCTGCTAATGGTGCATTTAACTCTTGCATTCAATTGATCATGGAATCATAGAATGTTGTGAGTTGTAAGGGACCCACAAGGATCATCAAGTCCAGCTCCTGTCCTAGCATAGTACAATCCCAAGATTCAGACCATGTGTCTGAGGGCATTGTCCAAATGCTTCTTGAATATTGCCAGGCTTGGTGCCATGACTACCTCCTTAGGGAGCCTGTTCCAGTGCTCTACCACCCTCTGGGTGAAGAATCTTTTCCTAATGTCCAACCTAAACCACCTCTGGTGTGGTGGTTTGACGCACGGTTGGACTATGCGGTCCTATATTCACTCCCCCAACTTGGTGAGATGGGATGGGAGACACAACAAAGGGGGCACAGGATTAGGAATGAAGGACAGGGACGGCTCACTCACCAGTTATGGTCACGGGCAAAACAGACTCAAACTTGGGGAAGAAAAATCAATTTAATTCATTGCCATTTCATCTAACTAGACATAACAACCACATCTTATAACACCTTCCCCTATCCCTCCCTTCTTCCCAGGCTCAAATCATTTTGCTCATGATTTCTCTACCTTCCTCCCCCAGCGGCACAGAGAACAGGGAATGGGGGTTCAGTCAGCTCACCTCTGCTGCTCTTCCTGGCATGAAAGTCCAGGAACAAGATGTTCCAAAGAAAGCTTCCCATGGAGTCACTGACCTCTTCGGGCTCAGCTCCCAGCTCCGGCATGGGGACATCTATGGGTTGCAGACTCACCCCCCACTCTGGGGGTCCACCCCCGCTCTGGCAGTGAGGGACTCTTGGGGTCTCAATTCCAGTCACACTTGCCCTTAGACTCAACTTCTTTGCTCCAGCATGGCATCCTCCATGGCCTACACGTGGGTCTTTTCTCTGCCGTTGAATCTCCATGGGCTACAGGGGACTTTCTTTGTCTTCT
The DNA here is from genome assembly GCA_907165065.1 of Caprimulgus europaeus. Next base: position 9,360,482 of record OU015537.1, read on the forward strand.
ACTCCATGCTGTTGAATTGCGTGTCTCAAGGTTCTCTGTCCTTTCCCCTCCTCCTCCTTCCTCCTGCAAATAATCTCTCTCTCTCTCTCTCTGTCTGTCCTTTGTTTAGGCTGATGGTCGTCTTTTGTTTAGGTAAATGACCTCTCCTCCAGGTTGTCTCCACCTTCTTCTTTTCAGGACAGTCCTTCCCTTCACAAATATGGATTTGCAGAGGCATTTCTCTGTTGCTAATTGGTTCAGCCTGGGCTGGAGGGGGGGTACGCCTTGGAGCCAGGGGAGCTTTTAGGTCTCACAAGGTGGCCCTTCCCCCACTACCAAAAAAACTCCCCCTCCACACACACAAACCAAACACATCTGGCACATCTTCCTGCCATTTCCCCTGGTCCTGTCATTGGTAGCCAGAGAGAAGAGATCAATGCCTGCCCCTCCTCTTCCCCTTGTGAGGAAGTTATAGACCACGATAAGATCTCCTCTCAGTCTCCTCTTTTCCAGGTTTAACAAACCAAGTGACTTCAGCTTCTCTTCATATGGCTTCCCTTCTAAACCATTTACCAATTTTTTGGTCCTCCTCTGGACACTCTCCGGTAGCTTTAGATCCTTTTTATACTGTGGCGCCCAATACTGCACACAGTACTCGAGGTGAGGCTGCACCAGTGCGGAGTAGAGCACAACAGTCACATCCCTTGAACAGCTCGCAATGCAGTGCTTGATGCACCCCAGGACACTGTTGGCCCTCTTGGCAGCCAGGACACACTGTTGGCTCATGTTCAACTTGCCATTGACCAGAACCCCCAGGTCCCTCTCTGCAGGCTGCTCTCCAGCCTCTCATTCCCCAGTCTGTATGTGTATCCAGGGTTGCCGCATCCCAGGTGCAAAATCTGGCACTTGCCCTTGTTAAAATTCATACAGTTGATGATTTCCCAGCTCTCTAATTTATCTAGATCTCTCTGCAGGGCCTCTCTGCCCTCAAGAGTGTCCACAGCTCCTCCCAATTTGATGTCATCAGCAAACTTTGTTAGCAGTCCTTCAAGTCCTATATCCAAGTCATTGATGAAGACATTAAAGAGCACCGGCCCCAGGATGGATCCCTGCGGGACCCCACTAGTGACTGGTCACCAGCCCAATGTGACCCCATTTATTATAACCCTTTGAGCCTGACCTGTCAGCCAATTGCTCACCCATTGCATTATGTGTTTGTTCAGCTGGATGGTGGACATTTTGTCCAGGAGGATACTGTGAGAGACAGTATCAAAGACCTGTAGTTGCCGGGGTCATCCCTGTTGCCCTTCTTGAAGATTGGGACAAAATTTCACAGAATCACAGAATCACAGAATCACAGAATGGTAGGGCTTGGAAGTGACCTTTGGAGATCATCTAGTCCAACCCCCCTGTCAAAGCAGGTTCACCTAGTTGCACAGTACTGCATCCAGGTGGGTTTTTTAATATCTCCAGAGAAGGAGACTCTACAACCTCCCTGGGCAGCCTGTTCCAGTGCTCTGTCACCCTCGCAGTAAAGAAGTTTTTCATCATGTTTAAGCAGAACCTCCTGTGTTCCAGCTTGTACCTCTTGCCCCTTGTCCTATTGCTGGCCATCACTGAAAAGAGTCTGGCCCCATCCTATTGATACCCACTCTTTAGATATTTATAAACATTAATAAGGTCCCCTCTCAGTCTTCTCTTCTCTAGGCTAAACAGACCCAGCTCTCTCAGTCTTTCCTTGTAAGAAAGATGCTCCAGCCCCTTAATCATATTTGTAGCCCTCCTCTGGACTCTCTCCAGAAGTTCCCTATCTCTCTTGAACTGAGGGTCCCAGAACTGGACACAATACTCCAGATTCGGTCTCACCAGGGCAGACTAGAGGGGGAGGATCACTTCCCTCGATCTGCTGGTCACACTCTTCTTAATGCATCCCAGACTACAAAGGCACATTGCTGGCTCATGGTCAACTGGTCATCTACCAGTACTCCCAGGTCCTTCTCTGCAGGGCTGCTTTCCAGCAGGTCAACCCCCGGCCTGTACTGGTGCCTGGAGTTATTCCTCCCCAGGTGCAGGACCCTACACTTGCCTTCATTGAACTTCACCAGGTTCCTCTGCGTCCAACTCTCCAGCCTATCCAGATCTCGCTGAATGGCAGCACAGCCTTCCGGTGTATCAGCCATTCCTCCCAGTTTAGTGTCATCAGCAAACTTGCTGAGGGTACACTCAGTCCCTTCATCCAAGTCACTGATGAATATATTGAATAGGACTGGACCGAGTGCTGACCCTTAGGGAACACCACTAACCACAGGCCTCCAACTAGACTCTGCACAACTGATTAAAACCCCCTGAGCTCTGCCATTGAGCCAGTTCTTCACCCACCTCACTGTCCCCTCATCTAACCCATACTTCCTAAACTTGCCTATGAGGATGCTATGGGAGACAGTGTCAAAAGCCTTGCTTTTGTCAAGGTAGACAACATCCACTGCTCTCCCCTCATCCACCCATCCAGTCATGCCATCATAGAAGTCTATCAGATTGGTCAAGCATGATTTCCCTTTAGTGAATCCATGTTGACTATTCCTGATAACCTTCTCTTCCTCTCTATGCTTAGAGATGGCCTCCAGAATGAACTGTTCCATCACCTTCCCAGGGATGGAGGTGACGCTGACTGGCCTGTAGTTTCCTGGATCCTTGTCCTGGTTTTTCTAGGATAGAGTTAATTTTCTTTTTAGTAATTAGAAGATCTGTATTTTAGTTTCAGTGTTTTATTACGAGAAGAACGTTGATAACAGTACTAATGTTATTAGTTGCTGCTGGAGCTCAAGGCCACCGCGTTTGACTGGTTCACAGCTGCATTAGGACTGGGAGGGAGAAGCGCAGTGAATAGCAAACCCCAAACCTGGCATTTGGATGTGCCAATTAAATATTCCAGATCATGTCACGTCATGCCAGTATATTAACCAGGGCTGACCGGAAGACGAGATATTCTCTTGGGGATCACTCGGGCTCAGTCTTCCGGGGTTTCGGATTCAGGACTGTCTTGGCTCCGGGATCGCTGGCTAGCACAGGCTGAGCATCGGTCAGTGGGAGGTGAGCACTGTGTATCACTCATTTGTATAATTCTGTTGTCACTGTTGTTATCATTATTTTATTTTAATTAGTAAATAGTTTTTATCTCAACCCATGAGTTTCCTTGCCCTTTTCTTTCCAATTCTCTCCCCTACTCCCTGGGCGAGGGAGGGGGGAGGGTGATAGAGCAGGCTGTGTTTGGCTGCAAGCTGCAAGCAAAAAGGGTGAATCCACCCAAACCACCACAGTCCTCCTTCTTGCCCTTTTTGAAGACTAGAGTGATGTTGGCTTTCTTCCAGTCCTCAGGCACCTCTCCAATCCTCCATGACCTTTCAAAAATGATGGAGAGTGGTTCTGCAATAACATCCGCCAGCTCCCTCAGCACTCGAGGGTGCATCCCACCGGAGCCCATAGATTTGTGGGTGTCGAGTTTGGATAAAGGGTCCCTAACTTGATCCTCCTTGAGCAAGGGAAAGTCTTCTTCTCTCCAGACTTCCTCTCTTACCTCCAGGGCTTGGGATTCCTGAGGGACAGCAGTAAAGACTGAAGCAAAGAGAGCATTCAGTAACTCTGCCTTCTCTGCATCCTCCATCACCAGGGCACCCACCTCATTCAGCAGCGGCCCCACATTTTCCCTAGTCTTCCTTTTGCTGCGAAGATACTTGAAGAAGCCCTTCATATTTTCCTTGACATCCCTTGCTAGATTTAATTTGCCAGCTTCCAGTCAACTGGGACCTCTCCAGATTCCCAAGATCATTGAAAGATGATTGAGAGGTCTCACTATGACATCTGCCAGCTCTTTAAGTACCCTCAGATGGATCCCATCAGGCCTCACTGACTTATAGGGATCCAGTTGGAGTAGCAAATCCCGCACAAATTGGGGCTTGGTAGGGAGTTTATCATTCTCACAGTCATGGTTCTCATGCCCAGGGCTCTGGGGGTTCCTGAGCCCATCCTCAGTGTAGAATACCAAGGCGAAGAAGGCATTGAATGTCTCTGCTTTGTCTGTGTCCCTGTTTGTGAGGTGACCATGCTCATCAAGAAATGGGCCAATGTTACTCCTGGTCTGCCTTTTGCTATTAACATATTTTTAAAAGCCCTTTTTATTGTCTCTCACAGTACCATTCAGCTTTAACTCTAACTGAGCTTTGACCACACAAATTTCCTCTCTGCAGAGGTGAACAGCATCTCTGTAGTCTTCCCATGTTGCCTGTGTATTGGGTTTGTGTGGCAAGGTTTTGGTAGTGGGAAGAGGGGCATAGAGGTGGCTTCTGTGAGAAGCTGCCAGAAGCTTCCCCCATGTCCGACACAGTCAATGCCAGCTGGCTCCAAGACGGACCCGCCGCTGGCCAAGGCCGAGCTGATCAGTAACGCCTCTGTGATAACATAATTCAGAAAAAAAGGGAAGAGAAAAAAAAAGCTGCACACTTTGCAGAGAGAGAGGGGAGTGAGAAGATGTGAGAGAAACAACCCTTGCAGACACAAAGGTCAGTGAAGAAGGAGGGGGAGGAGGTGCTCCAGACACTGGAGCAGAGATTCCCCCGCATCTTGTGGTGAAGACCATGGTGAGGCAGGCTGTCCCCCTGCAGTCCATGGAGGTCCATGGTGGAGCAGATGACCACCTGTAGCCTGTGAAGGACCTCACGCCGGATCAGGTGGATGCCTGAAGGAGGCTGTGACCCCGCGGGAAGCCCGCGCTGGAGCAGGTTCCTGTCAGGACCTGTGGCCCCATGTGGGACCAGCGATGGAGCAGTCCCTTCCTGAAGGACTGCACACCATGGAATGGACCCATGCTAAAGCAGTTCATAAAGAACTGTTGGTCATGGGAAGGACTCATGTTGGAGAAGTTCGTGGAGGACTGTCTCCCGTGAGAGGGACCCCACACTGGTGCAGGGGAAGGAGTCCTCCCTCTGATGAGAAAGGAGCGGCAGAAACAACATGTGATGAACTGACCCCAACTCTCATTCTCTGTCCCCCTGGAGGGGAGGAGGTGGAAATCAGGAGAGAAGTTAAGCCCGGGAAGAAGGGAGGGATGGGGGAGGTGTTTTAAGATGTGGTTTTACTTCTCATTATCCTCTTGTCTGATTGGTAATAAATTAAAATTTGTTTTTTTCCCCCAAGTCGAATCTGTTTTGCCCGTGCCAGTAACTGGTGAGTGATCTCTCTCCGTCCTTATCTCCACCCACAACTCTTTTGTTATATTTTTCTCCCCTCGCACAGTTGAGGAGGGGGAGTGATAGACTGGGCTTTGGTGGGCATGTGGCATCCAGCCAGGGCCAACCCACCACAGCCTGACCTTGCTTCCACTGGCCATGCACTTTCTTTTTTCACCTTAGTTCTAGAAGAAGATCCCTGCTCAGCCAAATCGGCCTTCTGCCTCACCTGCTTGACTTCTGACATTTTGGGATTGCGTGCTCCTGCGCTCTTAGGAGGTGGTACTTAAAAAGCAATTAGTACTTGTGTGAGCTGACACAGGCAGGATGCAGGACCAGACACAAAAACCATGGATAAAATGCAAAAAGCAAATTTATTCTCATTTCGTCACAAACTGGGGGATCTCCGCCGCAGCACCCGGGGCAGAGGCACGTAAGCAGGAAAGCAGGCACTGCGGAGCTCAGTCCTTGCTAAAAATAGAGCAAGAGATTCCGAACCTGCTTTCACCTGTACATATGTGGTGGGTTGACCCTGGCTAGAGGCCAGATGCCCACCAAAGCCCACTCTATCACTCCCCCTCCTCAAATGGGCAGGGGGAGAGAAATATAACGAAAAGCTTGTGGGTGGAGATAAGGACAGAGAGAGATCACTCAGCAATTACTGGCACGGGCAAAACAGACTCGACTTGGGGGAAAAAACAAATTTACTTTATTACCAATCAAAATTAGGGGATAGTGAGAAGTAAAACCAAATCTTAAAACACCTCCCCCACCCCTCCCTTCTTCTCGGGCTTAATCTCTCTCCCGATTTTCCACCTCCTCCCCCCAGCGGCACAGGGGGACAGGGAATGGGGTTGGAGTCAGTTCATCACACATTGTTTCTGCCGCTCCTTCCTCCTCAGGGGGAGAACTCCTTCCCCCACACCAGCGTGGGGTCCCTCTCACGAGAGACAGTCCTCCACGAACTTCTCCAACGTGAGTCCTTCCCATGACTGACAGTTCTTCACGAACTGCTTTGGCATGGGTCCATTCCATGGTGTGCAGTCCTTCAGGAAGGGACTGCTCCAGCGCAAGTCCCCCATGAGGTCACAAGTCCTGCCAGCAAACCTGCTCCGGCATGGCCTCCTCTCTTCACGGGCTACAGGTACTGACAGGAACCTGCTCCAGCGCGGGCTTCCCGCGGGGTCACAGCTTCCTTCGGGCAGCCACCTGCTCCGGCGTGGGGTCCTCCACGGGCTACTGGTGGTCATCTGCCCCACCATGGACCTCCATGAACTGCAGGGGGACAGCCTGCCTCACCATGGTCTTCACCACAGGCTGCAGGGGAATCTCTGCTCCGGCGCCTGGAGCACCTCCTCCCCCTCCTTCTTCACTGACCTTGGTGTCTGCAGAGTTGTTTTCTCTTACATCTTCTCACTCCTCTCTCCAGCTGCAAAGTGTGCAGCTTTTTTTTCTTCCCTCTCTTCCTTTTTTTTCTGAATTATGTTATCACAGAGGCGTTACTGATTGGCTCGGCCTTGGCCAGCGGTGGGTCTGTTCTTGTAGCCGTCTGGCATTGGCTGTGTCGGGTTGGACATGGGGGAAGCTTCTGGCAGCTTCTCTCACAGAAGCCACCCCATGTCCCCTCCCCCACTGCTACCAAAACCTTGCCACGCAAACCCAATACAACATATCAGGGATTTTTAGCAGGCAGGAGTTTTCCACTGTGCTTTGATCTTTCTCACAGCAGGGCAGGAATCCCAAGTATGTTCAGGGTGTCCCTGAGTCTATCCCAGGCCTATGTTATCTAAATGCAGATGTTCTACTTGTTGAGCACATAAGACTAAACAGTGATTAGCAGTGTGGTGTATGTGTTTTTGGACACCCCAGCTGCAAGTCGCTTGAGAGTATTTACAGTCCTCCTCGCCAGTCTTCTGTTTTATTCCCGCAGCACTGGTGGACCCCAGCACCTTCAAAAGCTTTTTCCCAGGGGACCTTACTAAGTAGTTCCCTGAGCAACCTCAAGGCAGTTCTCCTCATATTCAGTGTTGAGATCTTGCTTGTAGTTTTTCTCCTGTTACCATAGATTTTAAACTTGGCTGCTTCATGGTCTCTGTGGCCAAGACAGCCACCAATCACCACTCCACCCATAAGACCCTCTCTGTTGACAAGCAACAAATCGAGGAAGGCACCTTTCCTGGTCAGTTCCCTTAGAACCTGTATCAAGAAGTTGTCGTCCACCTGGTTTAGGAATCCTCTGGACGTGTTTGTACCAGCTGTGTGGTATTCCCAGTTAACATCTGTCAGGCTGAAGTCCCCCATAAGGACTAGGGCAGATGACTTAGAGGCATCCTTTAGTTCCTTAAAGAATAGCTCATCAATGTCATCATGCTGGCTGGATGGCCTATAGTAGACTCCCACAATGACATCCACTTTATTTGTCTGTCCCTTTATCCTTACCCAGAGGCTCTCAAGTGTGCCATCACCAACTGTAAGCTCAATGCATTCCAGTCCCTTCACTATATACAGTGCCACCCCCCATCTCGCATGCCCTGCCTATCCCTCCTGAAGAGCCTGTAACCATCCATCATGGCACACCAGTCACAGGACTCATCCCACCAGGTTTCAGCTATGCCAATGATGTCATATCTCTGGGACTGGGCCAGGGCTTCTAGCCCCTCTTACTTGTTTCTCATACTGTATGCATTTGTGTAGAAGCACTTCAGGTGCAGTTCATTGTGCCTATCACCTTGTGGAGCTGTCTGAGGAATCTCACTAGCACACAGCTCCGCGAACTTTGGCAAGTCAACCCATTGCTCGTCACAGACTAGCTTGTTACTGTCCCTTTCCCCCTTCCAGTTTAGTTTAAAGCTCTATCAACCAGCCCTGCTAACTCTTGGGAAAAAATTATTTTCTTCTTCTGAGAAAGATACATCCCATTGGATGTCAATAGACCTGGCGATGAATAGACCATCCCATGATCGAAAAACCCAACGTTCTGCCAATGACACCAGCCTTGGAGCCATGTGTTGATCAGCTGAGTCTGTCTGTTCTGTTTAATATTATTCCCTGCTACTGAAAGGATTGATGAAAACACTACCTGAGCACCTGATCCTTTAATCAACTGCCCCAAGGCTCTGAAATCCCTTTTGATTGCCCTTAGATTACTCTTGGTTACCTCTTCGCTGCCAACGTGTGTGTCCAGCACCACTGATAGCGGGCATTTGGTATTTTTCAGTTTGTCTCTTTAAATTTTAACCATTAGCATTTCTAGCTTCTTAGTTTACTTAGCTTAGCTTGACAAGGACTGACCTTCTGGACAATTTATCACGAAGCTCAACTTGCCAGGGGTAGGCCTGGACAGTTTATCACAGAACTCCCACTCCCCACTTGCCAGGGATGGGCCTTGTGGGTGATTTATCACGGAACTCCAACCAATTTAAAACTGATGAGCAAAGATAACTAGGAAGAGGCCCAGGCCCAGGTCCAGAAAGAAGGTGCGCATGTGCAAAATCAAGAGGTTAACTACAGGTGACTATGAGGAGGGTGGGGTAACTATAGGTTGCGATGAAGATTTCCCTCCAAGACCCTCAACGACCACCACCACGAAGCTCTGCACAGGCGCGAAGGGGAGGAGACCTAATTTTAATATGAAGCGGGGAAAGGTCATACATATGTATAGGCGTTTTGCATTTGCTAATTAATATGTATAGGAATGTATTGTCTCTATTTGTCTCTTTAAAACAGGCAAATAGAAGTCTGGTGAAAGAACTGTTTCAGTTTTATAGTTATTGCTTTGCAGGCATTTGAAAATTTGTGACTGTTTGTTTAACTTTATATCAGAAATTGTTTGAGTGTGTGTGAGTGAGTCATACAAATACGTACGGAGTGTGGAGCCTGGATCCATGGAAGGACAAAGTGACTGATACGTCATTGCAAGCAGCCCTCTGGGAGTGAATGCGAGAGATTGAGTGGTGTTGTATTACAGCCACGAACTGAGAAAATATCTATCTTGGTTGTGGGAAGAATAACTTATTGTAACTTTGTGCAAAGTCGAAGGTTTGTGAATCTAGCTTCCAACTGAAGTATACAGATTGTTACAGGAATATATCACCTTTTCCCCCGATTTGAGCTAATAGTTAAGAATCGGAACCCAGACTGGGGAGATATAGATTTGATGTTGGATGCAATGACGGAAACAGAAAAGCAGTTGGTCATAAAAACAGCCCATAACCAAGTACAAATGCTAATTACTAGTTACTGCCAATGCTTTGGCTGGGGTAATTGATCAATATGTTCCCCTAACTGACCCAAATTGGGACCCAAATGCTAACGCTGACTATAGAATGTTAAAATGGTACCAGGATTGGATAAAGTTCGGAATAGAAAACACAGTTCCAAAAACTGTAAATTGGTCAGCATTATTTGCTGCAAAGCAAGGTCAAACCAAAACCCCCACAGAATTTTTAGACCAACTGGGAGCTGTAATGCACAAATATGCTACCCTAGACCCCTCATTTAATGTGGGGCAGCATCACTTGGTAACACTGTTTTTAGGACAATCAATGGAGGATATTAGAAAGAAACTACAAAAGATTAAAGAACCAGAAATATGAGATTTGGAAAAATTAATTGAGGAGGCTTAGAGAGCATACAGAAATGGATAGTAGTGATCAAAGGAAGTTTGCGAGCGACGGAGGAATATGCGAGCCGACTCAATATGAGTGATAAGGCATAGTTCACTTTATTGCTCTCATAAAGTCATATTTATACAGGCTACGATAATTATTCCTACTAGTCCTTTGCTAATTGGCTTAAGCTCTAAATGTTACATTTACATGGTCCTCCTACTTGCGGTTTAACGGTAAAGCATTCTCTACATTTTTCACACACTTACTTTCTCAAGGTTGTTTACCAGATTGAGATAAAGTCGCAGTGTCAGTATTCAGTACTTTTCCACTGCGGCCTGCTGAGAGTTAGATCAGACTCTGCTCGTACAACTATTCTGCGAATCCATGACCTTGTTCTCTGAGTCATTCCCCAACAATTCCCCCTTTTTCTTTTTGTACGAGCAGAGCTTGCCCTGCAACACACTCAATCATTTTTCTAAAACAGGATACAACACAGCTCAAACATAAAAGGCCAACTAGTACAATGATTAAAAGTAACAGCATGCTTTGAAACAAGCTTTTAAACCATCCTCCCAGTCCCAACCAGTTTGTTAGACCTTCTAGGCCAAAGAAACCCACGTCTTTTTGAATTTTCTGAGAGTGGTCCATGAGTTGTTGTATTTCTTTATGGAGAGATCTTGATTTATCTTCTAGGTCCATACAACAGAGGCCCTCAAAGTTTTCACAGCAGGATTTATACCCTTTATCACAATACATGCGAGCTAAACACATACAGCAATTGGTTAAACACTCTTAAGCATGAGCTCTAAATTTGACACAACAGGTGGCTTAGCTCTGTTCACACCGCAGGACATTAACAGGGCACTCCTACTTTGCGGTTACCAGCTAAAGATACAAGTAACTATCCTGGAGACTTCTGCTAATTCACCCTGACTGTGAGTCGCAGTGTCAGTATTCAGTACTTTTCCACTGCGGCCTGCTGAATGTTAGACCAGATTCTGCTCATACAACTATTCTGCGAATCCATGTCCTTGCTCTCTGAGCCGTTCCCCAACACGGAACAAGGTGAGGTATTAAGTTTGATCCCTGAAAAGTCTTTGCCACCACCAGGATCAGCAGACTATGATGAAAAAGATCAAAAGCTAATCAAAGATCTAGGGGACAAAATTACACCCTCTGGTTGGGCTGAACTAGAGGAAGAAAGAGTGGTAGTTCCTTTCAAAATGCTATGGAAATTGGTAAAAAAGAGAACATGAAAAAAACTCCATTGGGGAAGGGATGCCCTTTATACTTCACTTTCAAAACAGATAGTAGCAAGAAGTATGTTCCACACTGTGAAAATAGTAGTGGAAAGATGTGAAGTATGCTTGAAGAATAATCCCAAAGTAGAAAATTGGGTAGGGTTTGGGGTAATTGAAAAGGGAAATGTTCCGGGCCAGACATGGCGAATAGATTTTTTGGAACTTCCTAGAAAGGGAGGGTACCGATATCTATTGGTCCTAACTGACACCTTTTCTGATGGCCAGAAGCATTTCCTTGCAGGACTAACAAGACACAGGAGGTCACAAAACTACTGCTGAATGTGATCATCCCAAGGTTTGGAATACCCGAAGTAATATCTTTGGATAGAGGGTCACACTTTATATCTCAGGTTGTCCAACAAGTCAGCAAATTTCTGGAAATCAATTGGAAATTGCATGTACCTCATCGGTCACAGGCTAGTGGCCAGGTAGAGAAAATGAATCATATACTAAAAACCCAACTAGGTAAAATTTGTCAGGAAATCAATTTAAGGTGGGATCAAGCTCTCCCAATAACAGTCTTAAGAATTCGAACAAAACCATGGACCCAGGAAAAAATAAATCCGTTCGAACTGCTATATGGAAGACTTAAATCAAGTAGGTGAATTTGGTTTACAGCAATACTTGATTGTACTGGGGAAACAATTACCGGAAGTAAACAAATTGGTAATGTCTAATTGATCACAGGGACTGGACTCCTCAGTGCATCCTTTTAACTCTGGAGATTTGGTTTATGTTAAAAATGTTACAGGTGACCCCCTGGAGGAGAAGTGGAGTAGACCGTTCCAAGTACTGCTCACGACTTTCACAGCAGTCAAGCTCGTGAAGCATGCCGCGTGGATACACTACTGAAGAATTAAGAGAGCTCCTGCCCCTTGGACAGTTGAACAGCACTCACCCCTTAGGATAAAGCTCAAGTGAACAACATGACTGGTTTGGTTTTATTAGTAACAATCATATTCATGAGTCAGGTTAACTGGATTGAGGGGTGGGATTTATCTTTGGTTCAAGACGTTACCAGAGTTCTAAACAAAAGTGACTGTTGGATCTGCAACCAAATACCTAAAAACTCCAATAAGGGATTATCTCTAATGGGGATACCAATTCCAGCCAGTACATCATGGACCAAGTTGTGGGGAAACACTACCTTTGACAATGTAATAGCGGATAAGCCTCTAGATTTGGATAGCTGTATCTCTGAAGATACCCCGAGCTATTGTACTTGTGTGCAAAGATGCTCACCACCGAAAAGTTTAGGGAAATTGAATTGTAAATTTCCTGGGTAAAAGATGAGAAAGCATGCTAACTGTAATCAATCTATTGATATAGCTTACCCCTTTCAATGGCCAGTGCCCAATGGGAAGGGCTGGTATTGGATATGTGGAAATACAGCATGAAAGTTGCTTCTGGAAAATTGGAAAGGGGTCTGCACTCTAGGTGCCGTGATACCCAATCTAACCATAGTAGAAAAGACTGATGAGCATGCTTTGTGGTTATAAACTTTTTTAAAAAGAACAAGGAGGGTGTCTAATGCAATAGCAGAAAGACCTGCTGAGTGTAGTGGGTCTGGCTGGGATGGAGTTGATTTTCCCCGTGGCAGCCCTCAGAGTGCTGTGTTTTGTATTTGGTGGCTCAAGGGGTGTTGATAACACAGCAGTGTTTTGGTTACTGGTGAGCAGTGCTAGCACAGCACCAAGGCTGTCTCTCCAACATTTCCCCCAGTAGGCTGGGAGGGGGGAAGGTCTTGGGAGGGGACACAGCCAGGACAGCTGACCCAAACGGACCAAAGGGATATTCCATACCATATGACGTATGCTCAGAAATAAAGCAAGGAGAACAGAGGGGGAAGGGGGGCATTCGTTACTCCCGTTTTGTCCTCCGGGAACCGCAACGAGTATGAAAACCCTGCTTCCCGGGAAGTGGCCAGACATCGCCTGCTGATGGGAAGTAGAGAGTAAATATTTTGTTCTTTTGCTTCTGCGCGCGCAGCTTTGCTTTGCTTCTATTAAACTGCTTTTGTCTCGATCCACGAGTTTGGTTTTTTTGTGTTCCATCTTATTTTCTCCCCTCCCCATCTTGCTGAGGAGGGGGGTGATAGAGTGGGCTTTGGTGGGCACCCAGCATCTAGCCAGGGTCAACCCACCACACTGAGTTTTATTGTTTTGTGAGATCGATCATTCTTTCCCTGGTTAGGAGTTAGCGAATTAGAAAAGACCATTGTAAACATTTAGGCAGTAATAGAAAACATGGAGAATAGAACTATAGATGCTATCCAGGCACTGCAAATTGAAGTGTCGAGTTTGTCAAAGGTAGTGACCCAAAACAGAATGGCCCTTGATTTATTATTAGCCTCACAAGGAGGTGTGTACGCAATTATAAATACTAGCTGTTGCGTCTATATAGACCCAAGTGGCAAAATCTCAACAGGCCTAAAGGAAATTTGGGAACAGACTAAAATTTTGCATGAGGTAGCCAAGGATGACACCTCATGGGGATTTGAAGAGCTGAGGAAAAAAGTAACTTCATGGCTACCTAGCTTATCTTGGCTAAAACAATTTGTTTTTCTTTGTTCTCTTAGCTTTAGGAATATGCATTCTAGCGGGTTTAGTCTTTCAAATCTGTAGTTGCTGTAATAGATTATAACTGTAAAAGAATTTACAAGTTGAAAGAAAAGGGGGGAATGAAAGAGTAAACCCTGAGAAATTAAAAGACTTATAGATCCCTTAGTTGCTTGAAAGATTTATAGATCCCTTAGTTACTTGCTTAGTTACAAAACTTAGAAGATTAAGACATCACCCAGCTGTTGTAACACATCTGTCCTCACAAATTGCTAATAACCTTGGAGTGGGTGCTTATCACATAGCCGTTTGCATGCATTTGCTTGTTTAAATAATTAAAATTGCATCTGCTCTTCTCAGCCCGAGAACATGATGGCCTTAGGACCTTTGCAAATGTTTTCCCACAACGTTGTCATGGTTGTCTAAGCTCAGGGAAGAACATATAGAGTTAATGTCTAAACATCCTTCAAGGAATATTGTCCTAAACGCATAAGTGAGGTATCACTGAGCAAGGTCGAAGAGGAAATCAATCAGTGGACATCGCGATAAAGCCTACAGAAGACCACCAACTCATTTTACTGCACAAGCATGAAGGGCATTTACATATGTTAAATAGCAATTAATATGCATGTATTAGGTCAATATAATGTGTGCTAAAACAAAGACACACACACACCATGTGTGTCCAGCACTGCAATAAAGAATACCTGCTTTCTAAAACTCCAAAACAAGTCTTAGAGAGTTTTTCTGACTGGCTTTCTCGGTATCATCCCCTGCAGTCCATGGAGGTCCATGGTAGAGTAGATGACCACCTGTAGCCCATGGAGGACCCCATGCTGGAGCAGGTGGATGCTTGAAGAAGGCTGTGACCCTGTGGGAAGCCCATGCTGGAGCAGGTTCCTGTCAGGACCAGTGGCCCCATAGAGAGAGGAGCCCATGCTGGAGCAGGTTTGCTGGCAAGACTTGTGACCCTGTATTCGTGGAGGACTGTCTCCCATGAGAGGGACCCCACGCTGGTGCAGGGGAAGGAGACCTCCCCCTGAGGAGGAAGGAGTGGCAGAAACAATGTGTGAGGAACTGACCCCAACCTCTATTCCCCGTCCCCCTGTGCTGCTGGAGGGGAGGAGGTAGAAAGCGGGAGAGAAGTTCAGCCCAGAAGAAGGGAGGGGTGGGGGGAGATGTTTTAAGATATGGGTTTATTTCTCATTATCCTCTTGTCTGATTGGTAATAAATTAAAATTCATTTTTTTCTCCCAAGCTGAGTCTGTTTTGCCCGTGCCAGTAACTGGTGAGTGATCTCTCTCTGTCCTTATCTCCACCCATGAGCCTTTCGTTATATTTTTCTCCTCCCTGCCCAGTTGAGGAGGGGGATTGACAGACTGGGCTTTGGTGGGCATCTGACATCCAGCCAGGGTCAATCCACAACAAGTGTATATATAGTTGATGAAATTTAGAAAACACTAGAAGAAACATCCTGATGTGTCTTCTCAAAAAGTAATATGTTTCAAAACTGTAGCCAAGGAGAAGCACACTTTCACAACAGGAACATATAAAGACACAGTCACATTTGCCTGTCTCAGAAAAAAAGTAGCATGGCAGTGTGCCACTTAACCTTGGCTGGCTGCCAGACACCCACAAAGCCATTCTCTCACTCCCCCTCCTCAATAGGAAAGGGAATAAAATAAGATGGATAAGCTTGTGGGTTGAGATAAGGACAGGGATGTAACTTACCAATTACTGTAAGGGGAAAACCAGACCAGAATTAACAGAATTAAATTAACAGAAATTAATATAATTTGGTGGAATTTGAGATCCTTAGGGCAGTGAGGAAGGTGCGCTGTAAGCTCACCACCCTGGATTTCAGGAGAGCAGATTTTAACTGCTTCAGGGATCTGCTTGGTCAGGTACCATGGGATGAATTCCTGGAAGGAAGAGGGGTGCAGGACAGTTGGATCATACTCACAGATCTCTTCCTCCAAGCCCTGGAGTGGTGCATCCCAACAAAGAGGAAGGCCGTCAAAAACAGCAGGAGGCCTGCATGGATGGACAGGAAGATCCTGAACAAACTTAGGATCAAAAAAGAAGCCTATAGAGGGTGGAAAGAAGGATGGATTACCTGGGATGAATACAGAGAAATTGTCAGAGTAGCCAGGGATCAAGTCAGGAAAGCCAAGGCCCTGACAGAATGAAATTTAGCTAAAGATGTCAAGGGCAACAAAAAAAGCTTCTACGGGTACGTTGGGGAGAAAAGAAAACTAGGGAAAATGTGGGCCCTCTCCAGAAGGAGACAGGAGATCTGGTCACCCAGGACATTGAGAAGGCTGAGGTGCTCAATGACTTTTTTGCCTCAGTCTTCACTGGCAAGGGCTCGTGCCACACTGCCCAAGTCCTAGAAAGCAAAGGAAGGGTCTGGGAGAATGAAAAGCCGCCCACTGTAGGAGACGATCGGGTTTGGGAGCACCAAAGGAACCTGAAGGTGCACAAGTCCATGGGACCTGATGGGATGCATCTGCGGGTCCTGAGGGAACTGGCAGATGAAGTTGCCAAACCACTATCCATCATATTTGAGAAGTCCTGGCAGTCTGGTGAAGTTCCCACAGACTGGAAAAAGGGGAACAAAACCCCCTTTTTTAAAAAGGGTAACAAGGAAGACCTGGGGAACTACAGGCCAGTCAGTCTCACCTCAGTGCCAGGCAAGATCATGGAGCAGATACTCCTAGAAACTATGCTAAGGCACATGGAGAATGAGGAGGTGATTGGTGACAACCAGCATGGCTTCACCAAGGGAAAACCACGCCTGACCAATCTGGTGGCCTTTTATGACAGGGTTACAACAATGGTGGGTAAGGCTAAAGCAACTGATGTCATCTACCTGGACTTGTGCAAGGCATTTGACACCATCCCACATGACATCCTTATCTCCAAATTGGAAACATGTGGGTTTGATGGATGGACCACTCGGTGGATTAGGAACTGGCTGGATGGTCACACTCAAAGAGTTGTGCTCCACAGCTCAATGTCTGAGTGGAAACCGGTGACGAGTGGTGTCCCTCAAGGGTCGGTATTGGGACCGGTGCTCTTCAATATCTTTGTCGGAGACATGGACAGTGGGATTGAGTGCACCCTCAGCAAGTTTGCCGCTGATACCAAGCTGAGTGGTGCGGTTGACACACTGGAGGGACGGGATGCCATCCAGAGGGACCTTGACAGGCTTGAGAGATGGGCCTGTGCTAACCTCATGAAGTTCAACAAGGCCAAATGCAAGGTCCTGCACCTGAGTCAGGGCAATCCTAAGCACAAACACAGGCTGGGCGATGAGTGGCTTAAAGCCAGCTCCGAAGAGAAGAACTTGGGTGTGGTGGTAGATGAGAAGCTGAACTAGAGCTGGAAATGTGCACTTGCAGCCCAGAAGGCCAAACATATCCTGGGCTGCATCAAGAGAAGCATGGCCAGCAGGTCAAGGGAGGTGATTCTCCCCCTCTTCTCTGCTCTTGTAAAGCCCAACCTGGAGTACTGCGTCCAGTTCTGGAGCTCCCAACACAAGAAAGACATGGACCAGTTAGAACGAATCAAAAGGAGGGCCACAAGGATGATCAAAGGGCTGGAGCACCTCTCCTATGAGGACAGGCTGAGAGAGTTGGGGCTGTTCAGCCTGGAAAAGAGAAGGCTCCTGGGAGATCTTATAGTGGCCTTCCAGTACCTGAAGGGGGCTTACAAGGAAGCTGGGGAGGGACTTTTCATAAGGGCAGTTAATGACAGGACAAGGGGAAATGGCTTTAAGCTGAAAGAGGGCAGGTTTAGATTAGATATTAGGAAGAAATTTTTCACTGTGAGGGTGGTGAGACACTGGCACAGGTTGCCCAAGGAAGTTGTGGATGCCCCCTCCCTGGAAGTGTTCAAGGCCAGGTTGAATGAGGCTTTGAGCAATCTGATCTAGTGGAAGGTGCCCCTGACATGGCAGGGGGGTTGGTACTAGATGATCTTTAAGGTCCCTTCCAGCCCAGACCATTCTATGATTCTATGATTATTTATTGCTATTAGAGTATGATAGTGAGAGACAAAAACAAAGTAAAAACACCTTTCCCCCACCCTTCCTCCCAGGTTCAACTTCACTTCTGGCTCTTCTACCTTCTCTCTACTCACCCTGAGCAGCCCAGGGGAATGGGGGTTGAAGTCAGTTCATAACACTTCCTCTGTTGCTCCTTCCTCATGCTGTTCCTTCTCCAGCATGGGGTCCCTCTCATGGGATAAAGTTCTTAATGAACTGCTCCAGCATAGGTCCTTGCCACAGGGGACAGTCCTTCAGGAATGGACTGCTCCAGCATGGGTTCCCCATGAGGTCACAGATCCTGACAGAAAAACCTGCTCCTTTGTGGGCTCCTCTCCATGGGCTGCAATTCCTGACAGGAGTCTGCTGTAGCATAGACTCTCCATGGGCTGCAGCTTCCTTCAGGGCACATCCATCTGCTAGAGCATGGGGTCCTCCACAGGCTGCAATGTGGCGCTCTGCTCCAACGTGGAACTCCATGGGCTGCAGGGGGACAAGCTGCTTCACCACGGTCTTCTCCACAGGCTGCAGGGAAATCTCTGATCTTGCATCTGAAGTACTTCCTCCCCTGCTTTCATTGACCTTGATGGCTGCAGGATTGTTTCTATCACATTTTTCTCACTCCTCTCTCTCACATTTGCTGCTGGTTTTTCCCCTTTCTTAAATATGTTATCACAGAGGCACCACCAGCTTTACTGATTGTCTCAGCTTTGGCCAGCAGTGAGTCTGTTTTAGAACCAGCTGGAAATGACTTTGTCCAATATGGGAGCAGCCCTTGGTCTCTCCTCACAGAGACCTTCCCTGTACCACTCCCCTGCTACCAAAACCTTGCCACATAAACCCAAAAGTGCAGGAACTTAACGATGGACTCTGCCACAAGATCAATATGATCAAGCAAGAAGCCATTTATTTGTGCTAATACAGTTATATTTATACCCCAAAACTAATGAAATCACCCACACCCGTTAACATGTTATTGGCTCTTCACTCACAGAACGAGCAGTTCACATGCCCCTGATTGGCTGATGGACTTTGCATGCATCCCTTCCTGTTTGCTTGCCAGGGTGCATCCTTTGGATACATTCCGAGGTTCCTTTCTCATAACTTGTCGACGCAGGTGCTTCTCGTATCTCCAGACATGTATCCCTTCAGTTCCCACAGTTCTCTCAGGGTATGCCAATACATGTTCTCACACTCCCTACAATTCCCCTCTTTTCTTTTTGAAAGCAGGAAAACTTAAAGCTTAACTTATAACTTAACAGAATTTAACAAAAATACAAGCCATACACTTAAAGCTTAACTTATAAGTGTAACTTAACCTACAGATGAAACTGATAACAAATTTTTAAAGCTTATCATTACACACACTTAGTTATAATACTTGATCAACTTCAGAATGTCCATTTGCTCTTAGAAACCCTACAATTCCCCCTTCTTGTGTTTGTACGACAAAAGCATCGTTCACCATCTTCTGCAGGGCCCTTTGCAGACACGATAGCAAACAAGGCACTAAGAGGAGGATCACCAGAATTACAAGTAACACTTGCAATCCTGACTTGAGCAGTGAAAAAACCCAGCCTTGTATTCCCCAGCCTTGAAACCAATTGCTTAATCAATCATCATTATCTACCTTTAACTGTTTGACATTCTTCCTTAACTTGTTAATGGCCACATGAATTGATTCTGAGTGTTGTGATAAATTCATACAGCACATACCTTCAGATTCCTCCCAACAATGTCCTTGAGCTAAAAGTAAAAAATCAATAGCAGAGCGATTCTGCAAAGTGGCATGTCGAACTGAGTCGACATCTGTCAGCAATCCTGATAGTGCCAAAGATGTAAGACTAGATTGTTTAGAAAGCCAGCATCCTAACTTGTGTAGGTTTGTTAGTGCACTTGCTACTCCTACTCCAGGAGCAAGAATAGAGGCTGCAATTATTTGTCCAGGATTCCAAAACTCTGCATTGGAATCACAGTTGTGCTCAAATGAGTGAGTGCTACGCTTGCTTCTTAACCGATTGTTGAACTTTCCCAAAATCATGGTAATGTTAGGTGTTAACAGAGTTAAACGGCCTAAGCTGCAGGGGCCTCCACGAATACGTGATGGTATGCCTGCCCACGCTCTGTCTCCACAGATAAGAAAAACCCCTGGTGGTAGCTGTACTGGATTATGAGTAGCTTTAGAAATTTTTGGTGAAGTGTAACTACACCAAGCTGTTTTATTTCTAAAAACGGAAACAGTGGCTTTTACATTCTGGGCAGTGACTCTTGTGTTGCTTGTAGAGGAATTAAAAAAGACACAAAAGTCCATTGGTACTGATCCCAACAGATTCAGCTCCTGTGGCTCTGCAGGCATCATCGGTAGGTATGGGACCCATCCATCCCAATTATCACCCACCGCTCGCATTGTGCGAATGGCTTTCCTTGCCTGCATAGGGTCAAGGGACACAGGGTCATCTACTGGTAAACCCGCCAGACATGTAGAGAAGGGGTTGTCTCGGGTAGCAAGAGACAAACAAAGCGTGTTCTGCTGCATTTGGTTAGCCAGAGTAATCCAAATATCTGTTCTGGGTAAGATGATATAATAGGCTTGAATCACTACCAGAAGACTGAGAAACCCTATCAAAGTACCCATAGGTTGATGCTGCATTCCCATTGTTCTTTCTGTCAGTCAAGGTGGTTTACAGATTTAAAAATCGAACACAACTGAGTACTTGCATGCGTGTCTGTCCTGGATCTATGTGGGGTGAGACATCTGGATTTCCGCTGTTCTTCCCAGGTAAAGGTTGTCCTTTCCACGGCTTTGTCCACTGGGCAGGATCCCAGGTCCAGTATCTGTAAGGACACACATATAACCTCTTCCTGTTAAATGAACTTCAGCAGGTCCTTTCCATTGTCCATCTATCAGATCTTTATATAATACCTGAATTTTACTACTACTGTTGTTTTCTGGACTTTCTGCTAAGGCCTGTCCATGGACTACCATGGGTGGATCCTCAGCAATGCCGACCAGGCGTAAAAAATTAAGTACATACAATGCTTTTGAAATACGTTCCTGTGAGGTTAAGCCTATCGCCCCTGTTTTCTGTTTTTGTAAGATGGATTTAAGCCCTTGGTGAGCTCGTTCAATGATAGCTTGGCCTGTTGGACAGTGAGGAATACCAGTGATATGCCTCACACCCCATTGCTGACAGAATTGTGCAAAAGAGCGTGAAACAGAAGCTGGACCGTTATCAGTTTTTAGCTGTGACAGTACACCCATAACTGCAAAGCAATCTCCTAAGTGTCGTTTAACATGTTTAGCTGTTTCACCTGACAGAGGTGTTGCCCATAGTACAGAGGAAAAGGTATCTATAGTGACGTGAATAGGAGTTGCAGAGCAAAGAGGCTTTTCAAGAAAAGTGTTAGAGGACAGAAGGGAAAACAAACGATGAGGTGGATAAACATTAGAAGTTTGTCCAGAATAACCTGCTAGAGCTAATTGTAAATCGTCTGAGTGCTGCAGAGACCAATCAAAATATGCCTGTGTTAGTGGAAGGATGATATATGCAGGATCAAAACCAGCCATCTCTATCAATCTCGATCTGCCTCTCATAATCAACTGAGCTAGTGCTTCCAGTGCTGTGGTTATACTTTTACGCAAACGGTACAGCAAAAAGATCCACTCCAGTACACACAAGGGATCTTTTTTTGCATCGTTCCATTGCATCAGCAATGCAAAGGGGTGACAATTTGCAGGACCTCCAGTAACAGTAGCCAAAATGACTTTTAAATCAGGATTATATCTACTGGCATATGATTTCATTACCTTGTCTACAATATGCTGCAGAGCAAAAGTTTGTGTTTCAGATAACTCTCTTTTAGCAGCGGCATCAGGCGTGCCTTGAAGTAAAGGCATTAAAGGACTGAGGTTGATATGCGAAAATATAAAAGATAGTTAGATTTATTCATTTATTTTCTGTATTAAGAATTAGATTTTAGAAAATAAGCTTAGCTTCATTTTGTCTCTGTGTTAGGTGGGAAACTTCAAGTTTAGATCGTTTTGTCTGTGTTAAGTGGGAAACTTTTCCAATAACTAACAAGCTATTCCACACTATCAGCAAAGGCCTTGCGGTGCCTGGTATGCGAGCAGTCTGGAGCAAGAGAAGAAGGAACTGGTATGCAACACCTGCAGTCTGAAGCAAGAAAGTTGGATTTGTTTTGTCTAGAGGTCTACAAGGGTGCTAACAAGCACCAACAGGAGGCAGCGCGCAAGCGTGAATGGGAGTGAACTTATGTTAAAAATTTTTTTGAACTAATTAGTTTAACCCATCCGAAATTTAATGAATATGTATGTGTGTGTACTTTAAATAATGCCTTTGTAAAAGAGTGGGGTGCGCAGGGCCTTTATGGAACGATCCACCCTGTTGCCCGCCGGCGAATAAAACATACCTGCTTTATAACTCTCTACGAGTTGCAAGGTTTGATTCCGCAGATCAATTTGGCACCCCAGATGGGACCCCCTCTCTTCCCAGCTGCAGGACCGGCTGGGAGCGGGACGTCCTAAGGCGCCGCCGGATTATTTCTCCAGAGGATCTCCCAACCCCACCCGATCGCTGCAGGGAAAGAGACGGACCATCAGTGGGCGGACCAGGTATGTTAATTGGGAATACTTGCATGGGGGCAGGGGAAGAACCTATAAATCGTGTGGAGACTACCACGCGAGGTGAGGAGTTTTATTGCTTGCCAAGACCCGATAAGCCGTGGGAGAAATTCCGCGTGTGGTGAGGGAGCAATATTGCTCGCCCCTTGGTTTTGTTGGGAATTCACGCATGGTGAGGGGAGACCCGAGATCCTATAAGTCGTGAGGGAATGGTAACTGCAGCTAGCTGGGATAGCAGGAGCACTGTGTGGGATAGCTATCGTCTTATACATCTGTTGTAAAAAACCGGTACCGTGTATTATGGTTTAAGTTACACTGGTTGGTGTGGATCTGTGGCAACTGGTTAACAGTTTACGATTTACGCTACACGAGAGCCTGACTATTGTCTAATTGGCATATTTTGTGGTGTGAGTGAGAGGAGTGATGGGCCCATTTGTGTGACTGAGTGTCTGTGTTGTTTGCAGCTGGCATCTCTGCCGGGACTGCCAACCGGGTGCAGAGTTCTAAGCCTCGGTTCTGTTCTCCCGCGAGGGAAACAGCCAGAGACGAACAAAGCGAGAGGTTATAGTTCAATGTTATAAACGTAATTTGTCTTTGTAATTGTTTGATGTGTGTGGGGGAACTAAATGGGAATTTAAGACTCATAGATATTAGGGAAGCTAAACCGGAGTTTTGCCAGGAGTTTTAGATACCACACAAACACACTTTAAGGGAGACAGATCACCCCCTTAGGAACAGACAGGGGGGTCACATTCCAGTGGTCAGTGTCCATATTATTCTGAGTGTTTTCTTAAGTGTATGGCAGACCTTGGAACAGGGTTACCTGAACCAGGTTTTAATTTCTGGTGTCCTATACATGGACCTGAGGATTTTTCATGTAAACCAATTTTTATTTTTAAATATTTTTACTGTGACCAGAACGTCTGGGTGCAGTTTGGAAACGATTTCTGGTGTAACCGATGTAAACTGTGGTCTGACTGGGACAGAATTGAGTGCTCAAGTGAACTTAAACAGGTATTCTGTGGGAATTTAGAAAGTTTAAAGAATCAGTGAGACTAGTAAAAATTATATGGTAAGGAGATAAATACAAACTCATCACTATAGTATGGGAGGAGATGTAAAACAAAGTAATAACTTAGGCCCTCAGTGTGGGGAGTGCACAAGCGCCTGTATCTCTCCAAACGGAGACAGGAGTTTTATCTCGGGAATTGCTTTGAATTCAGGTGCATCCACTGTAGGACAAGCACTGCCCGGCACCTCTTGCCTCGGGTATGGTATTACTGTTACCAGTTTAACCAGTACAAAAGAATGCTCAATACTGGCCCTTTAAGCTGTGTAATAAAACACTAGAAAGAATTGACAGGGCGGAGAGGGGGGCAGCAGCTGCGGAAGAAAACCAGAGAAGAGATAGAGAGCTCTTGTAGCGGCTTTACAGCAAGGGGGGGCCCTGACAAAAGGAGAAACAAGGACTCCAGGAGGTGGAGACCCTTGGAGACCCCCCCGCTGGGGTCAATCGGTGTGCATGGTGTAAACGAACAGGACACTGGAAGAACGAGTGTCCCCAAAGGAGAAAAAGGGGTAGAAAAATCACGAACGCCCCCAGAACCCAGGTCCCTATGGCAGGAAACTATAACGGGGACCCAGGGGGTATACCCTAGCAGATCCACTGGTTATATTAAAGCTAGGGAAACAACAACGGGGGGTGGAATTTTTAGTAGATAACAGAGCAACATTTTCGGTTTTAAACCAGGCTCTAACACCTATAGACAATGATTTTGTAACGGTCAAGGGAGCTACTGGCCAAAGCGAAAAGGCTATTTTCTCAAACCTCTGAAGTTCAAATTGGGGAAACAATTAGGAATACATAAATTTCTTTATATGCCAAATTCACCAAAGCCCTTATTGGGGCGAAATTTATTACTGGAGGCAGAAATAAGATTTGGGAAGGAAGGAATAGAATTTGAAGTGGGGGATGATCAGCTAATTGAGCTTTTAAGTCTGGCCTTAGTAAGTCCCTCTGCAAAGACAGAGTTACCCAAGGAGGTTCAAGATCAAGTATTCCCAGGGGTATGGGCTACTGAAATACCCGGCAAAGCAAAAACAGCTTCACTGACAGTAGTCAAAATTAAACCAGGAGCTAAGCCGGTGAGAGTAAAGCAATATCCCTTAAGGTTAGAGGATAGACAAGGGATTTGTCCAATCATAGAACAGTTTCTGGAGTA
This sequence comes from Caprimulgus europaeus, assembly GCA_907165065.1. The sequence continues at coordinate 9,385,064 of OU015537.1, forward strand.
CGGATTATTAATTGAATGTGAATCTGAGTACAATGCTCCTATATTGCCAGTGAAGAAACTAGATAGAAATTATAGGATAGTCCAGGATGTCAGGTCCATGAACAAAATAACTGAGGATTTATACCCTGTGGTAGCCAATCCATACACATTATTGACTAAATTAAAGTCTGAATTGGCTTGGTTTACCATTCTGGATTTAAAGGATGCTTTTTTTCTGCCTACCTATGAGCCCAGAAAGTCAACCATTATTTGCCCTTGAGTAGAAAACCCGGATTCTGAGAGGAAAGCACAGCTAACTTGGACTGCACTTCCACAAGGCTTTAAGAACAGCCCTACCCTTTTTGGCAACCAGTTGGCAAAGGACTTAGAACAAAGGGAATCACCACCTGGGACCAGGGCTGTGTTGCAGTATGGACTGTGAGTTTATTAAACTTTCTTGGACTAAGTGGTTACCGAGTCTCTCCACAGAAAGCTCAAATAGCTCAGCAAAAGGTGACATAACCAGGATATGAAATCACAGCGGGCGAACGGACCTTGGGGAAAGCAAGAAAGGAAGTCATCTGCCAAACTCCCAAGCCACAGACGATTAAGGAGCTCCGAACGGTTTGGTGTCGTTTCTACAACTATGGACTCCTGGTAAGACCACTTCATGAACTCATTAAAATTGATTCAAAAGATCTCACCTGGAATAGAAAAGCTGAGCGGGCTTTCCACAACTTAAAACAAGAACTCATGCAGGCCCCAGCCTTGGGGTTACCAGACCCCACAAAACCTTTCTGGCTGTTCTCCCAGGGCATTGCACTGGGAATTTTAGCTCAAAACCTAGGCCCAGATCGGAGAGCTGTGGCATACTTCTCCAAACATTTGGATGAAGTGAGTAGAGGATGGCCTAGCTGCCTGAGAGCAACGGCTGCAGTAATACTTAACATCCAAGAGGCTCACAAATTTACAATGGGCCAAAAGATGACATTGTTAGTGTCTCATATGGTGTCTACCGTACTGGAAGCAAAAGGGGAGCATTGGCTATCCCCACAGAGATTTCTCAAATACCAGGCTGTTATGGTGGAGCAGGACAATGTCCAGATAATAGTGGCTAATACTGTCAGCCCAGCATCTTTCCTTAGTGGAATTACAGGAGAACCGGTGACCCATGACTGCCTGGAGACCATTGAAGCAGTCTACTCCAGTTGACCAGACCTGAAGGAACAACCACTGGAGGATGCTGAGGACACGTGGTATACAGATGGCAGCAGTTTCGTCAAGAATGGTAGGTGCAAAGCAGGGTACGCGGTGACTACTACAGACAAGGTAAGTAGTCCCTTGCTCCCAGTCTTGAGCAAGAGAAGAAGGAACTGGTATGCAACCCCTGCAGTCTGAAGCAAGAAAGCTGGCTTTGTTTTGTCTAGAGGTTTACAAGGGTGCTAACAAGCATCAACAGGAGGCAGCGCGCAAGCGTGGATGGGAGTGAACTTATGTTAAAAATTTTTTTGAACTAATTAGTTTAACCCATCCGAAATTTAATGAATATGTATGTGTGTGTACTTTAAATAATGCCTTTGTAAAAGAGTGGGGTGCGCAGTGCCTTTATGGAGCGATCCACCCTGTTGCCCGCCGGCGAATAAAACATACCTGCTTTATAACTCTCTACGAGTTGTAAGGTTTGATTCCGCAGATCAAGATCTTCATTGGTAATGCCACACAAGGGTCGAATCCACTGAATATCCCCTACTATTTTTTGCACAACTGTCAATGTCTGAATATGAGTTTGAAGTGTAACTTTTTGTGGTCTAACTTGTTCAGCTGACAGTGTCCAGCCAAGGTAATGCCATGGTGGTTTTTTCTGAATTTTTTCTGGAGCTATTTTTAAACCTGTAGACTCAAGTTGGGATCTCAATTCAGTAATTAAAAGGTCTGTGTGCAGATGTTGACCAGCTATTAAAATATCATCCATGTAATGATAAATCAGTAATTGAGGTTTGGCTTGCCAAACAGGTTGAAGTGCCCAAGCTACAAATAATTGGCACAAGGTAGGAGAATTTTTCATACCTTGTGTTATAAGTAAATTTGACTCAAAGTCCAATAATAAATTTAAAGGTAATTTATTGAGTAGGAATAGGTGAGCAAAAGCAGCGCTGGGCGGCCGGGGAGTCTGCGCTCCGCCAACGGCTCGCACCTCAAAGCAGTTAGTTCTCCATATTTAAAGTATATTCCTATACATATCCATTAGCCAATGCAAAACGCCTATACATATGCATGACCTTTCCCCGCTTCGTATTAAAATTAGGTCTCCTCCCCTCCACGCCTGCGGCAGAGCTTTGTAGTGGTGGTCGTTGAGGGTCTTAGAGAGAAATCTTCATCGCTTGAATCTGAGCCTGAGTCCCTCTTTTGTTATTCTTGCTTATCAGCTCCAAACGGGTTGGAGTTTTTTACAGGCCCTCATGCCCGGCCCTTTGGTATGCGGGGTGTTTTTCTGTTATATCACCTGCAAGGCCATTTGTCGTGGAAGGGAGTTTCCTGTTATATCATCTACAAGGCTCATCCCTGGCCATCTTTGGTCTAGGTCCTGTAATAAATTATTCGTTAGGCCTCATTCCTGACATGTTAAGAGCTCGCAATAAACTGGCTACAAGGCCTGTCTTTGTTAGGTTAAGATGAGAAAACTATGAAGCTAGAAATGTCAGCGCTTAAAGCTTAAGAGGCAAATTAAAAAAATACCAAATGCCCTCTATCATCCCCACTTTTCTAAAATTTTTTACTTCTCTACACACATGTCTTATAAGTACACTTCAGGCTCAATTTGTGGTTAAACAACAAGGTGCTTAAACATAGCATTGTTAAACATAGCATTGTTAAACATAGCATTGTGGTTCGACATTACACAAGTTGTTTCCCAAGACAAATCGATTGTTTGATTAGCAAATTCTCTTAATGTACCTATTACACCTTGTGGTAAAACAACCCAATGACATCTTTTTGCAGGGTCAGCCTTATTGATAGATGGTACAGAAAATGCAAATTTTTCACAGTCATCTGGATGTAATGGAATTGTGAAAAAACAGTCTTTTAAATCAATAATCAGTAAGTCTCAATTCTCTGGAAGCATTACAGGGCTTGGAAGTCCTGGCTGAAGGGCTCCCATGTCCTGCATCATGGCGTTTATTGCACAGAAATCATGCAATAGTCTCCATTTCCCACTCTTTTTAGGGATGATAAAGATTGGAGCGTTCCAAGGACTAGTAGACGGCACAATGTGTCCTGCTTGCAATTGCTCTTGCACTGAATTTTGAACTATGGACAGCCTCTCTGCCTTTAGCGGCCATTGATCTACCCAGACTGGGGTACCAGTGATCCAGGTGAGCTTTTGAATTGGCTGCCCCCCAACGGCCGCCTCTGAAAAGGCTGTGTTGTGAGCACTGCACCCATCTGACTGAGAAGGTCTCTTCCAATTAAGGCGACTGTTGTGGCTAACACATATGGTCTCATACTGACTTTTGTACCATCTTTGAAGCAAAAGGTCACTGAGGTTTTGCTGATTCGAGAAATATGGGTACCACCGATTCCGAAAAGACCGTTGATGGTTTCAGTCAGTGGCCAATGTTTTGGCCGTTTGTGTAGTGGAACTACAGTGATGTCGGCCCCAGTATCAATAATCATTTTTAAAGCAACCAATTCTCCATCATTATTTTCAATCTGAACCCATTCTTCTGGTTTTGTTTTTTGAATGTTTAATGCCAAAAACACTTGTGGTGTTCCTGTTGATCCAAAATCTCCATCGCCTCGGACTAAATGTCCTCGACAGGGTACTTTTGCTTCAAAAGGCACCAGCTGAGCAATACGTGCACCTTTTGCGACATTTACTGGTGGAATAAGGGTTTGTACCATGATGTTAATAACTCCAGTATAATCCACATCTATTGCCCCTGGGAGTACAAAAATTCCCTGCTTAGTGGCTGATGACCTCCCAATAACTAAAGCACTTAAACCATGACCCAAAGGTCCATTTAAAGTGGTTGGAATGCATTTAACGGCCATATCTGTAATTGTGAATTCTATTGCTGTTTCCAGGTCCACTCCGGCACTTCCGTCAGTGGCGGAGCAGATGTGGCCCAAGCACCCTGAATTTGTGTCTTTGCATGCGGGGACATTGTGCTGTGTTGGAAGTTTCTCAATTTTTGCCCTGATAAGTGATAGTTACAATTGCAGTCCTTAGCCCAATGGCCATATTTTCCACATCTTTTACATATACGATTTTCCCTCTTCGACGCAAAACAGTGTGCTTTAAAATGGCCAGTTTTGCCACAGTTATGGCATGCTGCACCAGATTTGCCAGTTTGCTGATTTTTTATAAAAGGTCTCACAGTGGCTGCCAAAGCTGAAGCCATAAATGCTGCTTTGTTCTGTTCCCCGTTACGGTCACATAATTCTAACATTTCACCTACGGTAGCTCCTCTGGACAATGTACATAACATTTTTTTCATTTGACTATTGCTGTTTTCATAAGCAAACTGACCTAGTAATTTTAGTTTCATGTCAGGATCAAAGTCTGGATGGTCTTTTAAGGCAGCATGTAATCTGTGTACAAAACTTTTAAATGGTTCAGTGGGTCCTTGCCGCACTGTAGCAAACGCTGGAGTCGGCTTTCCCAATTCCGGTATACTTCTCCAAGCTTTCCAGGCTAAATCCTGAGAAAGCTGGAGAATTGGAGTCTGCAAACAGGATTGCACGTCAGCAGTGGCAAAGGGTCCTACACCCAGCAGCATATCTGCATTAGCTAAGTGAAGAACATCATCTGCCGGACGCTGCAAATTTTTCGCCTCTGCATTAACACAGAGGTCCTTCCAATAGTAAAAAAAATGTATTTGTTGTGAGGGGCTTAAAAGAGTATTAGCTAGCATTCTGATATCATGAGGCGTTAATAAGGTACCATTAAAAATGTGCGTTAGAACTGCTTCAGTAAAAGATGATTTTAACCCATACTGACTTATAGCATTTCTTGCTTCTTTTATAATTTTCCAGTGAAAAGCTGTATAAGCCCGTTCATCATTTGGTCCCACCGAAACTGGAAAAGAAGAGGGAGTATTAGGCAACATTTCCCCTTCTACTAAAGCATCCCTTATAATTCCCCTCCACCGACGATGTGGATTTTCTCCTTCCCCCCCACCCCCTCTGTTAAAGCAACGTTTTTGGATTGTTCTGCCATAGACACCTGAGGAATAGAAAAAGAGTTAGTATGAAAAAAGGATATGGGTGAATCCTTGTCCTGGTTAGCTGCTAAGTCCTTAAGTTTTTCTATTAGCTGTTGAGATGGGTCGTCTAAGTTCACTTTTCTCTCCTCTGGTTCTCTTGGGGTGTTTGGGGTAGAAGGTGGTAGAGGTGGATAGAGGAAAGGTGCATTCTCACAGGCTGAAGCAGAGTGCTGTGGTGAATCTTGTACAGGCACAGAAGGGTTAGTTACCGGCTGCACGGGGGGAGAGGTATTTCTCGGGGGAGGTGGTGAAAGCGGTGGAGTAGTCGTACTTGTTACCGCGGGCGCTGGCGATACAGGCAGAGGTGGATTATACATATTTGCATTAATTGCTGCAGGTGCTGGCGGTGAAATATTGTCCATAAATATCATTGTGGAAGTAGATATCTTTTTACCGCATGGCTTACTGGTAGAAGTGGTAGAATTTAATGCTACAAAGGTTGACGCAGCAGCATCGCGTTCTACTTTTAACTCTTGAAGGGTATTTTTAAGCAGCTTCCATAAGGTAGCAAAGTTTTGTGCTTCTTTAGATCCATTGCTAATTTCTTCCCATAGGGCATTGCCTATTCGTTCCCAAGTTTCAAGTTCAAAGGCAGTATCCACCCCGGATAATAATTCTCTGTCCTTTCACCATAGCAATAAACGTTTCAAACACATCATGTCATATTTTATGCCTCTCTTAGAGAGAAAATGTTGAAGGAGTTTAATCATGGCTTCGTCTTCCTTACTAAGAGAAGCCCCCATTTCTCTATTTCTGTTTCTCTCTTTCTCTATTTCTCTATTTTTCTCTTTTTCTATTCCTCTCCTCTGTCCGGCCGCTCACCTCATTGTCAGGTGAATCTCTGATGCAGCAACGCCTCGATGGGCCACCTCAATGGGTCTTCCCCTCTCTTCAGGGACTCTGGACTCGTTCCAGACGGTCCTTTCCTCCGGCCAGTTCTTCCCCTGCTTCAAAGCTGTCGCATAGTGATGAATAGGGTCCCTGTTCAGGCGCCAATTGTGAGAACTCAGCGATGGACTCTGCCACACGATCAATATGATCAAGCAAGAAGCCATTTATTTGCTCTAATACAGTAATATTTATACCCCAAAACTAATGAAATCACCCACACCCGTTAACATGTTATTGGCTCTTCACTCACAGCACGAGCAGTTCACATGCCCCTGATTGGCTGATGGACTTTGCGTGCATCCCTTCCTGTGTGCTTGCCAGGGTACATCTTTTGGAAACGTTCCTTTCTCATAACTTGTCGACTCAGGTGCTTCTCGTATCTCCAGACATGTATCCCTTCAGTTCCCACAATCCTCTCAGGGTATGCCAATACACGTTCCCACACTCCCTACACAAAACAAATATTTTCTATGTTTTCAAAAATGTTTCTAGAGCTTTAATTTGAGTCTCTTATTCAAGAATTGCAATAAAGATCATAGAGGTGTGTTAACAAACAGTTTTGTGGTCAAATGCCACAAGACAATTTTTTATGAACTTTGACTAACAAGTGTGATACTTAGATGTAAAATTCTGCAGAACTGCACAGGCATTCATTATGCTGAATTATCTTCTGATTAAAGCCTCATAAATATTATGTTTCATGAGACAACACTTGAAATCAAGGTTTGCCTTTGCAATAAAACCATTATTTTGAAGATTGAGTAAACAAGTTACTCAACCAATAGTTTTTTTCCCTTTTTTCTGTATTAGCATGGACAGTTTGATGTTTCAGAAATGTTCAGAAACATGTCCTCTGCAAATAAAAAAATACAGCCTTTAAATTGATAATCTACATAAATGCAGGTCATAAAAATAATGTGTTTTTTCTCCCACTAAGAGCAAAGTTCAATCAATCTCTCTATGTAGAAGTCCTATCTAGTGCTTAAGTAACAATAAAAAATGAATAACAGCATACATTTATTTTAAATATTAATGTGCAAGTGTGAGGAGTTCAGTATCAACTGAACAGTGTAATCGTTACAGTATACCTGTTAGATGTATTATTCTGTGCATATTTGCAGCATGGCTGAAATTTTCTCTGAACTCAGTTTGTACTCCTGTCTAAGTAGTATAGATGTATACAGATATGGAGGAAATGTGTCCATCAAGAAAATGAGTTTTTTTGAAATACCTATATTAGCACACAGAGCTTCATATATATATTTGTATTACAGCTACTACCAATCAGGACAGCAATTCCAATGTACTAGATACTAAACAGAATTACAGAAAAAAAAAAATCCACTCCTAAACTATTGATTGCTGTCTATCCACGTGGGTTATAAAGGAGATTTGGTATTAACTTATGAGAAGACACAACAGATGAACAAAGAAGCCAAATAGGGCAATGAAAACAAAAATGGAATGTAAGAGACATTAAGCAAATTATAATAACTAGTATCTAGAGTTTATAGCATAGCATTCCAATAATAAATAGAACTCAGTTCAATACTTGAACCAGAAATCATAAAGGTATAAAGACAAAGAATAACTGAGTACTTTTGCAGAAGAAAACTAGAATTAAAATGGTAATTATTTTTTACTTTATGTGATATAAGGCATAGTAAATTTGTGAATGATCTGAGGTTAAAAACAAATTACTTCTTTATGAATCTTGGAGAGAGATCTCTCTAATGAAACCTCAAAGTGGGTGTAAAACTCAATATTTTGGTTTTGCTGGTCTATTTTTTCATTAATTATCACAAATGACCAAACCAGCAACATAATAATTTTGAAGAGAGTGCAAGAAGCTGATATTTGGTGCTATGAAGCGGAAGAAATAGAGGTTTGATGAACTAATTTTAGGATATCAGGTTGATTAAAAAGGAGATTTCACTAAAAGAATTTTGAACTGTACAGAGAAACGTAAGCATAAGAACCAATATACAAGATATACTAGAGAATTTTACTAATTATTATTGTTTATTACACTATCACCTTAAGGTCACCTATGAAGAGTCTAGCAGAAAATTTCTGAAGATGGATATAATAATCATTAATGCCTGAGATATCTAGCACATTAGTATTTTGCAGTTTAAAATAATGTAAGCCTAGACTCTGAAATATAGTTGTGTTTGTGCAAAAATAGGGTAACTTTTTATGGAAAAAGTCTTATTTAACAAAGAACATGCTAATAAACAGACAAAAGTACTCTGATCACGAGTACTGATTACAATCTTGAACACAGAATTTATGTTATAAACAAACCCAGCAACTGAGCTGAAAAATTTAGTTTCTGTGAAATACATTCATGTGAATGAGTATAAGGATCAGGCTTCTAAGTCTTAGAGTACTCTGTTACTTAAAATGACAGTAAAGCAAATGATCTCAAAAAGTAGGTTTGAAAGTAATTAATTTATTAGAAATTGCAACCATGTGGGAGTTCTCCAATAACTTGTTTGAAAAAATAATAAATCACGCTTTTTGAAAGCTATTTGGCAAATTAAATTAAATTTGTCACTTGTGAAAATGCACTAATATTTACTGAATTGTACGATGCACAAAATTTCAGACCAACAGTTAGTTTCTGAGAACTGATTTTAGGGACTGATGGAAATTTATTAAGATTGAAATTGCAAAATGAACCAGGAGTTATAAAAAAAATAGCACAGTAGCATTTGTTGCCTCAAACAAAGGGAAAATCTTGCAACATTTTAAAAAAATCTCTAATTTCTGTTACTTCCTATTTGACTCTACAATATAATTTTACCTTTTCATTGCTGGGTTAGATGTAAAGTACTGACTAGTCTGTAGATCTCTGCATTTTTCTTGCACTTTACAAAAGCAAACTCATACTATAACTCATTTCTAATCTTCTGGTCTGTTTGCAAATTCCTGTAATACTGCAAAATAATTATGTTAAATGCCAAAATGGACAGCTTAATTATTTAATCTTGTATTGGGTCTGGCTGAGATGGAGTTAATTTTCCCTGTGGCAGCCCTCAGAGTGCTGTTTTGTATTAGTATCTAGAAAGGTGTCCATAACACACCAGTGCTTTGGTTACTGCTGAGCAGTGCTAGCACAGCACCAAGGCTGGCTCTCCAACATTTCTTCCCCCCCACCCCCAGTAGGCTGGGGGTGGGGAAGATCTTGGGAGGGGACATAGCCAGGACAGCTGACTCAAACTGACCAAAGGGATATTCCATACCATATGACATCTGCTCAGAAATAAAAGCAAGGAGAACAGAGAGGAGAGAGGGTGCATTCATTATTTACGTTAGTCCTCTGGGAAACTGCAACGCATATGAAGCCCTGCTTCCCAGGAAGTGGCCAAACATGGCCTGCTGATGGGAAGTAGAGAATAAATCACAGAATCACAGAATCATAGGGGTTGGAAGGGAACTCTGGAGATCATCTAGTCCAAACCCCCTGACAAAGCAAGTTCACGTAGAGCAAGTTGCACAGGACTGCATCCAGGTGGGTTTTGAATATATCCAGAGGAGACTCCACAAACTCTCTGGGCTGCCTGTTCCAGTGCTCTGTCACCTTCACAGTAAAGAAGTTTTTCCTCATGTTTAAGTGGAACCTCCTGTTGTATTGGGTTTGCGTGGCAAGGTTTTGGTAGCAGTGGGGGAGGGGACATGGGGTGGCTTCTGTGAGAGAAGCTGCCAGAAGCTTCCCCCATGTCCGACCCGACACAGCCAATGCCAGCTGGCTACAAGAACGGACCCGCCGCTGGCCAAGGCCGAGCCAATCAGTAACGCCTCTGTGATAACATAATTAAGAAAAAAAGGAAGAGAGGGAAGAAAAAAAAAAGCTGCACACTTTGCAGCTGGAGAGAGGAGTGAGAAGATGTAAGAGAAAACAACTCCGCAGACACCAAGGTCAGTGAAGAAAGAGGGGGAGGGAATGGGCTCCAGGCGCCGGAGCAGAGATTCCCCTGCAGCCTGTGGTGAAGACCAGGGTGAGACAGGCTGTCCCCCTGCAGCCCCTGGAGGTCCATGATGGAGCAGATGACCACCTGTAGCCCGTGGAGGACCCCACGCCGGAGCAGGTGGATGCCCGAAGGAGGCTGTGACCCCGCGGGAAGCCCGCGCTGGAGCAGGTTCCTGTCAGGACCTGTAGCCCGTGGAGAGAGGAGCCCACGCCGGAGCAGGTTTGCTGGCAGGACCTTGTGACCCTGTGGGGGACTCGCGCTGGACCAGTCCCTTCCTCAAAGACTGCACACCATGGAATGGACCCATGCTAAAGCAGTTCGTGAGGAACTGTCGGTCATGGGAAGGACTCACGTTGGAGAAGTTGGTGGAGGACTGTCTCCCGTGAGAGGGACCCCACGCTGGTGCGGGGGAAGGAGACCTCCCCCTGAGGAGGAAGGAGCGGCAGAAACACCTTGTGATGAACTGACCCCAACCCCATTCCCTGTTCCCCTGTGCCGCTGGGGGGAGGAGGTGGAAAATCGGGAAAGAGATTAAGCCCGAGAAGAAGGGAGGGGTGGGGGAGGTGTTTTAAGATTGGTTTTACTTCTCACTATCCTCTAATTTTGACTGGTAATAAAGTAAATTTGTTTTTTTTCCCCCAAGTCGAGTCTGTTTTGCCCGTGCCAGTAATTGGTGAGTGATCTCTCTCTGTCCTTATCTCCACCCACGAGCTTTTCGTTATACTTTTCTCCCCCTGCCCATTTGAGGAGGGGGAGTGATAGAGTGGGCTTTGGTGGGCATCCAGCCTCTAGCCAGGGTCAACCCACCACACCTGTGTTCCAGCTTGTGCCCATTTCCCCTTGTCCTATCGCTGGCACCACTGAAAAGAGTCTGACCCCATCCTCTTGACATCCGTCCTTTAGGTATTTATAAACATTAATAAGGTCCCCTCTCAGTCTTCTCTTCTCTAGGCAAATATTTTGTTCTTTCTTTGCTTCTGTGCATTCGGCTTTCCTTTGTGCTTCTATTAAACTGCCTTTATCTTGACCCCTGCGTTCTTTTATTTTTCCATCTTGTTTTCTTCCCTCCTCATCCTGCTGAGGAAGGGAGTGATAGAACGGCTTGGTGGGCCCCTGGCATCCAGTCAAGGTTAACCCACCACAAATCTTCAGAGCCTCCAGTGTCACTCAAAAAGGATTTTAATTTAATTTGATTTTGACATTTGAGAAATTTATCTATTTAGAGCTCAGCTTCTGAAAGAATTTTCTACAGAGACAAATATTTCTAGTCACATGGAATTTTTAGCTAAATTTGATTCTAAGATTATAAGATATTCTTAACAGATGTTGATGAAATAACTAGCCTTTCATCAAGAAGCACAAAACTGTGAGTTTAGATCATGACAATAATTTTGAATATATTTTTTAAATATTTATATTAAAATACTAAATACTGCTATCCTTATTCAATGACTACTGAATCTTTATTCAGGCAAATTCGATAAAAAAGACAATGTATATGCTCATTCATTTATCTAGACAGACAGATATGTAATCTTTTTCCTGTCTTTGTCTCTATAGCTAATATAGAGCTAATATAGTCCAACATATATGTAGAGTGCCAACTATTCCTCTCTTTAAATCCATATTTGTTTTGTTTTGATTTGATTACATTTAGGTCCTAACCATTAAATCATAGAATCATAGAATCATAGAATCATAGAATCATAGAATCATAGAATGGTTTGGGTTGGAAGGGACCTTAAAGATCATCTAGTTCCAACCCCCCTGCCATCAGCAGGGACACCTTCCACTAGATCAGGCTGCTCAGAGCCTCATCCAACCTGGCCTTAAACACTTCCAGGGAGGGGGCATCCACAACTTCCTTGGGCAACCTGTTCCAGTGTCTCACCACCCTCACAGTGAAAAATTTCTTCCTAATATCTAATCTAAACCTGCCCTCTTTCAGCTTAAAGCCATTTCCCCTTGTCCTGTCATTAACTGCCCTTATAAAAAGTCCCTCCCCATTTTCTTAAAGTTGCTACAAGTAAAACAAATGGTAACATTTTACAGAAATATTCTCTTTGGTCAGACGGTGTGCCTGGTATTAATTAAAAAAAAAAAATCAACAAGTTTTAGCTTCAGGATTTTCTCTTCAAACTGTACACCAAACATTTCTCTGAAAGCTATTCATACACTAAACTTAATACACTACTTGCTTAACACATGGTATGAAACTTCAGAAGAAAAAGAAAACAAAATGCCAGTGATAACACATTATAACAGGTTTCATTTAATTTAATCACTTTTTGTATTTCAGAAATAATTTCTAATGGCAACAGTGACATTTCAAACTGAAAACTACAACTCGTAGTTATCTCAGAATCTGGTAGGTGCTGGAAAATAAGGAACAATTACATGAGTTATATATATTAAATTCTTTGCATCTGCAGAGGGGCAAAGTCTATGGGAAGAGATTATAGCTTTTAATAAAACAACTGATATACATATATTTGAAAAAAGAAGTTTTGGACTCATTTTTGGCATGCTGCTAATTATAAAGACAAAAAATTTAAAGTTTAAAAATATATGGCTTAACACATGTCAATGTTGTCAGCAGTTGGTTCAGTAAAGCAAATACATACTATAGTCTTACTTCTTTACATCAGATTCAAGACAAAAAAAAGCTGATACAGCAACTTCACTACTGCCTGCATTACTTCCTGTTTTACCCATAAGTTACAAATCAGAGCATTCAATTAATAAAAAGATAAACAGTCAAGAACTTAATACAACAAAGAAAACCAAATAAGAAATTTGAGTCTTAAAGGAAGAGTGCTATATAGTGCTATATAGCTTGCATTCATGTCACAGAAAAGCTACTGAGCCTAGTAAAGCCTGTGGACTATCTCCCGTTCCTACTATTCCAAGTAGGGTGGAATGATGCTGCAACAAGGCAACTCAGAAATACCAAAAGAGACTTTATATCCCTCAAAACAATGTTAAAGAGATCAGGAGCACAGGTGGTGTTCTCCTCTATCCTCCCACTTGGAGAAAAAGACAAACTGAACAGGTGAATGACTGGCTGCATAGCTGGTGCTACACTCAAGGTCTCGGCTTCTACAATCTTGGGCATATCTTTGAGAGAACAGGCCTGTTGACAGCTGACAAGGCTCAACTGACCAAGTGGGGCAAGAGTGTCCTGAGAAACAAGCTGGCTGAAGTTATAAACAAAGCTTTAAACTAGATTTAGCAGGGGAAAGGGATGAAGTTCTAAGCACTAGAGAAGAGCCAGGGGCTGCTGAGACATTAGGAAGCAACAGGGAAACATCTGTGAGTTGCCTCAAGGGAATTAGGGCAAACAAACTCCTCTAAAAAAGTGATGTGGCTGATAGCCCAGCTGAAGTGCCTCTATACCAATGCACACAGCATAGGAAACAAACAGGAGGAGCTGGTAGCCACTGCCCAGATAGAAAACTATGACCTGATTGCTATCACAGAAACTTGGTGGGATGAATCACACAATTGGAGTGCTGTGACTGATGGCTATAAACTATTCAGAAGGGACAGGCAAGGAAGGAGAGGTGGGGGAGTTGCCCTCTATGCCAAAACCAGGATTGATTGCACAGAACTATCTTTGAAGAACAGCAATGTGCAGGTTGAGAACTTATGGGTGGAAATTAGAGACAAAGCCAACAAAGGAAACTTTGTGGCTGGTGTCTACTACAGGCCACTCAATTGAGGAGAAGAGGTTGATGAAGAGTTCTTTCTTCAACTGCAGGAAGCATCACACTCGCAGGCCCTGATCCTGATAGGGGATGTCAACCACCTGGACATTCACTGTAAAAGCCACACAGCAAACTACAAGCAGTCCAGGAAACTACTGGAGTGCACTGAGGAAAACTTCCTAATACAGGTGATGGAGAGCCCAACCAGAGAGGCACTGCTGTTGCTCACTAATGTGGAAGAACTTATCGGAGAGGTCAAGATTGGAGGTAGCCTGGGCTGCAGTGATCATGCCCTGGTAGAATTCTCAATCCTGAGGGGTACAGGATGGGTAAAAAGTAGAGTCAGGACCCTAAATCTCAGAAGGGAAAACTTTTGGCTGTTTAGGACGCTAGTGCATGGGATCACTTGGGAAGCTGCCCTCAGAGATAAAGGAGCGAATGAGAGCTGGGAGATATTTAAAGACATTTTCCTTAGGGCACAAGAGCTCTCAATCTCAACGTGCAAGAAGTTGGGAAGGAGAGGCCGGAGGCAAGCTTGGCTAAATCAAGACCTCTTAGCCAAACTAAAACACAAAACCCAAATGCATAGGCAATGGAGGCAGGGACATACAACCTGGGGAGATAAATTTTCCCCTTTAAATATTCAAACTTTGAATTCAACCTGTATATTTACCTTCATAGGTTGATATGTTTCTGTTTTCATGCTTTTCCATTCATTGTTTGGTTAAGGTCTGTGGTAGATTAACCAAACCTAGTCACAAAATATAAAATCTTGAATTAAAAATATTGGTATGCATGTCAGTATACATTTAAGGTAATCTTTACTCAAAGTTAGGCCCTTTTTCCACATGCCAGGTTATTTTAGGTAATTAAAACCAGAATATATCTTTCACTCAAGAACATCAGGAAGTGAAGGGGGAGGCTAGCCATTTATAATTACCTGAAATAAGATAATAGAGACATTGCCACTACTGTGCACAGAAATTAAGTATGCTGTTTCTGATAAGCACTGAATTCAATCTTATAGCATGTCTTATGCTTTTTCCAAGCAAGTTGCAAAAAAAACCAAAAACCAACACAACTGATGTGCAGTGTACTTTTGAACTAAGCCTTAAAAGGGGAACATTCAAGGCCGTTGGTGTGATGCATTTAGATTTCTAGACTCCTAAGGGATATTTTTCCCATGAAAAACACTACTTCTTGCTATGTTGTGCAAGAAACTAAGTGAGGAGCCAAATACTGTTTTTTCAGTATATCCACAGGGCTACTCTTTCACTAGTTTGAGTTGTTTACTTGTATTTAATGTTAAAAATGAGCCCTAAGGAAATACTTACAAATTTCAGACTATTTCAAACCTATCTGACTACATGTTCGAGCAATTTTATTTTTAAGAGCTCTATTCGTCCTTTCTACCTCTCCTGAGGACTGCAGGTGATATGGAATGCATAGCTGTCGCTATATTCCTAAACTTTTATAGATGTTGTTCATTATTCCTACCAAAAAATGGGAACCCCTACCGGATGCTATGGTTTCAGGTATTCCATATCTGAGAATGATTTCCCACAAGAGTGTTTTTGTCCACTCCTGCAGTATCAGCTTTCCTGGTGAGAAAAACTTCTACCCACTCTGAGAGATGAGCCATGATTACCAGCAGGTGCCTAAGTCCATTCACAGGAGTATAATCAATTTGCAGACTTTGGAATGAAAAGTATGCCCATGGTCATTCACAACTCTCCTGTTTGGGTTTTACATCAGAAAACTTCTGTCCCGGTTTTGCTAGGATAGAGTTAATTTTCTTCTCAGTAGTTAGAATAGCTGTGTTTTGGTTTCAGTGCAAGACTTGTAATGAGAGGAATGTTGATAAAAGTACTAATGTTATTAGTTGCTGCTGGAGCTCAAGGCCACCGTGTCTGGCTGGTTGACAGCTGCATTAGGACTGGGAGGGAGAAGCGCAGTGAATAGCACAACCCAAAACTGGCATTTGGATGTGACAATGAAATATTCCATATCATATCATGTCATGTTTAGTATATTATTCAGGGCTGACTGGAAAAGGGGGGGAATTTGCACGGGTTTTCACTCGGGATCTCGCTCTTCCAGGGTTGCAGTTTCGGTTTGAGATTGTTGCTCCTCTGGGATTGTTATCTGGGAACAGGCTGGGCTTAGTTGGTGGGTGGTTAGCAGTTGCACTGGGTTATCACTCATTTGTATATTTTATTACTGTTATCATTTGCACTACTATTTTACTATTGGGGTTTTTTTTTTAAAGTTTTCTTTTATTTCTATTATTAAACTGTTCTTATCTCAACCTACAAGCTTCCTAATCCTTGCCCCCAATCCTCTCCCCTATCCCCTGGGGGTGAGGGGGAAGTGGGTGAAAGCTGTGTTGGCTGCTAGCCAAGGGCTAGCTCAGTGAAACTATCACACAACATCAGTTGCGTGGTGTGTAGAGGGAATGTTCCCTTTGTACATCCAGGCCAGCACTGGCCATCAGGGCGCCAGGAGGAGCTGTGCTTCAGTGACGATCACTTCTGAAGTAGCTCAAACCCCCTCATATGCTGCCAATATCTCTTTTTCAGTTGGAGTATATCAGGTCTCTGATCCTCTGTATCCACGACTCCAAAACCCAAGGGGTTGACCTCGAATCTCCCCTGGTGCTTTCTGTCAGAGGCTCCAGGTTGGTCCACTGTCTCCACCTGCGGTGTAGAGCACATTTTTAACGTCTTGTCCTGTCCAGACTGGCCCAAGGGCTACTACATGGACTATCTCCTGTTTGATTAGTACAAAGGCTCATCGTTGCTCAGCACCCCATGTGAAATCATTTTTCTTTCGGGTCACCTGGTAGAGAGGCCTCACAATCTCACTGTAATGTGGAATGTGCATTCTCCAGAAACTCACAAGGCTTAAGAAGGCTTGTGCTTCCTTTTTGTTAGTTGGTGGGGACATAGCTGTTATTGTATTAATCACATCCATTGGGATCTGATGACATCCATCTTGCCACTTTATTCCTAAAAACTGGATCTCTGGTGAAGGTCCCTTGACCTTGCTTTGTTTTATGGCAAAACCAGCTCTCAGAAGGATTTGGATTATCTCCTTCCCTTTCTCAAAAACTTCTTTTTCTGTGTTGCCCCATACTATGATGTCATCAATGTATTGCAGGTGTTCTGTATCTCTACCCTTCTCCCAGGCAGTCTAGATCACTCCATGGCAAATGGCAGGGCTGTGTTACCACCCCTGGGGCAGTGGATTCCAGGTGTACTGGACACCCCTACAGGTGAAAGCAAACTGTGGCCTGCACTTTGCTGTCACAGGAATGGAGAAAAACGCATTAGCAATGTCTATGGTGGCGTACCACTTGGCTGCCTTGGACTCCAGTTCATACTGGAGCTCTAACATGTCCAGCACGGCAGCACTCAGTGGTGGCAACCCCAGGTTCCAGTATAAGTTGGGGAATGATCTACTAGAGAGCATTGTAGGGGAAAGGGATCTGGATGTCCTGGTGGACAGCAGGATTACCATGAGCCAGCACTGTGCCCTTGTGGCCAGGAAGGCCAGTGGCATCCTGGGGTCTATTAGAAAGGGTGTGGTTAGTAGGTCAAGAGAGGTTCTCGTCCCCCTCTACTCTGCCCTGGTGAGGCCACATCTGGAATATTGTGTCCAGTTCTGGGCTCCACAGTTCAAGAAGGACAGGGAGCTGCTTGAGAGAGTCCAGCGAAGAGCCACCAAAATGATCAAGGGAGTGGAGCATCTCCCTTATGAGGAAAGGCTGAGGGAGCTGGGCCTCTTTAGCTTGGAGAAGAGGAGGCTGAGGGGGGACCTTATTCATGTTTACAAATATTTGAAGGGTGAGCGTGAGGAGGATGGGGCCAGGCTCTTCACAGTGATGACCAATGATAGGACAAGGGGCAATGGATGTAAGCTGGAACACAGGAGGTTCCGCTTAAATTTGAGAAAGAACTTCTTTACGGTGAGGGTAACAGAGCACTGGAACAGGCTGCCCAGGGAGGTTGTGGAGTCTCCTTCTGTGGAGACATTCAAGACCCGCCTGGATGCCTTCCTGTGTGATCTCATCTAGGTGTTTCTGGTCCGGCAGGGGGATTGGACTAGATGATCTTTCGAGGTCCCTTCCAATCCCTAATATTCTGTGATTCTGTGATTCTGTGATTCTGTGATTCTGTGATCTCTCTTGAGCAGGGAAATGCTTGCTCCTAAGAGCTGAGACATAGGTCTGGAACTCTTGGGCCAGTTTCTCCACGTGTTTCTCCAGGACTTCTGGTAGTTTTTCCACGGCCAAAACGCAGGCTCATATAGAGGCCGAGAGACTGTCTTCAAATCCCCGGAGCTGGATAGCCACTTCATTTACAGTTGGTGCCTCCTCATCCTCTTTTACTTCTACTGTCACCAATGAGCTGGCATATGATTCTGGTGCACTCTACAACATTTCGCCACATGGGTATTGTGCACGGGATTTCATCTGAGTTTTCAATTACCCTCAAGTCCCTTGGGTCTTGGTAAATCAGCTCCCGCACAGCTGGTTCCCTCAGGTACTGAATCCCTCTCTCCATGCTGACCCATTTGCCTGGATTGCATGTAATATCGTCCTTGAAGGGATACCTTTCCTTCACACCCGCCAAGAGCCACCTCCAAAGACTGCGGGTTGGGTCCCCTTTTGCAATTGCTTTATCAGTGCCCGCTTCCTTAGAGAGGGAACCCAGCTGCTTGGCTTCTCTACCCTCTAACTCCATGCTACTGGCCCCATTATCCCAGCATCTGAGCTGCCAAGTAATGAGGTGCTTGCCTTTTAACGCCCCGCACCTCACTCAGGATTAGAGATCGGGTGGTTATTGTATTGTCTCCATTTCTATCTCCCCTTTCCTCCTCCTCTTCCTCCTTAGAAAGATCATAAGCTTTATCTTCATCCCTCTGTAAATGTACTGACTTTCATGTCCACTTCTTCTTCCGTACAGGGGCAACTGATACTGGCACATGTTGGATCTCTAGTTCATCTGCAGTGCTTCTTGAGGGGGTTGGAGTAGCTGCATTTCTTGCTGTAGGGGTTGGAGAGGCTGCAGTGTCTGTCACTGAGGTTGAAGCAACTGGAGTAGCCGCAGTATCAGTCACAGAGGTTGAGGTAACTGTAGCAGGTGCCAGGGTAACTCTAGCAGCAGATGGAGTGATCCTCCTAAGTAGTCTGACATGCATTAAAACCTGGCATACATTCAGGAGAACTAGCAGCACAATTATAGTAGTTTGATTATCCCAAAAATATTCAAAATTCTCAAAAACTTTTGTAACTGGGATTGAGAAACTGAACGAAGAAGTTCCCTTTCCCAAAAGGAAAAAACATTGGTGTAATTGGTAAGAACATTCACCAGATAGCTCCCAAAATGCAGAGATGGAGCTGCTTCTGCTGCTTTGCTCTGTGTGCTGCCTGCCACCACTGAATACAGGTACAAAACTGGTCTGACTACCCATCTTTTTATTGTACTAACAACCATCACTGTACCACACAGCAGAACAGTACCCCTAGCCCCAAACCAACAGCCAAGGATGGCAAAAAATATAAACGGCATGTAAGGTGCCACCTCAAAGAACTCAAAGAACAACTCAGCAATCCAGTACAACAACATTCTGATCACTGACAACCAAGTCAACATAACAAATGCTTATTGTAGATTCTTTTTAACACACTTTGGTCAGAATTGTCATTATCTCAAACTTTCGTGCCCCACGTTGGGTGCCAAAAGACTGTGATAGTTTCACTGGGCTAGCCCTTGGCTAGCAGCCAACACAGCCATTCACCCACTTCCCCCCCATCCCCAGGGGATAGGGGAGAGGATTGGGGGCAAGGATTAGGAGGCTTGCAGGTTTAGATAAGAACAATTTAATAACAGAAATAAAAGAAAACTTAAAAAAAACCCCAATAGTAAAATAGTAGTGATAATAATAACAGTAATAAAATATTCAAATGAGTGATAACCCAGTGCAACTGCTAACCACCCACCAACTAAGCCCAGCCTGTTCCCAGATAACAATCCCAGAGGAGCAACAATCTCAAACCGAAACTGCAACCCTGGAAGAGCGAGATCCCGAGTGAAAACCCGTGCAAATTCCCCCCCTTTTCCAGTCAGCCCTGAATAATATACTAAACATGACATGATATGATATGGAATATTTCATTGTCACATCCAAATGCCAATTTTGGGTTTTGCTATTCACTGCGCTTCTCCCTCCCAGTCCTAATGCAGCTGTGAAGCAGCCAAACACGGTGGCCTTGAGCTCCAGCAGCAACTAATAACATTGGTACTTTTAGCAATGTTCATCTCATATCAAGTCTTGCACTGAAACTAAAATACAGCTATTCTAACTACTGCAAAAAAATTAACTCTATCCTAGTAAAACCAGGACATCTTATAATATATAGGACAATAAGTCACAATCCTTTTTATTGCCATATGTGTTCTGGGGGCTGCCCACATTTTCTCAGTTTGGTTAACAACTGCTGCCATTCCTTCATGGTTTGGTGTGGTGGGTTTTTTTTTTTTGTTTGTTTGTTTTGGGTTTTTTTTGTCATGAAACCACCTAGCCCAAGTTTTTAAGTATTTTCTTGGTAAAATGGGTTTTCTCCCCTGTAGTCCAAATTCCAGTTTCATTCTTCACAGTCTCCCAACTTTCCTATCCAGCCTCGTTCTTCCTGAGTAACCTCTGCTTATATTTAGGCTGTATTACTCATATCAGGCCAATCACCAGTACTAATTGAATAGTATTCCTTAAGACATCAGCATCCTTTTGACACCTGTGCTCCTATATTTGTTGCCATTTATATACATGGGTCCTGAATGTGAAAGGCATGCCATATGAACATGGCATGCCATGACAGCATTTCTTAGAGTATCCTTTATAAAGTGCAATTGCATTACAACCACATAAAATGTCTCTGCAGCAGTAAATCACTATATAACTTTTATTTATTTCAACATTATGTCTGAATTCTAGACTGAAATCACAACTATTCTGTAATGGGATAGAATTCTACCTCCAGCAAGAAAGTTTCATTTGGTTGTTGTGACTGGGCATTCAACTCTCCAAGTGTTAGTAAATGTATTGGGTTTGCACAGCAAAGTTTTGGTAGCGGGGGCGGGGGAGGGGGTGCATAGGGGTGGCTTCTGTGAGAAGCTGCCAGAAGCTTCCCTCATATCCAACAGAGCCAATGCCAGCTGGCTCCAAGACGGACCCACCGCTGGCCAAGGCCAAGCCAATCAGTAACGCCTCTGTGAGAACATAATTAAGAAAAAGGGGAAGAGGAAAAAAAACAAAACTGCACGTTTTGCAGCTAGAGAGAGGAGTAACAATATGTGAGAGAAACAACTCCGCAGACATCAAGGTCAGTGAAGAAGGAGGGGGAGGAGGTGCTCCAGGCGCTGGAGCAGAGATTCCCCTGCAGCCTGTGGTGAAGACCAAGGTGAGGCAGGCTGATCCCCTACAGTCCATGGAGGTCCATGGTGGAGCAGATGTCCACCTGTAGCCTGTAGAGGACCCCATGCCGGAGCAGGTGAATGCCTGAAGGAGGCTGTGACCCCATGGGAAGCCCATGCTGGAGGAGGTTCCTGTCAGGACCTGTGGCCTCCGGGGAGAGAGGGGAACCCATGCCGGAGCAGGTTTGCTGGCAGGACTTGTGACCCCATGGGGGACCCGCACTGGAGCAGTCTGTTCTTGAAGGACTGCACACCATGGAAAGGACCCATGCTGAAGCAGTTCATGAAGAACTGTTGTTCATGGGAAGGACTCATGTTAGAGAAGTTTGCGGAGGACTCTCTCCCATGAGAAGGACCCTACACTAGAGCGGGGGAAGAGTGTGAGGAGTCCTGCCCCTGAGGAGGAAGGAGCAGCAGAGACATGCGATGAATTGTCCGCAACCCCTATTCCCTGTCCCCCTGTGCTGCTGGGGCTGAGTAGACAGAAAAATTGGGAGAAAAGTCAAGCCTAGGAAGAAGGGAGGAGTGGGGGGAAGGTGTTTTAAGGTTTGGTTTTATTTCTTCTTATCCTCCTGTGATTTAATTGGTAACAAATTAAATTCATTTTCCCCAAGTCGAGTCTGTTTTACCCGTGACAGTGATCCATGAGTAATCTCTCCCTGTCCTTATCTCGACCCATGAGCCTTTTGTTATATTTTCTCTCCCCTGTCCAGTTGAAGAGGGAGAGTGATACAGTGGCTTTGATGAGCATCTAGCATTCAGCCAGGGTCTGTGGGAAACTGGCTACGTGAGACCGCTGCAACTGTTGGCAGAACACCGCACATATCTGGTGTAAGTGCTGATATGCCAGGGTCAAGATGCCCTCGACATTTAACAAAGCAAACAACAGGATGCCTGTGCTCAAGCAGGCATGAGAAAATAAGAACTAAGATAATCATGAAGGAGGAAGTTTCCCAGGAAAATTAATAAACCAATCAGTATGGGTCTTTAAGAATATGCATGAGCTTAATTAACCACTGTATATAAGGAGCACATATGTAATCAATAAATGGAGCTTGCTGATCACTCATATTGAGCGTCCGGGTCTTCCCTCCGTCGCGACAAGGGTCAATCCACCACACAGAGCAACTTTATTTTTCCAGACTGTTTTCCTGTTCTTGCAGTTAGAACAGCTAATGGCAGTTACTGATTCTTATTTTCTCAGGATGTTTTCCCCCTCTTCTAGACTATTTTTCACCTTTTCAAACCATAAATTACCATTACAGTTCCTTGGTTTTTATGCTTATCAATAGTATCTCAGGATGTTACTGGTTTCTAGGTACCCAGCTGTACCTAAAAGATGCCATCTGCATTTTTCAAAGATACTTCACAGGCCTAGTTCCCAGGTTAACAGTTCCCAGGCTGGAAGGTATTTCCTTTGTCAGTATTTTTTCTAGCAGACATTTTCTTCCCTTCAGTAATTTTCCCCTTCTTAACCAGGCCAGCTTTCTGGCTGCTCACATCATCTGGTTATTTGGGTATAGTGGAACGATAAGGGGAGTGCAACATTTTTTTCCCTGGTAAATCCCACAGAATCATTACTATTTTCTTAGCATAATCAAATATTAATAGTGGAATTATCCTATGATAAATTCCAGAGGTTTGAATATGCAATACAGTTCAAAGTATAGCTAGAATTTTCTTAGGATCCAACCTAA
Source organism: Caprimulgus europaeus (assembly GCA_907165065.1). Next base: position 9,408,057 of record OU015537.1, read on the forward strand.
AATTTAGCCACTGTTTTTTTCTGAAAATATCCCAGTCTTTTGAAAGAGAAACTGTAATTCCATTAAACATTATTTAATTTGGAATTTAAAACTCAGTCTTTGCAATCTCTTTAGATATATCAGTACCAAAATAAAAACAAGATTTCACTGTGTTTTTAATCAGATCCTATATACAGTAATGCAAATCCACAATTCAAAATGTAAACAAATTAAGAAGTGGAAATACAGCACCCTGGGCGCCTGCTTCATTGTTATACCCACATCAGAGCAATAAATAGGTTTTATTCTAATGTGTATTTAAACTATCTTATCACTCTATACAGCACTCTGTATATGTCCAAAGCATCATTTTATAAGTGTTGAAAAGTTTATTTTCTCTCAGTCTCTTCAGATAAATGAAACCAGTCATGTTTCTGGTCATGTTTCCCCACTAATGAATTTCCATAATTCTTTCAAGTATTATTATAGATTCATCAAGCTTCATTCTTTTCCTTAAGAGAAGAGAACATGATCTATATTCAGTTCCAGGAGAATTTAGTTAATTGACAGTAATCACTGTAATACTATAGTTAGCTGTGCATCTCATGCATGACAATTTTTCAGTTTCTACCTGTGTTCAGGTTCAAAAATCATCCCATACTGATTTAGGCAACATATTGTCTCTCTCTAATATGAATGGAGGTTAACAACACAACCCACATTTTTACTTCAGTATCCAACTGCCTCACTTCCTGCATGAGTACCAAATGGAAGCCAATTATGTGCTATTGCCCTCTAATGAAGTTTTCTCCACTGTATTAAATACACTTGTAGGAACTGTATTTTTCTCAAGTACTTCTAAAGGCCTTACATAAGACTTATGGAGGACCATTTATTATTAGTATAATATGTTTTTTTTTAATAGATTCTCATATGAAGATAGAAAGATATCTCATTTCCCCTTGTCCTGTCATTAACTGCCCTTATGAAAAGTCCTTCCCCAGCTTTCTTGTAGGCCCCCTTCAGGTATTGGAAGGCCGCTATAAGATCTCCCCGGAGCCTTCTCTTTTTCCAGGCTGAACGGCCCCAACTCTCTCAGCCTGTCCTCGTAGGAGAGGTGCTCCAGCCCTCGGATCATCGTCGTGGCCCTTCTCTGGATTCGTTCCAACTGGTCCATGTCATTATTGTGTTGGGAGCTCCAGAACTGAACGCAGTACTCCAGGTGGGGCCTTACAAGAGTGGAGTAGAGGGGGAGAATCACCTCCCTCGACCTGCTGGCCACACTTCTCTTGATGCAGCCCAGTATATGGTTGGCCTTCTGGGCTGCAAGTGCACATTTCCAGCTCTAGTTCAGCTTCTCATCTACCACCACACCCAAGTTCTTCTCTTCGGAGCTGGCTTTAAGCCACTCATCGCCCAGTCTCTGTTTGTGCTTGGGGTTGCCCTGACTCAGGTGCAGGACCTTGCATTTGGCCTTGTTGAACTTCATGAGGTTAGCATAGGCCCACTTCTCAAGCCTGTCAAGGTCCCTCTGGATGGCATCCCGTCCCTCCAGTGTGTCAACCGCACCACTCAGCTTGGTATCATCAGCAAACTTGCTGAGGGTGCACTCAATCCCACCGTCCATGTCTCCAACAAAGATGTTGAAGAGCACCGGTCCCAATACCGACCCTTGAGGGACACCACTCATCACCGGTTTCCACTCGGACATTGAGATGTTGAGCACAACTCTATGAGTGTGACCATCCAGCCAGTTCCTAATCCACTGAGTGGTCCATCCATCAAACCCACGTTTCAAATTTAGAGATAAGGATGTCATGCGAGATGGTGTCAAACGCCTTGCACAAGTCCAGGTAGATGACATCAGTTGCTTTAGCCTTATCCACCATTGTTGTAACCCTGTCATAAAAGGCCACCAGATTGGTCAGGCAGGGTTTCCCCTTGGTGAAGCCGTGTTGGTTGTCACCAATCACCTCTCCATTCTCCATGTGCCTTAGCATAGTTTCTAGGAGTATCTGCTCCATGATCTTGCCTGGCACTGAGGTGAGACTGACTGGCCTGTAGTTCCCCGGGTCTTCCTTGTTACCCTTTTTAAAAATGGGGGTTATATGTTCCCCTTTTCCAGTCTGTGGGAACTTCACCAGACTGCCAGGACTTCTCAAATATGATGGATAGTGGTTTGGCAACTTCATTTGCCAGTTCCCTCAGAACCCGCGGATTCATCCCATCAGGTCCCATGGACTTGTGCACCTTCAGGTTCCTTAGGTGCTCCAGAACCTGATCTTCACTTACACTGGGTGGCTTTTCATTCTCCTGGACCCTTCTTTTGCTTTCTAGGACTTGGGCAGTGTGGCACGAGCCCTTGCCGGTGAAGTCTGAGGCAAAAAAGTCATTGAGCACCTCAGCCTTCTCAATGTCCTGAGTGACCAGATCTCCCATTGCCTTCTGGAGAGGGCCCACATTTTCCCTAGTTTTCCTTTTCTCCCCGACATACCTGTTTCCCTTGACATTTCTGTCTAAATTTCATTCTGTCAGGGCCTTGGCTTTCCTAACCTGGTCCCTGGCCAGTCGGGCAATTTCTCTGTATTCATCCCAGGTTACCCGTCCTTCCTTCCACCCTCTATAGGCTTCTTTTTTGATCCTAAGTTTGTTCAGGATCTTCCTGTCCATTCATGTGGGCCTCCTGCTGTTTTTGCCTGCCTTCCTCTTTGTTACGATGCACCACTCCTGGGCTTGGAGGAAGAGATATTTGAGTATGATCCAACTGTCCTGCACCCCTCTTCCTTCCAGGGAACTGCTTGAGAGAGTCCAGCGAAGAGCCACCAAAATGATCAAGGGAGTGGAGCATCTCCCTTATGAGGAAAGGCTGAGGGAGCTGGGCCTCTTTAGCTTGGAGAAGAGGAGGCTGAGGGGGGACCTTATTCATGTTTACAAATATATGAAGGGTGAGTGTCAGGTGGATGGAACCAGGCTCTTCACAGTGGTGTCCAATGATAGGACAAGGGGCAATGGGTGTAAGCTGGAACACAGGAGGTTCTGCTTAAACTTGAGAAGAAACTTCTTTACTGTGAGGGTGACAGAGCACTGGAACAGGCTGCCCAGGGAGGTTGTGGAGTCTCCTTCTGTGGAGACATTCAAGACCAGCCTGGACGCCTTCCTGTGTGAACTCATCTAGGTGTTCCTGCTCCGGCAGGGGGATTGGACTAGATGATCTTTCGAGGTCCCTTCCAATCCCTAGCATTCTGTGATTCTGTGATTCTATAATTAATTCAATGACATTGATTAGTCATCTTAAGATCCTTTTCTACACTCAGTTTAAAATAATAAAGACTGGAATCAGTCTCCTGATGGACTTCTGTTATCATTTTACAAAATTATACATAGCTGTAAAAAGCATTTAATTGCCCATCCTAAAATGCAATTGACCAGATCACAATTTTTATCCTCATGTCACATATCACTCAATCATGACAGACATTTCCTTTTATTTTCCATTAAGAGATTTGTTAGTAATGTGCAAAAGATACTTGATGCTCCTATTAATACAGGTTATAAAGCATATATATAATACAGTATTCACTACTGAAACTTCAAAATTCTTGCAGTGAATTTGGGTTTGAATTATATATTGTTGAAAAGACAATTGTAAGAAGTCCTATTACACTAAGGATAATAATTATTTTGTGTTGATATTTACTGGAAAAATATCATAATGAATCATGATTTTAGATACTGTAATGCTATGTGTATGGAAATTCTGTAGAAAGAGGTATTTGCATAGTTTCCTAGCTGTGAATTGTCAGTTTGCATTCACATGCAAATTACTTTTTATACCTTTTTTTTTTATATTTATGTCCTTTTGTTTTAATGTTTGCTAATTAGGAAAGTGTTTCCCCTTAAGACAACCAGGTGAAAATACAAATATAAATGTGAGAGAACTAAAATGCATTGTCCATTTAAATCTTTTGCTGATGGCAAACTCTTAGTTATCTCTTTTATTTGTGTTGTTGAATGATATCTAAAACTGTAATAAGTGTGTGATATCTGCTGGAATCACACCAAAAGTATCCAATTATGATTTACTCAGCTACAGAATTATTTGGGCAGAACAATACAGAAATATTTTGACTTCCAGTTTTGCTGTAGTGGTGATCACTTTTTTTATATAGTTACATATAATGTATTCTGTACTATAAGTACTTGATCCCATATGGAACACTTTGCTTGCATTGAAATAAAAATATATTTTTTAAAAGCCCAAATCTCCTATACTTACTACATACTTGTGCTTTCATTAGGCATTGCTTGAGTATTTTAACTTAGGAAATGATATCATGGAAGATGATAATTTTTCATCTTCCATACTAACCTTTGGTATGAGGTTGTGGTATTCTTTGTTTTTGGACTAGTCTTCCATTATAAAATGATGGCCAATGAGATAGTTATCCACAGTTATTTTAGTGACATATTTTGGATTGCAAAAATATAACCTCATTTGATATACTCTTTGGATGATGGAAGTTATTATGAATAACACTTTCCAATTCTATACTAAAAGAAGTACCTCTATCTGCATACTGAATAACTGTTTTCTCCCTGTCTTGTGACACAAAAAGAAATAAGGTGGGAATGATGGCCTACCAAATTATTCTAAGGGCTAGAATATTTCTGAGGATGTCTTAATAAAGTGGAGGATTTACATGGTTACATTGTGTACATATCTTAAAAGAGAACCTAGGGTCTGATACTACTGTGTACAATGGTGATAATGTAATTCCATTGAAGATTATATATTTAAAGTGCTTTAAAATTTGAATGAAATCAGAATTAGGCTGCATATACCAAATAATATAATGTAGGAGAAAAATAAAAGCTACAGCAGGAAAATAATGTTTGAGGTCTTAGATACATATCCCAAACATATAATGTTGTTAACATTTATAACCCAGAAAAGCACGAGATGGCTGCAAATAAACTAGTCAGTATGGAAAATGTCTATAGGTAAATAAGAATGCATGATCATATGCCCAAGAGTTTGAGTTGCACAAAAAAACCCAAACCCTATAAAGAATAAAAGCTGCCTTTTAAAAAGTAGTGCTAATTCAAAAAGTTGAAAGGAAAGGATAAATGTACTTGAATGCTGAAGAATGTGATAAATAAGCATAAAAGGAATCTTTTGATAGAAGTGACAGTATTCCTAGGCTGCCAAAATACAGGTTTATAGTTTAGGTTGCTTTGCATCCATTTCACAATAAAGACAGTAGATAAACAACAGAAAAAAAGTCATCAAAGAAGTAGCAGATGCTAATATTGAACACAACTATCTCCCTTTTCTGAGCTGCTGAATTGCTGTGGTATCAACTTGTACTCTACCAATGTAACGGTGTAATTTGTGTCATATGGCTATGTCAAGTTTTTTTCATTGCTGGAACTGTGGTGGGTTGACCCTGGCTAGATGCTGGGTGCCCACCAAAGCCCACTCTATCACCCCCCTCCTCAGCAAGATGGGGAGGGGAGAAAATAAGATGGAACACAAAAAAAACAAACTCGTGGGTTGAGACAAAGGCAGTTTAATAGAAGCAAAGCAAAGATGCGCGCGCAGAAGCAAAAGAACAAAATATTTACTCTCTACTTCCCACCAGCAGGCCATGTTTGGCCACTTCCCGGGAAGCAGGGTTTTCATACGCGGTGCGGTTCCCGGAGGACAAATGGAAGTAACGAATGCCCCCCTGTTCTTTATCAGATAGATATCCCATGGGTTTCCTCCATTCCTCCAAATGTTCACAAACAGGCTTTGACTTGGACCTTATCACTCCCCCTCCTCAAATGGGCAGGGGGAGAAAATTATAACGAAAAGCTCGTGGGTGGAGATAAGGACAGAGAGAGATCACTCACCAATTACTGGCACGGGCAAAACAGACTCGACTTGGGGGAAAAAACAAATTTACTTTATTACCAATCAAAATCAGAGGATAGTGAGAAGTAAAACCACATCTTAAAACACCTCCCCCATCCCTCCCTTCTTCCCGGGCTTAATCTCTTTCCCGATGTTCCACCTCCTCCCCCCAGCGGCACAGGGGAACAGGGAATGGGGTTGGGGTCAGTTCATCACACGTTGTTTCTGCCGCTGCTTCCTCCTCAGGGGGAGGACTCCTTCCCCCACACCAGCGTGGGGTCCCTCTCACGGAAGACAGTCCTCCACGAACTTCTCCAACGTGAGTCCTTCCCATGACTGACAGCTCTTCATTAACTGCTTTAGCATGGGTCCATTCCATGGTGTGCAGTCCTTCAGGAAGAGACTGCTCCAGCACGGGTCCCCCACGGAGTCACAAGTCCTGCCAGCAAACCTGCTCCGGCATGGCCTCCTCTCTCCACGGGCTACAGGTCCTGACAGGAACCTGCTCCAGCGCGGGCTTCCCGCGAGGTCACAGCCTCCTTCGGGCAGCCACCTGCTCCGGCGTGGGGTCCTCCACGGGCTACAGGTGGTCATCTGCTCCACCATGGAACTCCATGGACTGCAGGGGGACAGCCTGCCTCACCATGGTCTTCACCACAGGCTGCAGGGGAATCTCTGCTCCGGCACCTGGAGCACCTCCTCCCCCTCCTTCTTCACTGACCTTGGTGTCTGCAGAGTTGTTTTCTCTTACATCTTCTCACTCCTCTCTCCAGCTGCAAAGTGTGCAGCTTTTTTTTCCTCTCTTCCTTTTTTTTTTTTCTTAATTATGTTATCACAGAGGCGTTACTGATTGGCTCGGCCTTGGCCAGCGGCGGGTCTGTTCTTGTAGCCGGCTGGCATTGGCTGTGTCGGGTCGGACACGAGAGAAGCTTCTGGCAGCTTCTCTCACAGAAGCCACCCCATGTCCCCCTCCCCTCCACTGCTACCAAAACCTTGCCACGCAAACCCAATACATCCTTTTCCACCAGACCTATGTGGACTATATGGGAACAGTTGGCTGATGCAGCTGATCCAGTGGCTTATTGCCACAGAAAGGGTAGTCCCACCTCCCCATACCTACCAGCCCTTTCCCTTGCACTGGTTCTAAGGTTCATCTTTGGGAAGCCAATACAACTTCAATTCCAATTCAATTCCTGAGAGCCAGAACTGGCAAAAGAAAGGAAGAGGATGAGATGGTGCAGAGTGTTTTGCAACATTCCCAGATAGCTAATTTAATATGGAGGTGGGAAAGGGTAGGACAGGTGGGGGAATTTTGAAATATTTTACAAATCCACAAAAACTAGAACTTAATATGTCCATCAAATTGTGTGCTATCACTCTGGAGGCTACTAAAGTCTATGTTAAAAATGGGCTTTCTAGTACTGGAATTGAAGGCAAGCTGGTTTGGGGTTGTGAAAAAGGATGGTAGTTAAAAGCACTGGTTGGATAAAGGTCATAACAATAGAATATAAAATGCAATATATCAGTGCTTTGAAATGATAGAATATTAGGTTCTTATAAGCAAAGGAAGTATCCTACTGTTTTTATTTGTTGCAAATGTCTTATTTCTTCTGTATATGACAGAACTATTCAAATATAATTTGCAGGATTACTGGCATATAAAGTTACTAGTGTCTAGTATACTTTTACTCCCCACATTTTAATTTCCAGCTGAAGGTGGAGAAGATACTTCACAGAATCACAGAATGCTAGGGATTGGAAGGGACCTCGAAAGATCATCTAGTCCAATCCCCCTGCCGGAGCAGGAACACCTAGATGAGTTCACACAGGAAGGCATCCAGGCTGGTCTTGAATGTCTCCACAGAAGGAGACTCCACAACCTCCCTGGGCAGCCTGTAATTATTACATTTTAATTTTCAAATTTTAAAAAATTCAAATTTTTGAATTAAAATAATATTTTAAAATAATTTAAAATTCAAATTTTAAATTATTACATTTTTCCCCTTTCCCTATGAAACAAAGACATCTCTTCTATGAAGAGAATGCAAGGGTATAATAAAAACGTCTATTATCGACTGAAACCAAAGGTAGCAAAAGCAAAAAAACCGTGCAGACTGTAAAAAAAAAAAATCTGCTCTACAGTACAAATAATAGAAGGCTGTGTTCCTCACGGCCATTTGGTGTGAGAGACCGTCTGCTCTCATTCCCTCCCCGACGGTTGCAGGCCTGGCAGGGCGGCCTTCGAACGCCGGGCTTAGTTAGGGGCAGCGTCCCGGGAGTTCCTGGCTCCACCAGCCGCTCATTCGCGGCGCAGGAGAAAAGTGGGAGAGGCAGTGGGAGAGATAATCCGCCATATTTCTACCTCACCACGCCCGCGTCGTCAAGCCATTGAAAAACCCGGCAATCTGGGTTTACAGCGTGCATGCTTCAGTCTCTATCTGCCTTCTCTTCCTCTCTAGTAGCGCCCTTTCTACCCACCCCCTCTCTATTTCTTACTGTCAGGGCAGGAACGAGCCGCAACAGCTCTTCGGCAGCAGTTCTTCCCCACTAAAGGAGGGGCGGGTGACCGTGCCTGGAAGAAAGGTCTACCGTAAGGAAGTTCTCCCGCCAGGCAGGGAACGGGGAATCTGTGCTGTTGCCCCCCCCCTCTTCCCTCCCCCTCTTCCCTCCTCCCTCCCCCTCTTCCCTCCTCCCCCCCCCCTCCTCCCTCCTCCCCCCCCCCCTTCCCTCCTCCCCCCCCCCTCTTCCCTCCTCCCCCCCCCCTTCCCTCCTCCCCCCCCCTCTTCCCTCCTCCCCCCCCCTCTTCCCTCCTCCCCCCCCCTCTTCCCTCCTCCCCCCCCTCTTCCCTCCTCCCCCCCCCTCTTCCCTCCTCCCCCCCCCTCCTCCCTCCTCCCCCCCCCCTCTTCCCTCCTCCCCCCCCCTCTTCCCTCCTCCCCCCCCCTCTTCCCTCCTCCCCCCCCCTCTTCCCTCCTCCCCCCCCCTCTTCCCTCCTCCCCCCCCCTCTTCCCTCCTCCCCCCCCCTCTTCCCTCCTCCCCCCCCCTCTTCCCTCCTCCCCCCCCTCTTCCCTCCTCCCCCCCCCTCTTCCCTCCTCCCCCCCCCTCTTCCCTCCTCCCCCCCCCTCTTCCCTCCTCCCCCCCCCTCTTCCCTCCTCCCCCCCCCTCTTCCCTCCTCCCCCCCCCTCTTCCCTCCTCCCCCCCCTCTTCCCTCCTCCCCCCCCCCTTCCTCTCCCCCTCCCCCCCCTTCCTCTTCCTCCTCCCCCCCTTCCTCTTCCTCCTCCCCCCCTTCCTCTTCCTCCTCCCCCCCCCTCTTCCCTCCTCCCCCCCCCTCTTCCCTCCTCCCCCCCCCTCTCCCCTCCTCCCCCCCCCTCTTCCCTCCTCCCCCCCCCTCTTCCCTCCTCCCCCCCCCCTTCCCTCCCCCCCCCTCTTTCCTCCTCCCTCCCCTTCTTCCTCCTCCCCCCCCTTCTTCCTCCTCCCCCCCCTCTTTCCTCCTCCCTCCCCTTTTTCCTCCTCCCCCCCCTCTTTCCTCCTCCCCCCCCCTTTTTCCTCCTCCCCCCCCCTCTTTCCTCCTCCCCCCCCCTCTTTCCCCCTCCCCCCCCCTCTTTCCTCCTCCCCCCCCTCTTTCCTCCTCCCCCCCCTCTTTCCTCCTCCCCCCCTCTTTCCTCCTCCCCCCCCCTCTTTCCTCCTCCCCCCCCCCTCTTTCCTCCTCCCCCCCCCCTCTTTCCTCCTCCCCCCCCCTCTTTCCTCCTCCCCCCCCCTCTTTCCTCCTCCCCCCCCCTCTTTCCTCCTCCCCCCCCCTCTTTCCTCCTCCCCCCCCCTCTTTCCTCCTCCCCCCCCCTCTTTCCTCCTCCCCCCCCCTCTTTCCTCCTCCCCCCCCCTCTTTCCTCCTCCCCCCCCCTCTTTCCTCCTCCCCCCCCCTCTTTCCTCCTCCCCCCCCCTCTTTCCTCCTCCCCCCCCCTCTTTCCTCCTCCCCCCCCCTCTTTCCTCCTCCCCCCCCCTCTTTCCTCCTCCCCCCCCTCTTCCCTCCTCCCCCCCCCTCTTTCCTCCTCCCCCCCCCTCTTTCCTCCTCCCCCCCCCCTCTTTCCTCCTCCCCCCCCCCTCTTTCCTCCTCCCCCCCCCCTCTCCTCCTCCCCCCCCTCTTTCCTCCTCCCCCCCCTCTTTCCTCCTCCCCCCCCTCCTTCCTCCTCCCCCCCCTCTTTCCTCCTCCCCCCCCCTCTTTCCTCCTCCCCCCCCCTCTTTCCTCCTCCCCCCCCCTCTTTCCTCCTCCCCCCCCCCCCTCTTTCCCCCCCCCCCCCCCCACTTTCCTCCTCCCCCCCCCCACTTTCCTCCTTCCCCTCTTCCCTCCCCCTCCCCCCCTCTTCCCTCCCCCTCCCCCCCTCTTCCCTCCCCCTCCCCCCCTCTTCCCTCCCCCTCCCCCCCTCTTCCCTCCCCCTCCCCCCCTCTTCCCTCCCCCTCCCCCCCTCTTCCCTCCTTCCCCTCTTCCCTCCCCCTCCCTTTCTCCTTGCCCGTGTGTGACATCGAGGCAGCTTCCTGCGCTTGCCCTGCAGTGCCTGGGTGGGGGCTCCCGGGCAGAGAGCGTGTGTCCCCCGGGGCTAGTGCTCTGGTGGGAGTGTGTGCGCGCGTTTTTAAGGTGTGGGGGTGGGGATTGTATCTGAACCAGTTAGGAAGAATGACTTTGGAGTCCATCATGGCGTGCTGCCTGAGCGAGGAAGCCAAGGAAGCCCGGCGGATCAACGACGAGATCGAGCGGCAGTTGCGCCGGGACAAGCGGGACGCCCGTCGGGAACTGAAGCTGCTGCTGCTGGGTGAGTGCGGGCCGCTGTCGGCACACACGCCTTAAGTGCCGCTGGGGTTACAGCCCAGACATCGCCGCGCTGGGCTCCCTCCAGTTTCCCCACTGGTGCGTTACGTGGTGCGGTCGGTTCGGTTTCCCCTGGGCGCTCGCCACCTTCGCCGTGGGGCGGGCGGCCGTGAGCCATTCGTCGTTCCTCCGCCGCGGCGTTGTGTGTGTGTGCCCGTGCGCAGGCTTCGCTGAGGCGCTTGTACCTGGGTAAATAACTGTGGTTCCTATGGTGGGTTTGATACGGTAGGGAACTCAGTCTTCCAAAATGGAGAGGGAAAGGATGTCTGGTGAGTGAGGGTGTTAGGGGAGGAATATCGGCGATGATCGGTGTAGGAGAGTGATGGTGAGGAAGCAGATTAATGAAAGAACTCGCAGAGGGAGTTGCTTTGAAGATTGGTGGTGACAGGCTTTAATATCTGCATTGTTCTGTGAGCCTTGGAAAGGTTGTTGGGTCACTAGTTGCATTTTTTTTAATTGTAATTTTTATTTAATGAGGCAAACTGAGATAAGGGGCTTACGACCAGGTTGTAGACTGATTTTTTTTTTTAAAGCTGAAGGAGAAAGAAACCATAAAGACCCAGATGCACCCAAGAAGTTGAAGAGTAACCTTAAGTATGCTGGAGGATAACAGGGTCTTTAATACCTTTGGAATCCATCTGCTGTTGAGAAAATAAAATCTATTGTATCATTTATCTTTAATTAAAGCAGAGGTTGTTATTTCCGAGCCACAGGTATGCAAAGGCAATGTTTGTTTAATGGGAATTTGGCTCATGTTGAAATAAGCCTTTTGAATTAAAATACACTTGTCTCTATCTGATGTGCTCTACTACATTGTGTAGTTCTTGTGGTAATACAGCTTCTGCCTTAGACTAGCAGGCCTTGAAATATGTCTGCACTAGTGTTTGGTGTGTGGATAAATGGGAATGTTCCAAGTGGATGTGGGGTTTATGTCAAAGACTTTTGTTTTGGGTCATGTACGTGAAAGTAATGGTTTATATTGGAGGAATAAACTGCCTTTTCAGTAAGGTAAGGAGAGTTGAAAGGAAGTCAGAATTTATTTTAATGCTTGCTGATTAATGTGTTATTTCCTACTTTAAATAATACAGTTGATCTTCTGTATATGGAGAAAGGTATTGGGATCCTTAACTGATGTGGAAAAAGGAGGGGTGGAGACGGATACAGTGCAACCAGTAATAATGTTCTGTCTCACTTTGGCCTAATTTTTGGTTGATGGAAGTGTGTGCTGTGGCTATTTCAAGATCCAAACCCAAGATAAAATAGAGGACAGATAACTTGCATTTGTTTAATTTTATGAATAAGTATAGTTACTTATACATTTATTAATTATATTATATATAATTCCTAATTATAATAACTTCTACATTTTCTACAGGAGAGGCAGTTGACATTTGACTTGTTACCTGGGTCCAAATTGTTTCTGTATTTTCTGATTTTCTTGAAGTAATACTAGAGGTTTCTCTCAAGTTTTTAAAAATGCATGAAACTTATTGAATGATACCACCCAGAGAAGGAATTCAGAGATTTGGTTGTACTATCAGCAGTGCAGAACTTGTATTGTTTTATAAGATCCACCCACTGGTAATGTTAAGTGTATGGATAGGTAGTGGTAGATTAGGGCCTAATTGTGGCATTACTTTAGACCAAATGAAATAAGGTGATTTCAGAGCAAGTAGATAAGAAGCCATCACTTAGCTTTGGAGAAAACTCACTGATTGCCTGTATGAACGTTTTCTGCATATATTCATATATTGGTATAAAGCATGCTTCTGAAGATGTAAGCATGATGTAAGAGAAACCTAGAGAGGTAAATATTCTGCTTTATACTTAATAGCATATCTGTATTTGAGTAGAAACCAGTATAGAAATTGTTATTGTTGTGGTAGTTTCACTTGGCTTCACACTGCTCGCTCACTCTTCTCCCCCTCTCCCCCGGGAATAGGAAAGAGAGTTGGATAAGGAGACTCGTAGGTTGACTGACATAAGAACAATTTAATAACTGAAATAAAATAAATCTTAAAATAATAATGATATATCTAAATGCCAATCTAGCTTGCTAATTTTAATATTCCTTCCCCCCCCAGACCTTGCACCTGTAAACTAGCAAAACACAAAGTCCTTTGACTTCCAGTGACAACTGAAAACATTGTTATCAGCGTTCTTCTCATAAATCCCACGCTGAAACCAAAACACAGTGCTATTTTAGTTACTAAAAAGAAACCTAGCTCTGTTACAGCTAAAAACCAGGACAATTGTGTATACATTTTTTTGTATTGTACTTGTCAGCCTCAGTCATATTTGATTGAAAATGTATGTGCATGTGCATCCATTGAACAGTTAATGATCTCATCTTGTAAAACACAGTATAGCAGTGAAGCACTGTTGAAGTAATGGGGTTGGATAGAGATTCAAGTTTTGATTTCTTAAAAAAAAAAACCAAAACCCACACCAAAACTTTCTAAAAGTTATTTTAATTAGCAGATTTCTCTTAAGTATCTGACAGTACTACTTTCAGTCACTCACTGATTCCCCAGCATAGTATTTTCTTCAGTCTTAAGTTTGTGTTGTTTGGGTCATTCATATGGTTGAGATGGACAAAGCAATTTTAAAAATAGGAAAATAATAATTAAAATGGTGAGATTGGGAACATAAATATCTGAAATTGCATAGTCTCATTGATTTTTTTTTTTTTTTTTTATTGACTTGACCTCTACTGTCCCATTACATATCTTTGTCACTCAAAACTTAAAGTAGCAGTATTGCTTAACTTTATTTTATGTAAATGTTAAGCAAGCTTTTTTCAAAAGTGCTAACTTCCGAGTTCCACTTTGAAAAGTGTTTGTTGGACTTAGAAGCCTAAGTGGGTTAAAGGCTTTTGAACATGTGACAAAGGTATATCCTTTTGATCATAAGGAGAGAACACAGTTTAAGCTGAGCTGTGTTAATTGATCATGAGTGCTCTTTGAGTTTGTTGCAAGTGCAAAGTAAAAGGTATTAACTCAAAAGGTTTTAAGGAACAAATGAGCATTTCTATGCCACTTTTCTTTCTTGCTTAAAAATTAGACATACATATAAATGCACATATGTAGCAAAAATAATTAAAAAAACTTCTGGGTCAGAAAATATGTTTTCTTCCTCTTCCTTAGCTTGTAGAAATTATAGTGCTTCCTTGCAAAGTGAAATATTTCTCTCTGAACTGTGTAGGTTACTGTTACTGTGTGACATGCTATACTGTATACACCCTTGTGTATTAATAATGATATATTTTTACTTTTCATGTGATCAAAGAATTTAAAATGTTGAAAGTAATTTCTGGAAAACTCTTTTGGTAAGATTGTTTTAAATTATTAGTTAAAATATAAACCCTCTCCATGATTAAACATTAAAATACCACATTTAGGTATTGCATTGAACATCATTGTTCTAATCTATTCTAAAAATTAAGCAAAATATCTTTCTTATTATTGTAATTCTAAAAAGTGAGAACTCTAACATATGCACTGAAGTGTATTACAAAGATATAGTAATAGTTCAGCTAGCACAACATGGCTGTAATGTTTAAGGTACTTTGGAACAAATTCAGTCTTCCACTGAATTTGATTTTCATCTCCTGTATTTTTTGATTTTTTTCTGGATTTCATTGCTACTGAACATTTTGTAAAACATTATGATTGTTCTCCAGAGCGTAAAGTTGTTAATATCCATCTGTTGTTAAAACATTTATTGTTATAGTATGAAAAAAGAGATGTTTTTAGTGTTTTATATTGGTATGTACCAAGTAATGTACAGTATTCTGCATGCTTGTGTTTTAAACATGTATGTACATATTTATTGTTAAGTAGTAAGAGCCATGTGCTCTAGCTTTCTATGTATATAATTTTGACTGTGATTTATCAGTGGAAGTTTTGCCTGATTTCAAAAAGCAATGTTTGGGCCAAAATGTTAGATTGTAGCCATAAAACTTCACTACTAGACATACTATGCCTGTACACTGTATATACTTATGTTATGCATTATTTTCTCATAAAGAAATATCTTGCGTATCTAAGAAAATAATTATCAGAATCATAGAATGACTTAGAGTAATTAGCAATATCTTGCTAGCTATGTCTATATATCCATCAGCTTTGGAAAAATTAAGTATTGGAGGGCTTGACGGCGTGTTTGCTATTTTTGTATCATGCTTGCAGATATTGTGACATGCAAAACGTGGCTCTTAAGGTGTTCTTTTTGTTTGAAATAGCAGATGAGTCAGTGAAGCAAGGTGTTAAATATGAGTATCCTTTCATTCTCTATATATTGGCGAAGAAAACAGGAGGGAGGTAAATCATTTGAATTTATCACGAATTCTAACTAGTATTAACTGGAAGACTTTTTTTCTCTGAACCTATAGGAGATATATATATATATATATATATATATATGTTTTGCGTTTGGGTGGGGGGTTTTTTGTTGTTGTTGTTTTTTTTTTATACCTGTGTTAGTTGAATGAAAGATTCGCGTGCAGCAGAACTTGGTGAATTAGCAAAGACTTAAAACAAACTTGAAGAGGAAGTGGGCCCATCAAGCCAACAATGAATCTTTCTGCTATAATCTGAAATGCCTATGCAAATAGACAGTCTCCTCTACATATAAAAGTAGGTAAACTGATACTATGTGCGTTTCAGTTTTATGCACACAATTTAAAGATGCTAATATTGGATAGTATATTCTGATTGGCTATTTTCTTTGCTCTTAATTAAAGCAGAAAACTTAATTATTTTGAAAGAGCATTGCAACCTTTTCTTATCTTGTATCAATCCATACTTATACTCGCACTGAACACTTGAAAATAATTTTAGGTAGTTACAACAGTATGTATTTACGGTTAGAAAACAAACAAATACTTAATATATATCTTGATGATGTGTGGTGAAATTAGATTGGTAAGTATCTCTTACTTTGGAGAAGCTGTTTCTAAGGTTACCTCATTTGATTCTGGATGACAAAAACTGATATATTCTATTATATATAGACATATACAGCCATATATAAAAATAACTGGTTTTGAGGAAAACGTGAATCATCATCTTGATATCAATGTGATATCATGATTTAGCATTTGCTGGAAAAGAGCACGTTAATTTTTTAATGCATGATGAAGGAATATTTTATTTTCAGCCCTTAAAAAGGATTTTCTTGTTTGTTTTGATCTTCCTTCTTTAGAAGTGATCTACTGTAGTTAATGGAAGTTAACTTAGAACCTCACTAGTCAAAGAATTCTGACTAACCTAATTTTGCTCATATGTCAAAAAGCCAAGGGACCCCAAATTTGTACTTCTCATTAAAAACAATATTAAATTTGTATAGGAGGGAAACGTATATGTTGAACAGAGGAATCTCTTGAGAAGGGACTTTTTGGGTATATATTGTAATGTTAAGAAATAATTCTGTATTTTTAGCTACTTCAAATTATTTTTGTTGGTGTATAAAGGCAATGGCAATTTCATAAGGGACAGCATTTCTTTTGAAGTAATATGACAATTATGACAATCTCTGCAAAATTAATCCCAGGAAGGTGTGAAAATAGCATTATAAGGTAGTTGTGTATTTCTTGTTCTGCTGAATGGAATAACACTCGGGAAAGTTGCGTTCTCATACTTGAACAAGACTGTAGGAACAGCTGTTGCTAATAAAATTATGGGAAGTTTTTCAACATTCATCTTTTATTTGTTCTACTTATTTAAAAAGTCAGATTAAATGTGGGGTTTTTTTTGGGGGGGGGAGCGTGTTATGGTTTAGTTTGGGGGTTTTTTTGGGGAATATTTTTTTGTTGGGTTGTGTTTTGTTTTGGGGGTTTTTTTAAATAAATTTAAGAATAGAGTAGTTCAGTTAGAAGGAGCTTACAATGATCATCTAGTCCAATTCCCCGAGCACTTCAGGGCTGACCAAAACTTAAAGCATATTATTAAGGGCATTGTCCAAATGCCTCTTAAACACTGATAGGCATGGGGCATCGGCCACCTCTCTAGGAAGCCTGTTCCAGTGTTTGACCACCCTCTTGATAAAGAAATGCTTCCTAATGTCCAGTCTAAACCTCCCCTGGCACAGCTTTGAACCATTACCACATGTCCTATCACTGTCACCAGGGAGAAGAGATCAGCACCTCCCTCTCCACTTCCCCTCCTCAGGAAGCTGTAGACAGCAATGAAGTCACCCCTCAGCCTCCTTTTCTCCAAACTAGAAAAACCTAAAGTCCTCAACTGTTTCTTATAGGACATTCCCTCCAGCCCTGTCACCAGCTTTCTGGTCTTCCTCTGGATGCATTCAAGGACCTTCACATCATTCTTAAATTGTGGGGCCCAGAACTGCACACAGTACTCAAGATGAGGCCACACCACTGCTAAATACAGTGGGATAATCATCTCTTTTGACTGGCTGGTTATGCTATATTTGATGCACCCCAGGATGCGGTTTGCCCTCTTGGCTGCTAGGGCACACTGCTGACTCATATTGCGCCTGCTGTTGACCAGCACCCCCAGATCCCTTTCTGCAGGGCTGTGGTGGGTTGACCCTGGCTAGAGGCCAGATGCCCACCAAAGCCCACTCTATCACTCCTCCTCCTCAAATGGGCAGGAGGAGAAAATTATAACGAAAAGCTCGTGGGTGGAGATAAGGACAGAGAGAGATCACTCACCAATTACTGGCACGGGCAAAACAGACTCGACTTGGGGGAAAAAACAAATTTACTTTATTACCAATCAAAATCAGAGGAGAATGAGAAGTAAAACCACATCTTAAAACACCTCCCCCATCCCTCCCTTCTTCCCGGGCTTAATCTCTTTCCCGATTTTCCACCTCCTCCCCCCAGCGGCACAGGGGGACAGGGAATGGGGTTGGGGTCAGTTCATCACACGTTGTTTCTGCCGCTGCTTCCTCCTCAGGGGGAGGACTCCTTCCCCCACACCAGCATGGGGGCCCTCTCACGGGAGACAGTTCTCCACCAACTTCTCCAACGTGAGTCCTTCCCATGACTGACGGCTCTTCACGAACTGCTTTAGCATGGGTCCATTCCATGGGGTGCAGTCCTTCAGGAAGGGACTGCTCCAGCGCGAGTCCCCCACGCGGTCACAAATCCTGCCAGCAAACCTGCTCCGGCGTGGGCTCCTCTCTCCATGGGCCACAGGTCCTGACAGGAACCTGCTCCAGTGCAGGCTTCCCATGGGGTCACAGCCTCCTTCAGGCATCCACCTGCTCCGGCGTGGGGTCCTCCACGGGCTACAGGTGGTCATCTGCTCCATCATGGACCTCCATGGACTGCAGGGGGACAGCCTGCCTCACTATGGTCTTCACCACAAGTTGCGGTGGAATGTCTACTCCGATGCCTGGAGCACCTCCTCCCCCTCCTTCTTCACTGACCTTGGTGTCTGCAGAGTTGTTTTCTCTTACATCTTCTCACTCCTCTCTTTAGCTGTAAAGTGTGAAGTTTTTTTTTCTTAATTATGTTATCACAGAGGCTTTACTGATTGGCTCGGCCTTGGCCAGCGGCGGGTCTGTTCTTGTAGCCAGCTGGCATTGGCTGTGTTGGGTCGGACATGGGGGAAGCTTCTGGCAGCTTCTCTCACGGAAGCCACCCCATGTCCTCCCCCCCCCCCCCCCCCCCCCACTGCTACCAAAACCTTGCCACGCAAACCCAATACAAAGGCTGCTCTTCAGTCTCTCCCAATTTATACTTGTGTTCACTGTTACTCCATCCTAGGTATAGAATCTGGAATTTTGTTAAATTCAATCCCATTAATCATTGCCCAATGCTCCCATATATTTAGATCCCTTTGCAAGGCCTCTTGTCCCTCAAGAGAGTCAGTAGCACCTCCCAGTTTGGTATCATCAGCAAACTTGCTAATGGTGCATTCAACTCCTGCATCCAGATTGTTGATAAATACATTGAACAGAATTGGCCCTAGGGTTGAGCCCTGAGGAACACCATTGGTGACTGGTTGTCAGCCAGATGTAGCCCCATCACTACAACCCTTTGAGCTCTGCCCTTCAGCCAGTTCTTCACTCAGCACACTGTGAACCTGTTCATCCCACAGTTGGATGATGCTTTGAGGGAAAGGATCAAAAACCTTACTAAAATCCAGAAAAACTACATCCACTGCCTTCCTTTCATCCACTAAGTGGGTGGCCCTATCATAGAAGGATATCAAATCAGTTAAACAGGGCTTTCCTCATTGTGAACCTGTGTTGCCTGTGATTGCATTATTCTTTAGATGCCCTTCAGTAGTAGCCACTATGATCTTTTCCATAATTTTTCCAGGTACTGAGGTTAGACTAACAGGTGTGTGGTTTCCTGGGTCTTCCCTCACGCCCTTCTTGTAAATTGGAATGACATTGACTAGCTTCCAGTCAGTGAGGACCTCCCCAGACTCCCAAGACATTTGTCAGATGATTAACAGGAGTCCTGCCATAACATCTGCTGGCTCCTTCAGTACTCTGGGATGAATCCCATCAGGTCCCATGGACTTGTGAATATTCAGCTGATACAACTGGTCCCTTACAATTTCAGTGTCCACAAATGGAAAGTCACCGTTCCCACACTTGTGGTCTTCCAACTCAGAGGACCAGGCAGCCCAAGGTCTATCAGTATTATTAAAAAAAAAAAACAACTAAAAAAAAGCATTGAATGCCTCTGCTTTTTCTTCATCCCTATTTGTCAGGTGACCATCTTCAACAAGTATTGGTCCAATATTTTCCTTAGACCTCCTCTTGCTATTAACATACTTTAAAAAGCCCTTCTTGTTATCTGATGTAACACTGGACAATTTCAACTCTAGTTGTGCTTTGGCCTTTTGTGTCTTTTCCCTGCATATATGAACCACAGCTCTGTATTCTTCCTGCAAAGCCTGGCATTGCTTCCAGAGATCATACAATTTATTTTTCCTCTTGAGCTCCACAAGGAGGTCCTTGTATAGCTAAGCTGGTCTCCTGCCCTGCTTGCTTGACTTAGGACACAGTGGAATTGCCTGTTCCTGTGGTTTTAAAAGGTGGTTCTTAAAAGACTGACCAGCACTCCTGGCCCTCCAAAGCAGATTCCCAGGGTACTCTGCTAAGTAGCTGCCTGAGTAGCTTAAAGTTTGCTTTCCTGAAATCCAGGGTAGCAACCCTGCTGTCCTTTTTTTTCTCAATACACTGAAAATTTTAAACTCGACCATTCCATGATCAATGTGGCCAGGACAGCCACCTACCATCACATCTCCCACGAGTCCTTCTCTATTCACAAACAACAAATCTAGGAGGGCATCTTTCTAGTTGGTTCACTGAGTACCTGTGACAAGAAGTTATCATCTCCTACAAAATTCAAGAATTTCCAAGACCTGCTTGTTACAGCAGTATGATATTCCCAGTCGGTGCCTGGGAAGTTGAAATCTCCCATAAGGACAAAGTCTACAGATCCAGAGATTTTTCCTAGTTGCCTACAGAATAACTCATCAGTACTAACATCCTGGCTTGGTGATCAATAGCAGACACCCGCTATGACATCTCCTTTGTTTTTCATCTCCCTAATCTTCACCCAGAGGCTCTCAACCACATCATCCTGAACTGTAAGGGCCATGCAGTCAGACCTTTTCCTTACATACAGTGCAACTCCTCCACCTCTCCTGCCCTGCCTATCCCTCCTGAACAGCCCATAGCCCTCCATCCTAGCCAATTGTGGGACTCATTCTGCTAAGTCTTACTAATATCAATGATATCATAGCTCTGGGGACTGACCAACGCTTCCATTTCATTCTGTTTGTTTCTCATACTGCTTGTGTTGGTGTACAAGCATTTCAGATATGCTCCTGAGCCCTCCATGCTCCCAGGAGCAATGTAAATGTTCTCACTATGATTGCCACCCTCAGGTCATGCCATGCCAACCCTTGGCTTACCTACTGCAATCCTGTTGGTATCCCCTTCCCCCATCGATTCTAGTTTAAAGCCCTCTCGATCAGCCCTGCCAGCTTACACCCAAAGTCCCATTTTCCTCATTGGAACAGGTGGATCCTGTCAGGCCCCAACATACCTTGCCTCTCAAAGGTTCTTCTATGGTTTAAAACCACAAAGTTTTGGCAGAGTTAAGTTTTTCTTGTATCCCTGTGTTTTGGTTTTTTTCTTGTAGTGGTCTTCTGAGCCCTCAATCTGTGGAACAACTTTGCATCTTGAGCTGAAAAAGCAAATAATGAGAAGTAATTTCCCAGGCTTTCCTTAGTTGATTCCAATAATGGATATTAGTGGAGTTGGTTTTTTGATGCTATACTATATTATTTCTCTCTGAAAATCCATAAATGATAAGGAAAGAAATATTTGAATACTGGATTATCTTTTTTCTGTCCTTTCCCAGTAGCCCGCTTTACATGTACTAAGGCCTTTGTTTGCTATAAAGATTTGTCTTTCAGTCTCTCTACAGAATAAATTATTTTTAAAAAACCCACACAAAATAACTTCCATGTTATTGAATAGAAGAAATGGAGAAAACCTTGACACTTTAGATGTGCACTTTTCTTCCAGCCAAGTATAGTGATCCTGTTAGTTTTCAAATATATCTTCTCCTATGATGAAGTACTTTAAAATATCCCAGGTTTCCTTCATTGAGAGGACTGTCATGAGGAAATCTAGAAATTCAGTTTAGGTTTGTAGCTGTAAATTAAGATTTTCCTTCCTGCCATTCTCCTTTTTTATTCAATTGCCTTACTAATGAATCCTCTTTCTGGAGATCATAGGTCAGGATCTTTCTCACTCTTTTCCAATTTGAATAGTTTAACTGAAGAGATTAAGTCTATAGGAAGGCTACTTAAAACCAGACAGGAAATACTTAATTGTTTCCCTTAGCATGCTGTCTCACAGAGCAGAGGGGAAAATTATTATCTCCAAGTTTTTTTGAAGTGGAAAACCTCCCTGACCAATTGATATTGCAAATTCAAGCACTTAATGCTTTCACGATAATCTTGTTTTGGATTTGGGCAGTCCTTTAAGTCTGTCAGCAAGCAGGGTAGATTGTTTTTCTAATAATGCAGACTATTGCAATTCTATATTGTGACAAAAATGTCACCTAGTGTTTCTTCTTTTCTTAAGCTAACAGTATCTCTGTAATGATAAATGTATAAATATAGTATGTTCTTCTCCCATTAAACTCATTGTAATTATAGTTCTTCAGAAAAATGCTGGAAATGACACTAGGCTTTGTTCATAGAATCATAGAATGGTTTGGGCTGGAAGGGACCTTAAAGATCATCTAGCTCCAACCCCCCTGCCGTGAGCAGGGACACCTTCCACTAGACCAGGTTGCTCAGAGCCTCATCCAACCTGGCCTTAAACGCTTCCAGGGAGGGGGCATCCACAACTTCCTTGGGCAACCTGTTCCAGTGTCTCACCACCCTCACAGTGAAGAATTTCTTTCTAATATCTAATCTAGACCTGCCCTCTTTCAGCTTAAAGCCATTCCCCCTTGTCCTGTCATTAACTGCCCTTATGAAAAGTCCTTCCCCAGCTTTCCTGTAGGCCCCCTTCAGGTACTGGAAGGCCGCTATAGGATCTCATCGGAGCCATCTCTTCTCGAGGCTGAACGGCCCCAACTCTCTCAGCCTGTCCTCGTAGGAGAGGTGCTCCAGCCCTCGGATCATCCTCGTGGCCCTTCTCTGGACTCGTTCTAACTGATCCACGTCTCTCTTGTGTTGGGGGCTCCAGAACTGGACGCAGTGCACCAGGTGGGGCCTTATGAGAGCAGAGTAGAGGGGGAGAATCACCTCCCTCGACCTGCTGGCCACACTTCTCTTGATGCAGCCCAGGATATGGTTGGCCTTCTGGGCTGCAAGTGCACGTTGCTGGTTCATGTTGAACTTCTCGTCTACCACCACTCCCAAGTCCTTCTCTTCGGGGCTGGCCTCAAGCCACTCATCACCCAGCCTGTATTTGTGCTTGAGGTTGCCCCAGCCGAGGTGCAGGACCTTGCATTTGGCCTTGTTGAACTTCATGAGGTTAGTACAGGCCCGCCTCTCAAGCCTGTCAAGGTCCTTCTGGATGGCATCCCGTCCCTCCAACGTGTTAACTGCGCAACTCAGTTTGGTATCGTCGGCAAACTTGCTGAGGGTGCACTCAATCCCCCTGTCCATGTCACTGACAAAATGAATCCACACTCGCCATCATTTCTCAAACAAAGCACTGTTTCAGGCTGATCTAGGTTTTGGGTGTTGGGGTTCCCCCCCCCCCCCTTTTGCTTTATAGTGCATTTGATGTTGTAAATTATCAGGGAGTCAGACCAACATTGCTATTTGTCTTTGAACCACTTATTTACTATCGCTTGGATCCTGCTGCTGGATGATTCTATTTCTAAATGGTCAGGAGTTGCCTTCAACTGAGGACTCTGGATCAGTATTTTCATATGATACTTTTCCAAACAGAAAAGTTATCATACTAACACCAAATATTCAAGTTGGAGGCGAGAGAAGGAAGGAGATATTACTCTTGTAGATTATACTGTCCCCCATCTAGCTTATCATCCAATTTATAGGCTGAGATGGAAAGGAGACCAAGGTACCAAAGCGGTAGCTTTTAGTAATTTATGTTGCAATAGAAATGCTTGCCAAGGAGTAGTAAGATTTTCATGTCACCCAGACTTCACTAAATGTCTGAACTAAACTTCACATTTAAATATATTTGAAACATCATATTGTTATAATTTCATTATAGGACTTCCTTGAAAGATGCAACAAAAGATATACATATAGAGATTTATGTAAACTAGTTTGTATGAGTAAAACAGCAGAGTAATCCAGCAAATATTGCTTGTAAATATTTCTGAAACTTAGAAATGTTCATGAAGAATTAGACAAAAAAGTTGTACTTGAAATAAGTTGTAATAATTCAGAAAATTAAAAGAACCACAAGTCAATAAAAAAATACAACAATTAAGTATAGCTATTCAAAAGTGAGGGGAAAAATAAAATTTACAGCAGTTTGCAAAAATACAGGTGCCAAAGATGCTTTTATTTCACTTGTAGCGTTGTGTGGCTGTGTTGAAAAGAACCTAGTTAATCATTGAATCTACCCTTTCATAACCTGTACATGCTGTTCGCATATGTCAATTGTCTGACTAAAGCTATCTTCCACAAGAGGATGGGGTTGATTTTGCTGCAGCTGGAAGAAGTAATCCTAGTTTCAGTACAGTCTGCTGCCCCCAGTGCTGGCTCTGGTACTTAGCAGACCCCCTCATTTCAGCTCTCTAAATTGGCAGAAATCTTTTCACCTTTTTGTACAGATTACTGAGAGGTACTAATATTTTTGGTGGCACCATGTCCTGGGTTTGGTTAGGATAGAGTTAATTGTTCTCAGGGAACTGGGAGGGGGGGAGCTGGCTGGGCAGCTGGCCTGGGAGGTCAGGGCAAGTGTTCCATACCACCTGACAGTATTCCATACCAGGTGACATCATGCTCAGTGTTTAAACAGGGAAGTTCCAGGAGCAGGGGGGTACTGGGTACTGTAGTTTGTGAGCTTGTCCTGTGTTGAGCCGTTTTTGTTTCATTTTGTTTCGTTTATCACTTTCTTACATTGTATACTCTTTCATTAGTACTGTTGTTGTTGTTTGGTGTTGTTTCTCCCTTACTATTCCAGTAAACTGCTCCTGTCTCAACCCCTGAGCCCAGTTTGTTTATATTTTCTCCTCCCCATACCACCGGAGGGTGGGGGGTGGGGCGGGCAACAACCCTTCCTGGTTAAACCACGTCACACCAGTAGTCATGTGTTCTGAAAAACATGAGATGTTCTAGACTATGCAGTCATACTGGTGTTTGGAAATAATTTTGACTAATATTTTTGAATGTGTATATGGAAGGTTCTGTCACTGTCTCATCTAAATGTCTGTTTAAAACTACTGAAGTTCAAGGCATTTATTTCCGGTACATGTCTTTAGTTACTGACTTCTCACACTGTAGCTATTGGCAGACTTGCGCACCTGAATGCATGCATTTATCCTCATCATGTCACACTGTGTAGATGAAGAATCTATTTCAAGAGATTCCAGGATTTTCAGGCAGAACCGAGTCCTCCATCAGGGAGCAGTTCAGTACCTGACTTATTTGCCCATTGACCTGATTTAGAAGCCTAGACAGAATAGGATTAGTGAGTAGGCACATGTATAAATAATAACTGTGAGGTCGAGGCAGAATCAGAAGCCAGGACTCTACCTTTTGACTGACGGTGGGAACATGGTAATTTTTGTTCCTTTTATCTGATGATGCTTCCTACTTTTTGATACATGGAAGATATACTGCAGTGTAGGCTGATAGCGAGTTTGCTTTCTTGAGAATCTGAAGATAGGAGTTTGACTTGTATTAGGCAAATGAGGGAAATGAATTAAAACTTTTCTACATCCAGCATGACTCTGCTAAAGACTAGGCTGTTTTATGTAGAAGAGGTTATTGCCTCCTCTGTATTTTGAAGCAGAGAAAGTGCCCTCAAACTATGACAAGCTTACTCTGGTAGATAAACTCTGTCAGATAAGCCCCTCTGGGAGGAAAAAAGATGTTTTAGTTTATGGACTCTGGTGCTTAAGAACGTGGGAATAAACTCCTTTGTCTTGTCAACAATGGGATGCTTTAGGATGTCAGAAGCAAAATCCTAACTACCTGGGGAACTTAAATGTCAAAAAAAGAGGCAGTATGGATTTTGCACAGTAGAGCAGCAGAGCAGATATATAGAGACTCATACAGAAGCCACTGAGGCGAAGGGCTCCGGAGCAGGGGATCGCGCCGGGGGACCTCTCCTGAAGCGGCAAAACCGCGGCTAAATCAGCCGAGGCCAAAGCGCTGGCAGTGAGGGTGCCCCAGCCCCCCACCTCCCAGAGCTCCAGCGAGAGCTGCTGACACACGGCAGCTGGTGCGGCGTGGCCGTTGCCGAGGCAACTGTGACCACACCCTTAAGTCAGCCTCAGGAGTCAGCAACGAGTCGCTGTCCACCCAGCACAGGCAGGTAACCAGCGCGTGCGCATCGGCCCGCGGCAGTTGGCGCCGGAAGGGCGCGCCGGAAGGGCGCAGTTCCCCTCCTGGCTCAGGAAGGCTGACACAAGCAGTGGTGATTGCCTTCGCAGAGGGAGACACAGCTATGGTTGCCACTCGGCTGAAAATCATCACCAGGAAGAGTGTGGCAACTCGCATGGAGGTACCATGCGAACATGCAGCTGTCCAGGTCTCCGGCTGCATGGAGTGCCCGAGCCTGTCACTGGAGAGCAGCAGAGACAACACCTGTGTGCGGTGTGACCAGGTGAATGATCTGCTCAGCATGGTGGCAGAGCTGAAAGAAGAAGTGGAAAGGTTAAGGAGTATCAGGGAGTGTGATAGGGAGATCGACTGGTGGAGTCACACCATACGTATCATCCCTGAGGCAAAGGCAGCAGATGGAGACTCCACAAGAAGCAGAGGATCTCTTACCCTCTTGCCACCAGGCCGAAGGAGGGGACCTAAGAGACCAAGGGGAATGGACACAGGTCCCTGCTCGGGGTGACAGGTGAATTCCCTCCAGGCCTCCCTCACCTACCCAGCTGCCCTTACACAACAGGTATGGGGCTCTGGAAATGGAGAGTCCGGCAAATGAAGATGAAAACATAGACGAGGGCCCATCCAGGGGGTTGCCTAAGGTGAGGCAGTCTGCCCCATGCATTCTGACTGCCTCTGTTAAGAAAAAAAGGAGGGCAATTGTCATAGGTGATTCCCTTCTGAGGGGAA
Source organism: Caprimulgus europaeus (assembly GCA_907165065.1). The sequence continues at coordinate 9,434,524 of OU015537.1, forward strand.
CAGAGGGGCCAATATGCCGACCGGACCCATCCCACAGGGAAGTCTGCTGCCTCCCTGGGGCCAGGGTAAGGGATGTCACTAGGAAACTCCCTGGTCTGGTACGGCCCTCTGATTATTATCCACTACTGGTCATGCAGGTTAGAACTGATGAGGTAGCAGAGAGAAGTCCAAAAGCAATCAAAAAGGACTTCTGGGCACTGGGGCGATTGGTTGAAGGATGGGGAGCACAGGTAGTGTTTTCCTCAATCCCCTTAGTGGCAGGAGTGAATACTGAAAGGAACAGGCAAACACACCTGATTAACAGATGGCTCAGAGGCTGGTGCCATCAGCAGAATTGTGGTTTCTTTGATCATGGGGAGGTTTACACAGCACTGGGTCTGCTGGCAGCAGATGGACTTCAGCTGTCTCAAAGGGGGGAAAAGGATTCTCACTCATGAGCTGGCAGGGCTCACTGAGAGGGCTTTAAACTAGGCTTGAAGGGGGAAGGGGATAAAACTAGGCTCAATAGAGATGAGCCCAGGGGCAGTATGCCAATGTTGGGGGTGAAATCTACAGCCCAGCTCAAGTGCATCTACACCAATGCACGCAGCGTGGGCAACAAGCAGGAGGAGCTGGAAGCCATTGTGCAGCAGGGTAGCTATGACATAGTCGCAATCATGGAAACGTGGTGGGATGACTCTCATGACTGGAGTGCTGCAATGGATGGCTATAAGCTCTTCAGGAGGGACAGGCAAGGAAGGAGGGGTGGTGGGGTGGCTCTCTACGTTAGGGAGTGTTTTGATTGTATAGAGCTTGAATTTTGTGATGATGAGGTCAAGTTCTTATGGGTAAGAATGAAGGAGAAGGCCAACAAGGCAGATATCCTGTTGGGAGTCTGTTATAGACCACCCAACCAGAATGTAGAGGCAGATGAAGCGTTCTACAAGCGACTGGCAAAAGTCTCACAATCGCTAGTCTTTTTTCTCGTGGGGGACCTCAACATACCGGACGTCTGCTGGAAATACAACAAAGCAGAGAGGAAACAGTCTAAGGAGGTTCCTGGCATGTGTGGAAGATAACTTCCTGACAGAGCTGGTAAGTGAGCCCACCAGGGGAGGTGCCTCACTTGACCTGCTGTTTACCAACAGATAAGGACTGGTGGGAGATGAGGTGGTTGGAGGCCGTTGTGGGCTAAGCAACAATGAAATTGTAAAGTTCTTGATTGTTGGTGAAGACTGTCCCTGTGTGCCGCGAGACAAACCGGCGGGGAAGACGACCAGCCTGACTGAACAGGGAGCTCTTGCTGGGACTCAGGAAAAAAAGGAGAGTTTACCATCTCTGGAAGAAGGGGCAGGCAACTCAAGAAGAGTACAGGGATCTCGTTAGGTCATGCAGAGAGAAAATTAGAAAGGCAAAGGCCCATCTAGATCTCAATCTGGCCACTGTTGTTAGAGATAACAGAAAGTGGTTTTACAAATACATTAACAACAAAAGGAGCGGCAAGGAGAATCTCCATCCTTTATTGGATTCAGAGGGAAACATTGCCACCAAGGATGAGGAAAAGGCTGAGGTACTTAATGCCTTCTTTGCCTCAGTCTTTAATAGCCAGACCAGTTATCCTCAGGGTATTCATAGAATGGTCAGGGTTGGAAGGGACCTTAAAGATCATCTAGTTCCAACCCCCCTGCCATGAGCAGGGACACCTTCCACTAGACCAGGTTGCTCAGAGCCTCATCCAACCTGGCCTTAAACGCTTCCAGGGAGGGGGCATCCACAACTTCCTTGGGCAACCTGTTCCAGTGTCTCACCACCCTCACAGTGAAGAATTTCTTTCTAATATCTAATCTAGACCTGCCCTCTTTCAGTTTAAAGCCATTCCCCCTTGTCCTGTCATTAACTGCCCTTATGAAAAGTCCCTCCCCAGCTTTCTTGTAGTCCCCCTTCAGGTATTGGAAGGCCGCTATAAGATCTCCCCGGAGCCTTCTCTTTTTCCAGGCTGAACGGCCCCAACTCTCTCAGCCTGTCCTCGTAGGAGAGGTGCTCCAGCCCTCGGATCATCCTTGTGGCCCTCCTCTGGACTTGTTCTAACTGGTCCATGTCTTTCTTGTGTTGAGGGCTCCAGAACTGGACGCAGTACTCCAGGTGGGGCATTACGAGGGCGGAGTAGAGGGGGAGAATCACCTCCCTCGACCTGCTGGCCACACTTCTCTTGATGCAGCCCAGGATATGGTTGGCCTTCTGGGCTGCAAGTGCACATTGCCGGCTCATGTTGAGCTTCTCATCTACTGCCACTCCCAAGCCCTTCTCTTTGTAGCTGGCCTCAAGCCACTCATCACCCAGCCTGTATTTGTGCTTGAGGTTGCCTCAACCGAGGTGCAGGACCTTGCATTTGGCCTTGTTGAACTTCATGAGGTTAGTACAGGCCCGCCTCTCAAGCCTGTCAAGGTCCTTCTGGATGGCATCCCGTCCCTCCAATGTGTTAACTGCGCAACTCAGTTTGGTATCGTCGGCAAACTTGCTGAGGGTGCACTCAATCCCACTGTCCATGTCCCCGACAAAGATATTGAAGAGCACCGGTCCCAATACTGAACCTTGAGGGACACCACTCGTCACCGGTTTCCACTCGGACATTGAGCTGTTGACCACAACTCTTTGAGTGCGACCATCCAGCCAGTTCCTTATCAACCAAGTGATCCATCCATCAAACCCACATGTTTCCAATTTGGAGATAAGGATGCCATGTTGGATGGTTCAGCCCCCTGAGATGGAAGATGAGGATGGAGAACAGAATAAACCCCCCATAATTCAGGAGGAAGCTGTTTATGAACTGCTACAGCACCTGAACACTCACATGTCTGTGGGGCCAGATGGGATCCACCCAAGATTACCGAGGGAGCTGGTGGAGGAACTTGCCAAGCCACTCTCCATCATTTATCAGCAGTCCTGGCTGACAGGGGAGGTCCCAGAAGACTCGAGGCTTGCCAGTATGATGCCCATCTACAAGAAGGCCTGGAAGGAGGATCCAGGGAACTACAGACCTGTCAGCCTGACCTCAGTACTGGGGAAGATCATGGAGCACGCTCACGTGGCATATGCAGGACAACCAGGGAATCAGGCCCAGCCAGCATGGATTCATGAAAGGCAGGTCCTGCTTGACCAACCTGATCTCCTTCTATGATCAGGTGACCCGCCTAGTGGATGAGGGTAAGGCTGTGGATGTTGTCTACCTGGACTTTAACAAGGCCTTAACACTGTCTCCCACAGTGTTCTCCTAAAGAAGCTGGCAGGTCAAGGCTTAGACAGGTGTACTCTTTGCTGGGTAAAAAACTGGCTGTATGCCTGAGCCCAGAGAGTTGTGGTGAACGGAGCTAAATCCAGTTGGCGGCCAGTCACAAGCGGTGTTCCCCAGGGCTTAGTATTGGGATCAGTTCTGTTTAAATATCTTTATCAATTATCTGGATGAGGGGATTGAGTGCGCCCTCAGTGAGTTTGCAGATGACACCAAGCTGGGCAGGAGTGTTGATCTGCTTGAGGGTAGGAAGACTCTGCAAAGGGATCTGGACAGGCTGGATTGATGGGCCAAGGCCAAGTGTATGGAGGTTTAACAAGGCCAAGTGCCAGGCCCTGCACTTGGGTCACAACAACCCCATGCAATGCTACAGGCTTGGGGAAGAGTGGCTGGAGAGCTGCCTAGTGGAAAAGGACCTGGGGGTGTTGGTCGGCAGCTGGCTGAACATGAGCCAGCAGCGTGCCCAGGTGGCCAAGAAGGCAAATAGCATCCTGGCCTGTATCAGAAACAGTGTGGCCAGCAGGAGTAGGGAAGTGACTGTGCCCCTGTACTTGGCACTGGTGAGGCTGCACCTCGAGTACTGTGTTCAGTTTTGGGCCCCTCACTACAAGAAAGACATTTTGATGCTGGAGCGTGTGTAAAAAAGGGCAACGAAGCTGGTGAAGGGCCTGGAGAACAAGTCTTATGAGGAGTGGCTGAGGGAGCTGAGGTTGTTTAGTCTGGAGAAGAAGAGGCTGAGGGGAGACCTTATTGCTCTCTACAACTACCTGAAAGAAGGTTGTAGGGAGATGGGTGTTGGTCTCTTCTCCCAAATAACAGGTGATAGGACAAGAGGGAATGGCCTTAAGTTGCGCCGGGGAGGTTTAGGTTGGATATTAGGAAAAAATTCTTCACTGAAAGGGTTGTCGAGTATTGGAACAGGCTGCCCAGGGAAGTGGTGGAGTCACCATTCCTGGAGGTATTTAAAGGACGTGTAGATGTGGTGCTTGGGGACATGCTTTAGTGGTGAACTTGGCAATGCTAGGTTTACGGTTGGACTAGATGATCGTAATGATCTTTTCCAGCCAAACTATTCTATGAAGTAGTGTGGACAGGAGAGAGTGGGTCTGTAGGGCAAAACAGTATGTGTTGAGATACTGATGTCCATGTTCCAAGGGTTGGTTTTTTGGGGTTTTTTTTTGCTTCAGACCAGATCTAGTCTGATCTCAGGGACTAAATGCCTGTTTGTGGCTAAAATGTATTAAGTGTGGTTTTGGAGTACATCTTTCTGGATATATTTAGTTTCCATTTGCCTTCTTAATTTCATTCTAAAGGAATCCAATTCCTCACTTGAGGATTCTTAGATGCTAATGAATAGTATATTCATAGTAAGCAGGGACAATCAGGAGGTTCACTTCAAAAGTGTGCTCCTGAATGTAACTTAGGTCCAGAGGGATACTCTGGACAGTGATTTCAAGTGGGAGTTTTGCCATGCTGTGGTGGTTTAACCACAGAGGCTCACTCACCACCCCACTCCCCTCCTCCGGTGGGATGGGGAGGAGAGAATATAAACGGGGCTCACGGGTCGAGACACGAGCAGTTTACTAGAATGGTAAGGAAGAGAGGAAAAAACACCAAACAACAATACTAAAGAAAGAATATACAACACAAGTGATAGACAGAAACAAACGGCTCACCACTCAATCCTGCTCCCAAACCGCGCTACCTGGTACCCTCTCCCCTTTCCCAGAACTTCACTGTTTAAATACTGAGCATGACGTCACATGGTATGGAATACCTGCTTTGGGCCCTTTGGGTCTGCTGCCCTGGCTGCTCCCCTCCCAGTTCCCTGCGAACAATTAACTCTATCCTAACCAAACCCAGGACATATGCCTACAGACTGAGAAAGCCAAGCATTCATTTACAGTTGGACTCAATGATCTTTTTCAAGCTAAATGATTCTATGATTCTGTGATTTTTCAGAGCTGCTAAGTGCAGCTCAAGTGGCAAAAGGCTATGTTTGCTAGACGTCTCTAAATAGTTTTTTATGTACACAGGATAAAAACTTGGTCCTAGTGATTGAATACTACTTTTCAGAAAGGTGGATGAACTGGCATTTCACTTCAGGAACTTTCCTTCCTTGTTAGTGCTGGGTGATAATGAAATATTAATCCTTTAAATAGATCAATTTAGGTTTAGAGACATCTCTTAATTACGTCTGATTCTCATGAAGAATATGAGCTGTGTATTCTCTTTTTTTCTGTATATCTGTGTCAGTAATAACGTAAAAATCATTAGTCAGTTAGGTGAAAACAATTTGAATGTTTTGTGCTCTTTATGGTATTTCTGTATTTTAAATTGTCTAAGCCATTGATGGTGTGTCACTTGTCTGCTGTCTTGCTTTCCACGTTAGACTGTAGAAAGTTTATATGGTAACCTAATTAATTGATTAGGCCAGTTTTTATTCTTTGATTAGGCAATGTAAAAACTATTCAGTTATTTGTCTTTGTTGACATCTAAATTACCAGTCTTTTTTTGTTTGATTTGACTTTCTTTTGGGTAATGTTTATAACTACTGTCAATTCACATCACTGAATTCAAGGAAAGCATCAGTGAAGTAGGCTGTGGTGGTTTTAGCCTGTCTGTCAGCCAAACACCAAACAGCTGCTCGCTCACCCTACCCTGTCCGGAAAATGGAGGGGGAGAATCAGAAGGGTAAAAGTGAGAACTTGTGGATTGAGATAAAAACAATTAAATAATTTATATAAAATTTAAATTAAAATAATTATAATAACAGTAATAATGGAATATATAAATGAGTGATGCATAGTGCAATTGTTCGCTGTCGACTGATGCCCAGCCTGTCCCCTGGCTAGCGATCCCAGAGCAGGGACTTTAAACTGAAACTGCAATCCCCCAAAGAGAGAGAGCCCGAGAGATCCCCCAGCTTTCTGGCCCACCCTCATTTATATACTGTACATGACGTTATATGATATGGAATATCCCATTGGCATATTCAAATGCCAATTTGGGTTTGCTAATTTTACTATGCCCCCTCAGTCCTTTTCACCTGCAAACTAGCAAAACACCAGGAGATGGAAATTGCTTCGTCTTCCAGTGACAATTGCTCCAGTGACAGAACAAGGGGTAATGGCTTTAAACTGGAAGAGGGTAGGTTTAGATGAGATATTAGGAAGAAATTATTTCCTGTGAGGGTGGTCAGACACTGGAACAGGTTGCCCAAGGAAGTTGTGGATGCCCCCTTCCTGGAAGTGTTTAAAGCCAGGTTGGATGAGGCTTTGAGCAACCTGGTCTAGTGGAAGGTGTCCCTGCTCATGGCAGGGGGTTTGGAACTAGATGATCTTTAAGGTCCCTTCCAACCCAAACCATTCTATGACTCTATGAATTGAAAACATTAGTATGTTATCAATGTTCTTATAACAAATCCCATAATGAAACCAAAACACGACACTATTCTGCTACTAAGAAAAAAAATAGCTCTATCCTAGTGAAACCAGGACATAGGTGATGATGAGAATTAATGTTTCTGGTGTTTTTAAAACTAAGAAAGCAAGCTGAGAAAACTGCAATCAAAAATTTCGGGCTATCTTTTTGTCAGGAAGAAAGAAAAGACAGCTCCCCTCCTGCTTCTCTTTGCATGTGCAGGTATATTCACACAGCCTTTAAATTCACTTTATATGTAGCTGCACAACAGTATTCTTAGAATGAGAGGTTTGAAGTTTGCTTTCCCATGTGTCAGTTCTAAGTCTACCAAAATTATCCTGATTTCTGATTTTTTCCTACACTTAAACTGGGCCAGGTGTCTTTAACTTGATTTACAGTTATCTTTTACACGTTTCTCAGAAGTGCTTTACAAAGGTTATTGGTCGCCAATAAAAGTGGAAAAGGAACAGTTTAAGTTAATAAAGAGATGGGAAGCTTTTGGTCAGATAGATGATAGAATAGGTTTAGAGCGTTAGAGAAGTGTGTCTCAGAAAATATCCTAAACTAATCAGAAGGGGAAAAAAAAATCTTAGTTGAGTTTTAAGGGAGTGGACTATTACACTAATGTTATAAGAGTCAAATACTCTCCTAATTGTTGTCTTCTGTGTTAATGACAGCAAAAGGCTCCCATCCTTAGGTACACTATAGAACATTGCTATAGGTCATGTATTATTTTTAAATAATAAGAAAAATAGTTTTTTATTAGGTGAGATGAAGACAAAGCAAAATGGGTGAAAACTGAGACAAGATTGGATTTGGACCTATGAAATTAGCTACCTGAATTCACAGGACATGGAAATATAAAACATGATCTTTCTTGTTGATCGTTCTCCAACTTCATGGATCAAGAGAATCTCAGACAATTTTTCTCTTATGGCTTCAAAGAAAATTAATAAATATCTCCTGAATGTAATTAGAAAGATGATAATTTCAAGTAAACAAATAATAGTGTAATTGCATTGTGCATTGGTTTCTAACTAAGATTGACAGTAAAATTTATGATAGTAAATATGAATAAATGCATCTTTTTATGTTAGCAATCCTTCCTAGCAAAAGCCAAGATAACATTATCCTTTAATAACATCTCCTTCCCTGTATCGGGTTTACATTATATCCTGATTTTGTCTGGGATAGAGCTAATTTTCTTCTTAGTAGCTAGAATAGCTCTGTTTTTTGGATTCAGTATGGGATTTGGTATGAGAAGAATGTTGATAACATGCTGATGTTTTTGGTTGTTGCTAAGAAATTGAGGACTTTTCAACTTATGTTTTGCTAGTGTGCAGGTGCAGAAGCAGCTGTGTGTGTGGAGGGAGTATAGCCAGAGCAATGGATCCAAATGGGCATTTGGATATGCCAGTGATATATTCTATATCATACGATGTCATGCTCAGTATATAAATGAGCGCTGGCTAGAAAGCTCACTCCCTCTTCTGGGATTGTGGTTTTGGGATTTTCTCTCCTCTGGGATTGCTAGCTGCGAACAGGCTGGCATTGGTTGGTGGGTGGTGAACAATTACACTGTGCATCACTCATTTGTATATTCTAATATTACTATTATTATAATTATTATAATTATTTTTAAAATTGTATGTCAATTATTAAATTTATTTTATCTCTATCTAGAAGTCTTCTTACCTTTACCCCTATAATTCTCTACCCTGTTCTCCAGGGAGAGGGAGGGCGAGTGAGCAGTTGCATGGTGTTTGTATGCCAGCGGGATTAAACCACAACACGTGGCAGGATGAGGGGACTACAGGTGTGGCTTCTGTGACAATTCACCAGAAGCTGCTCCCATGTTGGGCAGAGCCATTTTCAGATGACTCCAAGATGGACCTGCTGCTGGACAAAGCTGAGAAAATCAACGATGGTGGTAGCGCCTCTGTGATAACATATTTAAGAAAGGGTAAAAAATTCTGCGCAACAACAGCTGAGAGAGAGAAGTGAGAAAATGTAAGAAACAATCCTGCAGACACCAAGGTCAATGAAGAAAGAAGGGGAGGAGGTGTTCCAGGTGCCAGAGTAGAGACTCCCCTGCAGCCTGTGGAGAACAACGGTGGAGCAGATATCCACTCTGCAGCCTGTAGAGGATCCCACACAGGAGTAGGTGTATATACCCTGAAGGAAGCTGCAGCCTATGGAGAGCCCACGCTGCAGCAGGCTCCTGGCAGGAACCGTAGCCTGTGGAGAGGGACCCACGCAGGAGCAGTCCGTTCTTGAAGGAAATGGGCCCATGCTGGAGCAGTTCCTGAAGGACTGTATCCTGTTGGAGTTACCCCATGCTGGAGAAGGGGAACAGCGTGAGGAAGGAACAGCAGAGAGGAAGTATTATGAACTGACTGCAACCCCCATTCCCTTGGGCTGCTCAGGGTGAGGGGGGAGGAGGTAGAAGAGTTAGGAGTGAAGTTGAGCCTGGGAAGAAGGGAGAGGTGAGAGTAAAGTGTTTTTAGTTTTGTTCTTATTTCTCACTATCCTACTCTGTTACAATTAATTTGCAATAAATTAATTTCCCCAAGTTGAGTCTGTTTTGCCTGTGACAGTAACTGATAAGTGATCTCCTGTCCTTATATTAACCCACGAGCCTTTTGTTGTATTTTCTCCCCCTGTTCTGTTGATGTGAGGGAGTGAGAGAGCAGCTTGGTGGGCACCTGGTGGCCAACCAAGGCCAACCAACCACAGACGTTTGTGGTGCCCAACATGGGGCTCTCGAGGAATTAGAGATAAGGATAGTAATTGAGAGAGGTAACAGGCAAAACATGGACCGAACATTGCTAGAGAGCAGAACAATTGTGGGAATTTTTGTTCTTGTAATTGTGAAGGAATGAGAGGTGGAGCGTCTATAAAATGTCCACCTTTGTCAATGTTGTGATGACTTTGGTGTGGGGATATCTTTTTGTTGATATAAGTGAAGTTTGTGAAGATTGCATGATGAATGTAATCTCCCTGTTCTATTTCAACCCATGAGCTTTTCTATTGCTATTTCCTCTCCCCGTCCGTTTGAGGAGAGGGAGTGATAGAGAGGCTAAAAACATAACTTTTTGATAAATTGTAGTCTCTAAATCAGATAAAATGGATTTAGAGGCTACAGTTTAAGTGATATTTGAACATATGAAAGCATCTTGTGGAAAACAAACTCTGGAAAGTACAACAGAAGTTAAGAATGTTTTCTTTGTTCACAGGACACAGACAGAAATTACAGAAAATGGATTATAATGACTGAAAAAATAGCCTAGCCCTTTTAGATGTATAAAAAAGTAACAGCATAACAATACTGTTGCCCTAAAAGCCTTCAATCTTTTATAATAAAAGTCTCCTTGAAAACTATCATTTTTCAACACAAGGAAAAATATCAGTATAAACACTACTCCTTTCACTAACTTCATGATTTCTGATTAACAGACTCCCCATATGGCTTTGGATGTCATTTTGCAGAATTTACAATTTAGAGATTCCCATTCACCACCAAAGAATGAAGTGGCACCTCCACTGACTGCGTGCCATTCAGACAGAGCTCCTTCAATACAAACCCACACTCAGCTGTTCAGTGTCCCCCTGAAGATCTTTGAACCATGTAAGTGATCAGAAGAGAGCTTCAGACCATTATCAATAATAATAAAAAACCACTTTGTGGTGGTTTCACTTGGCTAGCAGCCAAACACAGCCATTTGCTCACTCCCCACACACACAAGGAAGAGGGGAGAGAATTGGGGGGCAAGGGTAAGGAGACTCGTAGGTTGAGATAAAAACTATTTAATAATTGAAATTAAATAAAACTTAAAATAATAATGATATTAGTCCTCTCTCCTCCCTTAGATCTTGCACTTGTAGACTAACAAAACACAAAGTCCTTCAACTTCCAGTGACAAAATGAAAACACTGGTACATTATCAATGTTTTTCTCATAACAAAACCCATGCTGAAACCAAAACAGGGCTGTTCTAGCTACTAAAAAGAAACCTAGCTCTGTCTCAGCTAAAAATCAGGACACACTTCATGATCTCCTGTTACAAATTTTAATGATTACAGTAGTACAGCAAATATACAGTCACACTTGAAAAAGTTAAGTTACAGAATAGCTTGGAAAAATAAATTAAGAAAAGTGATAATGACCTCAGGAAAGGTTAATCATAGAAATCTTATTAAGGATTTTATTCTTACATCCTTATTCTAAGTAGTCCCAACAGATTACTGCAAACTATGGCATTATTAACATGAATAAAGGTAGAAAATCTTTATTCAAAAAAAGAGATGAAGAGAATATATTGCAAGGGTTTTTTAAAAATTTATTTAAAAATAAATGCTTTAGAAAAAGTTCTACACATCACTTAATAACCGAAGTGCGGGAACTCGATGCCACATGATCAATATGATCAAGCAAGAAGCCATTTATTTGTGCTAATACAGTTATATTTATACCCCAAAACTAATGAAATCACCCACACCCGTATAACATGTTATTGGCTCTTCACTCACAGCACGAGCAGTTCACATGCCCCTAATTGGCTGATGGACTTTGCGTGCATCCCTTCCTGTGTGCTTGCCAGGGTACACCTTTTGGATACATTCCAAGGTTCCTTTCTCATAACTTGTCGACTCAGGTGCTTCTCGTATCTCCAGACACGTATCCCTTCAGTTCCCACAGTTCTCTCAGGGTATACCAATACACGTTCCCACACTCCCCACACCTAAGTATCTAAATAGCTTTTTAAAATGGGAAGGAAGAGTCCAAGAACCAAGTTCCCATGGTGTGAATAGTTACCACATATCAGCTGCTCCACATGAATTTTTTTTCATGTGTACCTTAGTTATGTACAAATACCAAGCTTTATATGTTAATCTATTACCTCTCTTTCATTTCACTAAATTCTACTGGATTCAGAAGTTAATAAGATCAAACATGTTTAAATGCTGTCCAGAAAAGTGACTTCATCTTTGTTATAGCATACGAACAAATTAAGTCAAATTTATTTTGAGTTCACTCTAATTTTCTAGTAACCCCTATATTTTTTAAACTAAACTATCAACTGAAAAGAGTAGAACACAATTTTTTCACTAATTCCCTATATTTAGTCTAATGTAGCTCTACTGTTACAAGTTTATTATTAACCTGTTCTAATAATTTCTATTCGAGAAACAGTTCTTTGCAAGATATCATAGAATGGTTAAGGTTGGAAGAGACCTTAAAGATCATCTAGCTCCAACCCCCCTGCCGTGAGCAGGGACACCTTCCACTAGACCAGGTTGCTCAGAGCCTCATCCAACCTGGCCTTAAACACTTCCAGGGAGGGGGCATCCACAACTTCCTTGGGCAACCTGTTCCAGTGTCTCACCACCCTCACAGGAAAGAATCTCTTCCTAATGTCTAATCTCCCCTCTTCCTGTTTAAAAACTACCCCTCATCCTATCACTACCTGCCCTTGTAAAAAGTCCCTCCCCAGCCTTCCTCTAGGTCCCCTTTCAGGTACTGGAAGGCTGCTATAAGGTCTCCCCAGAGCCTTTGGGGAGCCTCCAGGCTAAACAGCCCCAACTCTCTCAGCCTGTCCTTGTAGGAACTCCAGCCCTCTGATCATCCTCATGGCTCTCCTCTGGACTCGCTTCAATAGGTACATGTCCTTCTTATGTTGGGGGCCCCAGAACTAGACACAGTACTCCAGGTGGGTTCTCATGAGAGCAGAGTAGAGGGACAGAATCACCTCCCTTGACCTGCTGGCCACACTTCTGATGCAGCCCAGGATATGGTTGGCCTTCTGGGCTGCAAGTGCACATTGCCGGCTCATGTTGAGCTTCTCGTCCACCACCACTCCCAAGTCCTTCTCTTTGGGGCTGTCCTCAAGCCACTCATTGCCCAGTCTGTACTTGTGCTTCGGGTTGCCCCGACCCAGATGCAGGACCTTGCATTTGGCCTTGTTGAACTTCATGAGGTATGCACGGGCCCACCTCTCAAGCCTGTCAAGGTCTTTGTGGATTGCATCCCGTCCCTCCAGCACGTCGACTGAACCACACAGCTTGGTGGTGTTGGCAAACTTGCTGAGGGTGCAACCAATCCCACTGTCCATGTTGCCAAAAAAGATGTTAAACAGTGCTGGTCTCAATACTGACCCCTGAGGGACGCCATATAACAAAATTATTGTATTGGGTTTGCATGGCAAGGTTTTTGGTAGCAGTGGGGGAGGGGACATGGGGTGGCTTCTGTGAGAGAAGCTGCCAGAAGCTTCCCCCATGTCCGACCCGACACAGCCAATGCCAGCCGGCTACAAGAAGGGACCCGCCGCTGGCCAAGGCCGAGCCAATCAGTAACGCCTCTGTGATAACATAATTAAGAAAAAAAAAAAGGAAGGGAGAAAAAAAAAAGCTGCACACTTTGCAGCGAGAGAGAGAGGAGTGAGAAGATGTAAGAGAAACAACTCCGCAGACACCAAGGTCAGTGAAGAAGGAGGGGGAGGGAATGGGCTCCAGGCGCCGGAGCAGAGATTCCCCCCCCAAGAGGTGGTGAAAGACCAGGGTGAAGCGGGCTGTCCCCCTGCAGCCCCTGGAGGTCCATGGTGGTGCAGATGACCACCTGTAGCCCATGGAGGACCCCACGCCGGAGCAGGTGGATGCCGAAGGAGGCTGTGACCCCGCAGGAAGCCCGCGCTGGAGCAGGTTCCTGTCAGGACCTGTAGCCCGTGGAGAGAGGAGCCCACGCCGGAGCAGGTTTGCTGGCAGGACTTGTGACCCCGTGGGGGACCTGCGCTGGAGCAGTCCCTTCCTGAAGGACTGCACACCATGGAATGGACCCAGACTGGAGCAGCTCGTGAAGAGCTGTCAGTCATGGGAAGGACTCACGTTGGAGCAGTTGGTGGAGGACTGTCTCCCGTGAGAGGGAACCCACGCTGGTGCGGGGGAAGGAGACCTCCCCCTGAGGAGGAAGCAGCGGCAGAAACACCGTGTGATGAACTGACCCTAACCCCATTCCCTGTCCCCCTGTGCTGCTGGGGGGAGGAGGTGGAAAATCGGGAAAGAGATTAAGCCTGGGAAGAAGGGAGGGGTGGGGGAGGTGTTTTAAGATTTGGTTTTACTTCTCATTCTCCTCTGATTTTGATTTGTAATAAAGTAAATTTGTTTTTTTTCCCCCAAGTCGAGTCTGTTTTGCCCGTGCCAGTAATTGCTGAGTGATCTCTCTCCGTCCTTATCTCCACCCACGAGCTTTTCGTTATAATTTTCTCCCCCTGCCCATTTGAGGAGGGGGAGTGATAGAGTGGGCTTTGGTGGGCATCCGGTCTCTAGCCAGGGTCAACCCACCACAATTATATATACAGGTCCTGCTCCTATTCGTTTCCAATTTAGTGGTGAAACATCCATTTACCTGAAGGAGAACAGATTTGAGCCCAGTGTAGTTAAGTCAGCTATATGTGAATCATCACTTCTCAGATAGTTCCTGTGGTGGGTTGACCTTGGCTGGCCACCAGGTGCCCACCAAGCCTCTCTATCACTCCCTCTCCTCAAACGGACGGGGAGAGGAAATAGCAATAGAAAAGCTCATGGGTTGAAATAGAACAGGGAGATTACATTCATCATGCAATCTTCACAAACTTCACTTATATCAACAAAAAGATATCCCCACACCAAAGTCATCACAACATTGACAAAGGTGGACATTTTATAGACGCTCCACCTCTCATTCCTTCACAATTACAAGAACAAAAATTCCCACAATTGTTCTGCTCTCTAGCAATGTTCGGTCCATGTTTTGCCTGTTACCTCTCTCAATTACTATCCTTATCTCTAATTCCTCGAGAGCCCCATGTTGGGCACCACAAACGTCTGTGGTTGGTTGGCCTTGGTTGGCCACCAGGTGCCCACCAAGCTGCTCTCTCACTCCCTCACATCAACAGAACAGGGGGAGAAAATACAACAAAAGGCTCGTGGGTTAATATAAGGACAGGAGATCACTTATCAGTTACTGTCACAGGCAAAACAGACTCAACTTGGGGAAATTAATTTATTGCAAATTAATTGTAACAGAGTAGGATAGTGAGAAATAAGAACAAAACTAAAAACACTTTACTCTCACCTCTCCCTTCTTCCCAGGCTCAACTTCACTCCTAACTCTTCTACCTCCTCCCCCCTCACCCTGAGCAGCCCAAGGGAATGGGGGTTGCAGTCAGTTCATAATACTTCCTCTCTGCTGTTCCTTCCTCACGCTGTTCCCCTTCTCCAGCATGGGGTAACTCCAACAGGATACAGTCCTTCAGGAACTGCTCCAGCATGGGCCCATTTCCTTCAAGAACGGACTGCTCCTGCGTGGGTCCCTCTCCACAGGCTACGGTTCCTGCCAGGAGCCTGCTGCAGCGTGGGCTCTCCATAGGCTGCAGCTTCCTTCAGGGTATATACACCTACTCCTGTGTGGGATCCTCTACAGGCTGCAGAGTGGATATCTGCTCCACCGTTGTTCTCCACAGGCTGCAGGGGAGTCTCTACTCTGGCACCTGGAACACCTCCTCCCCTTCTTTCTTCATTGACCTTGGTGTCTGCAGGATTGTTTCTTACATTTTCTCACTTCTCTCTCTCAGCTGTTGTTGCGCAGAATTTTTTACCCTTTCTTAAATATGTTATCACAGAGGCGCTACCACCATCGTTGATTTTCTCAGCTTTGTCCAGCAGCAGGTCCATCTTGGAGTCATCTGAAAATGGCTCTGCCCAACATGGGAGCAGCTTCTGGTGAATTGTCACAGAAGCCACACCTGTAGTCCCCTCATCCTGCCACGTGTTGTGGTTTAATCCCGCTGGCATACAAACACCATGCAACTGCTCACTCGCCCTCCCTCTCCCTGGAGAACAGGGTAGAGAATTATAGGGGTAAAGGTAAGAAGACTTCTAGATAGAGATAAAATAAATTTAATAATTGACATACAATTTTAAAAATAATTATAATAATTATAATAATAGTAATATTAGAATATACAAATGAGTGATGCACAGTGTAATTGTTCACCACCCACCAACCAATGCCAGCCTGTTCGCAGCTAGCAATCCCAGAGGAGAGAAAATCCCAAAACCACAATCCCAGAAGAGGGAGTGAGCTTTCTAGCCAGCGCTCATTTATATACTGAGCATGACATCGTATGATATAGAATATATCACTGGCATATCCAAATGCCCATTTGGATCCATTGCTCTGGCTATACTCCCTCCACACACACAGCTGCTTCTGCACCTGCACACTAGCAAAACATAAGTTGAAAAGTCCTCAATTTCTTAGCAACAACCAAAAACATCAGCATGTTATCAACATTCTTCTCATACCAAATCCCATACTGAATCCAAAAAACAGAGCTATTCTAGCTACTAAGAAGAAAATTAGCTCTATCCCAGACAAAATCAGGATATAATGTAAACCCGATACAGGGAAGGAGATGTTATTAAAGGATAATGTTATCTTGGCTTTTGCTAGGAAGGATTGCTAACATAAAAAGATGCATTTATTCATATTTACTATCATAAATTTTACTGTCAATCTTAGTTAGAAACCAATGCACAATGCAATTACACTATTATTTGTTTACTTGAAATTATCATCTTTCTAATTACATTCAGGAGATATTTATTAATTTTCTTTGAAGCCATAAGAGAAAAATTGTCTGAGATTCTCTTGATCCATGAAGTTGGAGAACGATCAACAAGAAAGATCATGTTTTATATTTCCATGTCCTGTGAATTCAGGTAGCTAATTTCATAGGTCCAAATCCAATCTTGTCTCAGTTTTCACCCATTTTGCTTTGTCTTCATCTCACCTAATAAAAAACTATTTTTCTTATTATTTAAAAATAATACATGACCTATAGCAATGTTCTATAGTGTACCTAAGGATGGGAGCCTTTTGCTGTCATTAACACAGAAGACAACAATTAGGAGAGTATTTGACTCTTATAACATTAGTGTAATAGTCCACTCCCTTAAAACTCAACTAAGATTTTTTTTTCCCCTTCTGATTAGTTTAGGATATTTTCTGAGACACACTTCTCTAACGCTCTAAACCTATTCTATCATCTATCTGACCAAAAGCTTCCCATCTCTTTATTAACTTAAACTGTTCCTTTTCCACTTTTATTGGCGACCAATAACCTTTGTAAAGCACTTCTGAGAAACGTGTAAAAGATAACTGTAAATCAAGTTAAAGACACCTGGCCCAGTTTAAGTGTAGGAAAAAATCAGAAATCAGGATAATTTTGGTAGACTTAGAACTGACACATGGGAAAGCAAACTTCAAACCTCTCATTCTAAGAATACTGTTGTGCAGCTACATATAAAGTGAATTTAAAGGCTGTGTGAATATACCTGCACATGCAAAGAGAAGCAGGAGGGGAGCTGTCTTTTCTTTCTTCCTGACAAAAAGATAGCCCGAAATTTTTGATTGCAGTTTTCTCAGCTTGCTTTCTTAGTTTTAAAAACACCAGAAACATTAATTCTCATCATCACCTATGTCCTGGTTTCACTAGGATAGAGCTATTTTTTTTCTTAGTAGCAGAATAGTGTCGTGTTTTGGTTTCATTATGGGATTTGTTATAAGAACATTGATAACATACTAATGTTTTCAATTCATAGAGTCATAGAATGGTTTGGGTTGGAAGGGACCTTAAAGATCATCTAGTTCCAAACCCCCTGCCATGAGCAGGGACACCTTCCACTAGACCAGGTTGCTCAAAGCCTCATCCAACCTGGCTTTAAACACTTCCAGGAAGGGGGCATCCACAACTTCCTTGGGCAACCTGTTCCAGTGTCTGACCACCCTCACAGGAAATAATTTCTTCCTAATATCTCATCTAAACCTACCCTCTTCCAGTTTAAAGCCATTACCCCTTGTTCTGTCACTGGAGCAATTGTCACTGGAAGACGAAGCAATTTCCATCTCCTGGTGTTTTGCTAGTTTGCAGGTGAAAAGGACTGAGGGGGCATAGTAAAATTAGCAAACCCAAATTGGCATTTGAATATGCCAATGGGATATTCCATATCATATAACGTCATGTACAGTATATAAATGAGGGTGGGCCAGAAAGCTGGGGGATCTCTCGGGCTCTCTCTCTTTGGGGGATTGCAGTTTCAGTTTAAAGTCCCTGCTCTGGGATCGCTAGCCAGGGGACAGGCTGGGCATCAGTCGACAGCGAACAATTGCACTATGCATCACTCATTTATATATTCCATTATTACTGTTATTATAATTATTTTAATTTAAATTTTATATAAATTATTTAATTGTTTTTATCTCAATCCACAAGTTCTCACTTTTACCCTTCTGATTCTCCCCCTCCATTTTCCGGACAGGGTAGGGTGAGCGAGCAGCTGTTTGGTGTTTGGCTGACAGACAGGCTAAAACCACCACAGCCTACTTCACTGATGCTTTCCTTGAATTCAGTGATGTGAATTGACAGTAGTTATAAACATTACCCAAAAGAAAGTCAAATCAAACAAAAAAAGACTGGTAATTTAGATGTCAACAAAGACAAATAACTGAATAGTTTTTACATTGCCTAATCAAAGAATAAAAACTGGCCTAATCAATTAATTAGGTTACCATATAAACTTTCTACAGTCTAACGTGGAAAGCAAGACAGCAGACAAGTGACACACCATCAATGGCTTAGACAATTTAAAATACAGAAATACCATAAAGAGCACAAAACATTCAAATTGTTTTCACCTAACTGACTAATGATTTTTACGTTATTACTGACACAGATATACAGAAAAAAAGAGAATACACAGCTCATATTCTTCATGAGAATCAGACGTAATTAAGAGATGTCTCTAAACCTAAATTGATCTATTTAAAGGATTAATATTTCATTATCACCCAGCACTAACAAGGAAGGAAAGTTCCTGAAGTGAAATGCCAGTTCATCCACCTTTCTGAAAAGTAGTATTCAATCACTAGGACCAAGTTTTTATCCTGTGTACATAAAAAACTATTTAGAGACGTCTAGCAAACATAGCCTTTTGCCACTTGAGCTGCACTTAGCAGCTCTGAAAAATCACAGAATCATAGAATCATTTAGCTTGAAAAAGATCATTGAGTCCAACTGTAAATGAATGCTTGGCTTTCTCAGTCTGTAGGCATATGTCCTGGGTTTGGTTAGGATAGAGTTAATTGTTCGCAGGGAACTGGGAGGGGAGCAGCCAGGGCAGCAGACCCAAAGGGCCCAAAGCAGGTATTCCATACCATGTGACGTCATGCTCAGTATTTAAACAGTGAAGTTCTGGGAAAGGGGAGAGGGTACCAGGTAGCGCGGTTTGGGAGCAGGATTGAGTGGTGAGCCGTTTGTTTCTGTCTATCACTTGTGTTGTATATTCTTTCTTTAGTATTGTTGTTTGGTGTTTTTTCCTCTCTTCCTTACCATTCTAGTAAACTGCTCGTGTCTCGACCCGTGAGCCCCGTTTATATTCTCTCCTCCCCATCCCACCGGAGGAGGGGAGTGGGGTGGTGAGTGAGCCTCTGTGGTTAAACCACCACAGCATGGCAAAACTCCCACTTGAAATCACTGTCCAGAGTATCCCTCTGGACCTAAGTTACATTCAGGAGCACACTTTTGAAGTGAACCTCCTGATTGTCCCTGCTTACTATGAATATACTATTCATTAGCATCTAAGAATCCTCAAGTGAGGAATTGGATTCCTTTAGAATGAAATTAAGAAGGCAAATGGAAACTAAATATATCCAGAAAGATGTACTCCAAAACCACACTTAATACATTTTAGCCACAAACAGGCATTTAGTCCCTGAGATCAGACTAGATCTGGTCTGAAGCAAAAAAAAACCCCAAAAAACCAACCCTTGGAACATGGACATCAGTATCTCAACACATACTGTTTTGCCCTACAGACCCACTCTCTCCTGTCCACACTACTTCATAGAATAGTTTGGCTGGAAAAGATCATTACGATCATCTAGTCCAACCGTAAACCTAGCATTGCCAAGTTCACCACTAAAGCATGTCCCCAAGCACCACATCTACACGTCCTTTAAATACCTCCAGGAATGGTGACTCCACCACTTCCCTGGGCAGCCTGTTCCAATACTCGACAACCCTTTCAGTGAAGAATTTTTTCCTAATATCCAACCTAAACCTCCCCGGCGCAACTTAAGGCCATTCCCTCTTGTCCTATCACCTGTTATTTGGGAGAAGAGACCAACACCCATCTCCCTACAACCTTCTTTCAGGTAGTTGTAGAGAGCAATAAGGTCTCCCCTCAGCCTCTTCTTCTCCAGACTAAACAACCTCAGCTCCCTCAGCCACTCCTCATAAGACTTGTTCTCCAGGCCCTTCACCAGCTTCGTTGCCCTTTTTTACACACGCTCCAGCATCAAAATGTCTTTCTTGTAGTGAGGGGCCCAAAACTGAACACAGTACTCGAGGTGCAGCCTCACCAGTGCCAAGTACAGGGGCACAGTCACTTCCCTACTCCTGCTGGCCACACTGTTTCTGATACAGGCCAGGATGCTATTTGCCTTCTTGGCCACCTGGGCACGCTGCTGGCTCATGTTCAGCCAGCTGCCGACCAACACCCCCAGGTCCTTTTCCACTAGGCAGCTCTCCAGCCACTCTTCCCCAAGCCTGTAGCATTGCATGGGGTTGTTGTGACCCAAGTGCAGGGCCTGGCACTTGGCCTTGTTAAACCTCCATACACTTGGCCTTGGCCCATCAATCCAGCCTGTCCAGATCCCTTTGCAGAGTCTTCCTACCCTCAAGCAGATCAACACTCCTGCCCAGCTTGGTGTCATCTGCAAACTCACTGAGGGCGCACTCAATCCCCTCATCCAGATAATTGATAAAGATATTTAAACAGAACTGATCCCAATACTAAGCCCTGGGGAACACCGCTTGTGACTGGCCGCCAACTGGATTTAGCTCCGTTCACCACAACTCTCTGGGCTCAGGCATACAGCCAGTTTTTTACCCAGCAAAGAGTACACCTGTCTAAGCCTTGACCTGCCAGCTTCTTTAGGAGAACACTGTGGGAGACAGTGTTAAGGCCTTGTTAAAGTCCAGGTAGACAACATCCACAGCCTTACCCTCATCCACTAGGCGGGTCACCTGATCATAGAAGGAGATCAGGTTGGTCAAGCAGGACCTGCCTTTCATGAATCCATGCTGGCTGGGCCTGATTCCCTGGTTGTCCTGCATATGCCACGTGAGCGTGCTCCATGATCTTCCCCAGTACTGAGGTCAGGCTGACAGGTCTGTAGTTCCCTGGATCCTCCTTCCAGGCCTTCTTGTAGATGGGCATCATACTGGCAAGCCTCGAGTCTTCTGGGACCTCCCCTGTCAGCCAGGACTGCTGATAAATGATGGAGAGTGGCTTGGCAAGTTCCTCCACCAGCTCCCTCGGTAATCTTGGGTGGATCCCATCTGGCCCCACAGACATGTGAGTGTTCAGGTGCTGTAGCAGTTCATAAACAGCTTCCTCCTGAATTATGGGGGGTTTATTCTGTTCTCCATCCTCATCTTCCATCTCAGGGGGCTGAACCATCCAACATGGCATCCTTATCTCCAAATTGGAAACATGTGGGTTTGATGGATGGATCACTTGGTTGATAAGGAACTGGCTGGATGGTCGCACTCAAAGAGTTGTGGTCAACAGCTCAATGTCCGAGTGGAAACCGGTGACGAGTGGTGTCCCTCAAGGTTCAGTATTGGGACCGGTGCTCTTCAATATCTTTGTCGGGGACATGGACAGTGGGATTGAGTGCACCCTCAGCAAGTTTGCCGACGATACCAAACTGAGTTGCGCAGTTAACACATTGGAGGGACGGGATGCCATCCAGAAGGACCTTGACAGGCTTGAGAGGCGGGCCTGTACTAACCTCATGAAGTTCAACAAGGCCAAATGCAAGGTCCTGCACCTCGGTTGAGGCAACCTCAAGCACAAATACAGGCTGGGTGATGAGTGGCTTGAGGCCAGCTACAAAGAGAAGGGCTTGGGAGTGGCAGTAGATGAGAAGCTCAACATGAGCCGGCAATGTGCACTTGCAGCCCAGAAGGCCAACCATATCCTGGGCTGCATCAAGAGAAGTGTGGCCAGCAGGTCGAGGGAGGTGATTCTCCCCCTCTACTCCGCCCTCGTAATGCCCCACCTGGAGTACTGCGTCCAGTTCTGGAGCCCTCAACACAAGAAAGACATGGACCAGTTAGAACAAGTCCAGAGGAGGGCCACAAGGATGATCCGAGGGCTGGAGCACCTCTCCTACGAGGACAGGCTGAGAGAGTTGGGGCCGTTCAGCCTGGAAAAAGAGAAGGCTCCGGGGAGATCTTATAGCGGCCTTCCAATACCTGAAGGGGGACTACAAGAAAGCTGGGGAGGGACTTTTCATAAGGGCAGTTAATGACAGGACAAGGGGGAATGGCTTTAAACTGAAAGAGGGCAGGTCTAGATTAGATATTAGAAAGAAATTCTTCACTGTGAGGGTGGTGAGACACTGGAACAGGTTGCCCAAGGAAGTTGTGGATGCCCCCTCCCTGGAAGCGTTTAAGGCCAGGTTGGATGAGGCTCTGAGCAACCTGGTCTAGTGGAAGGTGTCCCTGCTCATGGCAGGGGGGTTGGAACTAGATGATCTTTAAGGTCCCTTCCAACCCTGACCATTCTATGAATACCCTGAGGATAACTGGTCTGGCTATTAAAGACTGAGGCAAAGAAGGCATTAAGTACCTCAGCCTTTTCCTCATCCTTGGTGGCAATGTTTCCCTCTGAATCCAATAAAGGATGGAGATTCTCCTTGCCGCTCCTTTTGTTGTTAATGTATTTGTAAAACCACTTTCTGTTATCTCTAACAACAGTGGCCAGATTGAGATCTAGATGGGCCTTTGCCTTTCTAATTTTCTCTCTGCATGACCTAACGAGATCCCTGTACTCTTCTTGAGTTGCCTGCCCCTTCTTCCAGAGATGGTAAACTCTCCTTTTTTTCCTGAGTCCCAGCAAGAGCTCCCTGTTCAGTCAGGCTGGTCGTCTTCCCCGCCGGTTTGTCTCGCGGCACACAGGGACAGTCTTCACCAACAATCAAGAACTTTACAATTTCATTGTTGCTTAGCCCACAACGGCCTCCAACCACCTCATCTCCCACCAGTCCTTATCTGTTGGTAAACAGCAGGTCAAGTGAGGCACCTCCCCTGGTGGGCTCACTTACCAGCTCTGTCAGGAAGTTATCTTCCACACATGCCAGGAACCTCCTTAGACTGTTTCCTCTCTGCTTTGTTGTATTTCCAGCAGACGTCCGGTATGTTGAGGTCCCCCACGAGAAAAAAGACTAGCGATTGTGAGACTTTTGCCAGTCGCTTGTAGAACGCTTCATCTGCCTCTACATTCTGGTTGGGTGGTCTATAACAGACTCCCAACAGGATATCTGCCTTGTTGGCCTTCTCCTTCATTCTTACCCATAAGAACTTGACCTCATCATCACAAAATTCAAGCTCTATACAATCAAAACACTCCCTAACGTAGAGAGCCACCCCACCACCCCTCCTTCCTTGCCTGTCCCTCCTGAAGAGCTTATAGCCATCCATTGCAGCACTCCAGTCATGAGAGTCATCCCACCACGTTTCCATGATTGCGACTATGTCATAGCTACCCTGCTGCACAATGGCTTCCAGCTCCTCCTGCTTGTTGCCCACGCTGCGTGCATTGGTGTAGATGCACTTGAGCTGGGCTGTAGATTTCACCCCCAACATTGGCATACTGCCCCTGGGCTCATCTCTATTGAGCCTAGTTTTATCCCCTTCCCCCTTCAAGCCTAGTTTAAAGCCCTCTCAGTGAGCCCTGCCAGCTCATGAGTGAGAATCCTTTTCCCCCCTTTGAGACAGCTGAAGTCCATCTGCTGCCAGCAGACCCAGTGCTGTGTAAACCTCCCCATGATCAAAGAAACCACAATTCTGCTGATGGCACCAGCCTCTGAGCCATCTGTTAATCAGGTGTGTTTGCCTGTTCCTTTCAGTATTCACTCCTGCCACTAAGGGGATTGAGGAAAACACTACCTGTGCTCCCCATCCTTCAACCAATCGCCCCAGTGCCCAGAAGTCCTTTTTGATTGCTTTTGGACTTCTCTCTGCTACCTCATCAGTTCTAACCTGCATGACCAGTAGTGGATAATAATCAGAGGGCCGTACCAGACCAGGGAGTTTCCTAGTGACATCCCTTACCCTGGCCCCAGGGAGGCAGCAGACTTCCCTGTGGGATGGGTCCGGTCGGCATATTGGCCCCTCTGTTCCCCTCAGAAGGGAATCACCTATGACAATTGCCCTCCTTTTTTTCTTAACAGAGGCAGTCAGAATGCATGGGGCAGACTGCCTCACCTTAGGCAACCCCCTGGATGGGCCCTCGTCTATGTTTTCATCTTCATTTGCCGGACTCTCCATTTCCAGAGCCCCATACCTGTTGTGTAAGGGCAGCTGGGTAGGTGAGGGAGGCCTGGAGGGAATTCACCTGTCACCCCGAGCAGGGACCTGTGTCCATTCCCCTTGGTCTCTTAGGTCCCCTCCTTCGGCCTGGTGGCAAGAGGGTAAGAGATCCTCTGCTTCTTGTGGAGTCTCCATCTGCTGCCTTTGCCTCAGGGATGATACGTATGGTGTGACTCCACCAGTCGATCTCCCTATCACACTCCCTGATACTCCTTAACCTTTCCACTTCTTCTTTCAGCTCTGCCACCATGCTGAGCAGATCATTCACCTGGTCACACCGCACACAGGTGTTGTCTCTGCTGCTCTCCAGTGACAGGCTCGGGCACTCCATGCAGCCGGAGACCTGGACAGCTGCATGTTCGCATGGTACCTCCATGCGAGTTGCCACACTCTTCCTGGTGATGATTTTCAGCCGAGTGGCAACCATAGCTGTGTCTCCCTCTGCGAAGGCAATCACCACTGCTTGTGTCAGCCTTCCTGAGCCAGGAGGGGAACTGCGCCCTTCCGGCGCGCCCTTCCGGCGCCAACTGCCGCGGGCCGATGCGCACGCGCTGGTTACCTGCCTGTGCTGGGTGGACAGCGACTCGTTGCTGACTCCTGAGGCTGACTTAAGGGTGTGGTCACAGTTGCCTCGGCAACGGCCACGCCGCACCAGCTGCCGTGTGTCAGCAGCTCTCGCTGGAGCTCTGGGAGGTGGGGGGCTGGGGCACCCTCACTGCCAGCGCTTTGGCCTCGGCTGATTTAGCCGCGGTTTTGCCGCTTCAGGAGAGGTCCCCCGGCGCGATCCCCTGCTCCGGAGCCCTTCGCCTCAGTGGCTTCTGTATGAGTCTCTATATATCTGCTCTGCTGCTCTACTGTGCAAAATCCATACTGCCTCTTTTTTTGACATTTAAGTTCCCCAGGTAGTTAGGATTTTGCTTCTGACATCCTAAAGCATCCCATTGTTGACAAGACAAAGGAGTTTATTCCCACGTTCTTAAGCACCAGAGTCCATAAACTAAAACATCTTTTTTCCTCCCAGAGGGGCTTATCTGACAGAGTTTATCTACCAGAGTAAGCTTGTCATAGTTTGAGGGCACTTTCTCTGCTTCAAAATACAGAGGAGGCAATAACCTCTTCTACATAAAACAGCCTAGTCTTTAGCAGAGTCATGCTGGATGTAGAAAAGTTTTAATTCATTTCCCTCATTTGCCTAATACAAGTCAAACTCCTATCTTCAGATTCTCAAGAAAGCAAACTCGCTATCAGCCTACACTGCAGTATATCTTCCATGTATCAAAAAGTAGGAAGCATCATCAGATAAAAGGAACAAAAATTACCATGTTCCCACCGTCAGTCAAAAGGTAGAGTCCTGGCTTCTGATTCTGCCTCGACCTCACAGTTATTATTTATACATGTGCCTACTCACTAATCCTATTCTGTCTAGGCTTCTAAATCAGGTCAATGGGCAAATAAGTCAGGTACTGAACTGCTCCCTGATGGAGGACTCGGTTCTGCCTGAAAATCCTGGAATCTCTTGAAATAGATTCTTCATCTACACAGTGTGACATGATGAGGATAAATGCATGCATTCAGGTGCGCAAGTCTGCCAATAGCTACAGTGTGAGAAGTCAGTAACTAAAGACATGTACCGGAAATAAATGCCTTGAACTTCAGTAGTTTTAAACAGACATTTAGATGAGACAGTGACAGAACCTTCCATATACACATTCAAAAATATTAGTCAAAATTATTTCCAAACACCAGTATGACTGCATAGTCTAGAACATCTCATGTTTTTCAGAACACATGACTACTGGTGTGACGTGGTTTAACCAGGAAGGGTTGTTGCCCGCCCCACCCCCCACCCTCCGGTGGTATGGGGAGGAGAAAATATAAACAAACTGGGCTCAGGGGTTGAGACAGGAGCAGTTTACTGGAATAGTAAGGGAGAAACAACACCAAACAACAACAACAGTACTAATGAAAGAGTATACAATGTAAGAAAGTGATAAACGAAACAAAATGAAACAAAAACGGCTCAACACAGGACAAGCTCACAAACTACAGTACCCAGTACCCCCCTGCTCCTGGAACTTCCCTGTTTAAACACTGAGCATGATGTCACCTGGTATGGAATACTGTCAGGTGGTATGGAACACTTGCCCTGACCTCCCAGGCCAGCTGCCCAGCCAGCTCCCCCCCTCCCAGTTCCCTGAGAACAATTAACTCTATCCTAACCAAACCCAGGACATGGTGCCACCAAAAATATTAGTACCTCTCAGTAATCTGTACAAAAAGGTGAAAAGATTTCTGCCAATTTAGAGAGCTGAAATGAGGGGGTCTGCTAAGTACCAGAGCCAGCACTGGGGGCAGCAGACTGTACTGAAACTAGGATTACTTCTTCCAGCTGCAGCAAAATCAACCCCATCCTCTTGTGGAAGATAGCTTTAGTCAGACAATTGACATATGCGAACAGCATGTACAGGTTATGAAAGGGTAGATTCAATGATTAACTAGGTTCTTTTCAACACAGCCACACAACGCTACAAGTGAAATAAAAGCATCTTTGGCACCTGTATTTTTGCAAACTGCTGTAAATTTTATTTTTCCCCTCACTTTTGAATAGCTATACTTAATTGTTGTATTTTTTTATTGACTTGTGGTTCTTTTAATTTTCTGAATTATTACAACTTATTTCAAGTACAACTTTTTTGTCTAATTCTTCATGAACATTTCTAAGTTTCAGAAATATTTACAAGCAATATTTGCTGGATTACTCTGCTGTTTTACTCATACAAACTAGTTTACATAAATCTCTATATGTATATCTTTTGTTGCATCTTTCAAGGAAGTCCTATAATGAAATTATAACAATATGATGTTTCAAATATATTTAAATGTGAAGTTTAGTTCAGACATTTAGTGAAGTCTGGGTGACATGAAAATCTTACTACTCCTTGGCAAGCATTTCTATTGCAACATAAATTACTAAAAGCTACCGCTTTGGTACCTTGGTCTCCTTTCCATCTCAGCCTATAAATTGGATGATAAGCTAGATGGGGGACAGTATAATCTACAAGAGTAATATCTCCTTCCTTCTCTCGCCTCCAACTTGAATATTTGGTGTTAGTATGATAACTTTTCTGTTTGGAAAAGTATCATATGAAAATACTGATCCAGAGTCCTCAGTTGAAGGCAACTCCTGACCATTTAGAAATAGAATCATCCAGCAGCAGGATCCAAGCGATAGTAAATAAGTGGTTCAAAGACAAATAGCAATGTTGGTCTGACTCCCTGATAATTTACAACATCAAATGCACTATAAAGAAAAAGGGGGGGGGGGGGAACCCCAACACCCAAAACCTAGATCAGCCTGAAACAGTGCTTTGTTTGAGAAATGATGGCGAGTGTGGATTCATTTTGTCAGTGACATGGACAGGGGGATTGAGTGCACCCTCAGCAAGTTTGCCGACGATACCAAACTGAGTTGCGCAGTTAACACGTTGGAGGGACGGGATGCCATCCAGAAGGACCTTGACAGGCTTGAGAGGCGGGCCTGTACTAACCTCATGAAGTTCAACAAGGCCAAATGCAAGGTCCTGCACCTCGGCTGGGGCAACCTCAAGCACAAATACAGGCTGGGTGATGAGTGGCTTGAGGCCAGCCCCGAAGAGAAGGACTTGGGAGTGGTGGTAGACGAGAAGTTCAACATGAACCAGCAACGTGCACTTGCAGCCCAGAAGGCCAACCATATCCTGGGCTGCATCAAGAGAAGTGTGGCCAGCAGGTCGAGGGAGGTGATTCTCCCCCTCTACTCTGCTCTCATAAGGCCCCACCTGGTGCACTGCGTCCAGTTCTGGAGCCCCCAACACAAGAGAGACGTGGATCAGTTAGAACGAGTCCAGAGAAGGGCCACGAGGATGATCCGAGGGCTGGAGCACCTCTCCTACGAGGACAGGCTGAGAGAGTTGGGGCCGTTCAGCCTCGAGAAGAGATGGCTCCGATGAGATCCTATAGCGGCCTTCCAGTACCTGAAGGGGGCCTACAGGAAAGCTGGGGAAGGACTTTTCATAAGGGCAGTTAATGACAGGACAAGGGGGAATGGCTTTAAGCTGAAAGAGGGCAGGTCTAGATTAGATATTAGAAAGAAATTCTTCACTGTGAGGGTGGTGAGACACTGGAACAGGTTGCCCAAGGAAGTTGTGGATGCCCCCTCCCTGGAAGCGTTTAAGGCCAGGTTGGATGAGGCTCTGAGCAACCTGGTCTAGTGGAAGGTGTCCCTGCTCACGGCAGGGGGGTTGGAGCTAGATGATCTTTAAGGTCCCTTCCAGCCCAAACCATTCTATGATTCTATGAACAAAGCCTAGTGTCATTTCCAGCATTTTTCTGAAGAACTATAATTACAATGAGTTTAATGGGAGAAGAACATACTATATTTATACATTTATCATTACAGAGATACTGTTAGCTTAAGAAAAGAAGAAACACTAGGTGACATTTTTGTCACAATATAGAATTGCAATAGTCTGCATTATTAGAAAAACAATCTACCCTGCTTGCTGACAGACTTAAAGGACTGCCCAAATCCAAAACAAGATTATCGTGAAAGCATTAAGTGCTTGAATTTGCAATATCAATTGGTCAGGGAGGTTTTCCACTTCAAAAAAACTTGGAGATAATAATTTTCCCCTCTGCTCTGTGAGACAGCATGCTAAGGGAAACAATTAAGTATTTCCTGTCTGGTTTTAAGTAGCCTTCCTATAGACTTAATCTCTTCAGTTAAACTATTCAAATTGGAAAAGAGTGAGAAAGATCCTGACCTATGATCTCCAGAAAGAGGATTCATTAGTAAGGCAATTGAATAAAAAAGGAGAATGGCAGGAAGGAAAATCTTAATTTACAGCTACAAACCTAAACTGAATTTCTAGATTTCCTCATGACAGTCCTCTCAATGAAGGAAACCTGGGATATTTTAAAGTACTTCATCATAGGAGAAGATATATTTGAAAACTAACAGGATCACTATACTTGGCTGGAAGAAAAGTGCACATCTAAAGTGTCAAGGTTTTCTCCATTTCTTCTATTCAATAACATGGAAGTTATTTTGTGTGGGTTTTTTAAAAATAATTTATTCTGTAGAGAGACTGAAAGACAAATCTTTATAGCAAACAAAGGCCTTAGTACATGTAAAGCGGGCTACTGGGAAAGGACAGAAAAAAGATAATCCAGTATTCAAATATTTCTTTCCTTATCATTTATGGATTTTCAGAGAGAAATAATATAGTATAGCATCAAAAAACCAACTCCACTAATATCCATTATTGGAATCAACTAAGGAAAGCCTGGGAAATTACTTCTCATTATTTGCTTTTTCAGCTCAAGATGCAAAGTTGTTCCACAGATTGAGGGCTCAGAAGACCACTACAAGAAAAAAACCAAAACACAGGGATACAAGAAAAACTTAACTCTGCCAAAACTTTGTGGTTTTAAACCATAGAAGAACCTTTGAGAGGCAAGGTATGTTGGGGCCTGACAGGATCCACCTGTTCCAATGAGGAAAATGGGACTTTGGGTGTAAGCTGGCAGGGCTGATCGAGAGGGCTTTAAACTAGAATCGATGGGGGAAGGGGATACCAACAGGATTGCAGTAGGTAAGCCAAGGGTTGGCATGGCATGACCTGAGGGTGGCAATCATAGTGAGAACATTTACATTGCTCCTGGGAGCATGGAGGGCTCAGGAGCATATCTGAAATGCTTGTACACCAACACAAGCAGTATGAGAAACAAACAGAATGAAATGGAAGCGTTGGTCAGTCCCCAGAGCTATGATATCATTGATATTAGTAAGACTTAGCAGAATGAGTCCCACAATTGGCTAGGATGGAGGGCTATGGGCTGTTCAGGAGGGATAGGCAGGGCAGGAGAGGTGGAGGAGTTGCACTGTATGTAAGGAAAAGGTCTGACTGCATGGCCCTTACAGTTCAGGATGATGTGGTTGAGAGCCTCTGGGTGAAGATTAGGGAGATGAAAAACAAAGGAGATGTCATAGCGGGTGTCTGCTATTGATCACCAAGCCAGGATGTTAGTACTGATGAGTTATTCTGTAGGCAACTAGGAAAAATCTCTGGATCTGTAGACTTTGTCCTTATGGGAGATTTCAACTTCCCAGGCACCGACTGGGAATATCATACTGCTGTAACAAGCAGGTCTTGGAAATTCTTGAATTTTGTAGGAGATGATAACTTCTTGTCACAGGTACTCAGTGAACCAACTAGAAAGATGCCCTCCTAGATTTGTTGTTTGTGAATAGAGAAGGACTCGTGGGAGATGTGATGGTAGGTGGCTGTCCTGGCCACATTGATCATGGAATGGTCGAGTTTAAAATTTTCAGTGTATTGAGAAAAAAAAGGACAGCAGGGTTGCTACCCTGGATTTCAGGAAAGCAAACTTTAAGCTACTCAGGCAGCTACTTAGCAGAGTACCCTGGGAATCTGCTTTGGAGGGCCAGGAGTGCTGGTCAGTCTTTTAAGAACCACCTTTTAAAACCACAGGAACAGGCAATTCCACTGTGTCCTAAGTCAAGCAAGCAGGGCAGGAGACCAGCTTAGCTATACAAGGACCTCCTTGTGGAGCTCAAGAGGAAAAATAAATTGTATGATCTCTGGAAGCAATGCCAGGCTTTGCAGGAAGAATACAGAGCTGTGGTTCATATATGCAGGGAAAAGACACAAAAGGCCAAAGCACAACTAGAGTTGAAATTGTCCAGTGTTACATCAGATAACAAGAAGGGCTTTTTAAAGTATGTTAATAGCAAGAGGAGGTCTAAGGAAAATATTGGACCAATACTTGTTGAAGATGGTCACCTGACAAATAGGGATGAAGAAAAAGCAGAGGCATTCAATGCTTTTTTTTAGTTGTTTTTTTTTTTTAATAATACTGATAGACCTTGGGCTGCCTGGTCCTCTGAGTTGGAAGACCACAAGTGTGGGAACGGTGACTTTCCATTTGTGGACACTGAAATTGTAAGGGACCAGTTGTATCAGCTGAATATTCACAAGTCCATGGGACCTGATGGGATTCATCCCAGAGTACTGAAGGAGCCAGCAGATGTTATGGCAGGACTCCTGTTAATCATCTGACAAATGTCTTGGGAGTCTGGGGAGGTCCTCACTGACTGGAAGCTAGTCAATGTCATTCCAATTTACAAGAAGGGCGTGAGGGAAGACCCAGGAAACCACACACCTGTTAGTCTAACCTCAGTACCTGGAAAAATTATGGAAAAGATCATAGTGGCTACTACTGAAGGGCATCTAAAGAATAATGCAATCACAGGCAACACAGGTTCACAATGAGGAAAGCCCTGTTTAACTGATTTGATATCCTTCTATGATAGGGCCACCCACTTAGTGGATGAAAGGAAGGCAGTGGATGTAGTTTTTCTGGATTTTAGTAAGGTTTTTGATCCTTTCCCTCAAAGCATCATCCAACTGTGGGATGAACAGGTTCACAGTGTGCTGAGTGAAGAACTGGCTGAAGGGCAGAGCTCAAAGGGTTGTAGTGATGGGGCTACATCTGGCTGACAACCAGTCACCAATGGTGTTCCTCAGGGCTCAACCCTAGGGCCAATTCTGTTCAATGTATTTATCAACAATCTGGATGCAGGAGTTGAATGCACCATTAGCAAGTTTGCTGATGATACCAAACTGGGAGGTGCTACTGACTCTCTTGAGGGACAAGAGGCCTTGCAAAGGGATCTAAATATATGGGAGCATTGGGCAATGATTAATGGGATTGAATTTAACAAAATTCCAGATTCTATACCTAGGATGGAGTAACAGTGAACACAAGTATAAATTGGGAGAGACTGAAGAGCAGCCTTTGTATTGGGTTTGCGTGGCAAGGTTTTGGTAGCAGTGGGGGGGGGGGGGGGGGGGGGAGGACATGGGGTGGCTTCCGTGAGAGAAGCTGCCAGAAGCTTCCCCCATGTCCGACCCAACACAGCCAATGCCAGCTGGCTACAAGAACAGACCCGCCGCTGGCCAAGGCCGAGCCAATCAGTAAAGCCTCTGTGATAACATAATTAAGAAAAAAAAACTTCACACTTTACAGCTAAAGAGAGGAGTGAGAAGATGTAAGAGAAAACAACTCTGCAGACACCAAGGTCAGTGAAGAAGGAGGGGGAGGAGGTGCTCCAGGCATCGGAGTAGACATTCCACCGCAACTTGTGGTGAAGACCATAGTGAGGCAGGCTGTCCCCCTGCAGTCCATGGAGGTCCATGATGGAGCAGATGACCACCTGTAGCCCGTGGAGGACCCCACGCCGGAGCAGGTGGATGCCTGAAGGAGGCTGTGACCCCATGGGAAGCCTGCACTGGAGCAGGTTCCTGTCAGGACCTGTGGCCCATGGAGAGAGGAGCCCACGCCGGAGCAGGTTTGCTGGCAGGATTTGTGACCGCGTGGGGGACTCGCGCTGGAGCAGTCCCTTCCTGAAGGACTGCACCCCATGGAATGGACCCATGCTAAAGCAGTTCGTGAAGAGCCGTCAGTCATGGGAAGGACTCACGTTGGAGAAGTTGGTGGAGAACTGTCTCCCGTGAGAGGGCCCCCATGCTGGTGTGGGGGAAGGAGTCCTCCCCCTGAGGAGGAAGCAGCGGCAGAAACAACGTGTGATGAACTGACCCCAACCCCATTCCCTGTCCCCCTGTGCCGCTGGGGGGAGGAGGTGGAAAATCGGGAAAGAGATTAAGCCCGGGAAGAAGGGAGGGATGGGGGAGGTGTTTTAAGATGTGGTTTTACTTCTCATTCTCCTCTGATTTTGATTGGTAATAAAGTAAATTTGTTTTTTCCCCCAAGTCGAGTCTGTTTTGCCCGTGCCAGTAATTGGTGAGTGATCTCTCTCTGTCCTTATCTCCACCCACGAGCTTTTCGTTATAATTTTCTCCTCCTGCCCATTTGAGGAGGAGGAGTGATAGAGTGGGCTTTGGTGGGCATCTGGCCTCTAGCCAGGGTCAACCCACCACAGCCCTGCAGAAAGGGATCTGGGGGTGCTGGTCAACAGCAGGCGCAATATGAGTCAGCAGTGTGCCCTAGCAGCCAAGAGGGCAAACCGCATCCTGGGGTGCATCAAATATAGCATAACCAGCCAGTCAAAAGAGATGATTATCCCACTGTATTTAGCAGTGGTGTGGCCTCATCTTGAGTACTGTGTGCAGTTCTGGGCCCCACAATTTAAGAATGATGTGAAGGTCCTTGAATGCATCCAGAGGAAGACCAGAAAGCTGGTGACAGGGCTGGAGGGAATGTCCTATAAGAAACAGTTGAGGACTTTAGGTTTTTCTAGTTTGGAGAAAAGGAGGCTGAGGGGTGACTTCATTGCTGTCTACAGCTTCCTGAGGAGGGGAAGTGGAGAGGGAGGTGCTGATCTCTTCTCCCTGGTGACAGTGATAGGACATGTGGTAATGGTTCAAAGCTGTGCCAGGGGAGGTTTAGACTGGACATTAGGAAGCATTTCTTTATCAAGAGGGTGGTCAAACACTGGAACAGGCTTCCTAGAGAGGTGGCCGATGCCCCATGCCTATCAGTGTTTAAGAGGCATTTGGACAATGCCCTTAATAATATGCTTTAAGTTTTGGTCAGCCCTGAAGTGCTCGGGGAATTGGACTAGATGATCATTGTAAGCTCCTTCTAACTGAACTACTCTATTCTTAAATTTATTTAAAAAAACCCCCAAAACAAAACACAACCCAACAAAAAAATATTCCCCAAAAAAACCCCCAAACTAAACCATAACACGCTCCCCCCCCCAAAAAAAACCCCACATTTAATCTGACTTTTTAAATAAGTAGAACAAATAAAAGATGAATGTTGAAAAACTTCCCATAATTTTATTAGCAACAGCTGTTCCTACAGTCTTGTTCAAGTATGAGAACGCAACTTTCCCGAGTGTTATTCCATTCAGCAGAACAAGAAATACACAACTACCTTATAATGCTATTTTCACACCTTCCTGGGATTAATTTTGCAGAGATTGTCATAATTGTCATATTACTTCAAAAGAAATGCTGTCCCTTATGAAATTGCCATTGCCTTTATACACCAACAAAAATAATTTGAAGTAGCTAAAAATACAGAATTATTTCTTAACATTACAATATATACCCAAAAAGTCCCTTCTCAAGAGATTCCTCTGTTCAACATATACGTTTCCCTCCTATACAAATTTAATATTGTTTTTAATGAGAAGTACAAATTTGGGGTCCCTTGGCTTTTTGACATATGAGCAAAATTAGGTTAGTCAGAATTCTTTGACTAGTGAGGTTCTAAGTTAACTTCCATTAACTACAGTAGATCACTTCTAAAGAAGGAAGATCAAAACAAACAAGAAAATCCTTTTTAAGGGCTGAAAATAAAATATTCCTTCATCATGCATTAAAAAATTAACGTGCTCTTTTCCAGCAAATGCTAAATCATGATATCACATTGATATCAAGATGATGATTCACGTTTTCCTCAAAACCAGTTATTTTTATATATGGCTGTATATGTCTATATATAATAGAATATATCAGTTTTTGTCATCCAGAATCAAATGAGGTAACCTTAGAAACAGCTTCTCCAAAGTAAGAGATACTTACCAATCTAATTTCACCACACATCATCAAGATATATATTAAGTATTTGTTTGTTTTCTAACCGTAAATACATACTGTTGTAACTACCTAAAATTATTTTCAAGTGTTCAGTGCGAGTATAAGTATGGATTGATACAAGATAAGAAAAGGTTGCAATGCTCTTTCAAAATAATTAAGTTTTCTGCTTTAATTAAGAGCAAAGAAAATAGCCAATCAGAATATACTATCCAATATTAGCATCTTTAAATTGTGTGCATAAAACTGAAACGCACATAGTATCAGTTTACCTACTTTTATATGTAGAGGAGACTGTCTATTTGCATAGGCATTTCAGATTATAGCAGAAAGATTCATTGTTGGCTTGATGGGCCCACTTCCTCTTCAAGTTTGTTTTAAGTCTTTGCTAATTCACCAAGTTCTGCTGCACGCGAATCTTTCATTCAACTAACACAGGTATAAAAAAAAAACAACAACAACAAAAAACCCCCCACCCAAACGCAAAACATATATATATATATATATATATATATATCTCCTATAGGTTCAGAGAAAAAAAGTCTTCCAGTTAATACTAGTTAGAATTCGTGATAAATTCAAATGATTTACCTCCCTCCTGTTTTCTTCGCCAATATATAGAGAATGAAAGGATACTCATATTTAACACCTTGCTTCACTGACTCATCTGCTATTTCAAACAAAAAGAACACCTTAAGAGCCACGTTTTGCATGTCACAATATCTGCAAGCATGATACAAAAATAGCAAACACGCCGTCAAGCCCTCCAATACTTAATTTTTCCAAAGCTGATGGATATATAGACATAGCTAGCAAGATATTGCTAATTACTCTAAGTCATTCTATGATTCTGATAATTATTTTCTTAGATACGCAAGATATTTCTTTATGAGAAAATAATGCATAACATAAGTATATACAGTGTACAGGCATAGTATGTCTAGTAGTGAAGTTTTATGGCTACAATCTAACATTTTGGCCCAAACATTGCTTTTTGAAATCAGGCAAAACTTCCACTGATAAATCACAGTCAAAATTATATACATAGAAAGCTAGAGCACATGGCTCTTACTACTTAACAATAAATATGTACATACATGTTTAAAACACAAGCATGCAGAATACTGTACATTACTTGGTACATACCAATATAAAACACTAAAAACATCTCTTTTTTCATACTATAACAATAAATGTTTTAACAACAGATGGATATTAACAACTTTACGCTCTGGAGAACAATCATAATGTTTTACAAAATGTTCAGTAGCAATGAAATCCAGAAAAAAATCAAAAAATACAGGAGATGAAAATCAAATTCAGTGGAAGACTGAATTTGTTCCAAAGTACCTTAAACATTACAGCCATGTTGTGCTAGCTGAACTATTACTATATCTTTGTAATACACTTCAGTGCATATGTTAGAGTTCTCACTTTTTAGAATTACAATAATAAGAAAGATATTTTGCTTAATTTTTAGAATAGATTAGAACAATGATGTTCAATGCAATACCTAAATGTGGTATTTTAATGTTTAATCATGGAGAGGGTTTATATTTTAACTAATAATTTAAAAAAATCTTTTGTTTTGAACTACAGGCCTGTCAGTTTGACTTTGGTGCTGGGGAAGCTGATGGAGCAGATCATCCTGAGTGCCATTCACGGTACATGCAGGACAAACAAATGATCAGACCCAGTCATCATGGGTTTATTAAAGGCAGGTCCTGCTTGACTGACCTCATCTCCTTCTACAACATGGTCACTCGCTTAGTGAATGAAGGAAAGGATGTGGACATTGTCTGTCTTGACTTTAGTAAAGCCTTTGACACTGTTTCCCACAGCATTCTCCTGGAGAAACTGGCTGCTCATGGCTTGGATGGGCATATACTTTGCTGAGTAAAAAACTGGCTGGATGGCTGTGTCTAAAAAGTGGTGGTGAATGAAATTAAATCCAGTTGGCAGCCAGTCATGAGTGGTGTTCTCCAGGGCTCAGTACTGGGGCCAGTCCTGTTTTACATCTTTATCATTGATCTGGATGAGAGAATTGAGTGTATCCTCAGTAAATTTGCATGTGATACCAAGCTGGGTGGAAGTGTTGATCTGCTCGAGGGTAGAGAGGCTCTACAGAGGGATCTGAACAGACTAGATCGATGGGCCAGGACCAATTGCATGAGTTTCAATAAGGCCAAATACCGGGTTCTGCACTTTGACCACAATAGCCACTGGCAGTGCTACAGGCTTGGGGAGGAGTGGCTGGAGAGCTGCCCAGCAGAGAGGGACCTGGGGTGTTGATTGATAGCCAGCTGAACATGAGCCAACAGTGTGCCCAGGTGGCCAAGAAGGCCAATGGCATCCTGGCTTTTATCAGGAATAGTATGGCCAGTAGTACCAGGGAAGTTCTTACCCCTGTACTCGGCACTGGTGAGGCCACACCTCAAGTATTGTGTTCAGTTTTGGGCCCCTCAATACAAGAAGGACATGGAGGTGCTGGAGCATGTCCAAAGAAGAACAATAAAGCAGGTAAAGGGTCTAGAGAACATGTCTTATGAGGAGCAGCTGAGAAAACTGGGGTTGTTTAGCCTGGAGAAAAGGAGGCTCAGGGGAGACCTTGTTGCTCTCTAGAACTACCTGAGAGTGTAGAGAGGTAGGGGTCAGTCTATTCAACCAAGTACCAAGTGATAGGACAAGAGGAAAAGGCCTCAAGTTGTGCCAGGGGAGGTTTAGATTGAATATTAGGAAGAACATTGGTGGAGTCCCCATCCCTGGAGGTATTTGAGAGTCATGTGGACATAGTGCTTAGGGACATGGTTTAGTCAGGGACTTGTCAGTGTTAGGTTAATGATTGGACTTTATGATCTTAAAGGTCTTTTCCAATCTAGGCAATTCTATGATTCTGTGTTTTGTGCCATCTAAACCCATAGGTTAATTTTCTTTCTTTTGTGTGACTAAACAACATATAAAAAGGTTCGAAACCAAAGTATCAATTGCCAGCCGATCAAGAGAGGTGATTCTGCCTCTCTGCTCTGCTCTTTTGAGATCCCATCTGGAGTACTGCATCCAGTTCTGGGGTCCCCAGCACAAGAAAGACATAGACCTGTTGGAGCGAGTCTAGAAGAGGGCCACTAAAATGATCAGAGGGCTGGAACACCTATGAAGAAAGGCTGAGAGAGTTGGGGTTATTCAGCCCGGAGAAGAGAAGGCTCCAGGGAAGCCTTATTGTGATCTTTCAGTATATAAAGGGGGCTTATAAGAAAGATGGAGGGAGACATTTTTCCAGTGCCTGTAGTGACAGGATGAAGGGTAATGGTTTTAATCTGAAAGAGAATAAATTTAGATTAGATATAAGGAAGAAAGTTTTTATGATGAGGGTGGTGAGACACTGGAACAGGTTGCCCAGAGAAGTTGTGGATGCCCCTTCCCTTGAAGTGTTCAAGGCCAGGTTGGATGGGGCTTTGAGCAACCTGATCCCATGGAAGAAGTTCCTGCTTGTGGGAAACTGTTGGCAGAGCACCGCACACATCTGGTGTAGGTGCTGATATGTCAGGGTCAGCGGTGAGTTTTCCGCCCCCCTTTCCACCCTCTATTATTTTTTGTGTTGTTTTAATTTGTCAAATTACAGAGAATCTATATATGCAAAATTGCAATGGTTAAAAGACCACACTTAGAAGATTGTCAAGAACATAAACCTGTTTGATGCATGATTAACATTTCTTTTTGGCAACCTGTAAAAATTGCTTATAGATGTGTAATGAAAGGAGTACAGAGTGTCACTGCTGCAGCCCTGATTGTACAAAAAGAAAAAGGGGGAATTGTTGTAAATCACTAAGAGATATTGTACAATCAGAGGCTTTTAGCAGAAGCAGCAAGGGTATTGAAATGGCTCAGGCTGCAGTAAGCTAGCTTAGGCCCTTGACATAAGTCAGGGTAAATTAACAGAAGTCTCCAAGATACTCAATTGTCCTTGGGACTTCAAAGAACTTCAGACAAACAACTTTAACTAAGCTGGGAAAAAGAAGGGAGTAGCTGGGAGCTGATAACTGTAAAGTGAGGAGTAAGCTGTTGATGTCCTTGGGACGTGAACAGAGCAATACCACCTGTTATAATAAAGAGAAAGTTCCCAGGAAAATTAATGAGCCAATCAGTGTGGGTCTTTGAGAGTATGCATGAGCTTGATTAACTGCTGTATATAAGGAGCACATATGTAATCAATAAACGGAAGCCTGCTGATCATCACATATTGAGCTATCCGGGTCTTCACTCCGTCGCGACACTTGCTCATGGCAGGGAGGTTGGACTGGATGATCTTTGAATTTCCCTTGCAACCCAAACCATTCTATGATTCCATTTGTGTTTGGTTATAAGGAAAAGTAATTCTTCTTTTCAGAAGGAATGCTCCATGATATCTTGTCTGAAG
Source organism: Caprimulgus europaeus (assembly GCA_907165065.1). The sequence goes on from OU015537.1 coordinate 9,473,737, forward strand.
TCTAGAATTTGAGTGAATATCTCTTCTCGAAACAGTGGGCAACCATTTTTTGAGGGGAAAAAAACCCATGAAAGTACTAAGAAGTGCTTGCTGTTCTTAGTCTCTCATTTAAGACAGTGTTATTTAATAATGTCAAAAATGCTGCTTGACATAAATATTGCACTGTAACAGAAGTATAACTCTTCCTATGACTTCTGGTTTTGGTATGGAGATGTTTATGCTGGCTTTGGTATGATAAAACAATTAATTTAGAAAATATTTCTACATTCTAAGGAACAAGTGCTCTGCAGTATCCTTTGATTTCCTGGATGGAGGCTCTTAATAAAAGCGAGAGGTCAAAAGTTAATGTTAGGCTGTCAAAATAGACCTCACAAATTTAAAATATGTTAAATATTACCACCCTCCCTTCCCTTTGGAAAGTGTACTTTTATGGTTTTGCTCTTAATCTTTTAAAATATTATTTAAAATTTACTAATTAAATAACATATCAGGTTTTAATCTGTATTGCTGATGTATACAAATATATATCAAGTATACATTCCGGATACTACAGTACTTAAAAATAGCAATACAACAAGTATTACAGTACTTTAAAATAGCTATTAGAAAATTGAGCACCAAATATTTTATCTACAGTTCATGAAAGCAGAATGTACAAAATATAAAGTTGTATTTGTATGGTAAATGTGGATTTTTTTGTTTCCTAAATATGTTTTGGTACATGATAATTGCGTATAGTACTAGAAAACATCAAGAGATCCAGACTCATCTTTTCCATTTATAATGACTGAAATTTCATTCTGTAAAGAAAAATGTTAGTCAGTGAGGACTGAGGGACAACATATCAAATTAGGAGGAGCCATTGATTCCCTTGAGGGTAGAGAGGCCTTACAGAGAGATCTTGATAGATTAGAGTACTGGACAATCACTAACCATTGCTCTTCCCTTGTCCACTGATGCAGTCACTCCATCATAGAAGGCCACTAGGTTGGTCAGGCAGGACTTGCCCTTGGTGAAGCCATGCTGGCTGTCTCTAGTCACCTCCCTGTCGTCCATGTGCCTTCACATAGCTTCTAGGAGGATCTGTTCCATGATCTTCCCAGGCACAGAGGTGAGGCTGTGTCATGGTTTAACCCCAGCTGTCAACTAAGCACCACACAGCCACTCAATCATTCCCCCACAGTGGGATGGGGGAGAGAATCAGAAGAGTAAAAGTGAGAAAACTCGTAGGTTGAGATAAAGACAGTTTAATAGGGAAAGCAAAAGACACGCTCACAAGCAAAGCAAAACATGGAATTCATTCACTACTTCCCATTGGCAGACAGGTGTTCAGCCATCTCCAGGAAAGCAAGGCTCTATCACTAATAATGGGTACTTGGGAAGACAAACACCTGTTTTCCCTTTCCTTCTTCTTCCCCCACCTTTAGAATCATAGAATCATTTGGTTGGAAAAGACCTCTGAGATCAAGTCCAACCATACCTGTCCACTACTAAACCATATCTCTGAGCACCCCATCTACCCGTCTTTTAAATACCTCCAGGGATGGTGACTCAACCACTTCCCTAGGTAGCCCGTTCCAGTGCCTGATAACCCTTTCAGTGAATAAATTGTACCTCCCTTGGCACAACTTGAGGCCATTGCCTCTTGTTCTATCACTGCTTTATATGCTGAGCATAACATCATATGGTATAGAATATCCCTTTGGCCAGTTTGAGTTAGCTGTCCCAGCTGTGTCTCCTCCCAACTTCTTGTGCACCCCCAGCCTACTCAGTGGTGTGGTGCTGAGAAGCAGAAAAGGCCTTGAGTCTGTGTAAGCACTGCTCAGCAATAACAAAAACATCCCTGTATTATCAACACTGATTTTAGCACAAATCCAAAACATAGCCCCATATTAGCTACTATGAAGAAAATTAACTCTATCCCAACCAAAACTAGCAGAGGCTGACAGATCTGTAGTCCCCAGGATCCTTCTTTCTACCCTTTTTAAAAATGGGTGCAATGTTCCCCTTTTTCCAGTCACTAGGGACTTTATCTGACTGCCATGACTTTGTAAATATCATGGAGAGTGGCTTGGCAACTACATCAGCTAAGCTTGAGGCCATTTCCTCTCCTCCTGTCACTTGCTACTTGGAAGAAGAGACCAACACCCACCTCACTACAACCTCCTTTCAGGTAGCATTTTTTTAGTATGCAGTAGTTCTGCATTGCCTAGGTCTGTAATTTTATAAACTCTTGAGAAAAGTAATGTTTTCTCCCCTCTGGTAGATTACATCCTGGTGGCCGGTCAATGCCCTGCACAGGTGGTCTGTGTATTTGGTGCTTTGCTCTTGACCACAGCACAGTCTGGGGATCATAGTGATGGCCGATTGTGGAAGCAGACTCAGTCTAACTTTTCAACTTTGAGAAGTTTCATTGCAGTAACAACCATTTGTGTTTTCACGGAGGAAGTAAAATAGGTCTGTATATAACACTGTGCTTGATTTTCTGGGAATGTGTATGTAAGGAAGACTTGTCTCAGAAGTTAATTTTATACATGTGGGAGATGGGGCTGAAGGTTTCAAAACAAAGTCCACAGTGTCACAGTCTTTTTGGATCTCAGATTTTCAGGACAACATATTCTGTGATTTAAACTTTATTTCATGATCTCATTAAGTAATACAACAGACACAACAAACAGGGACTCAGCCCCGTTTTGCCCAGACTAGTCTATCATGTGAATTCACTTATTCACCAGTCAAGTCATAAGGTTTCATAACTTATAGCCCATAACTCTTAATATCATCTATCTATAAGCAAAAGAAAAGAATCAGTTACTTATCTGACAGTGAGAGTGATCATCCTTATTATTTTTGTTCAGTTATTATTTGTGCTTTGTGTAAAGTACAAAGATGCAGAGAAATTTAAAGGAAGTAATGACTCTCCATTAACAAATATTAGCCAAATTTTAATTAAAGCTGATTTTATTTATTTCTGAGGTTGAAGTTTACAGAACTGTAATTGTTATATTATTTGCCTGTGATAGTTTCACTGGGCTAGTCCTTGGCTATCAGACAACACAGCCGTTTACCCACTTCCCCCCCACCCCCAGGGGATAGGGGAGAGGATTGGGGGGGCAAGGATAAGGAGGCTTGGAGGTTGAGATAAGAACAGTTTAATAAGAGAAAGAAAACTTAAAATAATACTAATATTAAAATAGTAGTGATAATGATAACAGTAACAAAATATGCAAGTGAATGACACCCAATGTTATAGCTCACCCCCTTCCTGACCGAGCCCGGCCTGTTCCCAGATAACGATCCCGGAGGAGCGACAATCCCGGACTGAAACCACAATCCCGGAAGAACGAGAGCCCGTGCGAAAGCCAGAGAGAGCAAGAGAGGAAGAGCCCCTCACTAATATACTGGGCATGACGTGATATGATATGGAATACCCTATTGGCATATCTAACTGTCAATTAAGTTTATTAACTTAAATATTCTTCTCCCCCCTTAAATCTTGTGCTCGTGGACTAACAGAACACAAAGTCCTTCACTTCCAGTGACAAAAATGTAAACATTGGTATGTTCTCAGTGTCTCTCTCACAGCAAGTCCCAGGCTGAAAGCAAAACGCAGCACAATTCTAGCTACTGAAAAAGAAACCCAGCTCTATTTCAGCTAAAAACCAGGACATTGCCTTTCTAACAAATTTATGTATTTGTTGTATATTGCTGCTTACCATAATGTCCTGAAGGTTGGCCAAGCAAGATATTTTTTTTTCTTACTCTATGAATTTCTGTGATAGAACATCTCATAGTAATTCCTTTAAGTTAGTTGTTGTTGAGAACTATATCTTTAGGAATGGAAATTTATGCTTAGAATTTTAAATGCACAGTGGCATATTCTGAATATTTTGGAGTGTATATTTTATTTTAGTTATTAGTTTAGTAATTAACTTATTGCTATCTTTTTTCTACTTCTGTTTTGTCTTCAAAATAAAAATTTTAATTCAACGTTGCTTCAGTTGTTACTGTGTTACTGCTGTTTTGATATTGAACTTGTCCTTGTAGCAAGCATCTTGCAAGCACTGTAACCACTTGATAGTGTTCTGCCCTGCGCTGAACAAACCGTCTGCTTTGTGCAGAAAATTCGTGTTTGTGTCCAGTGGCTGAAGTATATTATTCTTATTTGTCTTTCAGGCACAGGAGAGAGTGGCAAAAGCACGTTCATCAAACAGATGAGAATCATTCATGGATCAGGTTACTCTGATGAAGACAAAAGGGGCTTTACAAAATTGGTGTACCAGAATATATTTACAGCAATGCAGGCCATGATCAGAGCCATGGATACCCTCAAAATCCCATACAAGTATGAACATAATAAGGTGAGAATTTTGTTTATTTCTGTAGATGAAACTTTTCCTCTTTTATCTTTAGGAAATGTACTGAAGGTCTCTAAAAATTATACATCATGTACAAATTATATTCTACCTAAAGTTTAGAAGAAAAGGGCTTCTTCCAGTCCTGCCTCTAGTTCTCCGCCCTTTTCACTGCTCTGACAACACAGGTGCTGTTCTTAACAAGATGTCTGGGGGTTTTGTCATAGTGAAAGGGTAAAGAGCAGGATAGTGTTTGTTTGTGACTTTAGTTATCTTTTTTCTTTTCCTCATAGCCTATGTTCTGGCCAGAGCACAGTTAAGCCATTTTTTTGGTTTGTACCAGTACTACTTAAGGTTTTCCATTAATATTATGTTGGGAAAAAATAAAATTATTAGAAAAATAGGTGAGGATATCTGCTTGTATGTGAGTATATTATGAAATAAAACTTTTGATACAAGGCCTTGGAATAAGCAAATTCTTTTGAAAGTGAAATTATTGAAATTTAGAAAGAGAAAATACATTTAAAGCATTTTGTAAGGTTTGTCTTTGATTAGACTAACTTCTTTCCATTTTTTTTCCATTCAGAAATTGAAATCAAATGTATAACTGGTATAATTAGTATTAAAAATGAAATTTGTATGTGTATTTCAGCTCCATGTTTTTGCTGGACATAAAGCACTGAATTTCTTAACAAGCTGACTTGAAAAGTTAGTTGATTGTGAAGTGCACATTTTTCTTCAGAATTTATATTGACTGTCACTTTGCTGTAGTATATGAAAGTCTGTGGTGGTTCACTCACAGGTAAGACCATGTGGTCCTTCCATGGGAAGGAAATCACAACAAAGGGGTCATGGAGTAAAAATGAGGACAGGGATGTGTTAGGGAATGGCTCAGAGAGCAAGGCAGAATGGTTGTACGAGCAGAGTCTGGTCTAACACTCAGCAGGCCGCAGTGGAAAAGTACTGAATATTGACATTGACTGCGACTTTATCTCAATCTGGTAAACAACCTTGAGAAAGTAAGTGTGTGAAAAATGTAGAGAATGCTTTACCGTTAAACCGCAAGTAGGAGGACCATGTAAATGTAACGTTTAGAGCTTAAGCCAATTAGCAAAGGACTAGTAGGAATAATTATCGTAGCCTGTATAAATATGACTTAATGAGAGCAATAAACGGAACTCTGCCTTATCACTCACATTGAGTCGGCTCGCATAGTTTCCTCCGTCGCTCACAGGGATGGCTCACTCACCAGTTATGGTCACGGGTAAAACAGACTCAAATTGGGGAAGAAAAATCAATTTAATTCGTTACCAATCATCCGAGTAGCACAGTGGGACATAACAACCACATCTTAACACACCTTCCCCCCACCCCTCCCTTCTTCCCAGGCTTAAATTACTTTGCTCCTGATTTCTCCACCTTCTCCCCTCCCAGCAGTACAGAGGACAGGGAATAGGGTTTGCAGTCAGTTCACCTGTGCCGCTCTTCCTGGCATGAAAGTCCCTCCTGCAGGCTGCAAAAGTCCAGGAACAAAGTGTTCCAACATAGACTTCCCATGGAGTCATGTACCTCTTTGGGCACAGCTCCTGGTTCTGGCATGGGAATGTTCACGGGCTGCAGGCGGGCCTCTGGTCCAGCACACCTCCTCCCCCCTCCCCTGGCTCTGGGGGTCCACCCTCACTCTGGCGTTGGGCATCTCTGGGATCTCAATACAGTCACACTTGCCCTCAGGCTCGGCTTTCTGCTCCAGCGTGGAGTCCTCCATAGCCTACACGTGGGTATCTGTTCCACCGTTGAACTTCCATGAGCTACAGAGGACCTCCTTTGCCTTCTCCTACTCCATGTGGTTGAACTATGTGTCTGAGGTTCTCTGTCCTCCTTCCTCCTGGCAACAAAGCTCTCTCTTTGTTTAGGCCAATGGTTGTCTTTTGTTCAGATCAATGGCCTCTCTTCCAGGAGAATGTTTTTATATAGTCGAAGTGAATTAGTTAGATGTGGCATAGCTATATACACGTGGCCAGACCTTTCTAATTAGAGATGTTCACTTTCTCTATATAAAAATAACTTGACTGAAAGTGAGTCTAACTTTGTGCTCATCTATTTCACAAGCATTCCCCTAATTTCTAATAGGACTAGATGTCAAGTAGAGTAAAACTTGACAAAGTTGTTTGGCTCTAAATGCAATTCCTTTAAAAACTCGGGTATTTTTTAATTCAGGGGAATTAACAAATGCAAACTTGTCTTTTTTTTCTCCCTTTTTTTTTTTTCTCCATTGAAAGCAAACTCATTAGCCTTGCAGCTTAAAAAACACAGGAAGGGCACTTCCTATTAATTTGAATCTCATATCAGTAAATTCAGTCTCTGGAGAGAATATCTCAACATTTGAGTAACAGCATATTTTTAGCACAGAACTTGTTTTGCACAATAGCTTAGAAAACTACAGCTCAAGCTGATGTTTATGTGGCTGAACCTAAAGAAAAGGGAGTTAAGTAACCCTTTTATCAAATTTTAAAAGTTCAGTTAAGTAGGCAGTTGGGATCTTTGTGCAGTTACTTTTACAGATACTTCATCACACTTTTCATCACATTTCTGTTGTCATCTCTACAATATGAACTCTACTGAGGTTTAAGATGAGTGAGTGTTATCTCTTCTCTTAGGGCTGTGACACAGGAAATGGTGGCTTATGGGTTGGTTTTTAGTTTCCTTTTGAGTAAATGTTACTGGATTTCCATTATTTTTTAACCAGAAGTTGTGAAGTTTTTATTTGCATCTTGAATTTTGGAGAAGCAATTTATAAAATACAGAATAACCTTAGGTGTTTTTTTTTGTTTTGTTCAGTTTTTTACAGAAATGGAGCAATTCTCCAAATTGCCCATCTGCAAAATTTTTGTGAATTTACAATAGTAACTCAAGTGCAACCACTGACATTCAAATTCAATTTTTAAAAATCTAAGATATAGATGTATATATTTTAAAATCTTTTAAAATACTGTCTTTTTAGAAATCTGACATATGTATCTGTGTTCCTGTCAGTCTTTTCAAATACTGAATTAAGAAAACCATTATTTTTTTAAATTTCTGACTGGTGGGGTGCCCCCCCCCCCCCCCCTAAAACCTTGCCATGAAAACACAATACACATAGCAACCAGTATGGTGCTGTGTTTTGGATTTGTGACCAAAACAATGTTGATAACACACCAGCTGAACATCGCCTTCTCTGTTTCTTACTCTGCCTGTCCCAGCAAGTAATCTGGGGATGGACAAGAGGCTGGGAGGGAATTCAGCCAGGACAGCTGACCCAAATTGACCAAAGGTATATTCCATACCATATAGCATCATGCTCAGCAATAAAACTGGAGGGAGCTTACCAGGGTTTGCCATTGCTTGGGGACTGGCTGGGTATCGGTTGGTGGTGAGTGATGGTTTTTTGCATCACTTATTTTCCTTTTTTTTTTCTTTTTTTTTTCCTTTTACTTATTAATCTGTCTTTATCTCAACTCACAAGTTTTCTCACTTTTGCCCTTCCAATTCTCTTCCCCATTCCGCTGTGCAGGAGTGAATGAGCAGCTGTGTGGTAATTAGCTGCCTTCTGGGGTTAACCCACAGCACTGCTACAAATGTCTTCCTGCTTGCCTTCATTCCTGAAGGTCATGTTTCACAGTTATGCTTTGCTTTTGATTTTCAGTTCCCTTTTTTTGGTTCCCATGTAATTCCAGTTTATCCATCTGAGTCTTCCCTGTGGGCCTGTACGTGAGGCTTTTTAGACAATATAATCTTGGCATTGGATCCCCTACAGAGTTAACTCCATGGGATTCATAATTTATGTGGAAACTATTTCAGAAAAAGACATATTCCCAATCTCATCTAATTAATTTTATATCTGAAATTTGAGGGCTTTTGTGCTTCTGATTGGATTGTCCTAATTTTTTTTAGGTAGGAGGGACTGAAGAATTTGAAATGGGTTGGTTGGTTTGTTTTTCTCAGTGGGTAAGAAGAAGGCCTAAGAAATTTTGGTTCCATTTTTTTCCCTATTTTTCAAAAGAAGTCTTATGTTCTGATTGCATAAAGTAGCTTGAGTCCATTTTTGAACAAGGGAGAACAAAAGATAAGTCACTAACTGTAATTTGTTTTGACTATTTACTGAATGTTTACAAGAAGATATAATTTGATTGTTTCTTATGAAAGTTTTATTACCTCCCAAAGAATCATCTGTCAGATTACAATTGAGAGGGGGAGGAAATTTTGTGTGACTTTTCATGTCTTTTGGTGAACCTAGTGAAAAGTTTTTCAGTCTTAATTATACTGAAATTACTATCTTCCTTTGTCTGTTTCTTTTTAAAATTTCTTTCTGTACCCTTCCTGATTTCTTCACTTACCCTGGCCAACAAATCTATTTTGCATTATTTGCAAATATGTTGCGGGGGAGGGACATGACACAACTTTCATTGTTGCAGATGAATCTCAAAATAATTCAACTGGAAATTACACCTAATATATTGTCCTGGTTTTTCTAGGATAGAGTTAATTTTCTTCTCAGTAGTTAGAATAGCTGTGTTTTGGTTTCAGTTCAGACTTGTTATGAGAACATCATTGATATGAGTTTAATATTAGGGTTTTTTTTTTTCTATTATTAAACTGTTCTTATCTCAACCTACAAGCCTCCTAATCCTTGCCCCCAATCCTCTCCCCTGTCCCCTGGTGGGGGGGGAAGTGGGTGAACGGCTGTGTTGGCTGCTAGCCAAGGGCTAGCCCAGTGTAACTATCAGTATATATAATGTTAGCCCAAACAGGCACCTTTTTGCACTCCAGAATCTCAAACATCTCTTTTCAAGCCATCTCCATTCTGCATTTTTTTTCCCTTGCTTTCACTTTCCTTGAAAGATAAGCTTTCTGTTAAATCTGTTGTGTCCTCACTCTTAAGGGAGTATTGACATAAATTCCAGGTTTGACATGCATGAACATCCAAACTCAAAACACTTGATACAACTTGTTCTCTGAAAATTGTTCTTGTCTTCTGATAGTCTTGCTGATTATCAAGCTGGGAACCAGAAGGAGGTTCATTAAGAGCACTTTTCTTACTGGATTACAGGAAAGCAGAGTTTAGCTTCTTGAATGGGACTTTTTAATGGAACTTCTCCATAATATTATATACAGCAGAAATACTTTGCTTATGTTGTTTACACTTCTCTTTTTACTTGCATCTCCTATGTAAAAGTTCTTCAAAGTACATAGATCAGTTATGTAGGACTGCAAAACTACTGGTAGTCTAAACTGCTAAGTATGAAAAGAGATAAATAAGAAATTACAAATTGATATTCTTTCCTTTAGTTTCCCTCTGAGAAAATGTGTTCTTGTTTATCATGTATAAAGAAGTTGTAGTGGTGTGAAAACAAGGTTCTGTAAATTTTTCTTTTTCCACTAGCAGTTTTGCCTTCTGAAGCAATGAAGCACCTTCCCATTTCTTTCTTTCTGCCTGTATTTTAGATTTCTCCAAATGCATTGGATAATCTATTTTGTAATGCATTATTATTCTAGTGATTGTACAATAATTCCAAGTTACTTCAAATTTGGTTTCCACTAAATGAGAAAATTATGTGTAGCTCTGGGAGTTCTTACCCTTTGGACATCAGTGTTTTTTTTGAGGGAAAAAAAAAGTAATTAAAACAGACCACAATGAAGAAAACTCCCTATACATGCTGTCCCTTATTGTTCCCTTATTGCAATTACTTAAAATACACAGTAAGAGGAATAGATCAATTAATTAAAATTCACCTGCAATTGATAGCAAAAACTGATTGAATCTTAGATATAACTATCACAGAGCACCGTACATGTCCTTTACCAGTGATTTTATCAATAAGATTATAATTATAATACTGTACTTTACTGTCGTGGTTTATATAAAATATAAATAATAATATAAAAATATATATAATCATTATAATATATATTTCTATATATACACACACTTTATATATACTTTTATGTATAAACATAATATTATAATTTAGTGTCATGGTTTAACACTGGCTAGCAACTATGCACCATATACCTGCTTGTTCCCTCCCTCCCAGTGGGATGGAGGGGAGAATTGGAAGGGTAAAAGTGAGAAAACTCATGGGTTGAGATAAAGACAGTTTAATAATTACAAAAAAATTGTAAGAAAAAAAAAACAACAAAGAGAAAGGAAAATAAAGCCCACTAAAGACAAGTGATGCAAAAGAAAACAATTGCTCACCACCAACTGACCCATGCCCAGCCAGTCCCCAGGCAGCAGCCCCCCTGCCAACCTCCTACTCCTCCCAGTTTTATTGCTGAGCATGACATCATATAGTATGGAATATCCCTTTGGTCAGTTGGGGTCAGCTGTTCCAGCTGTGTCCCCTCCCAACTTCTTGGGCATCCCCAGTGTACTCACTGATGGGGCAGTGTGAGGAAAAGGTCTTGACTCTGTGTAAGCACTGCTCAGCAGTAACTAAAACATCCCTGTATTATCAACACTGTTTTCAGCACAAATCCAAAACATAGCCCCATATTAGCTACTATGAAAAAATTTAACTCTATCCCAGCCAAAAGCAGTGTAACTTTGAACGAATTTATCTTGTTTTGAAATAGCATTCAGCCTTTACAATTTGAATATGCTTGAGGCTAAATCTGGTCCTCACTGTTGTATTGTTAAGTGCATTACAATTACTATATATTTATAATAATTATAATTTCCATATTATAACATGGAAATAACATGTTCATTTCTCCTGCATCTGCATATAGCATTGATTCTCTGTTGACTTATTCCTGAGCCCTTCTTATTTACAGGCCCAACTCTGTTTTGACAGGAAAGTAACTTTTTCATATATTTCAATCTCTTCTACAAATTTCATGTTTTTCCTATAAAAATCTCCTTCCTAGTGTATCTTTAAAAATATTTCATATCTTTCTGTGACACAACATTTTGTTGGAAACATGTTTAAAGACTACATGGTTTTTGTATTATTTTTTTTAGTATTCCATCAAAGACCAGGCTAAAAATTTGTTTTCCAGTATAATTTTCTATCTTACTCAGATTTAAATATTTGATAAAGTTAATCAGAATCCTCTTCTGTTTAATTTTTTTTTTTTCTATGGATTGCAGTATATACTGTTTAAACCTCTAAATGGGAAATCAAACATAAAATATAAATTTTATCTGTGAAGACCTACATTCCAAACCAAGTGGGATTTAGATGAATCAATATCAGACTAGATCCCTCTTAATAGAAAGATTTACTTGATATATAATGATCTCTCTTTAACCTTTAGCTTCAGATATACGATAGCTATTTCATCCTTCCAGGATGACTGTGAACATTCATAATCCATTTGACAGAAGAGATTTTGAATTCATACCATTCATACATCTGCTGTTTACTGGAGTGGAGTAATATTTATCAAAAGGCGATGCTTATTTTGATGATATAAGGAAAGGTTTTGAATGAGACACTGGTAAAGGTTGAGAAATTTTGACATATCAACATTGGTTTCAGTGAATGCACACTGATTCATATCAGCTGGCCCTGCATTCAACAATTATAGTTGAGAGAGCTGGTGCGGGGAAAGAGTGTGAGGAGTCCTCCCCCTGAGGAGGAAGGAGCAGCAGAAACAACGTGTGATGAACTGACCGTAACCTCCATTCCCTGTCCCCCTGTGCCGCTGGGGGGAGGAGGTGGAAATTGGGAGAAAAGTCAAGCCTGGGAAGAAGGGAGGGGTGGGGTTCTCATTATCCTCCTCTGATTTGTTTGGTAATAAATTAATTTTCCCCAAGTCGAGACTGTTTTGCCCATGCCAGTAATTGGTGAGTGATCTCTCTCTGTCCTTATCTCAACCCACGAGCCTTTTTTTATATTTTCTCTTCCCTGTCCAGTTCACGAGGGGGAGTGATAGAGTGGCTTTTGTTGGGCATTTGGCATCTAGCCAGGGTCAACCCACCACAACAAAGCAATGGACCTAATTTAAAAAAATTCAGACAATAACCAAGATTTGTGGTAGGTTTTTTGTTTGTTTTGTTTTCTTAATAAGAGGACTTTAGCCTAGGTCAGCTTTTGAGAGAATTTGTTATGCTTACAAAAATACTGGTGTGTTGTAAATCTCTTCATTCATATATTATTGTAGTTTAGATGTCAGAAATTAGAACACCTCTGGAATTCTGTCAGTCAAAAATTGCACATTTTGAACAATTTTGTTGAGATTGTACTAAAATAAAATACAGTGAAATGTTTTACAACATAAGCCTAATTACATTCCTAAAAAAAAGTTTATTTCTTCTATTACTGTTTATATGTCACATTTCTAGTAGATGTTTTCTTCTAATATGAGCAAAAAAACCCAAACCAAACCAAAACAAAACTGAAAAAAGACATTACAAAAGTTTTGGTCTGTTTGACTTATTAATGTTCCATACAGTCCTTGCATCTTTCTCTTTTGTCAGTGGGCAGGCAAGAACTGCTGTAGTGGAAGTTGCAGCAGGGGCACACAATACGCCAACCATTTCTGGTTAATTCCTCCTCCCATTATTTTTCATAGTGAAACAGGATTTGGGATGCTTTGTGATGTTGGCTAGAACTACTTACAGGCTTTACACCTTATAGCCTCCCGTCTGTAATGGTTCTTTGAGGCGAATATGACTCAAGAGTGAATATATAGTTCAGTGAGCAATAAACCTAAATGACCCAATTTAGCTACAAACTCCTGAACATTTATTGTAATGTACTTCTCTAGAGAAGCAAATCTAGGACCTTGAAAATTGCATTATTCCATCCTATTCTCAAGAGGCCAAAAATCATACAGAAGGCTTTTCCAATTTCTCATTCCTGGACCAAGTAATTGAGAAAAGGAAAGCTAACAATCTCCATTAGCATATTAACATTTCAAATGCCTCTATATCAAGGTTCAAACTAGGGCAGAGCTCAGTAGATTAGCTCTTTATTATAATAATAATAAAACCTTTCAAGAGTAGACTTAGTTTCCAAAGGCTGATCTGAATGAAGAACTGTTTACTTAAAGAGTATGTCTACACAATGATGTAATGTGGTTTAATAAACCTTTTAAAAGTGAATTGCAATTAATTTTCCCAAGTGTTTGTGTGGAGAAGCCATTTGATTTGATAGTGAGTGGCACCTAGAATGCCTTGTAATACAGGAAGATTTTTTTGAAAGTGGAAGAAAAATATAGGGAGTACTTAATTTATTCTTAAAATAGATTTATGGTATCGTGCCATATTTCTCAGTATTCACAAAAGGGATCACAGAAATGCAAATATCAATAAAAAATTAAATATTCTCTAAAAGCAGTAACCTAATTCTATATCAAAATAAATCAGTGAGCATAATTACAACAAGCATAGCACTTACTGGAGCTATAGCTGTGATATAAAACATCCTGTATAATATACCAGAGAAAAACTCAGAGCAAATATTTCAAACCCTCTTCGTCAAGTACTGCATGATAAATGCATGTGGCTTTAGAATCCAGCAAAGCCTGTGAGTCAGTAAAAACTCTCGTACTGCCAAAGAATGAGCTCAACTTAAATGTTTCTTATGTCCAGAAAAGAAGTTATTTCCAAAGAAGTCTTTTTTTGGTGATAAACCTATGTTCAAGACCATAAAAGCTATCTGGCTTCCAAGCTGTTTAAAAGAATCCATAACAGTTTAGCAGCTTGAAAGGAAATAATGGGTAGATGATCTACTGGAGTGCAGCGTAGGGGAAAGGGATCTGGGAGTCCTGGTGGACAGCAGGATGACCATGAGCCAGCACTGTGCCTTTGTGGCCAGGAAGGCAAATGGCATCCTGGGGTGCATTAGAAAGGGTGTGGTTAGTAGGTCAAGAGAGGTTCTTGTCCCCCTCTACTCTGCCCTGGTGAGGCCACATCTGGAATATTGTGTCCAGTTCTGGGCCCCACAGTTCAAGAAGGACAGGGAACTGCTTGAGAGAGTCCAGCGCAGAGCCGCCAAGATGATTAAGGGAGTGGAGCATCTCCCTTATGAGGAAAGGCTGAGGGAGCTGGGGCTCTTAAGCTTGGAGAAGAGGAGACTGAGGGGTGACCTCATTAATGTTTATAAATATATGAAGGGTGAGTGTCAGGAGGATGGAGCCAGGCTCTTCACAGTGGTGTCCAGTGATAGGACAAGGGGCAATGGGTGTAAGCTGGAACACAGGAGGTTCTGCTTAAATTTGAGAAAGAACTTCTTTACGGTGAGGGTGACAGAGCACTGGAACAGGCTGCCCAGGGAGGTTGTGGAGTCTCCTTCTCTGGAGACATTGAAGACCCGCCTGGATGCCTTCCTGTGTGATCTCATCTAGGTGTTCCTGCTCTGGCAGGGGGATTGGACTAGATGATCTTTCGAGGTCCCTTCCAATCCCTAGCATTCTGTGATTCTGTGATTCTGTGATTCTGTGTTTCTGTAAATGTCTGTCTCTTGAACTGAGTTTCACAAGAAAGTAAGAGTGCTAAGAATTTTGTAGTGCAGTAGCAAAAGAAGTTTTAATTTGTTTTTCTGAAAGGGGGGCAAATTTATCAACCCATCTACAAGGCCTTCAGTAAACAAAACTAAAAAATAGCAATGTATTAATCAGAGCTGTTCATATACAGTTATTCTTGTATATCTGGATGAGTATTGCTTAATGTGAGATGAAAATTAAGAAAGAAGTAATGGGTAATAGAAGATTGTGGGGGGATGGAAACAGGAGCATAGTGTGGGTGAAAAATGCAAACAATATTGATAGGGATTCAGTGGTGAAATGCACATGAATGAATTTATTTTCTTGACAGCTTTCAGTTTTGATGATTTGTCTATTTAATAGTTCTGCTGGCTTCAAAAGATTTCTGTCTGGCTCCAAAGTAACCAGGAGGCTGTCTTCCAGCAGCCTACCATGTCATTAACACAATTACATATGTTTTCTTGATAGATTTTTATGACCTACTATTCTTTTCACCAGCTGAGCAGTATGAATACTTAGACATTTATCTCCAGGCTAATTGTGATATAGACAAGGGGCTCTACTCTGAATGCATGATCACTGATTTCAGCTGTTAATTAGACTTTTTTTTTAATAGATTAGAATAGAAAAATGATAGATTTCAGTTATAAGATGGAGAATGCCCTTTCATCCATATTGCATGATAATCAGGGAAAGCTATTTTAATCTCAAAGGTTTTTTTGATTGCCCCTGTTTTCCGCTATCACTATTTTTTTTAATCCTCTTTAGACCATAAATGTGCATATTTCTGATAAGTCAATAAATGCAGTTCCTTTTAGGGATATTCTAGTGCAAATTTTGAGACACGATATAGTTGATAAGTATCTTAGGTTCCCTTCTGCACTATTTCCTATATTTGCTGTTTCTTAATATAGTTCCATCTTTTCATTTGCACCAAGAGTTTAGAAATATTTCTAGGGACAACTGTCTTCTGCTCTGTTTGATTGTCTTTATGCACTGGTGAGACTGCATCTCGAGTACTGTGTTCAGTTTTGGGCCCCTCACTACAAGAAAGACATTGAGGTGATGGACTGTGTCCAAAGAGCAACAAAGCTGGTGAACGGCTGAAGGAACGGGGGTTGTTTATCCTGGAGAAGAGGAGGCTGAGGGGAGACCTTATCTCTCTCTAGAACTACCTGAAAGGAGAGTGTAGAGAGGTGAGGGTTGATCTATTCAACCAAGTAACAAGTGATAGGACAAGAGGAAACGACCTCAAGTTGCATCGAGGGAGGTTTAGATTGGATATTAGGAAAAATTTCCCCACTGAAGGGGTTGTCAAGCATTGGAACAGGCTGCCCATGGAAGTGGTTGAGTCACCATCCCTGGAGGTATTTAAAAGACTTATAGACATGGTGCTTAGGGACATGGTTTAGTGGTGGACTTGGTAGTGTTAAGTTTATGGCTGGACTGGATGATCTTAGAGATCTTTTCCAACCTAAATGATTCTATGATTCGTGCATGGCTCACAAGTTATTGGCAAGTTGCCACCGATGTTTGGATAAGTAATTTGTTTTTCCCCAGAGTACGTGTTCTGCTTGTTGCTTGTTCTAACATCTTTATTTACTCATCATGTTGAAAGGAAGGGCAAGAATTAATCTGGCAAGGCCTCTTGATGAAGAGAAAAGGGCTACTAATGCTATTAACCTCTGGTTTTTTTCAGGGGTGCAAACTCCTAACAACCTTTAAGTTTTAGCAGTCAAGTTCCTGTTTTCGTTCCAAGAACATCACTTGAATGTTTAATACTGAAAATGGACTTATCTGTAATAAGGTTTTGAGAGGGTTCTACATGAAAACAGCCAATGGTGGCTGTTGGTGGTGCCTTTACCATAAAAATAATTTTTAAAAATTCTAAATATAGCCAATATTATTAGAGCTGTGTTTCTCAGTTACTTTTAATAAATAATTTACCTGACCCATTGAATCTCTGAATAAAAGTGGAGAGACCAATATAGCAGCATCATTTCAAATATGATTCTAAAATAGCGTTTTAGGAATGTTTTTAATACTTCCCTTGGTTTTGAGATAAACATCCTTACTTTTATAATTGTACTCCTAGGACAGTAAGAGAAGGCACTGTCCACAGGATGTCTTCTTTAACGAAGTCATTTCCTTTCCCATCTCTTCCTCCTTGTTGCTATCACATATTTATGGCACATGCAACAGGAGAATATACTGACTAGCAGTATTTTCTGTTATATTAATAAAAGTAGCTTTGATGTGAATTAAGGAAGATTGCAGGGCACTTTTCAGCATATGAAAGTAAGACCCTTGCAAAATTTATCTAATTTATCTGGTTTATGTAGGGATAGTAATTTCTAGAGTGCTCATTCATTCATTATTTATTTATTTACATAGAAGTATTAGTGCCAGACCCAAGATACTGTTAGTCATAGAGGTGAAAAAGGTTTTGGTAGGTTTAAAGGTTGGTATCAGTCAACCACTGTGATTATTTCTTTCTATATATATAAATCAAAGGCTTTGCTCACAGTCATAGCAATGAAGTTATAGAGACATGGTACTTACGATGTACTGAGACTGATGGACAGAATTCATGGGCTCCTGTGAATCTAGTAGGTTATATGGGAGAAAACCATACAGTGAGATCTCTGATAACATTGAGAGGCTGACCAGAAATGTATGCTTGCCTCAATTTCATTAAACTACTTGTTGATCCTTTAGTCTTTATGGAATCAAAATGATTGGACAGGGCTCTGAGCAACCTGATCTAGTTTAAGATGTCCCTGCTCATTGTGGAGGGGTTTGGACTAGATGACTTTTAAAGGTCCCTTCCAACCCAAACTATTCTATGATTCTATGATCTCTAATTAAATTTTTGTTTCCTTCTCAAGAGCCCACACTTAAAATATTTGGTACTTTTTTCTTCACTAATGGGTCTTGTAAATATCATGCACAGAGCCCACTCATCAGAGTTGAAACAGTATTTGTGGCCCTCACAACACTGCAATATCTGACAGTGTAGTGCAGGAGGCTGAGACAGCTTCTGCAGAGCAGCAGTCACGGAAGTGTGCGTAGCCAGAGCCTTCTGTTTTTATCCAGAGTTTTTGTTTTTCATGTGTAGGATTTTGTGTCGTCGTGTCCCCCCCCACTATTATACTGGAGCTTTGCATTGACTCTCAGGAGCAGGCGCTGAAAACATTTCTGTCTTTTTGCTGCTTAAATTGAACAGAGGGTGACCTACAAAGAACAAAAAACTTTCTGACCTATTTTTCTGAATGAAAATACTTATTTGCCAAGTTCAAAAAGGAATTATGATCATTTTCTTATTGAGAAGTAGTTTAAAGCTCACTGAAGAAAACAGAAATCTTAACATCAGCTGGTACTGGGTCAGGTCAATAGTGTTTTGTTGACTTTTTCAATATAATCCTCTTTTGTTCCTTAAGGTGAATTAATACTACCTTCTGTTTTGATTTACAGGATATTTTGCTAACTATCTAGTTCAATCTTAATTTGTATTAAAATTGTAATTCCAGTTCAAAGCACTTGTGTGTGTGTGGTAGCTGCATGCTGATTTCCTAAGTAGTTGTCTCTCTCTGATAGTACTTATGAGCAGAATAAATAGGTCCTATTAATATGCTTCTTTCTGGATAGTAGAATTTAACAGTCTGGTTTGTGCAACAATGCGTTCTCTAAATTAACTTGATTAACTTGTCTCACAGATTTTCTGGGAAACTGCTCTGGGTATTTGTAAAAGAATTATTACGGAGGTAGATTCAGAATGTTTGACTAAATAGAACTTTTGACTCCAGGAGATTTGATAGAATATGTCAGTATTTTGCTATTGACTTTGTCCCAAGATCTTCAGCTTCTTGTTGTATCCTGGAGAATCTCCAGAGTATATTGTATGGAATGTTTAAGCAATTTAGTATCGATCTCTTGCTATACTAATAATGAGAATACATAGTTTTTCTCAATAGACTACGCTGTCACTTTTCTACCCTTTTTATTAAATTCCCAAAAACAACTTCCAGATTTAATTTAATCTAAATTCATTCCATAAGCTCAGTTTTGCTTTCCTTCACATATATTTAACACTTACTGAAAACAGAGGCTTACTAGAAACATAATACAAACAAACAAAAAAGCCTCCAAAAACTGTTTTCATCAATAATGGTCCATTTTATAGGGACCATGTCCAGTTTTGGCTAACATCTTGAGAGGGTATTCCATTTATGCTTTGGCAGATAGATAAACCTTCCCAAATGATTGTTAAATTATAGCCTTTCCCTGTCAATGCTGATTAGTTAGCAAGCAGAATTCATCACTTTGAAACACATGTTAATTTGTTTAAGTCAGAGTATGGATCAGTTTTGCACACACTGGGCAACACAAGAAGACTCTTTCAAGCTCTTATATAAACAAGACTCAATTTTTTTGAAACTAGGAAAGATGTGGTTTTATTTGATTTTCTTCCTCCTTCCTAATGATGGAAGTTGGCGCTGTGTTTCAGGAGACTCGTAGTTGCCTGAAGCCATGAAAGACAAGTCAGCAGTGCTTTGCTGTCCTTTAAATGAGCTCTGCTTGGCATCTGGTTTGACAGAGCAGAAATAAGGTATGTTTGTAGCGATGAAAATATTGTGACTAATTTATATAGAAGCTATGACTTTTTAATGTCAAACATGACATAAAACTTTAATCTCCCTCAAGGCACATTTCAAATAGTTAGTCAACACTATGCTATATATAATATGTCTGTGGTTTCTCTGGAGAAAATAATGTTAGGTTGCTATCTTTAAAAAGACTAAATTCATTCTTCTGTGACCCTGTTCAAGACAACTTTTCATCTGAGATTAAATTTTATCATTTATTCAGTCCTGCTAGTTCTTTACTCTAGACAAATGCTTGCATAAAGGGTTTAGGGAAAGCACCAGAAAGAAGTAGATGATCCGATACTATGTAGCTTTACATGCCTAGGATAAGGCTGAAGCTAATTTTCAGAGTTTATTTCCAAAAAATTAGATAATTGTTTAGAAAGACAATCATCTTGGTTAGAAAACACACAAATGTGACCATTTAAGTTTGATGCAATTTTTTTCAGAGGAAAATTCCCACTGGAATAATTCATTATTTTCAAAGGGACTCTCCCAATCCTGATATTTCTAGAAATATCAATTTGAAATTATTGCTTTCTTTTTTATATGTTAGTCAGCAGAGGGCACTCTCTTTCTTTGAAAATACAATAAAATATGGCTTAAAAGTACAGAGAATAAATACTTCTTTTTGCCGTGTTTTTATTTGACTTATCTCAGTTTTAAATTTCATAAATATAATTTATAAGTACAAGATTAATTTTAATGCAATACTTCCTCTTCTAAACTGAAACATGATGACAATTTTTTTAAAGAATCTGCTATTTGTTTCCATCTGCCTGTCCTATATACATATTAGGCTCTTTTCTCGATATTAAAGGCAGTGAAACTTCTGCCTTTGTTTAGGCAATTGAATGAGATGATTGCTGAACTTCTGAACTGCCTAAATCAACTGACCATTACTTCTACTCTACAAAGAGGCATACAGTTTTTTCAGTTCTAGCTATTTAAATCCATGAAGCCAAGCAAAGCTGTTATTCCTCTGATCCTTAGAAACACCTCTTCTGCAAGATACATTCAGGCTTTGTATAGGAGTGAGGCTCAGGAGGACTTCTGTGCATGTGTATGCTCCTTAGGTGAGAAATTTTTTTTTAAATGCACTCACTATTGTATTGCAACGGTTGACTGAAGCAGTGGATTTTTGGGGGTTTGTCAAATACAGCCACTTATTTCACTTGAAAATGGAATGAAAATTTGAGTGTGTCTATGTTTGCATAACATTATCTTCAATATCGCCAATTATATCACAGTTCCAAGTCTGCCCCAGGTTATACCAGCTGAATACAGAGAGAGCTCTTTGATTTTTCTGCCTTTGTATAGTCTATTCTGCTCCATATAACTTGATACAGTAGTTTTAGTGACATTTATCTGGGATTTCAACTGAAGTAAAACTAAGAAGCAGTCTAACAGTGCTCATTTTTGTCCTGTATATACTAACTGGTTTAGCTATCTCGAGAAACAATGGTATGATTGCTTATATCATAATTGTTTAATTACTGAACATTTGTTTGAAGATATTAAATTAAGAGCAGATCTTAAAAAAAGAAATATCCAGGATACTGATATTTTTTCTGAAAACCTAATTGTATATGCATGCTTGGATATGTTTATGAAAATGTTTGTTGATAATACTGTCTTTATATAGACAGAGCAGCAATTTGGATTATTTATGTTAGCTACAATAACTGTTGTGGGGGAAGATTTTGTTGTAAAATCTTTCTTATGTTGATTCAAACCAAAAATATTTTTTAAGTCTGTTTCTGTCATTGCAGATTTGTGTTAAATTTTAAATAGAATTTACCACTTGGGCTTTTCAGTTACTAATTGTGAGGACTTCGTGAGACTTGTAAGATTGTTGCTAGTGACTGTCCAAGAGAAGAATTGAATTTAATTTTTTGTTAAGATTGTTTAAATTAGCAATGTTAGAACCCAAATGCTTCTTTGGAACTTCAGTAAGGGTTTCTTCACCATGACCTTCCACTACTTCCTTGGAAATCTTAAAGATTTATCTGAACCAGAACATGAATCCCATAATTTTGACACCCCTTTGTCTGGTAAAAGGTTCTGGTAAAAACCTATGAAAATTTGGTGGTAAAAGTAATGTTCTGAAAACAAGTCAAAACAAGACTCATGTTTTAAAATATGTAATAGGAGAACTTTGGAACTCAGCAATTTGGATCGCCCTTTACTTACAGGGTCTGAAATTTACTTGTTGCTCTGTTTTCTTCAAAGTAAAACTAGGCAAACTATGGAAAAGAAACTAAACTTGTTGAATTAATGGAATAAGGTCCTCATCAAGCACTTAATGTATATAAATGGACTGTACTGAATTCCATAATCAAAGAAGTGGAAGCTATTCCTCTATTCACAATTAGAACTACATTGCATATACGTTTTTTTAAGGCATCAACTGAAGTAACAGTAATAGATAGCATGTTTAAATATGCAAATTGTCTTGAGCAATTGCAGGGCAGAATATCTAGCCTCCTAATATGACATAAATAATGAGTAAAGTTTTCTTGTGTTCGGATGGAACTTCATGTGTCCTTTTCAAGTGTCTATGTGTCCATTTGTCCTGTCAGTGGGAACTATTGAGAAGATTCTGGCTCCCTTTTCTTCATTACCTCCCATCAGATGTTTATATACATTAGTGAGATTCCCCCTGAGCCTTCCCTTCTCCAGGCTGAACAATCTCAGTTCTCTCAGCCTCTTCCCATATGCGAGATGCTCCAGTCTCTTAATCATCTTTGTGGCCCTGTGCTGGACTTGCTCCAATAAGTTCATATCATTCTTGTACTGGGGAGCCCAGAAATGGGCACAGTATTCTTCAATGCAGCCTTATCAATGCTGAGTAGAGAGGAACGATCATCTCCCTCCACCTGCTGGCAATGCTCTTCCTAATACAGCCCAGGAGGCTGCTGGTTCTTCATTGTTGCAAGGGTCCATTACTGGCTTCTTTCCAGCTGGTCAGCCCCTAGCATATATTGGTACATGGGATTATTACTTCCCAGATGGAGGACTTGGCATTTCCTCTTGTTGAACTTCATGAGGTTACTGCCTGCCTGTTTCTCCAGCCTGTCAAGGTCTCTCTGAATGGCAGCACAGCTCTCTAGTGTATCTGTTGGAATATGTAGAATTCTACAGTGTTTTGGTCAGAAAGAATGATGAGAATATATAATTCTATCTCAGAGTTACCCTCTTTCCCATCCTGGAGCCATACTGTTCAAAAACATTTCTCTTTAAATAGTACACTTAAATAGTACACTATAGAAAAAGGAAAAACTTTTTTTGAGCAGTGAAGAACAGAAAGCTGTCCTGAAAAACAAAGAAAAGGGAATATAAACAAATAATGACAGAAAGATGAAAGGGAGTGTCATGGTGGTCCTGGTTTTCAGCTGGGACAGAGCTAATTTTCTTAGTAGCTAGAATAGTGCTGTGTTTTGCTTTCAGTATGGGATTTGTTATGAGAAAAACATTGGTAACATACTAATGTTTTTAATTGTTGTTGGAATATCAAGAACTTTCCAACTTCCCCATGTTTTGCTAGTCCACAGGTGCAGAGGACTTGGGGGAGGGAATAGGAAAATTAGCAAACCCAAACTGGCATTTGGATCATAGAATCATAGAATGGTTTGGGTTGGAAGGGACCTTAAAGATCATCTAGCTCCAACACCCCTGCCATGAGAAGGGACTCCTTCCACTAGACCAGGTTGCTCAAAGCCTCATCCAACCTGGCCTTAAACATTTCCAGGGAGGGGGCATCCACAACTTCCTTGGGCAACCTGTTCCAGTGTCTCACCACCCTCACAGGAAATAATTTCTTCCTAATATCTAATCTAAACCTACCCTCTTTCAACTTAAAGTCATTTCCCCTTGTTCTATCACTACCTGCCCTTGAAAAAAGTCCCTCCCCAGCCTTCCTTTAGGCCCCTTCAGGTACGGGAAGGCTGCTATAAGGTCTCCCAGGAGCCTTCTCTTTTTCCAGGCTGAATAGCCCCAACTCTCTCAGCCTGTCCTCATAGGAGAGGTGTTCCAGTCCTCTGATCCTCCTGGTGGCCCTCCTCTGGAGTCGATCCAGTAGATCCGTGTCTTTCTTGTGTTGGGGGCTCCAGAACTGTATGCAGTACACCAGGTGAGGTCTCACTAGAGCAGAGTAGAGAGGCAGAATCACCTCCCTGGACCTGCTGGACACGCTTCTCCTGATGCAGTCCAGGATATGGTTGGCTTTCTGGACTGTGAGCACACATTGGTGGCTCATGTTGAGCTTCTCATCCAACAGTACCCCCCAAGTCCTTCTCCTCAGGGCTGCCCTCAATCCATTCTCTGTCTAGCCTGTATTTGTGCTTGGGGTTGCCCTGACCCAGGTGCAGGACCTTATACTTGGCCTTGTTGAACTTCATGAGATTCAACACCTCTCAAGCCTGTCAAGGCCCTTCTGGATGGCATCCCATCCCTCCAGCATGTTGACTGAACCACACAGCTTGATGTCGTCACCAAACTTGCTGAGTGCGCACTCAATCTCACTATGTCACTGACAAAGATGTTAAACAGTGCCAGTCCCAGTACCAACCCCTGAGGGACACCACTCATCACTGGTGTTCACTTTGATGTTGAGCTGATGACTGCAAGTCTTTGAGTGCGACCATCCAGCCAATTCCTTATCCACCAGGTGGTCTGTCCATCCAGTCTATCTCTCCAATTTAGACACTAGTATGTGGTGCGGGACTTTCTTAGTTTATGCGCCATTCCTTCAAAATGTATATTGAGTTCATTTGGTCTATAACCTTAAGTTCCATCTGTCATGACAGTCTTTCAAGGCAGGAGAGATGATGTAAACTTTGCACAGTCAATGGAGTAAGTGACATTGGACACAGCAGGAGGATGATGTGCAGTCTATGTTTCACGCTGCATCTGGAACTTGTAGCTGGCATATCTAGCACAGTCCATGCTCAGGGTCTGCAGGTGGAAGATGTCGATCTTGAAGAAGTTGTTGGGCACCAGCTCTGGTTCCATTGGAGTTCCTTCTTTATTGACCTGGGGAAATTCTTAATATAAAGCCATTAGTATAATACACAACAACCATAGCAATGATGACATGCACTTCATCGGCTGTTTTCACCTAACATCAAATTCCTTTGAGGCACACATTGGACTTCCCATCCTTCAGCATCACCCATCAAGTGCACCCAGGTCCTTGAGCAAAAGTAATCCCACAAATAGGGCTACCTTTACCTGAGGCAGGAATAACCCAGACTGTTTTCCAGCATATTTTTAATGTGAACTACATGGACTTTATCCCCTTCTACAGTTCGTAAAAGTCTTGATTGGGCAGGGCTATCTCTGTTGGCAGATCCTCTGGTGTTGACTAACCAGGTGGCTTTTGCTAAATTTGTGTCTCAGTGTTTGAAAGTTCCACCACACATTGCTTTGAGTGTGGTTTTTAGCAGCCCATTGCATCATTCGACTTTCCCAGAGGCTGGTGCATGATAGGGAATGTGGTACACCCACTCAATGCCATGTTCTTTGGCCCAAGTGTCTATGAGATTGTTTTGGAAATGAGTCCCATTGTCTGACTCAATTCTGTCTGGAGTGCCATGTCGCCACAAGACCTGCTTTTCAAGACCTAGACTAGTGTTTCGGGAAGTGGCATGAGGCACAGCATATGTCTCCAACCACCCAGTGGTTGCTTCCATCATAGTGAGCACATAACGCTTGCCACTGCAGTTTTGTGGGAGCGTGATATAGTCAGTCTGCCAGGCCTCTCCATATTTATGTTTTAACCATCGTCCTCCATACCAAATAGGTTTTAACTGCTTGGCTTGCTTAATCGCAGCACATGCTTCACAGTCATGAATAACCTGTGCAATGATGTCCATGGTTAAGGCCTCCCCTCGATCATGAGCCCATCTAAATGTTGCATCTCTTCCTTAATTGCTTGAAGCATCATGGGCCCAGCAGGCTAAAAGTTTTTCACCCTTCTGTTGCCAGTCCAGGTCTACTTGAGACACTTTGATCTTAGCAGCCTGGTCCACCTGATGATTATTTTGATATTCTTCATTGGCTCAACTTTTGGGCACATGAACATCTACATGACGTGTCTTTACAACCAGTCTCTCCGGCCGAGCAGCAATGTCTTGCCATTATTCAGCAGCCCAGATGGGTTTGCCTCTGCACTGCCAGTTGTTCTGTTTCCATTGTTGTAACCACTCCCACAGGGCATTGGCCACCATCCATGAGTCAATATAGAGGTAGAGCACTGGCCACTTTTCTCATTCAGCAATGTCTAAGGCCAGTTGGATGGCTTTTACCTCTGCAAACTGTCTCGATTCACCTTTTCCTTCAGCAGTCTCTGTGACTTGTTGGGTGGGACTCCACACAGCAGCTTTCCACTTTCGATGTCTTCCTACGATACGACAGGAGCCATCAGTGAACAGGGCATATCGTTTCTCATCATCTGGTAATTCATTATATGGTGGACCGTCTTCAGCACGTGTTACCTCTTCCTCTGGTGACATTCCAAAATCCTTGCCTTCTGGCCAGTTCATGATCGCTTCTATGATTCTTGGTCGACTGAGGTTTCCAATTGGAGCTCGTTGTGTGATCAGTGCAACCCACTTACTCCATGTGGAATCAGTTGCGTGGTGTGTAGAGGGAACATTCCCTTTGAACATCCAGCCCAGTACAGGCAATCGGGGCACCAGGAGGAGCTGTGCTTCAGTACCGATCACTTCTGAAGCAGCTCAAACTCCCTCATATGCTGCCAATATCTCTTTTTCAGTTGGAGTATAGCTGGACTCTGATCCTCTGTACCCACAACTCCAAAACCCAAGGGGCCGACCTCCAGTTTCCTCTGGTGCTTTCTGCCAGAGGCTCTAGGTTGGTCCATTGTCTCCACCTGCAGTGTAGAGAACATTTTTAACACCTTGTCCTGTCCAGACTGGCCCAAGGGCTAGTGCATAGACTATCTCTTGTTTGATTAGTTCAAAGGCTCGTCGTTGCTCAGTACCCCATGTGAAATCATTCTTCTTTTGGGTCAACTGGTAGAGAGGCCTCACAATCTCACTGTAATGTGGAATGTGCATTCTCCAGAAACCCACAATGCCTAAGAAGGTTTGTGCTTCCTTCTTGTTGGTTGGTGGAGACATAGCTGTTATTTTATTAATCACATCGATTGGGATCTGACGACGTCCATCTTGACACTTGATTCCTAAAAACTGGATCTCTGGTGAAGGTCCTTTGACCTTGCTTCGTTTTATGGCAAAACCAGCTCTCAGAAGGATTTGAATTATCTCCTTCCCTTTCTCAAAAACTTCTTCTGCTGTGTTGCCCCATACTATGATGTCATCAATGTATTGCAGGTGTTCTGGAGCTCCACCCTGCTCCAAGGCATTCTGGATTAGTCCATGGCAAATGGTGGGGCTGTGTTTCCACCCCTGGGACAGTCGATTCCAGGTGTACTGGACACCCCTCCAGGTGAAAGCAAACTGTGGCCTGCACTCTGCTGCCAAAGGAGTGGAGAAAAATGCAATAGCAATGTCTATGGTGGCATACCACTTGGCTGCCTTGGACTCCAGTTCATATTGGAGCTCTAACATGTCCAGCACGGCAGCGCTCAGTGGTGGTGTGACTTCATTCAGGCCACGATAGTCCACTGTCAGTCTCCACTCCCCATTTGACTTCCGCACAGGCCACATGGGGCTGTTAAAGGGAGAGCGAGTCCTGCTGATCACTCCTTGGCTCTCCAGCTGACGAATCAGTTTATGGATGGGAATTACAGAATCTCGGTTGGTGCGATATTGCCGCCAGTGCACTGTTGTGGTAGCAATCGGCACCTGCTGTTCTTCGACCCTTAGCAGTCCCATCACAGAAGGGTCTTCTGAGAGACCTGGCAGACCAGACAGCTGTTTGATTTCCTCTGTGTCCAAAGCAGCTATGCCAAAAGCCCACTGGTACCCTTTTGGGTCCTTGAAATACCCTCTCCTGAGATAATCTATGCCAAGAATGCACGGAGCACCTGGGCCAGTCACAATGGGGTGTTTTTGCCAGTCATTCCCAGTCAGGCTCATTTCGTCCTCTAACACAGTCAGCTCTTGGGACCCCCCTGTGACTCCAGAAATACAAATGGATTCTACTCCTTTAAAGTTTGATGGCATCAGGGTGCATTGGGCACCAGTGTCCACTAAAGCTTTGCATTGCTGGGGATCAGATGTGCCAGGCCAACGAATCCAGACAGTCCAGTAAACTCGGTTATCCCTTTCCTCTGCCTGGCTGGAGGCAGGGCCCCTCTAATACCCATCATATTCATCACTCGTGCTGAAATGTGATCAAAAGAATTAGGACCACGGAAAGGATTGAGAGTAGCATCAGCCCTCCTATTCTGTCTGGGAAATTGTCCACTGGAGACTGGAGCAGCATTTTTCCTAGAAGGACCAGAAGCATCCCTATTTTTACTTGTTTTTCTTTGCAGCTCATGTACTTGTGCCTGCAGGACTGAGATAGCTTTCCCATCCCACTTTGTCATATCTTCGCCATGGTCACTCAAGTAAAACCACAGTGTGCCCTGTGGTGTATACTGTCTCTCTTGAGCAGAGAAACGCTTGCTCCTAACAGCTGAGACATAAGTCCGAACCGGTGGAGGGTGGAGCCTGTCCTTGAATCTCTGGAACTCATGGGACAGTTTCTCCACATGTTTCTCCAGGACTTTTGGTAGTTTTTCCACGGCCAAGACACAGGCTCATATAGAGGCAGAGAGACTGTCTTCAAATCCTCAGAGCCAAATATCCACTTAATTTACAGTTGGTGCCTCCTCATCCTCTTTTACTTCTATTGCTGCCAATGAGCTGGCATATGATGCTGGTGCACTCCATACAACATTTTGCCACATGGGTATTGTGCACGGGATTTCATCTGGGTCTTCAATTACCCTCAAGTCCCTTGGGTCTTGGTAAATCAGCTCTCGCACAGCTGGTTCCCTCAGGTACTGAATGCCTTTCTCCATGCTGACCCATGTGCCTGGATTGCATGTAATATCGTCCTTGAAGGGATACCTTCCTTCACACCCACCAAGAGCCGCCTCCAAAGACTGCGGGTTGGGTCCCCTCTTGCAATTGCTTTATCAGTGCCCGCTTCCTTAGAGAGGGAACCCAGCTGCTTGGCTTCTCTACCCTCTAACTCCATGCTACTGGCCCCATTATCCCAGCATCTGAGCAGCCAAGTAATGAGGTGCTCACCTTGGTAACAGGTGAAATCTTTTCGTACATCCCGCAGCTCATCAGGGTTTGGGATTGGGTGGTTATTGTACTGACTCCATTTCCATCTCCTCTTCCCTCCTCCTCTTCCTCCTTAGAAAGATTATAAACTTGATCTTCTTCATCCCTCTGTAAATGTACTGACTTTCGTTTCCACTTCTTTTGTACAGGGGCAACTGATAATGGCACGTGTTGGATCTCTAATTCATCTTCAGTTCTTCTTGAGGGGGTTGGAGTAGCTACATTGCTTGCTGTATGGGTAGGAGAGGCTGCAGTGTCTGTCACTGAGGTTGAAGCAACTGCAGTTGCCACAGTATTAGTCACAGAGGTTGAGGTAACTGTAGCAGGTGCCAGGGTAACTCCAGCAGCAGATGGGGTGATCCTCCTAAGTAGTCTGACATGCATTAAAACCTGGCATACATTCAGGAGAACTAGCAGCACAATTATGCTAGTTTGATTATCCCAAGAATATTCAAAATTTTAAAAAACTTTTGTAACTGGGAGTGGAAAATTGAACGAAGATTTTCCCCTTCCCAAAGGGAAAAAAACACTGGTGTAACTGGCAACAATATTCACCAGATAGCTCCTGCGATGCAGAGATGGAGCCGCTTCTGCTTCTTTGCTCTGTGTGCCGCCTGCCACCACTGAATACAGGTACAAAATTGTTTCACTACTCGTCTTTTTATCGTACTAACAGCCATCACTGTACCACACAGCAGAACAGTACCCCTAGCCCCAAACCAACACCTAGGGACAGTGAAAAATATAAACGGCATGTAAGGTGCTGATCTGCAGAATCAAACCTTACAACTCGTAGAGAGTTATAAAGCAGGTATGTTTTATTTGCCAGCGGGCGACAGGGTGGATCGCTCCCAAAATGCCCTGTGTGCCCAACTCCTTTACAAAGGCATTATTTAAAGTACACACACATACATATTCATTAAATTTAGGATGGGTTAAGCTAATTAGTTCCAAGAAATTTTTAACATAAGTTCACTCCCATCCACGCTTGCGCGCTGCCTCCTGTTGATGCTTGTTATCACCCTTGTAGACCTCTAGACAAAACAAATCCAGCTTTCTTTCTTCAGACTGCAGGTGTTGCATACCAGTTCCTTCTTCTCTTGCTCCAGACTGCTCGCATACCAGGCACCGCAAGGCCTTTGCTAATAGTGTGGAATAGCTTGTTAGTTACTGGAAAAGTTTCCCACCTAACATGGAGAAACAATGCACTAAGCTTATTTTCTAAAATCTTACTCTTAATGCAGAAAAAAATGAATCTTAAACTCATTTTCTAAAATCTAATTATATTTTATATGTTCACTTTTCAGTGCCACCTCAAAGAACTCAAAGAACAACTCAGCAATCCAATACAACAACATTCCGATAATTGACAATCAAGTCATTATAAAAAATGCTTATTGCAGCTTCTTTCTAACACACTTTGGTCAGAACTGTCATTATCTCAACCTTTCGTGTCCCACTTTGGGCGCCAAAAAGAATGTGACAGTTTAACTTTGCTGACAGCCAAACAAGACACAGCCACTTGCAGCCCCCTGCCCCCTTCCACCCCTCCCCTCCGCCTCTCCAGGGAATTGGGGAGAGAATTGGAGGGGTAAAGGTAAGGAGACTTGTACGTTGAGATAAGAACAATTTAGTAATTAGAGTAAAAATAAATTTAAAAGAATAAGAATAAAAAGAGTAATAATGATAACAACTATATATATATATATATGAGTGATGCACAGTATAATTGCTCACCACCTGCTGATAACGATCCTGGAGGAACAAAAAAAGGAACCCCGAATCCAAAATTGCAATCCTGGAAAAGCGAGCCCCAGCGATTCCCGGGAGAATCTCCCCCTTTCCGGTCAGCCCCGGTTAATATACTAAACATGATGTAATATGATATGGAATATCTTGTTGGCATATCCAACTGTCAATTCCAGGTTTTGCTAACTACTACACTTTTCTTCTCCACTTCCCCCTTACAGTCTTCTTTTCTTGGAAACTGCCCAAGCACAGTGTCCTTGTAGTTATCATCATTGTTCTCATAGCAATACTTACTGAAACCAAAACACAGCGCTTTCTAGCTACTAAGAAGAAAATTAACCCTATCCTAGCAAAAACCAGGACAGGGACAATGTCAAATGCCTTGCACAAGTCAGTGGGGGCTGAGCAATAGCACTATGTATCATTCTTTTATATATTTTGTTACTCTTATCATTATCACAATTTTAATATTAGTATTATTTTAAGTTTTATTTCTATTATTAAAACTGTTCTTATGTCAACCTACAAGCCTCCTAATCCTTGCCCCCAATCCTCTCCCCTATCCCCTGGGGGTGGGGAGGAAGTGGGTGAACGGCTGTGTTGGCTGCTAGACAAGGGCTAGCCAAGTGAAACTATCAAAGTCATTTGGTGTTTCTGCCCGGTTCGTGATCACTTCTAGGATTCCCGGGCAACCAGGGCTTCTTATCCGGGCCCGTTGTGTGATCATTGCGACCCATTTACTCCATGTGGCATCAGTTGTGTGGTGTGTAAAGGGAACGCTCCCTTTGAACACCCATCCCAGCACGGGCAATCGGGGCACCAGGAGGAGCTGTGCTTCAGTACCGATCACTTCTGAGGTCTGTGGGACCAGGACATTGGTGAAGACTGAGGCAAAGAAGCCGTTGAATACATCAGCCTTCTCCATATCCCCGGTGACCAGGTCTCCTGTGTCCTTCTGGAGTGGGCCCACATTTTCTCTAGTCTTCCGTTTATCCCCAGTATACCTATAAAAGCTTTTCTTGTTAGCCTTGATGTCCCTGGCCAGCTTTAATTCTGCCAGGGCTTTAACTTTTTTAACCTGATCCCTGGCTGCTTGGACAATTTATTTGTATTCCTCCCAGGCTACCTGTCCTTGCTTCCACCCTCTGTAGGCTTCCTTTTTGTCTTTGAGTTTGTCCAAGAGCTCCTTGTTAATACGTGCAGGCCTCCTGGCATTTTTGCCTGACTTCTTTGTTGGGATGCATCGCTCTTGGGCTTGCAGGAGGCAAACCTTGAATATTAACCGGCCTTCTTGGGCCCCTCTTCCCTTTAGGGCTTTATCCCATGGAACTTTACCCAGCAGGTCCCTGAAGAGGTCAAAGTCTGCTCTCCTGAAGTCCAGGGTAGCAAGCCTGCTGCACACACTTCTTGCTGCCCTAAGGATCTTGAACTCCACCATTTAGTGGTCACTGCATCCAAGAATGCCCTTGAGCTTCACTTTCCCCACCAGCCCCTCCTTGGTTAGAGCAAGGTCCAGCATAGTACCTTTTCTTATTAGCTCCTCGATCACTTTGAGAAGGAAGTTGTCATCAACGCATTCTAGGAACCTCCTAGATTGCTTAAACTCTACTGTGTTGTTCTTCCAACAGATATCAAGGTGGTTGAAGTCTCCCATGAGGGCCAGGGCTTGTGAACATGAGGCTGCTCCTATCTGTCTATAGAGGGCCTCATTCACTCGGTCTTCCTGGTCTGGTGGCCTGTAGCAGACCCCCACTGTAATGTCGCCTGTTCCAGTCCTCCCTCTAATCCTAACCCATAAATTCTCGGTTGGCTCCTCACCTATACCCAGGCAGAGTTCCATGCACTCCAGCTGGTCATTGATATAGAAGGTGACATCCTCTCTTCATCTCCCCCTGTACTCCGCTCTCGTAAGGCCCCACCTGGAGTACTGCGTCCAGTTCTGGAGCCCTCAACACAAGAAAGACATGGACCTGTTAGAACAAGTCCAGAGGAGGGCCACAAGGATGATCCAAGGGCTGGAGCACCTCTCCTATGAGGACAGGCTGAGAGAGTTGGGGCTGTTTAGCCTGGAAAAGAGAAGGCTCCTGGGAGTTCTTATAGCAGCCTTCCAATACCTGAAGGGGGCCTATAAGGAAGCTGGGGAGGGACTGTTTTCAAGGGCAGGTAGTGATAGAACAAGGGGTAATGGCTTTAAACTGGAAGAGGGCAGGTTTAGATTCGATATTAGGAATAAATTCTTTCCTGTGAGGGTGGTGAGACACTGGAACAGGTTGCCCAAGGAAGTTGTGGATGCCCCCTCCCTGGAAATGTTTAAGGCCAGGCTGGATGAGGCTTTGAGCAAGCTGGTCTAGTGGAAGGTGTCCCTGCTCATGGCAGGGGTGTTGGAACTAGATGATCTTTAAGGTCCCTTCCAACCCAAACTGTTCTATGATTTTATGATTCTATCATCTCCCCTGCCTGTCCTTCTTAAAGAGCCTGTATCCTTCCATTCCAATGCTCCAGTCATAGGAGCCATCCCATCGTGTCTCCGTGATGCCAATCAGGTCATAGTCTTGCCAGTGTGCGCACATCTCTAACTCTTCTTGTTTATTCCCTGTGCTGTGTGTGTTTGTATAGAGGATATGCAAATGGGATATTCCATATGATATAACATCATGTTCAGTATATTAACTGGAATGCTGGGGCTCACTCTCTTCCAGGATTGTGGTTTCAGGATTGTCACTCCTTTGGGCTTATTATCCAGGAACAGACTGGGCATTGGTCGGCGAGTGGTGAACAATTACGCTGTGCATCACTCATTTGTATATTCTATTTTTATTATTATTACCATTATTATTGTCATTATTATATTGTTTTATTTTATTCCAGTTATTAGATTGTTCTTATCTCAACCTACAGGTCTCCTTACCTTTACTTCTCCAATTGTCTCCTCTGTTCCTTTTGAGGGAGGGAGAGTGAGCGAGCAGCTGTGTGGTGTTTGGCTGTCAGCCAAGTTAACCCACCACACATGGTTTGATGGGGGAGTTTCCTGAGACTTGCAACAAAAGAAATTTTTATTTTTCCTTCAAACCCTTTTAAAGACAACTTATACATTAGGAAAACTGGACTGAATTATCTTAACTATAGAAAGCTATGTTTCAGCTTCAAAGAACAAGTATTCTCTGACTGTCAGAAATAAACTTAGTTCTTTCCACAAGCATTGCATTCTATCTGCGAAACTTGTTACTCAAAGGAAAACTTTCTTCATATATACACAGATACATTTCCTTAAACTGAACTGATTGTTTAGACAAAGTGTATTTTTGTATTCAGGGATGGATAGCAACATATGTGTGTGTGTTTATGCATGTGTATTTGAGTAGCATGGTGTAGTGGTTTAATTCCTTTGGCTTGCAGCCAAACACAGTCACTCTCTCACTCTCCTCCACCCCAGGGAGTAGAGGAGAAAATTGGAAGGGTAAAAGTAAGAAAACTCATGGGTTGAGATAAAAACAATTTACTAATTGAAATAAAATAACAATTATAACAACAGTGATAACAGAATATACAAATGAGTGATGCACAATGCAATTGCTCACCACCCGCCAACCGATGCCCAGTCTATACAAGACAGCGATCCCAGAGCAGAGACAGTCCTGAAACTGAAACTGCAATACTGGAAGAGCGAGCACAAGCGATCCCTGAGAGAATACCCTCACTTTCCAGTCAACCCTGGTTAATACACTGAACATGACATGATATGGTATAGAATATCTCATTGGCATAGCATATGGGAACTCAATGATGGACTCTGCCACACGATCAATATGATCAAGCAAGAAGCCATTTATTTGTGCTAATACAGTTATATTTATACCCCAAAACTAATGAAATCACCCACATCCGTTAACATGTTATTGGCTCTTCACTCACAGCACGAGCAGTTCACATGCCCCTAATTGGCTCATAGACTTTACATGCATCCCTTCCTGTTTGCTTGCCAGGGTACATCTTTTGGATACATTCCAAGGTTCCTTTCTCATATCTTGTCGACGCAGGTGCTTCTCGTATCTCCAGACATGTATCCCTTTGTGGTGGGTTGACCCTGGCTAGAGGCCGGATGCCCACCAAAGCCCACTCTATCACTCCCCCTCCTCAAATGGGCAGGGGGAGAAAATTATAACGAAAAGCTCGTGGGTGGAGATAAGGACGGAGAGAGATCACTCACCAATTACTGGCATGGGCAAAACAGACTCGACTTGGGGGAAAAAACAAATTTACTTTATTACAAATCAAAATTAGAGGAGAATGAGAAGTAAAACCAAATCTTAAAACACCTCCCCCATCCCTCCCTTCTTCCCGGGCTTAATCTCTTTCCCGATTTTCCACCTCCTCCCCCCAGCAGCACAGGGGGACAGGGAATGGGGTTAGGGTCAGTTCATCACACGGTGTTTCTGCTGCTGCTTCCTCCTCAGGGGGAGGACTCCTTCCCGCGCACCAGTGTGGGGTCCCTCTCACGGGAGACAGTCCTCCACCAACTGCTCCAACGTGAGTCCTTCCCATGACTGACAGCTCTTCACGAGCTGCTTTGGCTTGGGTCCATTCCATGGTGTGCAGTCCTTCAGGAAGGGACTGCTCCAGCGCGGGTCCCCCACGGGGTCACAAGTCCTGCCAGCAAACCTGCTCCGGCGTGGGCTCCTCTCTCCACGGGCTACAGGTCCTGACAGGAACCTGCTCCAGCGCGGGCTTCCCGCGGGGTCACAGCCTCCTTCGGCATCCACCTGCTCCGGCGTGGGGTCCTCCACGGGCTACAGGTGGTCATCTGCACCACCATGGACCTCCAGGGGCTGCAGGGGGACAGCCTGCTTCACCCTGGTCTTTCACCACAGGCTGCGGGGGGAATCTCAGCTCCGGCGCCCAGAGCACCTCCTCCCCCTCCTTCTTCACTGACCTTGGTGTCTGCGAAGTTGTTTTCTCTTACATCTTCTCACTCCTCTCTCCCGCTGCAAAGTGTGCAGCTTTTTTTCTCCCTTCCTTTTTTTTTTCTTAATTATGTTATCACAGAGGCGTTACTGATTGGCTCGGCCTTGGCCAGCGGCGGGTCCGTTCCTGTAGCCGCTGGCATTGGCTGTGTCGGGTCGGACATGGGGGAAGCTTCTGGCAGCTTCTCTCACAGAAGCCACCCCATGTCCCCTCCCCCACTGCTACCAAAAACCTTGCCACGCAAACCCAATACACCCTTCAGTTCCCACAGTTCTCTCAGGGTGTGCCAATACATGTTCTCACACTCCCTACAATTCCCCTCTTTTCTTTTTGGGAGCAGAAAAACCTAAAGCTTAACTTATAACTTAACCTACAGATGAAACTGATAACAATTTTATAAAGCTTATCATTACACACACTTAGTTATAATACTTGATCAACTTCAGAATGTCCATTTGCTCTTAGAAACCCTACAATTCCCCCTTCTTGTGTTTGTACGACAAAAGCATCGTTCACCATCTTCTGCAGGGCCCTTTGCAGACACGATAGCAAACAAGGCACTAAGAGGAGAATCACCAGAATTACAAGTAACACTTGCAATCCTGACTTGAGCAGTGAAAAAACCCAGCCTTGTATTCCCCAGCCTTGAAACCAATTGCTTAACCAATCATCATTATCTACCTTTAACTGTTTGACATTCTTCCTTAACTTGTTAATGGCCACATGAATTGATTCTGAGTGTTGTGATAAATTCATACAGCACATACCTTCAGATTCCTCCCAACAATGTCCTTGAGCTAAAAGTAAAAAATCAATAGCAGAGCGATTCTGCAAAGTGGCATGTTGAACTGAGTCGACATCTGTCAGCAATCCTGATAGTGCCAAAGATGTAAGACTAGATTGTTTAGAAAGCCAGCATCCTAACTTTTGTAGGTTTGTTAGTGCACTTGCTACTCCTACTCCGGGAGCAAGAATAGAGGCTGCAATTATTTGCCCAGGATTCCAAAACTCTGCATTGGAATCACAGTTGTGCTCAAATGAGTGAGTGCTACGCTTGCTTCTTAACCGATTGTTGAACTTTCCCAAAATCATGGTAATGTTAGGTGTTAACAGAGTTAAACGGCCTAAGCTGCAGAGGCATCTCCACAAATACGTGATGGTATGCCTGCCCACGCTCTGTCTCCACAGATAAGGAAAACCCCTGGTGGTAGCTGTACTGGATTATGAGTAGCTTTAGAAATTTTTGGTGAAGTGTAACTACACCAAGCTGTTTTATTTCTAAAAACGGAAACAGTGGCTTTTACATTCTGGGCAGTGACTCTTGTGTTGCTTGTAGAGAAATTAAAAAAGACACAAAAGTCCATTGGTACTGATCCCAACAGATTCAGCTCCTGTGGCTCTGCAGGCATCATCGGTAGGTATGGGACCCATCCATCCCAATTATCACCCACCGCTCGCATTGTGCGAATGGCTTTCCTTGCCTGCATAGGGACAAGGGACACAGTGTCATCATACTGGCAAACCCGCCAGATATGTAGAGAAGGGGTTGTCTGGGGTAGCAAGAGACAAACAAAGTGTGTTCTGCTGCATTTGGTTAGCCAGAGTAATCCAAATATTTGTTCTGGGTAAGATGTTATAATAGGCTTGAATCACTACCAGAAGACTGAGAAACCCTATCAAAGTACCCATAGGTTGATGCTGCATTCCCATTGTTCTTTCTGTCAGTCAAGGTGGTTTACAGGTTTAAAAATCGGACACAACTGAGTACTTGCATGCGTGTCTGTCCTGGATCTATGTGGGGTGAGACATCTGGATTTCCGCTGTTCTTCCCAGGTAAAGGTCGTCCTTTCCACGGCTTTGTCCACCGGGCAGGAACCCACCTAGGTCCAGTATCTGTAAGGACACACATATAACCTCTTCCTGTTAAATGAACTTCAGCAGGTCCTTTCCATTGTCCATCTATCAGATCTTTATATAATACCTGAATTTTACTATTATTGTTATCTGGTCTTTCTGCTAAGGCCCATCCATGGACTACCATGGGTGGATCCTCAGCAATGCCGACCAGGCGTAAAAAATTAAGTACATACAATGCTTTTGAAATACGTTCCTGTGGGGTTAAGCATATCTCCCGTTTTCTGTTTTTGTAAGATGGATTTAAGCCCTTGGTGAGCTCGTTCAATGATAGCTTGGCCTGTTGGAGAGTGAGGAATACCAGTGATATGCCTCACACCCCATTGCTGACAGAATTGTGCAAAAGAGCGTGAAACAGAAGCTGGACCGTTATCAGTTTTTAGCTGTGACCGTACACCCATAACTGCAAAGCAACCTCCTAAGTGTCATTTAACATGTTTAGCTGTTTCACCTGACAGAGGTGTTGCCCATAGTACAGAGGAAAAGGTATCTATAGTGACGTGAATATATTTTAAACGGCCAAATTCTGAAAAATGTGTGACATCCATTTGCCACATCTGCAAAGGCAGCAAACCTCTGGGATTAACTCCCAGGACGATGCCAACACCATAGTGCTGACAGTCAGGACAGGACTGAACAATTCCTTGAGCGTCTGAGAGACTGAAATGAAATTGGCAATAGAACATTTTAGCATTCTGGTGAAAAAAGGAATGAGCCTGACAAGCTTGGTCAAAAGTCGATACAGGTGGACCACTCCAGGCGGGAGCTACTCATTTGTCAACTCTATTGTTACCTTCTGTTAAGGCGCCGGGCAGGTCAGAGTGACTGCGAATATGAGTAACAAAATAAGGCTCAGTACGGTGTTGTAATAAGCGTAACAGCTGGCAGAATAAGTGAAAAAGCGTCTTATTTGTGACCTCTTTGAGAATAGCCTGTTCCAAGTGAATAACTGCTCCTACAACATACAGGGAGTCTGATACAGCATTTAAAGGTTCCGTGGACCATTTTGTGAATGCCCAAACAACAGCTTTTAGTTCAAGTGGCTGCAAAGAATCCTCTGGGATGCCGTTTAAAATATGTTTGTCCCAGTGTGCATTACTTAGCCAAGTGATAGCAGCCTTGTGGTTATTTTTGCTAGCGTCAGTAAAAACAGTTAAACCTCCCACAGGAGTCGCAGAGCAAAGAGGCTTTTCAAGAAAAGTGTTAGAGGACAGAAGGGAAAACAAACGATGAGGTGGATAAACATTAGAAGTTTGTCCAGAATAACCTGCTAGAGCTAATTGTGAATCGTCTGAGTGCTGCAGAGACCAATCAAAATATGCCTGTGTTAGTGGAAGGATGATATATGCAGGATCAAAACCAGCCATCTCTATCAATCTTGATCTGCCTCTCATAATCAACTGAGCTAGTGCTTCCAGTGCTGTGGTTATACTTTTACGCAAACGGTACTGCAAAAAGATCCACTCTAGTACACACAAGGGATCTTTTTTCGCATCGTTCCATTGCATCAGCAATGCAAAGGGGTGACAATTTGCAGGACCTCCAGTAACAGTAGCCAAAATGACTTTTAAATCAGGATTATATCTACTGGCATATGATTTCGTTACCTTGTCTACAATGTGCTGCAAAGCAGAAGTTCGTGTTTCAGATAAGTCTCTTTTAGCAGCGGCATCAGGCGTGCCTTGAAGTAAAGGCATTAAAGGACTGAGGTCTTCATTGGTAATGCCACACAATGGTCGAATCCACTGAATATCCCCTACTAATTTTTGCACATCTGTCAATGTCTAAATATTAGTTTGAAGTGTAACTTTTTGTGGTCTAACTTGTTCAGCTGACAGTGTCCAGCCAAGGTAATGCCATGGTGGTTTTTTCTGAATTTTTTCTGGAGCTATTTTTAAACCTGTAGACTCAAGTTGGGATCTCAATTCAGTAATTAAAAGGTCTGTGTGCAGATGTTGACCAGCTATTAAAATATCATCCATGTAATGATAAATCAGTAATTGAGGTTTAGCTTGCCAAATAGGTTGAAGTGCCCAAGCTACAAATAAGTGGCACAAGGTAGGAGAATTTTTCATACCTTATGGCAAAACAACCCAATGATATCTTTGTGCAGGTTCAGCCTTATTGATAGATGGTACAGAAAATGCAAATTTTTCACAGTCATCTGGATGTAATGGAATTGTGAAAAAACAGTCTTTTAAATCAGTAATCACTAAGTCCCAATTCTCTGGAAGCATTACAGGGCTTGGAAGTCCTGGCTGAAGGGCTCCCATGTCCTGCATCACGGCGTTTGTTGCACATAAATCATGCAATAGTCTCCATTTCCCACTCTTTTTAGGGACGGTAAAGATTGGAGCGTTCCAAGGACTAGTAGACGGCACAATGTGTCCTGCTTGCAATTGCTCTTGCACTAAATTTTGAACTATGGACAGCCTCTCTGCCTTTAG
The DNA here is from genome assembly GCA_907165065.1 of Caprimulgus europaeus. Next base: position 9,513,552 of record OU015537.1, read on the forward strand.
CGGCCATTGATCTACCCAGACTGGGGTACCAGTGATCCAGGTGAGCTTTTGAATTGGCTGCCCCCCAATGGCCGCCTCTGAAAAGGCTGTGTTGTGAGCACTGCACCCATCTGACTGAGAAGGTCTCTTCCAATTAAGGCGACTGTTGTGGCTAACACATATGGTCTTGTACTGACTTACCACAAACAACAGAATTAGGATGCACATCCAAAATCTATCCTTTTGAGAGAAAGAGATAGCAGAGGCTTTAACAGTTGAAGTTATCCAAGATCGCCGAAAGACTGATTCATTTAACTTCATCTGCCTGTTTTTCCTCTTAGTAGAGATCATATTGCTTATGGACACTTCATTTCTCTTTTTCTCTCTGTTTTGTTATGCAGACCTGTTTCTTTTTCTATTTCTGTTGATTACCAACAGCATTTGTCGAAGAAGTTGTTTCAGTCTTTGTGTCTGATGCAACTTATTTATTTCTAAGTTCTATTTCTAATAAAAAATTCTTATCTATTTCTAAGAATCAGGAAAATTCAGGGCACTGATTTCAGTGCAGAAATAAATTTCTGATCTATTCAGCTACGGCATAAGCTTTCTCTGAGCCCTATTAAAAATAAAAAAAAGAAATATCATAGGTATAGACATGACTTTTTTTCCTCCCTTATTCCAATGTTTTCTTATATAAAATTATTAAAGTTAGAATTTAATGATACATTTTGAACTGAGTAACTTTCAAACTTAAGTCACAAGACATTTTGTTTAAATCCTTATGTGTTTTACTATAGTGACCATGAGTCAGAGATTAGGAATCATTATTCTAAACATTTTAGAGATAATGAACTGTAACGACAAAAATATTCTTTATTGTGAACTCAGATCTTGAGATTCTGTTATGCGATCTTTAGATTCTGTTATGTGTCTGTGGAATTCTTTTTCAAAGAGTATATGCTATTTTTCCTACTCAAAAGTTAGAATACAAAATAGGAAAGGATGACAAATTCTTATTTAGGCAATCCCATTGCTGATGTCAAAAGTGTATCAGACTGATAAGTCAGTTACACCATCTAGATTTTGTTTATAGAATATTACAGCTTAATTAGTAATTACATCTTAATTACCAGTTTGAATTTGGTGATATGTGTCTAAACAGGATAAATTACTTTAAAAAGAACAAAACCAGTCCTTTATGTATGCATTTACCTAATTTAAAATGCGAAGAGGTTTATGTCCTTGCTGAAATGTGTCTAGTCATAGAATCATAGAATAGTTTTGGTTGGAAAAGACCTTTAAGATCACTGAGTCCAATCATAAACCTAACACTGCCAAGTCCACCTCTAAGCCATCTCCCTAAATGCCACGACTACACGTCTTTTAAGTACCTCCAGGAATGGTGACTCCACCACTTCCCTGGGCAGCCTGTTCCAATGCTTGATAATCCTTTCAGTGAAGAAATTTTTCCTAATATCCAACCTAAACCTCCCCTGACACAACTTGAGGCCATTTTCTCGTGTCCTATTGATTGTGACTTGAGAGAGGAGACCAACACCCACCTTGCTACAACCTCCCTTCTGGAAGTTGTAAAAAGCAAAAAGATCTCCCCTTAGGCTTCTTTTCTCCAGATTAAACAATCTCAGTTCCTTCAGCCGCTCATTATAAGACTTGTTCTCTAGACCCTTCACCAGCTTCGTTGCTCCTCTTTGGACACGCTCCCGCACCTCAATGTCTTTCTTGTAGTGAGGGTTCCAAAATGAACACAGTACTCGAGGTGCAGCCTCACCAGTGCTGAATACAGGGGCACAATCACTTTCCTACTCCTGCTGGCCACACTGTTTCTGATACAGACCAGGATGCTATTTGCCTTCTTGGCCACCTGGGCACACTGCTGGCTCATGTTCAGCCAGCTATCGACCAATTCCCCCAGGTCCTTTTCTGCTAGGCAGCTTTCCAGCCACTCCTCCCCAGGCCTGTAGCATTGCATGGGGTTGTTGTGACCCAAGTGCAAGACTTGGCATTCAACCTTGTTGAATCTCATACATTTGGCCTTGGCCCATCAATCCAGCCTGTCCAGATCCCTTTGTAGAGCCTTCCTACCCTCAAGTAGATCAACATTCCTGCCCAACTTGGTGTCATCTGCAAAACTTGCTGAGGGTGCACTCGATCCCCTCATCCAGACCATTGATAAAGATATTTAAACAGAACTGGCTCCAACACTGAGCCCTGGGGAACACCACTTGTGGCTGTCTGCCAACTGTATTTAACTCCATTCACCACAATTCTTTGGGCCTGGCCATCCAGCTAGTTTTCCACCCATTGAGGAGTACACACATCCAAGCCATGAGCAGCCAGGAGAATGCTGTGGGAAACAGTGTCAAAGGCTTTACTAAAGTCTAGGTAGACAACATCCACAGCCTTTCCCTCGTCCACTAAACAGATCACCTTGCATAGAAGGATATCAGGTTAGTCAAGCAGGACCTGCCTTTCTTAAACTCATGCTGACTGGGCCTGATCACCTGATTCTCTACGTGCTGTGTGGTGGCACTCAAGATGATCTGCTCCATAACCTTCCCATGCACCGAGGTCAGAGTGACGGGCCTGTAGTTCCCCAGATCCTCCTTCCAGCCCTTCCTGTAGACAGACATCACATTTCCTAACCTCCCGTCAACTGGGACCTCCCTGGTTAGTCAGGACTGCTGAGAAATGATGGAAAGTGGCTTGGTGAGCATTTCCAACAGCTCTCTTGGTACCCTTGGGTGTATCTTATCCAGCCCCATAGACTTGTGTATATCTAAGTGGTGTTGCAGGTCACTAATGATTTCCCCTTGGATTATGGGGGCTTCATTCTGCTCCCAGTCCCTGTCTCCCAGCTCAGGGGGCTGAGTACCCAGAGAACAACTGGTCTTACTATTAAAGACTGAGTCAAAAAAGACATTAAGTACCTCAGCCTTCTCCTCATCCTTTGTCACTATGTTTTCCCCTCACATCCAATAACGGATGGAGATTCTCCTTAGCCCTTCTTTAGTTGCCAATGTATTTAAAGAAACATTTTTTGTTGTCGTTTACAGCAGTAGCCAAATTAATTTCTAGTTGGGCTTTGGCCCTTCTAATTTTCTTCCTGCTTAACCTCACAACATCTTTGTAGTCCTCCTGAGATGCCTACCCCTTCTTCCAAAGGTCATAAACTCTTTTTTCTTTCTCGAGTTCCAGCCAAAGCTCTCTGTTCAGACAGGCCAGTCTTCCCCGCTGGTTCATCTTTCGGCACGTGGGAACGGCCTGCTCCTGCACCTTTAAGATTTCCTTCTTGAGCAATGTCCAGCCTTCTTGGACTCCTTTGCCTTTCAGGTCTGCCTCCCAAGGGATTCTGTCATCCGGGCTCCTACACAGGCCAAAGTCTGCCCTCCGGAAGTCCAAGATGGCAGTTCTGCTGACCCCTCTCTGTACTTCTCCAAGAATCAAGAACTATCATTCTGTGCCCAAGACAGCCTGCAACCATCACATCACCCACAAGTCATTCTCTGTTCGCAAACAACAGGTCCAGCAGGGCGCCTTCCCTAATTGCCTCCTTCACCAACTGTTTTAGGAAGTTATCTTCCACACACTCCAGAAACCTCCTAGACTGTTTCCTCTCTGCTGGATTGTATTTTCATCAGACATCTGGTAAGTTGAAGCCCCCAACATGAGAACAAGAGCTAGCAATCGTGCAACTTCCCCCAGCTGCTTATAGAATATTTTGTCTGTCTCTTCATCCTGATGGGATGGTCTCTAACAAACTCCCGCCATGATATCTGCCTTGTTGGCCTTCTCCCTGATTTTTATCCATAAACACTCAACCCTATTGTCACCATCATTAAAGCTCTTGACAATTAAAACACTCCCTAACATACAGGGATACCCCACTGCCTCTCCTTCCTTGCCTGTCCCTTCTGAAGAGTTTATAGCCATCCACTGCAGCACTCCAGTCAGGAGAGTCATCCCACCACGTTTCCATGATGGCAACTATGTCATTGTTTTACTGATATACAATGGCTTCCAGCTCCTCCTGTTTGTTGCCCATGCTGCCTTCATTGGTGCAGATGCACTTCAGTTGGGCTATATATCCTGCCACCTTTTTTGGGGGAGAAGCCCTAATTCTTATGTGACTGTTCTCAGGTGCTTCTGTGGTTTCTAACGCATTGACAGCCCTTGCGTCTTTTCCGTTGCATGCATCTCCATCCCCTACCTCCACTGAGGTGGCTAAGGTGCTGTGAGCGTTAGTACAAGGATATTTAAAATGTTCTTCAGTGTATTCAGCACATTGTGGAGCAGACTGAAAGACCTCACTATCACACCATCCCTCAAACATTGACATGCCACCCCCAGGCTCATCTCTAGCGAGCCTGGTTTTATCCCTTTCACCCTTCAAATCTACTTTCAAGCTCTTTCAATGAGCTTTGCTAACTCTTGCACAAAGATCCCTTTCTCCCTTTGAGAAAGATGTAACCCATCTGTTGCCAGGAGGCCTGGTGTCGTGTGGACTGAGCTGTGAGAAAAAATCCTAAAATTCTGCCAGTGACACCAGTCATGGAGACAGGTATTGATCAGCCAGGTCTCCTGTTCCTTCCCTCATCATTCCCTGCAACTGGAAGGAGAGAGGAGAACACTACTTGTGCTCCTGATACCTTAACCAGGCATCCCAAGGCCCTGAAGTCTCTTTTGATTTTCCATGGACTTCTTATTGCAGCTTTGTCTTTGCCTACATGAAAAATCAATAATGGATAATAATCTGAGGGTTGTACCAGGGTAGGAAGTTTTCTTGTAACATCTTGAACCCAGGCCTCAGGGTGGCAGCAGACTTCCCTAAGAAGTGAATCTGGTCTGCATATTGGGCCTTCTGTTCCCTTTAGAAGAGTGTCTCCTATAACAATAGCCCGTCTTTTTTTCTTTATGGAAGTGGTTTTGATGTGGAGCGTAGGTTGACTTGACTTAACCTTGGCGACTCCTCCAACCTAGATGGACCATCATCCTCATAATTGTTTGGTTCCACTTGTAGAGCCTCATATCTATTGTGCAAGGACACCTGGGAAGGTGGGGTAGTCATGGAGGAAATGTGTCTACTGCGTTGGTGTGGTGGTTTCACCCTTTTGACTTGCAGCCAAAACCAGCCTGCTCTCTCACTCTCCCCCCTCTCCAGGGAGTAGGGGAGAGAATTGGAAAGAAGGGCAAGCAGACTCATGGGTTGAGATAAAAACAATTTACTAATTAAAATAAAAAGATAATGATAACAACAGTGATAACAGAATATACAATTGAGTGATGCACAGTGCAATTGCTCACCACCCGCTGACCGATGCCCAGCCTGTGCCAGCCAGCGATCCCAGAGCCCAGACAGTCCCGAAACGGAAACCCCGGAAGAGCGAGCCCAAGCAATTCCCAAGAGAATACCCCCATCTTCTAGTCAATACTGGTTAATAGACTGAACATGACGTGATATGATATGGAATATCTCATTGGCAGAGCCAAATGCCAATTTTGGGTTTTGCTATTTACTGTGCTTCTCTCTGTCCAGTCCTTTGCACTTGCAAACTAGCCAAACACGATGGTCTTGAGCTCCAACTAATAACATTAGTACCTTATCAACATTCTTCTCATAACAAATCCCATACTGAAACTAAAACACAGCTATTCTAACTACTAAGAAGAAAATTAACTCTATGCTAGTAAAACCAGGACAGCCAGGCAGGAACTTGTCGCCACCCCCTCCTTATCCCTTAAGTCACCACGTTCTGCCAGGTGGAGAGTGGATAGGGAATCCTCCATATATGCCTGACAGGTCTGTCCTAGCATACAGTTCCAGTAGTCGATCTCCTTCTCAAACCCCTTGATGCTTCTCAACCTGCTCACCTCCTCCCTGTAATCTCCTGAACAAACTTTCTGTTAGACTGTAAACTTTATAGTTTCTTGTGTTTTTTAGTTTCCCTCTTTCTCCGTACTCCCATTCTTATCATACAGATTAAGAAAAAGTCTAGTTGTTTGCTGACTGTGTGTGAGCTGACACAGGCAGGATGCAGGAACAACCACAAAAACCATTGATAATAATAAGGTGATATTGTTTTATAGTTACCACCTTGGCAGGCACAGGCAGCATAACAGGATTCCCCTTTGGGTATCCACACAAGACAGATTGAATAGCAAAGCCCACTTGCAAAGTTACAGAGCAGAAGCAACTGTTTAAAGTTTCAACTGTTCGTCCTGCCAGCATATCAATACCCAAGATATATTCTTTAATTGGGGCAATTGACAATGTCTTGGTAAATGGTGTGGTATTTCCTATTGTTAAGGTAACCTTATCTTGGAGAGCAGGAGTCAAATTTCCCTCACATCCACAGATCTGTGATGTGGCTTCTGTATTATTACTATTACTATGTAATTTGTAAACATAGAAAATGAAGTAAATTTTGTTTTATTTGTTTCACATTAGGCTCATGCACAGTTAGTTCGAGAAGTCGATGTAGAGAAGGTGTCAACTTTTGAGAACCCCTATGTAGATGCAATAAGAAGTTTATGGAATGACCCTGGAATCCAGGAATGTTATGATAGACGACGAGAATATCAGTTATCAGATTCAACTAAATAGTAAGTATATAGTGTTTACAAACAACTGTATCATATTGTCTGTTCTTTCTAACAAAGTAATTCTTACTTTTTATCTTTTTATACTATTTTTTGTATACAGACATGTACAGTTTTTTGTGTGTCTATGTACAAGTATGTGTATGCATGCATATTCAGCACAAAGATACACTTAATAACTTCAATGTAAAAGCTACTGTAAGGAAGGTAGTGTATCTAGTTTAGTATTATGTGTGTGCTTGTTTTACAAAACAAAAACCTATGATAATTTGAAATCTTATATTAAGTTTATTACTAGGGAAGTGCAATCAAGGGTAGTCCTCCATGCAATTCATAAAAATTATAATGCTCTAGAACATCTGTTTTCCCAGTTTTTTCCCTTTACTTTCTCTTTTTCCATTTTCTTTCCCTTTTTCCCTTTCTCTTTTGTGGTCCTGGTGATGAGGTAAATAGTACCAAGCAAGTGTTCTTGTGTTTTGTACAAATAAGACCTAATCTTGAAAGAGTATGGTTGCCAAGAAGGCAAACACATAACTGAAAACAGACTTCAGTTTGTAAGAATTGGGGAAAAAAAAGTATTTTAAGTTAAATCCTATTTGTTATAGATCAACAACAATAAAAATGCATATATGACTAAACTCGGTCTGAATGGTACGCATGTACTCTCTTGCTGCAGGATTCTCATAAAATAATAATGTGGAATTTAAAATAGGACCTTGAGGATTGTCTAAATGTTGGCTCCAAGAAATTCAGATGCTCTGAGTAATATACTATAAAGCTCTGGTAAAATTTTTCATCTGTTAAAAAATAGAGGAGGATGACCTTTTGGTGTTGCCCACTAGAAAAAGAACTAGCATACTTGATTATTAAAGCTGTGCCAAAAACTTCCATGGTCTCCACTGGAACTTTTAGATTAGCTATGAAAATTAATCTGATTATATCATGTAGTCTCCATGTCAGGTTGTCATGAAAGGAAGCATTTCATTGAGGAAAGCACAGAAGAAACTGAAAGGCACCATGAAGGTCCCATTAAAGTCAATGGAACATGGCCATATACATAACAGAAGTCTGGGGTGAGATTCATCTGCATAGTAGTCTGAGGGTCCTTATCTAGCACAATACTTTATACATGATTGAGTCAAGACAAACTTAAACATATCTTGCTGATGCAATTTAGACATCTAGAGAGCTACTAGTGCATGAATTAAGTCTGCTCAGATTTGCTCTGATGCTCTGATTACCACACCACATTCTGCTTTATACAGGGTTCCTGTTGTCTTATGCAGTCTACTGTCCTGTAGAGCTGGTTACCTTCCCAATCTATCACTTTTATTATTTGTATATGTATATTTTGGTGCACAGTAGTGCAAAGTGAAGTAAAATATCTCTTGTATTGCATGGATTCTCAGTGTCCCCAAATATACAATATTGTGTTTTATTTTTCAGTGGTAAGAAAGCTAAAAATCATAGAATATTACATATAAGTGATATTTTTTAGGGTATGTAAGAGGTAAAAGAAAATTTTAGAGACAAATTAGGCTGACTTTCTGATTGTTTTAATTTTGAAATGAACAGCAAATATAAGTATAAGGTGAAACCGAGCTTTTCTTATACTTTGAATTTCTTATATTTGTAGGTTCTAACTTTGATTACATGATAGATATAATACTGATTTCAAAACTGAAATAAATGTATATATTTTAAAGGTTGCCTTAGAGGAATACAATAAAATTAGTAAGTCTCCAAAGTAGGAAATAAGCATCTGATATTACTTCAGATCAAATTATACTGAATATCTTATTTTTGGTCTAGTTCTAATGAAATCATCACCATAGTAGATCTTTTGAGTAGTATTAAAATAGTATAACTCATCAAGGAGCTATAGCAACAAAATTTTTGTACATTTTCTTACAAAAGGTAAAAGTACTAGTTCATTGGTTATTTTTAAAAGCTCAACAAATGTAACCATTTAACATGATTTATTGCTGATTTGTAGATTTTAATTATAGATTATAGTTCATTTTGTGGAGTTCTGCAAAAATTGTTTTAGAACAACTAATAAAACATTAGAATTACGAATCACTACATATGAGTCTTTATATGAGCCTCTCATATATTTATGCCTCCAAGTAGAGTTTCTTTACCTATGTAAGTCCAGTAAAAGCAATTAGCATAAATCAAAGAAACATTGTTTCAAAAATACAGTCCACATGTTTAGGGATAAAATATCTAAAAACAGTTTGTTAGCTTTAAGTCCCCATGTCATAAAACAGCAAAACACAATGCTTGAAATTTACTACTGGGATTCATAAAGTACTTAAAAGGAAGTAAGCATCTAGTGCTCACTGACTTGGTGAGATATCAGTAATTTCATCTGACTTTATATATAAAAACAAAACATTAGTTTGTTGTCCACAAGATCTCTTGAATATTTTTTTAAGCATATGTGTTAATCTCATGCTGCTTCTTCCTTCATCCCTTGCATGAATCTGTCCTTTAGTCTTCTCAGTTTTTCCCCCCAGTGTTTTTACAGTAATAGTATTTTTCATCTTTCCCATGTGGCTTTTTTTTCCTCATAGTTACTACACATTGTCTTTCTAAATCTTTCTCTGCATTTTGTTTCCATTCTTGTTTCTAAATTCCATTGCTAGCTTCTAATATATCCTGTAAGTTTCTATACTTTAATTTTCTGTCATCTTTTGACCAACTTTGTCATTCTTGGCAACACTTTTGAAGTTTTATATCCACTGCTAGTACACTGGAAAGATACGTCAGATAGATGTGTATTTATCAAAAGAGGTGAGAGGAGTATCTAAGAAAGTAAGTTTCCTGAAAGGTAAGAGTTGATTTTAACGTCTTGGTAACTCAGCAAATATATTCCATTCTCTCCCCTTACCATCGGATGCACCAGTGGTTGGATGTTCATATTGTTTTCTAAGTAATTTCTAGACTTGTATCTGCAGTAAAGTCAAGAGCACATCATATAAATGGACATTATTCACTTCCCATATACATTACTGGGTGACATGCACTTATTTACCATTAAACCACTTCCCTTTATGGCTTTAAAGATACCATTCACAGTGTGAGATAGATGTAAACAAATACCACAGTGTGGATAGCCTGAAATAATAGCTGTGTGAGATGAGATCTTTCTCTATATATATATTCTACAGAATTTAACCCAAACAGAAACAAGTTACCAGGCAACAGTCTGATTATATTGTGGTTTTTCAAAGCCTAAAGGGAAGAGAGGCAACAGTCTTGCCAAGAAGAGACAGGTGTTAGAAGTAACATTTCACATCTGTGTTTACAACTTGCAGAATTTGGGCTATAACTAGAGTTCGTGGAGATTCATCACCATAGGATGCATTTCGAATATAACCATAAAGTTTCACGTAACCTTGCTAAAAAAATTCACCTCTACTATCCCCATTAGATGGAAGAATTAAAGAATCACAGAATCATAGAATTAATTTGGTTGGAAAAGACCTTTAAGATCATCAAATCCAACCATGAACCTAGCACTGCGAAGTCCACCACTAAACCATGTCCCTAAATGCCATGACTATACATCTTTTAAATACCTCCAGGGATGGTGACTCAACCATTTCCCTGGGCAGCCTGTTCCAATGTTTGACAACCCTTTCAGTTATCTTCAGTTAGTTTAGAATAATTTTTTCCTAATATCCAATCTAAACCTCCCCTGGCACAACTTGAGGCCGTTTCCTCTTCTCCTATTGCTTGTGATAATGAACTGTAACAACAAAAATATTCTTTATTGTGAACTCAGATCTTGAAATTCTGTTATGCGATCTTTAGATTCTGTTATGTGTCTGTGGAATTCTTTTTCAAAGAGTATATGCTATTTTTCCTACTCAAAAGTTAGAATACAAAATAGGAAAGGATGACAAATTCTTATTTAGGCAATCCCATTGCTGATGTCAAAAGTGTATCAGACTGATAAGTCAGTTACACCATCTAGATTTTGTTTATAGAATATTACAGCTTAATTACTAATTACATCTTAATTACCAGTTTGAATTTGGTGGTACTTGCAAAATCCTTCGGTTTTATCTTTTTTTGTTTGTTTCACTGCTTTGATAGCAATGTTCCAAACAATGTTCCAAAATAAAAAAATCTCAGAAGGTACAATTTTCTAAGGGGCAGCAGCTTTACATTTTTGTTTCAAGTAATGTCTGTTTTTGGGTACGGCAAAAAGTATCAGTCAAGACTAAGAAGTACTGGATAAAGTTTATATTGCAGAAACTGGATGAGCGATGAATCCTCAGATTTTTCATGCAAGCAATTTGAGTGCTAACATCACAAGTAGTGTTCCAGAACTGATATAATCTTAGTGGAAGGAAACTAAACCCAGTAATTATCAGTAGTGATACCACACATCATAAATGATTGAGTCTTTTTCTGCATTAAATTTATGCTTCTGCATCTTATTAGGTTTCAGTAGAAAAAGCATTGTTGTGAAGAGCTATATGTCAAAAGGGTACAAATTTTCATGAGTCTACTGAAGCAAATCTCAGGGAACCAGAAACAGTGTTCACTGTGGAAATAATGTTTATTTTTAAAAGGTTGAATTAGATTTCTGATGGATAGAACTCATTGGCATATGCTCCTCAACCTATTCACCTCCTCCCTGTAATCTCCTGAACAAACTTTCTGTTAGACTATAAACTTTATAGTTTCTTGTGTTTTTTAGTTTCCCTCTTTCTTATCATACAGATTAAGAAAAAGTCTAGTTGTTTACTGACTGTGTGTGAGCTGACACAGGCAGGATGCAGGAACAACCACAAAAACCATGGATAATAATAAGGTGATATTGTTTTATAGTTACCACCTTGGCAGGCACAGGCAGCATAACAGGATTCCCCTTTGGGTATCCACACAAGACAGAGATCAAATAGCAAAGCCCACTTGCAAAGTTACAGAGCAGAAGCAACTATTTAAAGTTTCAGTCATTCCTCCTGCCAGCATAGAATCATAGAATGGTCTGGGTTGGAAGGGACCTTAAAGATCATCTAGTTCCAACCCACCTACCGTCAGCAGGGACTCCTTCCACTAGACCAGGTTGCTCAAAGCCTCATCCAACCTGGCCTTAAACACTTCCAGGGAGGGGGCATCCACAACTTCTCTGGGCAACCTGTTCCAGTGTCTGACCACCCTCACAGGAAATAATTTATTCCTAATATCGAATCTAAACCTGCCCTCTTCCAGTTTAAAGCCATTACCCCTTGTTCTATCACTACCTGACCTTGAAAAAAGTCCCTCCCCAGCTTCCTTATAGGCCCCCTTCAGGTATTGGAAGGCATCTATAAGAACTCCCAGGAGCCTTCTCTTTTCCAGGCTAAACAGCCCCAACTCTCTCAGCCTGTCCTCATAGGAGAGGTGCTCCAGCCCTTGGATCATCCTTGTGGCCCTCCTCTGGACTTGTTCTAACAGGTCCATGTCTTTCTTGTGTTGGGGGCTCCAGAACTGGACACAGTACTCCAGGTGGGGCCTTACGAGAGCAGAGGAGAGGGGGAGAATCACCTCCCTTGACCTGCTGGCCACACTTCTCTTGATGCAGCCCAGGATACGGTTGGTGTTCTGGGTTGCAAGCGCACATTGGTGGCTCATGTTGAGGTTCTCATCCACCACCACCCCCAAGTCTTTCTCTTTGGATCTGGTCTCAACATATCAATACCCAAGATATATGCTTAAATTGGGTCAATTAACACTGTCATGGTAAATGATGTGGCTTTTCCTATTGTTAATGTTACCTTATCTTGGAGAGCAGGGGTCAAATTTCCCTCACATCCACAGATCTGTGATGTGGCTTCTGTATTATTATTACCATCATGCTATTGTTAAAGGAACATAAGGGCATCAGTCCCTCTCATGATAAGAGGCTACAGTGGCAGCAATCTTAGAGAACCTGCCAAATCTTAATTTCTGCTGTTTTGGCATTTGCCAGGTAGTGTCTTTTATTGCGGTGGCAGGCAGGGTGTAGGGTGAGCACTGAGTTGGTGGTGGGGCTTGGGGTGGTGATTTTTGCATAAATGCTAACTTTTGCCATTGGCAAAACATTTCTGATACTGTGATCCCACCTATTTCTGATTGTGGGGTACCAGCTTGTACAAGATCATTCCACATTTGTTTCTTCAGCACCATTGCTGTAACTCCTTTTGCTTTTGGCGGCTTTCCTTTATTCACCACCTGAACAGATGGCCCCAAAATTACAACCCCAATTTCCTTTAACTCTTTCGGCTCTTTAACTCTTAACTCTTTTAATTCAGCATCTGTGATCTGCACTCACCTGTCTGCTTGTTCCTGCTGCATCGTTTGTATAAGGGGTCGTGCCTCCACCACCTCCCTGCCTTTTAAGTCTATATCAAATTCAAACTCAATCTCAGAATTCAAGGATTCACTCTGAAAATTTCCATCCCATTTCTCAGGATACCAAGACCATTTCATAGAACACAAACTTGGGAACTCAAAACCTTACTTTTTCCATATTTATGCATTTGTTCATTAGCGATATCCTCCACCAACCTCTCTACATTATCTTGTAGCTCATAACATCGCTCTGCTTGAAGAGTAATTACTTCTTGTGCAATCACTTTTGCATCTTGTAAAGCCCCGACCTCCTTTTCCAAGTCTCTCATTTTAATCTGTAATGCGAGATTTTCACAGTGAAAAGCTCTAAGGCTGGTAGCCAACAACCATCCCAATCTCCCTGCTAATTTGCAAGATGAGTCTGATGCTGCTTTCCATGGCAATCCGTGCATAGCTGTTTCAATTTTCTGGGGGTAACCACCACCCCATCATCTATTTCAGGCCACACTTCCAGTGGAGCCAATTCAGCCAGGAAAGCAGCCACAGGCGCCCAGTCCTCAATACTGGGCCACCCCAGAATGTGGGGAGTCACCAACACGGCCTCCCCAGTCCCCAACTTCTTTCTCAGCCACGGCATGGCTGTTCCTGGATCCTGCCAACTATGCCAAATGTGTGAGCCGACACAGGCAGGACGCAGGAACAACCACAAAAACCATGTATCCAATGCAAAAAGCAAATTTATGCTCGTTACCTCACAAATCAGGGCATCTCTGCAGCAGCACCCAGGCAGAGGCACGTAAGCGGGAACGCAGGCACCGCGGAGCTCGGTCCTTGCTAGAGTGAGAGCGAGAGATTCCGAACCTGCTGCTTTCACCTGTACATATCAGGGATTTTTAGCAGGCAGGAGTTTTCCACTGTGCTTTGATCTTTCTCACAGCAGGGCAGGAATCCCAGGCATGTTCAGGGTGCCCCTGAGTCTATCCCAGGCCTATGTTATCTAAATGCAGATGTTCTACTTGTCAAGCACATAAGACTAAACAGTGATTAGTACTGTGATGTATGTGTTTTTGGACACCCCAGCTGCAAGTTACTTGAGCGCATTTACAGTCCTCCTCGTTGATCTTCCGTTATATTCCCACAGAATGTGTTGTAAAAAGTCATCTTTATTAGTTGTAGATTGTCCCTTTTATTAGTGTGAATAATCATCTCTATCTCAACGTATTTATTTTTTGTTTAGAGATTTCTTTTGGACGGTTTCCAGTGTGGTGCCAGTCATGTTCCTTCTCCTCAACAGTGTATTTCAGAGGCAGTATATCCCCCTAGGAATTTCACCTGTGTTCATAATGTCTTCCAGCAGGTTTCCTTCTAAGCATGGGGTTTATTGATATGCTAGTGAATATTAATTTAGCATCTTGCTCCATCAGATTACCTGAGTTTGGGAAGAGTTATTGGGCAGTATTCCTGAATAGAACAACCTTATTTTTAGCCCTGGAAAGGAAAAGGAGCTTACAAATAGGTGAAGACTATAACTGTCTACCTTTGCCTATTTCTTTGTGCCTTCTCTTGATTAATTAGACTATATACTAAATTGAGTTTAGAGTTACAGAAATTCATAGAATCATTCAATGGTTTGGGTTGGAAGGAACATTTAAAGATTATCTAGTTTCACAGCCCCTACTGTGAGCAGGGACATCTTTCAATAGAGCAGGTTGCTCAGAGCCCCATCCAACCTGGCCTTGAACACTTCCAGGGAGGGGGCATCCACAACTTCTCTGGGCAACCTCTTCCAGTGTCTCACCATCCTCATCATAAAAAAATGTCCAATTTAAATTTACTCTATTTCAAATTAAAACCGTTACCTTTCATCTTGTTACTACAGGCACTGGCAGAAAGTCTCTCTCCATCTTTTTTATAAGCCCCCTTTATATATTGAAAGGCTGCAATAAGGTCTACCTGAAGCGTTCTCTTCTCTAGACTGAACAACCCCAACTCTCTCAGCCTTTCTTCATAGGAGAGGTGTTCCAGCCCTCTGATCATCTTCGTGGCCCTCCGCTGGACTCTCTCTTACAGATCTATGTCTTTCTTGTGCTGGGGACCCCAGAGCTGTATGCAGTACTCCAAGTGGGGTCTAACAAGAGCAGAGTAGAGGGGCAGAATCACTTCCCTCGACCTGCTGGACACACTTCTTTTGATGCAGCCCAGGATATGATTGGCTCCATGGACTGCAGGGGGACAGCTTGCCTCACTTTGGTCTTTCACCACAAGTTGCGGGGAGTATCTCTGCTCCAGCACTTGGAGCACCTCCTCCCCCTCCTTCTTCACTGACCTTGGTGTCTGCAAGGGTTGTTTCTTTCACATCTTCTCACCCCTCTCCAGCTGCAAAGTGTGCTGCTTTTTTTTCTCTTCCCCCTTTTTTTCTGAATTATGTTATCACAGAGTCGTTACTGATTGGCTCGGCCTTGGCCAGCGGCGGGTCTGTTCTTGTAGCCAGCTGGCATTGGCTGTGTCAGACATGGGGGAAGCTTCCGGCAGCTTCTCACAGAAGCCACCCCTATCCACCCCCCCCGCCCCCAGCCCCCACTACCAAAACCTTGCCACTCAAACCCAATACAGTGTGTTCAAAAACATGGAAGACAGGAAGGTGATTAGAGAGAGCAAACAGGGCTTCACAAAGGGCAAATCATGCCTGATTAATCTGGTGGCCGCCTATGATGGAGTGACTGCATCAATGGACAAGGGAAGAGTAACTGATGTCATCTACCTTGACATCTGTAAGGCCTTTGACATGGTCCCCCACAGCATCCTTGTCTCTAAATGGGTTTATCGAGTCTGTTTTGCCCATGCCAGTAATTGGTGAGTGGTCTCTGTCCTTATCTCCACCCACAAGCCTTTCATTATATCTTTCTTCCCCTGTCCAGCTGAGGAGGGGGAGTGATAGAGTGGGCTTTGGTGGGCATCTGGCACCCAGCCAGGGTCAACCCACCACACACATCTTCTAGAAGGATCTGTTCCATGATCTTACCAGGCACAGAGGTGAGGCTGACTCGTCAGTAGTTCATCTGATGGAATTATTCCTTTGAAAATGCTAATATATCATGTGATGACTATCAACAGAAATCTGACCTCAAAGATACTGAAAAACAGTAATTAATAGATGAGGTGGATGTTTCTTTGAAATACCTACCCCATGTTTGTTCATGTTGAAAATATGACACTGTGGTGGGTTAACCCTGGCTAGAAGGCCGGATGCCCACCAAAGCCCACTCTATCACTCCCCCTCCTCAAATGGGCAGGGGGAGAAAAATATAACAAAAAGCTCGTGGGTGGAGATAAGGACGGAGAGAGATATGCGAGCCGACTCAGTGTGAGTGATAAGGCATAGTTCACTTTATTGCTCTCATTAACTCATATTTATACAGGCTACGATAATTATTTTTACTAGTCCTTTGCTAATTGGCTTAAGCTCTAAACGTTACATTTACATGGTCCTCCTACTTGCGGTTTAACGGTAAAGCATTCTCTACATTTTTCACACACTTTCTCAAGGTTGTTTACCAGATTGAGATAAAATCACAGTGTCAGTATTCAGTACTTTTCCACTGCGGCCTGCTGAGTGTTAGACCAGACTCTGCTCGTACAACCATTCTGCGAATCCATGTCCTTGCTCTCTGAGCCATTCCCCAACAAGAGATCACTCACCAATTACTGGCATGGGCAAAACAGACTCGACTTGGGGGAAAAAAAACAAATTTACTTTATTACCAATCAAAATTAGAGGAGAATGAGAAGTAAAACCAAATCTTAAAACACCTCCCCCATCCCTCCCTTCTTCCCGGGCTTAATCTCTTTCCCGATGTTCCACCTCCTCCCCCCAGCAGCACAGGGGGACAGGGAATGGGGTTGGGGTCAGTTCATCACACGTTGTTTCTGCCGCTGCTTCCTCCTCAGGGGGAGGACTCCTTCCCCTGCACCAGCGTGGGGGCCCTCTCACGGGAGACAGTTCTCCACGAACTTCTCCAGTGTGAGTCCTTCCCATGACTGACAGTTCTTCACGAACTGCTTTAGCATGGGTCCATTCCATGGGGTGCAGTCCTTCAGGAAGGGACTGCTCCAGCGCGAGTCCCCCACGGGGTCACAAGTTCTGCCAGCAAACCTGCTCCGGCATGGGCTCCTCTCTCCACGGGCCCACAGGCCCTGACAGGAACCTGCTCCAGCGCAGGCTTCCCACCGGGTCACAGCCTCCTTCAGGCATCCATCTGCTCTGGCGTGGGATCCTCCACGGGCTACAGGTGGTCATCTGCTTCACCATGGACCTCCATGGACTGCAGGGGGACAGCCTGCCTCACCATGGTCTTCACCACAGGCTGCGGGGGAATCTCTGCTCCAGCGCCTGGAGCACCTCCTCCCCCTCCTCTTCACTGACCTTGGTGTCTGTGGAGTTTTCTCTTACATCTTCTCACTCCTCTCTCCAGCTGCAAAGTGTGCAGCTTTTTTTCTCCCTTCCTTTTTTTTCTTAATTATGTTATCACAGAGGTGTTACTGATTGGCTCGGCCTTGGCCAGCGGCAGGTCCGTTCCTGTAGCCGGCTGGCATTGGCTGTGTCGGGTCAGACATGGGGGAAGCTTCTGGCAGCTTCTCTCACAGAAGCCACCCCATGCCCCCTCCACTGCTACCAAAATCTTGCCACGCAAACCCAATACAATCATGTGATGAGTATCAACAGAAATCTGACCTCAAAGATACTGAAAAATAGTAATTAATAGTTGAGGTGGATGTTTGTTTGAAATACCTGCCCCATGTTTGTTCATGTTGAAAATATTTCAAAACTTCTTTTATTGAAAGTAAATTCAGATAATTTTTGATGTTGTCTTCATTAAGTGGCATAATTCTGGGAAATTAAATAAAGCTGAATGTGGAGTTACAAGGTTATGGTGAATGGTGTTATATTTAACTTCTTGAAGAGAGTTATTGGTTAAAACTACTCTTGTTTGTTTAAATTTAGGAGTCTTGACACTTCTTTGCCTCATTTCTATATGAGAAAAACATGGGAAAACACCGAGCTAATTAGTCTATTCCTATTATCATGTTCTTTCTGTTTATTCTGTAATAAGGGCAAACAGTACCTTTGAAACTCTCTTTCAAGGGTATCATTAGCACCTTCATAACCTGGTAACTTCCTTGAAGGCTGGCTGCATTTTTGGCCCTCGTTACAGGGAATATATCATTCATTAAAAGTAAATACTTCTTCATCAACACTGACTAGGAAACAAAAGGTTTTCTTCTATTTCTGGTTAGTGTGCAGATCACAAGTTCTTCAGTAGTTTTTCCTGATGTTAAGAGAGAGCTACTGTCAGCAGCTTGTTACACACACATAACTTTGGTAATATACCTTGTGCCTGTTGCTGTAGCAACCCCACAGAAAATTACCTCAGCAGCCATTCAAAGTCATTTTTGCAAAAGTAAAGTAATTATAGCTATAACTAATTTTTTAAACTTGATCTGTAGTATAAATTTACTCAGACCTATGTTACTGGTTTTGTTTAGAAGTTATTTAATGTAATTTTTCTTTTTTTGTTCTTTTGTATAAATATTTTTTAATAAGTCCTGTTTGGGTGAGAGGTCATGACTACAATATGTCTCATCAAAATAAGACATTTCTTAGCAGGTGGTAAAAATAAAGTCATAGTTCCATGTAGTTCTGCCCTAAATTGTTTGCACAGTTGCTGCTTACTGTATAACTAACTTCCCGGTAATAACTGTGATTATCTGGTTTTGGACTCCACCTTAAGACAATGGCCAAGATATTTCCAATATCTATATCATTAGTATGATTTTAAATTTTGAAGTTAGTAAACCAAGAAAACATCTGATTTTGGCAATTGTTGGTAACACTTTTTGTGAAAGTTCATGTTTATGACAAATTTCCTGGTTTGTTTGCAAGAGTACTTGTGTGTAGCAACTTCTAATGTATACTGAAGAGGCAACTGTGTCACAAAATCTGATTTTAAAATTTGTGCATGCATGTATGTGGTGAAGCTTCTACGGGCTTGCAATTTTATTTGAGTGAGGGTTTTTTTAGTTAGATCCTTATCCTAAAATCCCTCATGCATGCCTGTTATGTGCTTAAATTTTTCTATGTGCACATGATTTTTTTGCCCACTTGAGCAATGTCAGTAGTTTGATTAGAACTGCAGTAGATGAGTGCTTAAAAGCCATGGTGAATTGAGTCTTTAATAAGTAATTATACAGAGAAATAAAAAAAAAAAATCTTCATTTTCTGATATTAGGCACTTTCACTCTTCATCCAGAGCAGTCTGAATTCAGAGACTCTCAAGACATTTCATGTAGCCCTATCATTTTTGGGTGTCTTATAAATTAAATGTCTTCACAAGTCCTCTTCAGGTTGCAGATAAATCAGTGGAGGAGGTAACCCCATACTACTTCCTTGCTGGAGGCTGTGGACTTCCCACACCCCAGTCTGTATCAGTAAAACAAGTTTGCTTAATTTGAACAATTTCCATAGTGTTTCTTTGTTATTCCAAATCATTTTCACAGTAATAGATTATGGAGACATTGCACAAGCGCAAGAGCTAGCAGCTAGGGATGGACTGTGACTTTTGGAAAAAGGTGCAGTGAGAAGCACCTGGAGTTGGGATTTGGCCTGCACAGCTGCAGTTGGAAAAGGTGTTTGATGTTTTGATGTTTATATTTAAAGTTACTGCTTGTGCCAGAGTCAATACCAATGTGATTCCCATTACTGTTTTCTATAATATGCTCACTGTCATGACACTGGGCACCCTCAGGTGCCAGGAAGGAATACGTGGATTGAAACCAGTTCAATTCTGTTGCTTTCCTCACATTCAGAGTACATTCAGAGCTTAGTGATATTTAATGATTTGATAAATTACAAGTAGTACAATGCTACTCTCCCCTGGAATTATAGAATCATTAAAGTTGGAAAAGACCTCCAAGATCATCAAGTCCAATCATCAAGTCCAATCATCAAGTCCAATCATCAAGTCCAATCATCAACCCAGCACCACCATGCCCACTAAACTATGTCCTGAAGTGTCATATCTACATGTTTTTTGAACACCTCCAGGGATGGTGACTCCACCACTTCCCTGGGCAGCCTGTTCCAATGCTTGCGCACTAAATCAGGGCAGCCTTACGTTATTTTACCAGTTGCTAACTCTGACCAACTAGGTCATTCTTATGCTTGGAAGTAATCAAATACACAAAAACTTAATTTCCTGCAGCAGTCTTTTTCCCAGACATCTACCCTGGGGAGAGCCCAAGCTGCCTTGTGCAACTCATGGACCCAAACAGTTTATCTCACATTGGTATATTATCCCTCTTTTTTTGAAGCATCTCTTATGAAAGGTATTTAAAACCTTCAGTGCACTGCTTCTTTATACTTGAAAACCTTGTAGTTAACAAGCCCTTAAAAACAATTTTATTGCAATTTCAGATTATTTGCTAACTGACTGGGATATGTTTCATGTACTGCAGGCTTATTAAATTGATCAGAAGTTTCAGTCTGGATGAAGGAATTTCAGGTGTATAGTTTTTTAATTTGTCAATGTGGGTTGTTTTTTTGTTTTCACAGAATCATAGAATGGTTTGGGTTGGTTTGGAGGTGACCTTTAAAGGTCATCTAGTTCAACCCCCCTGCAGTAAGCAGGGACATCTTCAACTAGATCAGGTTGCTCAGAGCCCCATCCAGCCTGACCTTGAATGTTTCCAGGGATGGGGCTTCTACCACCTCTCTGGGCAACCTGTTCCAGTGTTTCACCACTCTCATTGTAAAAAATTTTTTCCTTATATCTAGTCTAAACTTACTCTCTTTTCATTTAAAATCATTACCCCTTGCCTTATCACTATAGACCCTGCTAAAAAGTTTGTCCCCATCTTTCTTATAGGCCCTCTTTAAATATTGAAACACCACAACAAAGTCTCCAAAGAGTGCCACTTATCCTCCTACCATTTTGAAACTGATAATTAATAGTTCACTGTCACTCAAGAGATTCATGTTTATCTATCCTTTATAGACATTGCAGAGTAATTATCAATAAATATGTTATAGCTTCAGATAAAATTACAGTCTTCTATTCCTTATATTTCTTACACATTTTATCATATTATTTGTCTTTAAATTAACTAGAATTGAATAACTGAAAATTTTGAATTGTTGGTGATTCAGTGTGTGAAAGTCAAGCAAATTTATATGAAATCATAATAATCATGTCCTTTTGTAGAATTTGCTTGAAGCTATGAAAATGACCAGGAAGGGAGAATGGAGCACTCCTTTATATTTCCTTCTCTCTTTTATGTCAATATTGCTCTTTTTTCTGTTGCACTTCTTCCTATCCCACATCCCATTTCTTTTCCCAAGTCTTCCTTTATCTTTTCTTCAGTGGGATTATGGTATCCCTGTCTTGCACTCCTGTTGTTTCTCCCCATCTATAGTTATCTTAACGACTTGGATCGCATAGCAGATTCGGCCTATCTGCCAACTCAGCAAGATGTGCTTAGAGTTCGAGTCCCAACAACAGGGATCATTGAATATCCATTCGACTTACAAAGCGTCATTTTCAGGTAGAAAAAAAATTTAACATCCATTTGGTTTGTTTCTTTTGTTTAATTTTACATTAGTAATACCATGTATAGGATAATGGTTAAAAGTACAAATTATTCAATGTTTTTTAAATTTGAGATTGTTAATTTTATTTTCATGGTTTTGTCCATATATGTTAGCAGCTGTTGTTAAAGATGTCAAAAGGATGAGAGACAAAAAGACTTGTCTTTTTCTGAAGGTAGTTATTATTGATAGAAAAACTGGAAGTAATTTTTCAATAAAATGAGTATTTCAGTTTTATTATGAATAATAAACTATGAAATGCAAAGGTACCATTTCTGTACTTGATTTTGAGAGTGAAGTGACATTTTGTAAGTTTAATGCCACTCCTACAAATAATTTTCTTCACAGTTCATTTTGAGTGCAAATATAATTGCTTAAGGAATAATTATGCAATTACAATTTCAAGTTAGACACCCGAGTGTCTAGTTACATTGATACTCATAATGAATTGGGAGTACACTCTGCTAGAAACTTTGAGTTTTTATTTTTACTATTAACAACTTTAGTAAATACAGATTGTATTCTATTTATACTCTTAAAATTAGGCAGCCTTGACAAGTTTGGAATTTTGACTCTGGTATTTTCTTGGGAGAAAGGCAGGCCACCAACTTTGTTCTTTGGACATGTGTTTCCGATGAATATACAGTGCATACATTCTAGAATCGTGGCTCAGAATCATGAGAATTTTGAATATCAGAAATTTGAGGGCTTTGAGACCCAGAATAATTCAAATTCAGAAAGCTAAAAAGCAAATATGATAACCCATTTACTAACAACAAATTCCATTAGTCTTCAATACGAATGGTAAAATTTTTCAGAAAAATAAACCAAATTGTGTTTTCACCTAAATTCTTCAATTCAGTGTTCCATATGTGATTGTATGTTTATCTGCTAAGGTATCTGTGGAATTGATGTGGTCATTGTTAATTTTGCAGAATGGTGGATGTAGGAGGCCAACGATCGGAAAGAAGAAAATGGATACACTGCTTTGAAAATGTCACATCTATCATGTTCCTAGTAGCTCTTAGTGAATATGATCAAGTGCTTGTGGAGTCAGACAATGAGGTAAGCAAGCATCAGCATAAATCACTAGTTTTTAAGAATTTTTTTTTCTAAAATTAATTTTAAATATTATTTAAATATTAAATATTATTTAAAATTTTATTAAAGCACAAGTTTGTAGAGAGCTTCAATAGAAATTTGTGTTTTTACATAATTATTTGGATATTAAATTTGTTGGACCAGTAAAGTATAATGATAGATTGTATGCTTCATGCTAAACAGCAAAACTCAAAGTTAGTTCTTTTAAGACATTTTCAAAGCAGACTGGCTTGTCCAGTCCTGGCTGTTTTCCAAATGTCTACCAGCAGTTGTATGCAACTACATGCAATGAAATGAGAAGTTCTACGGGATTAAGAGGCTAATCCTCGAATAATATGACACAAAGTGGTCTCCTCCATGGAGCATCAGTGGAACCTATTTTGTGCTACAGTTGACTGTAGAGAAATGTTCTTGTATCTATTTGCATAGTTAATGTTGTGCAGCAGAACCATAAAAATAGCGTGAATTAAAACAAAATTCATAGATTCTTTGCTAGAACAGACCCTTGCTGCAGATGAGGAAATGACCAACACCGAGATGTGTTCAGGCATCAGCACTTTATTGAAGCTTTGCACTGTTTATATATCCTTTTTTCCTCCAGCACTCCCCAAGCACGCTGCACTCTTTCACTTTTGATTCGTTACCCCTTATCACACACACGCCTAAACAACTGACATGATTGGATAAATCCACCTGTTCACGAGCCATTCTTTTACTTCTGACTGCACACAATCAGCCCTTATCTTGTCTCATACACATTCCTTCTTGTTTTTCCCACTTTGTTTTATTTTTCACTCAAGGTCAGGAATTAATTGCTCAAGGCTGAAGCCGCCTGCAGCTTCGGCTCTTAAAGCACCAACAGACCCTAAAATAGTAAACTTCATTGATGGTGATGTATGAACTAAGCAGGCAAAATGCAGTAGTACACAGTGTCTTGTATACAGTTTTACAAAGTAAGGGAGAACTTTAATATTTGGATTTTTTTCTTTCCTGAAGATTATTCCTGTTATTCATCAAACTTACATGAGTTACTCACCAGCACTGTTCTATGCAAGTTTTTAACTTTCAGTTACAGAAGTTAGATGAAAAAAATAAAGAATATTAATGTTCTTCATGACTTTGTATATATGTTGATTTAATTGTTTAAGAGAAGGGTTGACATAGCAAGATAAAACAGATGTCCCTGAACAGTCATGATTGCATTCTCAACTTTCTTCAGTATTAATTTTTTTAAGAAAGACTAGGAGCTCTGAAAACCTTTAAATTTATACTTTTCCCATAAAAGAAATAAATCTCATTACATTATTCATATCCTTAAAAAGTACAACTGTTAAAAAGAAATTTTCAGATGCTTATATAGTAAATATATCGTCTTTTTTGTATTCGGTTTATTTTTGTATTCTTTTAACTTGGTGGTATCAGAATGTTTTTATTTTGTTTTGTAAGACATATATCTTTAATGTTGTGGTCTGAACAGTAATAGAATCTGACAACACATTATAAAACAAAACCTTATTGAGGAAATAAGAAAGATGAGCAACAAATCTCCCATATAGTGACTCACCCAATCACCAATAGTGAACACAGGATCATAAGCGATGCCATGGCTCTGGTGGACTGCCAGAGACATTTGGTATCTGGGTCATCTGGCAGAAACAGCCAATCATGCAAATGCCTTTTGAATGTGGAGAAGAGTTGTGACAACATAGGTCAGGGGACAGGATGTTTGCAGTCTGTCTAAGCTGCCAATATTGGTCAAGGGGCAGGGTATCAGGAGGCAGGGTGTAGCTTCCACCTCTTGATTCTCTCAAATGATCAGTTGGAGTTATAGGCTAGGGTGTTATTTTGGTGGGTTGTTAGTTATACAATAAGCTAGGTGAGGTTGGTGTTCTGACATCTGCAGGGTATAAGTTACATAGAGGTTGAAAGCTGGTGCATCATGATATGGGTACTGCAGAATCATCTCTATCAAGTGTCAGTTGCGCAGGCATCTGGGAGATGATTATTACGGCATCTTCCCAATTGCTACAAAAGAGGCTGCAAAAAAGATTACAGCCAGCATCCACTTACATCTAGTGGCCCCAACTCGGGTCAGGGAGTGGCTTGACCATGACTGGGAAAATGCTTTACAACACAGTCTACAATCCCATTCACTGATATGAAACAAAATATAAACAAGATAATTATTAAAAGTACAGACAAAATCTTTTCAGAACTACCCTGAGATCTGGGAACCAAGAGGTAAGCCATGACCACAATTCGCCAATTCCCCTCAATTGATATTTTCAATTGCCACCTGATGCAAGGGCTTTAGTTGTTCCTGGATTTTCTTAAGGTTGGTCTCAATGTGGAGGTCTTGGTTGACATAGACACACCAGGTAACATTTACTAACGTGCAAATGCCATCTTGCATGGCCAACAAGTACTCTAAGGCTAGATGGTTTTGAACAGTAGTCTGTGATACTTGAGTAACTTCTTGCTGCAGTGCTTGGATGGCATTGGTTGTTGCGTTTTCTATATTTTCCAGGGTAGCAGAGAGATTGATGATTACTTTCTCCAGCTCAGAGACCCCTAGCCAAGGAAGGAGGGTCCAGACAAACTGATTAAATCTGGATCCTCGTTCTACCAAAGGGTTAATGCCACGCCGATGTCGCAGGGCATCAGGGTAATTGTGGACATGGGTCACAAAGAGTTTTTCTTCAACATGCATCCCAGGCACTATTAGTCTGGGTGTGCAGGTCCCCTCTTGCTCCATGGGAGGGTTTTCATGGCACAGTTGCTGCACAGCCAGTATAGGCCAGGGGCACCGCACCTATTGTGTTAAGACCACAGCAGCAAGTGGTGTCTTTCAGGCAATTGTCAATATTGTCATGATAGGTTTGCATGATGTAGGATCCCAATGTGTGGTTTGTAGTTGATCATGGGACAGATTATAGCTCGTAAAGTTCTGGAGGATGTAGAATTCTGATCTGTTCTTTACCAAAGCAGCAGTGGGTAGTAGGTCATTGAGAGATTAGCCCAAATAGAGTAATATCTGACAAAAAATTTGGGTGCACGTCCCCACAATTCCACCAATACCCACCACAGGAACCGCTTGGTGCCCAGATGCAGGATGTTGTGTAAAAATCCAACAATCAGTTCCCTTTCTGACATGTGTCAATGTTACTGATATGTTAGAATTAATTATTAGTTTATAGTTTATGCATAGTTTTGATTTTAATAATATAAGATTATAAGAGATATTTTAATGAAAAGCATGCTTGCACAACAACCGAATGCTACTATGAAATCCCTGTACAGCCCCGTAACAAGGCCGAAGGGATTGGTCAAAATCATTTGGTAGGAACCGTAACTTAGGTAACAAGTACAAGTTGATCTGTAAACTGATTTATGATACCTATATGGAAAACTAGAAGAATACATGTAGCTGTCAAAATCTGGATTAATGAGAATGGGGAAACAATGGGAAGAGAAGCCTACTGTAACGGTTTGTAGGTGCTGCCAAGAAACCGTGTCCTTAAGCAAAAGGTAATTCTGGGAGGGGGAGATCGCGACCACCGATACACGGATCGCCCACCCATTTTACACCCCAGACTCATTTCCAGATGATTCTAACAGTTATTGCGCAGAATCGGAAATAGGAGGAGAATATGCTAATGATTTCCTGGAAATAACATGTTTATGTATGACTACTTAATGAATACGTATGAGTAAGCTCTATATAAGATGTATGATTTTGGGGCATGGTGTGCGTTGATCGTGAGAGGACTCACTCACGCACCCGGCCGTAATAAAGAAGTGTCTGCTTATCCGCATCACATTGGTGTTGATAAGTTTCTTATTCCGGATTTTCGGTAACATCAGCACCTGAGATGTG
Organism: Caprimulgus europaeus; assembly: GCA_907165065.1. The sequence continues at coordinate 9,540,101 of OU015537.1, forward strand.
ACAATTAACAAGTTAGGATCCCAACCAGCAAGGCCCTGGTGAACTGTCCCTAAGAACTGTATCCATAGCATATTCAAAAGAGGAGCTTGCTTGGAATAAATGACAGTAGTACAAGTAAAACAACTACAGTAAACAGCAATATAGCAGGAGGATTTTTCCAGATTATTTGCAATTGAGATAAAGACAGTTTAATAGGTAAAGCTGTGCATGCAAGCAAAGCAAAATAAGGAATTCATTCACTACTTTCAATTGACGGGCAGATGTTTAGCCATTTCCAAGAAAGCAGGGCTTCATCATATGTTAACAGTTACTTGGGAAGACAAATGTCATAACACTGAACTTCCCCCTCCCCTCCTCCTTCCCCCAGCTTCTTGTGCACCTCAGCCTACTCACTGGCAGGGCAGTGTGAGAAGCAGAATAGGCCCTAACTATGTGTAAGCACTGTTCAGCAATAACTAAAACATCCCTATGTTATCAACACTGTTTTGGTCACAAATCCAAAACATAGCACCATATGAGCTGCTATGAAGAAAATTAACTCTATCCCCACCAAAACCAGTATACAGATTAGTCCATTCATCCAGGGTGGTCCAGTAGTTGGGCTGAGTCAGTGGTTCTGGGTTCATCATGGACATTATCACTTCCTGAAATACAGAATCACTTCTAGGACAGCCCAAAGGGGCAGTCTGTGGATCCAACTATGAGATTTGGGCCCTGGTGTCCACAACTGAGTGCCACCCCTGCAGCCAGGGCAAGCAAAGCCCCTGTGTCCTGTGGTCCCCATCACTGAGGTGAGTTAGAGCTGCTTCAGTGCACCAGAGCCTCCCATGCCACTCCACCCAGACTTCTCCTGGCTTTTTATGAAACTGGTCGCCCTGGTATAGGCTTGTACTCTGTGAGTGCTCAAGACAAATAGAGGAAGGGAAGGGATGTCTTCCCCTGTAGGGTTGGGAAGGGGATCAGGCTCTGGTCCAGGGACATTTTTGTCCCTATCCCAATTATCATCCTTATCATCGTCCTGGTAGATAGTGGCCCTAACTTGAGCTGTTGTACCGGGACAATTGCTCTGGTCCTTGAGGGCCTGCTGGGCCAAAGGAGCTAGCTTACGCTCGTTCCTCTCGGCCCCTTGCTTAGCTTATTCCTCCCATTTGAGGGTGCTGAGCAGCCCAGTAATTTCAGCCCAGGCAATGTCAAGGGCACAAGTCAGGAAGCCAATTTAGCAACCTTTGCCTTTTCCCTGTTTGCAACGTCTGGCCTTACGTCACTCTTCAAATTCATCCCCAGTAGCCTGGGGATCCATCTAATTATCTTGGATCCAATTCTCCTCCCACTGAGGGGAGCTCCAAACTTGCTCCTTTCCTGAAGTGTCTAGTAGTTGTCAGAAAGATTCCATCCTGTCTGTGATGCCAATAATGTGATCTGAACAGTAATGGAGTCTGACAACATGTTATAAACAAAAAACTTTCTTGAGGCAATCAGAAACATGAGCAACAATGCACCCATACAGTGACTCATCCAATCACTGATAGCAAATACAGGATCATAAGCAATGCCATGGCCCTTGTGGACTGCCAGCGACATTTGGAAAATATTAGGAAAAATAACTTACTCATAAAGCTGTCTTGATTTTTCAAGTTTTCACTTTCAAAACTAAATGTTTTGGATGTAAACGTGGAGGTAAAAGTTCTAAAACTCCTCGTCTTGAAGATGGTTCTTCCACCTCACTGCTAAACTATTTATGTTCCTTATTAACATCAGTGAAAAACCTTTGAAACTTTTTGTTTTTCAGTTTGAAATATGTTCATAAGTGTAAATCAAAGCACTTTTTTCAAGTTATACATACAGAAACTTGTGGCACATTCCAGCAGCCTTAGGCCTGTGTTCCTCTAGCTCTTGAGTGGATCCAACCTGTCTTGGAGCTAAGCACCCACCTGGGCAGTTTAGTTTTGACTTTCAATAAGCTGTATCCTGTTTATTAGACCGTTGTGAGACAGGTTAGATTTACCCTACTGATGATGTGTTGTTGCAATAGTAATCCTGTTCAGTACAAGAGAAACCACAGATTCAGACCCCTGGTACATATATTTGGTTGAAGAGCCACTGATGCAAGACTACCATCTGCAGGCTTATGACTAAACACTTCTAAGTCATAATCATGCCTAGATGCAGCGATACCGCAGCACCACCAGTGCCTCCGTGGGTTTGCAACAGCTGGCTGCCTGTCCCACATGGGGCGGGCCCAGTGCAAAGCACCGCTTGTGGTTGGGACTGGAGTGGTGGACAGATGCAGTGCTGCCGCTCCCCCATCGCATACCTCATGATCATGGCACTAAATCATTTGTAGACAACCTGATTCTGGGGCAGAGTTTCATATGTAGCAGAGATGCTCCCTCACTGCAATCTATTGAGAATCAGCCCTTGACACAAGCTTTTGTAAAGGACAAAAAAGTAAAAATTTTAAAAAATAAAAAATTGCACCCATTTTTAAAAAGGGTAGAAAGGAATACTTGGGGAACTACCGACCTGTCAGCCTCACCTCTGTGCCTGAGAAGATCATGGAACAGAACCTCCTAGGAGCTATAATAAGGCACATAGAGAACAGGGAGGTGATTCGAGACAGCCAGCACGGCTTCACCAAGGGCAATTCCTGCCTGACCAACCTAGTGGCATTCTAAGATGAAGTGACTACATTAGTGTACAAGGGAAGAGCTAAGGATATCATCCATCTGGACTTCTGTAAGGCCTATGACATGGTCCCCCACAACATTCTTCTCTCTAAACTGGAGTTATATGGATTTAATGGATGGACTATTTGGTGTATCCTGTTTTTTTCTAGGATAGGGTTAATTTTCTTCTTAGTAGCTAGAAAGCACTGTGTTTTGGTTTCAGTGGGGATTGTTATGAGAACAATGTTGATAACATAAAAGGACACTGTGCTTGGGCAGTTTCCAAGAGCAGAGGACTGGAAGGGGGAAGTGTAGAAGAAAAGTGTAGTAGTTAGTAAAACCCAGAATTGACAGTTGGATATGCCAATAAGATATTACATATTATATTATGTCATGTTTAGTATATTAAAGGGGGCTGACCGGAAAGGGGGGGGAATTCTCTTGGGAATAGCTCAGGCTTGCTTTTCCAGGATTGCAATTTCGGTTTCTGGGTTCCTTTTTGCTCCAGCAGGATCACTATCAGTGGGTGATGAGCAGTTGTACTCTGCATCACTAATATATATATATATAGTTACTGTTATTACTGTTATTATTATAATTTTATTTTTTTCTAATTATTAAATTGTTTTTATCTCAACCTACAAGTCTCCTCACCTTTACCCCTCCAATTATCTCCCTGATTCCCTGGGTAGGGGGGGACGGGAGCAGGGGGCTGTGAATGGCTGTGTCTTGTTTGGCTGCCAGCAAAGTTAAACTAACACAGTGGCACCCAATATGGGGCATGAAAAGTTGAGATAACAACACTTCTGACCAAAGTGTGTTAGAAAGAACATGCAATAAGCATTTGTTAGGATGACTTGGTTGTCAGTTATCGGAATGTTGTTGTACTGGATTGCTGAGTTGTTCTTTGAGGTGGCACCTTACATGCCGTTTATATTTTTTGCCATCCCTGGTTGGTTTGGGGCTAGGAGTACTGTTCTGCTGTGTGGTACAGTGATGGTTGTTAGTACGATAAAAAAATGGGTAGTGAGACCAATTTTGTATCTGTATTCACTGGTGGCAGGCAGCACACAGAGCAAAGCAGCAGAATTGGCTCCATCTCTGCATTTCTGGAGCTATCTGGTGAATGTTCTTACCAATTACACCAGTGTTTTTTTCCCTTTGGGAAGGGGAACATCTTCGTTCAATTTCTCAATCCCAGTTACAAAAGTTTTTGAGAATTTTGAATATTCTTGGGATAATCAAACTGGCATAATTGTGCTGCTAGTTCTCCTGAATGTATGCCAGGTATTAATGCATGTCAGACTACTTAGGAGGATCACCCCATCTGCTGCTGGAGTTACCCTGGCACCTGCTACAGTTACGTCAACCTCTGTGACTGATACTGCAGCTACTCCAGTTGCTTCAACCTCGGCAACAGACACTGCAGCCTCTCCAACCCCTACAGCAAGAAATGCAGCCACTCCAACCCCCTCAAGAAGAACTGAAGATGAACTAGAGAACCAACTCATGTCAGTATCATTTGGCCCTGTACGGAAGAAGAAGTGAACACAAAAGTCAGTACATTTACAGAGGGATGAAGAAGATGGAGCTTATGATCTTGCTAAGGAGGAAGAGAGGGAGAAGGGAAGGGGAGATAGAAATGGAGTCAGTACAATAACCACTCGATCCCTAACCCTGAGTGAGCTGTGGGATATAAGAAAAGATTTCACCTGTTACCAAGGCGAGCACCTCATTATTTGGCTGCTCAGATGCTGGGATAATGGGGCCAGTAGCATGGAGTTAGAGGGTAGAGAAGCCAAGCAGCTGGGATCCCTCTGTAAGGAAGCGGGCACTGATAAAGCAATTGCAAGAGGGGACCCAACCCGCAATCTTTGGAGGCGGCTCTTGGTGGGTGTGAAGGAAAGGTTTCCCTTCAAGGACGATATTACATGCAATCCAGGAACATGGGTCAGCATGGAGAGAGGGATTCAGTACCTGAGAGAACCAGCTGTGTGGGAGCTGATTTACCAAGACCCGAGTCTTGTCTTACAGATTGCACCAGCGTCATATGTCAACTCATTGACAGCAGTAGAAGTAAAAGAGGATGAGGAGGCACCAACTGTAAATTAAGTGGATATTTGGCTCCAGGGATTTGAAGACCGTCTCTCTGCCTCTATACGAGCTTGTGTCTCGGCTGTGGAAAAACTACCCGAAGTCCTAGAGAAACTGTCTCAAGAGTTCCAGCGATTCGAGGATGGGCTCCGCCCTCCACTGGTTCGGACCTATGTCTCGGCTGTTAGAAGCAAGCGTTTCCCTGCTCAAAAGAGATGGTATACACCACGGGGCACACTGTGGTTTTACTTGAGTGACTATGGTGAAGACATGACAAAGTGAGATGGGAAACCTACCTCGGTCCTGCAGGCACGAGTATACAAGCTGCAAAGAAAAACAAGTACAAATAGGGATGCTTCTGATCCTTCTAGTAAAAATGCTGCTCCAGTCTCCAGTGGACAATTCCCTAGACAGATTAGGAGGCCTGATGCTACTCTCAATCCTTTCCCTGATCCTAATCCTTTTGATCATATTTCAGCAGAAGTGAGTGATGAATATGATGACCAGCATTAGAGGGGCCCTGCTGCCAGCCAGGCGGAGGAAAGGGATAACCAAATTTATTGGACTGTGTGGATTCATTGGCCTGGCACATCTGATCCCCAGCAATGCAAAGCTTTAGTGGACACTGGTGCCCAATGCACCCTGATGCCATCAAACTTTAAAGGAGCAGAATCCATTTGTATTTCTGGAGTCACAGGGGCGTCTCAACAGCTGACTGTGTTGGAGGCTGAAATGAGCCTGACTGGGAATAACTGGCAAAAACACCCCATTGTGACTGGCCCAGGTGCTTCATGTATTCTTGGCATAGATAACCTCAGGAGAGGGTATTTCAAGGACCCAATAGGGTACCGGCAGGCTTTTGGCATAGCTGCTTTGGAGACAGAGGAAATCAAACAGTTGTATGCTCTGCCTGGTGTCTCAGAGGGACTGCTAATGGTCAAAGAACAGCAGGTGCCGATTGCTACCACAGCAGTGCACTGGTGTCAATATCGCACCAACCGAGACTCCATAATTCCCATCCATAAACTGATTCGTCAGCTGGAGAGCCAAGGAGTGATCAGCAGGACTCGCTCTCCCTTTAACAGCCCCATATGGCCTGTGCGGAAGTCAAATGGGGAGTGGAGACTGACAGGGGACTATTGTGGCTTGAATGAAGTCACACCACCACTGAGCGCTGCCGTGCTGGACATGTTAGAGCTCCAATATGAACTGGAGTCCAAGGCAGCCAAGTGGTACGCCACCATAGACATTGCTAATGCGTTTTTCTCCATTCCTTTGGCAGCAGAGTGCAGGCCACAGTTTGCTTTCACCTGGAGGGGTGTCCAGTACACCTGGAATCGACTGTCCCAGGGGTGGAAACACAGCCCCATCATTTGCCATGGACTGATCCAGACTGCCTTAGAGCAGAGTGGAGCTCCAGAACATCTGCAATACATTGATGACATCATTGTGTGGGGTGATACTGAAGAAGAAGTCTTTGAGAAAGGGAAGAAGATAATCCAAATCCTGAGAGTCGGTTTTGCCATAAAACGAAGCAAGGTCAAGGGACCTGCACCAGATATACAATTTTTAGGAATAAAGTGGCAAGAAGGACGTCGTCAGATCCCAATGGATGAGATCAATAAAATAACAGCTATGTTCCCACCAACTAACAAGAAGGAAGCATGTCCTGTTTTTTAGCTGAAATAGAGCTGGGTTTCTTTTTTAGTGGCTAGAATTGTGCGGCGTTTTGCTTCCAGCCTGGGACTCACTGTGAGAGAGACACTGAGAACATACCAGTGTTTACATTTTTGTCACTGGAAGTGAAGGACTTTGTGTTCTGTTAGTCCACAAGCACAAGATTTAAGGGGGGAGAAGAACATTTAAATTAATAAACTTAATTGACAGTTAGATATGCCAATGGGGTATTCCATATCATATCACGTCATGCCCAGTATATTAGTGAAGGGCTCTTCCTCTCTTGCTCTCTCTGGCTTTCGCTCGGGCTCTCGCTCTTCCCGGATTGTCACTCCTCTGGGATCATTATCTGGGAACAGGCCGGGCTCGGTCAGGAAGGGGGTGAGCTATAACATTGGGTGTCATTCACTTGCATATTTTGTTGCTGTTATCATTATCACTCCTATTTTAATATTAGTATTATTTTAAGTTTTCTTTCTCTTATTAAACTGTTCTTATCTCAACCTACAAGCCTCCTTATCCTTGCCCCCCCAATCCTCTCCCCTATCCCCTGGGGGTGGGGGGGAAGTGGGTGAACGGCTGTGTTGGCTGCTAGCCAAGGGCTAGCCAAGTGAAACTATCACAAAGCACAAGCCTTCTTAGGTGTTTTGGGTTTCTGGAGAATGCACATTCCACATTACAGTGAGATCCTTAGCCCTCTCTACCACGTGACCTGAAAGAAGAATGATCTCACATGGGGTCCTGAGCAAAGACAAGCCAGATAAGTTAAATTGTCACAGATGGATAAGGAATTGGCTGGATGGTTGCATCCAGAGGGTAGTGGTCAATGGCTCAATGTCCAGATGCAGATCAGTGATGAGTGGTGTCCCTCAGGGGTCCATATTTTGTCCAGTACTATTTAGTATCTTCATCAATGACATAGACAGTGAGATTGAGTGCACCCTCAGGAAATTTGCAGGTGATACCAAGATGAGTGGTGTATTTGACACACCTGAGGGATGGGATGCCATCCAGAGGGACCTTGACAGGCTTGAGAGGTGAGCTCCTGTGAACCTCATGAGGTTCAACAAGGCCAAGTTTAAAGGCCTGCACCTGGATCAGGATAACCCCTAGTATCAATACAGGCTGGGAGGAGAATGGGTTGAGAGCAGCCCTGAGGAAAAGGACTTGGGGCATATTGGTGGATGGAAAGTTCACCATGTGCTGGCAATGTGTGCTTGCAGCCAAGAAGGCTGACTGTATCCTAGGCTGTATCAAGAGAAGCGTGGCTAGCAAGTTGAGGGAGGTAATTCTGCCCCTCTACTGCACTCTGGTGAGACCCCACCTGGATTACTGTGTCTGGCTCTGGAGTCCTCATTACAAGAAATACATGGACTTGTTGGAGTGGGTCCAGAGGAGGGCCACAAAAATTACCAGAGGGATGGAACACCTCTCTTATGAGGATAGGGTGAGAGAGTTGGGGTTGTTCAACCTGGATAAGAGAAGGCTCTGGGGAGACCTTATTGCTGCCTTTCAGTACTTTAAGAGAACTTGTAAGAAAGATGGGGACAAACTTTTTAGCAGGGTATATAGCAATAGGACATGAAGTAATGTTTTTAAACTAAAAGATGGTAGATTCAGACTAGATATAAGGAAGAAATTTTTTTACATTGAGTGTGGTGAAATATTGGAACAGGTTGCCCAGAGAGGCGGTAGAAGCCCCATCCCTGGAAACATTCAAGGTCAGGCTGAATGGGGCTCTGAGCAACCTGATCTAGTTGAATATGTCCCTGCTCACTGCAGAAGGGTTGGACTAAATGACCTTTAAAGGTCCCTTCTAACCCAACCCAAACCATTCTATGATTCTATATATATTTTTAGCATGCCAGAATACTACTTTATTCCCAATATTTTCCTTTTTCTTCCAGTCCCAGAAAGCAAGGATGTATTTATTTATTTATTCCACGTAAGGCAAACTGTATTTTTGTTAGAATGTGGATGTGACAGAAATATGAAAAGGTTTTAAATATTTTAGTTCTCACCTTAAATCAAAAAATTTATGATAAATATTGTTCTTAATCCTCAGGGTGATGTGACAGGTTCATTAAGGAATACAATAATTGAACTTTGGTACTTTGGTAATCAGTCAATGGATATTTTTTTTCAGACTTTGCAAAATTCAAATAAATTTTGAACTGTGAAACTTTATTAAAATTTTAGTACCAAAGTGAGAGATTGTATATAAATGCCCTGCTTTTTTCTTATGGATAGCATCAGTGTGATTCTGATAGAATCTAATTCTTCTTTTATATTTGTGTCTGTCATCTGTGTAAGATATCTGACACAACAACTTGCAATGTTCCACTGCTTCCCTTGCATTACTTTCAAGGCCTGATTAAACAGTATGTTTTTTGTAAGATGGCCTACTTTCTTTTTTCTACTTAGTCCACTGCATGATATCGCCTGAAGTCTTTTTCCTTGTAGTATACTTTAACAAAGAAAATTATCCTTTTAAAATTATCTGTGCGATTCTTTTCAGTTAATACATTGTTTCATTAATCTCATTTTCATGTATAAATATAAATCTATAAGAATTATTATTTGCCATTCAGTGCACCTGTGCTTGTTTATATGACCCTTCAACATTCTGAAAGTATTTTAGTTCTTAAGGCTCAGGTTTCTATTTTCAAAATGTAATGCATGATAGACTTTCTGATGTAAATTTGTTTCTTTCCTTGTTTATCTTATTCGAGATAAATTTGGATTATAAATCAGATGAGGCTATAGTAAGTTGAGAGGTTTTGCTAGTGTATCTCAAGGGCTTTTACTTACTGAGTATGTGTGGGATTGAGTTACACGCTGTTTCTGACTTCATACCCTTGGAGGAGTTAAGTCTTCAATTACTCTGTAAGGGGACATCATGCATAGAAATGAGACAAGCGTTCAGACTACCTGTCTTTCAGAGCCCTGTGTAGGATGATACTTAAATAATACACCCATGAAATTTCAATCCAGTGACAAAGATATGCAATTAAAGAATTGGAAGAAAAGCATGCATAGCTACCCAAGTTGTATTATGACTCCTTTAACAACCAATGCTTAGAAACAATGTTATCTCTCCTCTTTATGTATACATCTAGTTTGTACATAACTAAGTATCTGGTTTTGGTGCATAAAAACCAAATGTGAAAAATGACTAAGGATAATATATTTAAATATCTCTTTAAAAAATTTCAGATGGTGTACAGATTCGAAATGCCCCTCTCTTCTTAAATGAGTATAAAAGGGCAGGCACTTAGATGTTCAAATTCTGCCCTTAATAATACAGTAAGTCTATCTAGATTCATTGGTGGAAATAAGGACAAAATTTGATGCAGATGACATAATATGTTCATTACATTATTAGTAGTACAAATTAAATAAATCTTCCCTCAGCCATGATGTGATGAAGAGAAACGTAAGTTAAATTATGTGTTTGACCTTTTAACTTTTCCAGAAAAGTCTGACAGGATTAGTAATGAGAGGAAAATTGAAAGGATTAGCTCTCTGATAAATTTATTATGTCCTATAGGTCAAATTTTCCCTGAATTATACCAGTGGATCTGGAAAAAATTGCAGTTTTATCAAAAACCAGTTTAGAACTTATTTTAAAATAAGTTAAACTTATTTTAAAATAAATTTATTTAAATCAACTTATTTCCTTCAATAAAGAGTTTTTCCTACATAAAGTATATTATTATTCCATATTCCAGGATAAGCTGCATTCAAACATGGATCACAGGTAGCTCTTCTAAATATATAAAATCTCATGGTCTCAGGGCAATAAATACAGAAATGAGTTCCTGTTTTTCAGGAGGACTAGTAATCTAGTGAACTAGAGACAGCAGAGTACAGTTTTAAAATCTGTGTTCATGGAAAAGAGATTTTCATGAACTTTGCAGAGCTCATTAAGTAATTTGAACTAATAGGAATGGCACAACAAAGAATGGTATTTATTGATGCTTGGATAAACATCTCCTCCATGTTAACATGCTAAAAGTCTAAGAGTTATATGATTTCATATAACTTCTGTAGGTCTATGGTGGTCTATAAAGTATGGGCTTTTTATATAGAGGAAACTTTTTTTGGTGTGTATTCCCAGAGGAAAACAGAAAAGACACTTAGGACATTATTTCCTCAGTTTAGCTAAATTAGTGGATTAAACACTGCTAAATTTATATTATGCTAAATGAAATTTTGACTTTTTTTAAGCTATCAAAAATCAAAAGTATTTTCTGAGCTATGACTGGAGACTGAAAAGCTACAGAGGCAATGGATGACATAAAATATTCATTGATAAAAGATGATATTTAGAAGTAAAGCAGAACATCCATTGGCCAAAATAATTGGGGAAAAAATGACAGTTTAAATAATTTTGGTCAGAGTTAATATATTTTGGTTAAATATATATATAAAAATATGATTGTAAAATGTGAGTTTGTAACAGGATTGGAGATAAATTTCACTAGTATTTAGAAATGTAATATTCTTTCCACTTTGACTTTTCAGTAGGGAATTTCACTAGTGCCCTATATATACATAATATGTATCCTATATATATATATATACACACACATATATTGTATATCTATCTTTATGCCTTAGGAAAACAATGTTTTCTCCATTATTTTGCTTGTTAAGCAATTTATTTTAATTCATAAATGAAACCACATATAAAAGAATCATTGACATGTCTTTTTTTGAAACAGCTATCTTAAAGTATTGATATTAAGAGAATTTTAAGAGCTTATATTTCATAGGAGGTTTACTTGCTGGGTTTTCACTGACTGCATAACAAAACAAATAGAACTAATCTTTATTTTTAAGGTCTAATTCATTTATAAGTCCTATTCAGACAGGTAATTTGTAATCCTCTTGAGAGGCGTTTACATTATTGCTTCTAATTAATTAGAGAATGAAAAGGTGCTTTTCAAATAGTGTACTAAAGGTCATATTGCATCTTAATAAATTATTCAATTTATCTGCAACTAAAATTTTGGGTTTGTTTTTTATTAACAATATAAATATAGGAAATGCTGTTATCCTTAAGTTGTCCTAGGTAGAATAGATTAAAGTTGTTTGGATTGTTAAAAAATATTCAAGTCTGTTGTATCAAAATGACATGAAATATATGAATACAGGATAGGTATTCTTAGTGCGTATTCATTTGTGCTTGTATGCAGGTATGTAGATGCAGGCCTATATGCTCATGTTTTGAATCTGGACAAAATATATCTGTAAAATAGATGAATAGCCAAAGTCTAGATGTAATTTCAGTAGTGTCCATCAGTGTTCTCTGACAAAGTGGTACAATGTTCCAGTCACACCTAGCATTAGTCTTAAGTACTTTGCTGAATCCAGATTGTTTACATATGTGGTGGTTTCACTTGACTAGCAGCCAAAGACTGACGCACTCTCCCCACACACACGCGCAGGGAACGGGAGATAATTTGAGGGGTAAGGAGACTTGTAGGTTGAGATATGAACAATTTAAATAAAATAAAACTTAAAATAATACTGACAATAATAATGGTAAAAATGATAATAAAAATAATTGTAATAGTAGTAATATTAAAATATACAAGTGAGTGATACACAGTGCAATTGCTCACCAACCACCAACCAAGTCCGAACTGTTCTCGGATAACGATCCTGAAGGAGCGACAATCCTGAAAATGAAACCGCAATCCCGGAAGAGTGAAAGCCCCAACCAGAGAGAGCCCATCATTAACATACTGAACATGACGTTATATGACATGGAATATCCCATTGGCATATCCAAATGCCAATCTATCTTACTAATTTTAATATTCCTTGCCTTTCTCCCCCCACGACCTTGCACCTGCAGACTAGCAAAACACAGAGTCTGACTTCCAGCGACAATTGAAAACATTAGTATGTTTTTACTTCTCATAACAAATCCCATACTGAAACCAAAACACAGTGCTATTCAAAATACTAAGAAGATGACTAGCTCTGTCTCAGCTGAAAACCAGGACAGTGTCCAACCCTTATTCCATACCATTTATGTCATGGTCAGGTTTCACATCTTCTAAGAGCTTCAGCTTTTGTCTGTAGCTCCTTCACAGAATCACACAGAATGTTAGGGCTTGGAAGGGACCTCGAAAGATCATCCAGTCCAATCCCCCTGCCGGAGCAGGAACACCTAAGTGAAATCACACAGGAAGGCATTCAGGTGGGACTTGAATGTCTCCAGAGAAGGAGACTCCACAACCTCTCATGGCAGCCTGGGGAGGTTGCCCCTCCAGACTCACCAGGGCTACAGAAAAAAGATGGGACACACCTTTCTCAGAAGGGGAAAAGGATCCTGGGGCAAGAATTAGCAGGGCTTATTGACAGAGCTTTAAACTAGATTGGAAGGGGATATAACTGGGACAGCTGGTAGTAACTCTGGGAGGTACATGCCTGAAGAGCACCACAGTGGGATTCCAGCTGCTCCAGCCAGCAAGTCAAAGTCAACTTCACTGGAGGCCCAACTTAAATGCCTCTATGCTAATGCACGTAGCATGAGGAATAAACAAGAAGAGTTGGAAATGTATGTGTGCCTGCAGGGATACGACCTGATTGGCATCACAGAGACATGGTGGGATGGCTCCCATGACTGGAGTGTTGGAATGGAAGGATATAGGCTCTTCAGGAAGGACAGGCAAGGGAGAGAAGGAGAGGGTGTTGCCCTCTATGTCAACAACCAGCTGGAGTGTATGGAGCTCCACCTGGAGACAGATGAGGAGCTAGCTGAGAGTTTATGGGTCAGGATTAAAGGGAAGGCAGGGAAAGTGGATGTTACAGTGAGGGTCTGCTACAGGACGCCAGACCAGGGAGACCAAGCAGATGAGGCCCTCTATAGGCAGATAGATAGGAGCAGCCTAAGACATTGAGAAGGCTCAGGTGCTCAATGACTTTTTTGCCTCAGTCTTCACTGGCAAGGGCTCATTCCACACTGCCCAAGTCCTAGAAAGCAAAGGAAGGGTCCAGGAGAATGAAAAGCCACCCACTGCAGGAGAAGATCAGGTTCAGGAGCACCTAAGGAGCTGGAAGGTGCACCAGTCCATGAGACCTGGTGGGATGCATCCACAGGTCCTGAGGGAACTGGCAGATGAAGTTGCAAAGCCATTATCTATCATATTTGTGAAGTCCTGGCAGTCTGGTGAAGTTCCCACAGACTGGAAAAAGGGGAACATAACCCCCATTTTTAAAAAGGGTAACAAGGAAGACCCAGGGAACTGCAAGCCAGTCAGTCTCACCTCAGTGCCAGGCAAGATCATGGAGCAGATACTCCTAGAAACTATGTTAAGGCACATGGAGAATGAGAAGATGATTGATGACAACCAACATGGCTTCACCAAGGGCAAATCGTGCCTGACCAATCTGGTGGCCTTTTATGATGCGGTCACAACATTGGTGGATAAGGCTAAAGCAACTGATGTCATCTACCTGGACTCGTGCAAGGCGTTTGACACCGTCCCACATGACATCCTTATCTCCAAATTGGAAACATGTGGGTTTGATGGATGGACCACTCGGTGGATAAAGAATTGGCTGGATGGTCGCACTCAAAGAGTTGTGGTCAACAGCTCAAAGTCCGAGTGGAGACTGGTGACTAGTGGTGTCCCTCAAGGTTCATTATTGGGACTAGTGCTCTTCAATATCTTTGTCGGAGACATGGACAGTGGGATTGAGTGCACCCTCAGCAAGTTTGCCAATGATACCAAGCTGTGTGGTGCAGTTGACACACTGGAGGGATGGGATGCCATCCAGAGGGACCTTGACAGGCTTGAGAGGTGGGCCTATGCTAACCTCATGAAGTTCAACAAGGCCAAATGCAAGGTTCTGCATCTGGGTTGGGGCAATTTCAAGTGTAAATACAGACTGGGCAATGAGTGGCTTGAGGCCAGCTCTGAAGAGAAGGACTTGGGAGTGGTGGTAGACGAGAAGCTCAACATGAGCCGGCAATGTGCACTTGCAGCCCAGAAGGCCAACCGTATCCTGGGCTGCATCAAGAGAAGCATGGCCAGCAGGTCGAGGGAGGTGATTCTTCCCCTCTCCTCTGCTCTTGTAAGGCCCCACCTGGAGTACTGTGTCCAGTTCTGGAGCCCCCAACACAAGAAAGACATGGACCAGTTAGAACAAGTCCAGAGGAGGGCCACAAGGATGATCCGAGGGCTGGAGGACCTCTCCTATGAGGACGAGCTGAGAGAGTTGGGGCTGTTCAGCCTGGAAAAGAGAAGGCTCCAGGGAGATCTTATAGCTGCCTTCCAATACCTGAAGGGGACCTACAAGGAAGCTGGGGAAGGACTTTTCATAAGGGCAGTTAATGACAGGACAAGGGGAAATGGCTTTAAGCTGAAAGAGGGTAGGTTTAGATTAGATATTAGGAAGAAATTCTTCACTGTGAGGGTGGTGAGACGCTGGAACAGGTTGCCCAAGGAAGTTGTGGATGCCCCCTCCCTGGAAGTGTTCAAGGCCAGGCTGGATGAGGCTTTGAGAAACCTGGTCTAGTGGAAGGTGTCCCTGGTCATGGGAATTCTTTCAGGCGAATTAACTACACAGAATAACAGAATCACAGAATGGTAGGGTGCTCCCTACACTAGTGCTCCCTACACTAGGCTGCACAGGAAAGTGTTCAGGCGGGTTTTGAACACCTCCAGAGATGGAGACTTCACAACCTCTCTGGGTAGCCTGTCCCAGTGCTCTGTCACCCTCAGGTGAACCCTTCAGGTTTATTTCTGCCCAGCTCTCCAGTGTGTCCAAGTCTCGTTGAATGGCAGCACAGCCTTCTGGTGTGCCAGCCACTCCTCCCAACCTCATATCATCAGCAAACTTGCTGAGGGTGGATACTTCCCCTGCATCCAGGTCGTTGATGATGTTAAACGAGACCGGACCCAGTACCGACCCCTGGGGAACACCGCTAGTTACAGGCCTCCAACTAGATTCTGCGCTACTGATCACAACCTTCTGATCTCTGCCAGTCAGCCAGTTCTCAATCTACCTCACTGTCCACTTATCAATCCCATACCTTCTAAGCTTTGCTATACAGATATTGTGCGGGACAGTACCAAAAGCCTTGCTGAAATCAAGGTAGACAACATCCACTACTTTCACCTCATCTACTCAGCTGGTGATGACATCATAGAAGGCTACCAGATTGGTCAAGCATGATTTCCCCTTAGTGAATCCATGTTGACTACTTCTGATAACCTTCTTCACATTTCATCTGGGTCTGTAGATTGTCAGCTCCTGCACAGCCAGTTCCCTCAAGAGCTGGATACCTTTTTCCATGGTAGTCCATTTACCTACCTCTGTCTGCAATACAACATTGTCCTTGATGGGATACTTTTCCCTCACGCTTGACAGAAGTAATCTTCAGAGGTTGAGGATTTGTGTCTTTTTAGCAGTTGCTTTATCAATTCTGCCTTCTCTGGGAAGGGATCCCAGCTGCTTGACATCCCTGCCTTCCAGTTCCAAGCTACTGGTCCTGTTATCCCAGCACCCAAGTAACAATTTCCTTGCTTGGATGACAGCTGCAATTTTTTCTCAGATCTTGCATCTCACTCAGGGATAAAGATCAAATGATTACCTCTGCTGCTGCCTCTTACTCCTGTTCTCATGATGTCCCTGCTTCTTCTTCATCCCTTACAAAGCAAATTGATTTCTTTTTATACTTTTTGTTCTGTATATGGGCAATTATTACTGGCACCAGTTGGTCCTCTATCTCAGATTCATCACTTGCCACCAGGGCTTGGGTAGCTGAAGTGCTTGTTATCAGTGTCTAAGTAGCTGCAGTTGCAGAGATTGGAGCAGCAGGGCCCACCACCAGGGTCTCAGTAGATACAGTATTTGTTATTTGAATTTTAATATCCACAGTGCTAGTCAAGGTGTCTATTGCCTGGATCTCAGTAGCTGCAGTTCTTGTTGCTGGGGTTTCAGTAGCCAAAGTACCTATTGTGGAGGTTATTCTCAGCATGACATACCTAAATATTTTTCTACTCTTAAACAAGACCTGAACTGCATTCAGGAGACCCAGCAATAGAAGATGATTTGACCATTCCAAGTACATTTAAAACTCAAATATATTCTTAAGTATATTCTCACTCTCTTTTGTACTTGGCCTGGCAGAGAAGGGGAAATTGTCAGAAGCTGTCCCCTTCGTAAATTGATTCCCCGGAGAAAGTAATCAGTACAATTATTACTAATCTCCGGCGGGTGGCACTCGTTGTACGGAAATGTCTGTTCAATACATTGGCTTCCTTAGGAGAAAAAAATAAAGGCGTAATTTTAATAGTCTCCACTAGATGGCACACGAGGCACGGAGATGTTTGCTCAGCTTGTTGTCTCCACGGGGAGACAAGGTAAACTGTGCAATTATTAATCATCTATAAAAGATAACTCCCGAAGTGCGAAGATGGTGGAAATGCTATGTACAAATACCGCATTATTCTTGCAATCGTTAATAAACATTACAGCTGTATAAGATTGAAAATTAGGATTTTATAGCTATTAAGAATTGCAAGAAAGAACAGGTAAGGAGTTATATCCCACATCTCTACTAACATATCTGCAATGAAATAAATCAACATTGTGATCAGCAACTATTAAACCAATACAATAACAATTTGTTAAAACACATTCACTTCAAAACTGTCATTATCTCAACCCCTTAAGCCCCATGTTGAGCACTAAAAGAGACTGTGGTGGTTTCACTTGGCTAGCAGACAAACAAAGCTGCTCCCTCACTCCTCCCCCCCAGGGAAGAGGGGAGAGAACTGGAGGGGTCAGGGTAAGGGGACTTGTAGGATGAGATAAGAACTATTTAATAATAGAAATAAAAGAAAACTTAAAATACTAATGACAATAATAATGGTAAAAATAATATTAATAAAATAATGATAATAATAAAATATACAATTGAGTGATACACAGTGCAATTGCTCACCACCCACCAACCAAGCCCAGCCCAATCCCAGAGGACAGAGAAAACCAAAACCACAATCCCAGAAGAGAGAGCTCCAACAAGAGAGACATCATCATTAATACACTGAACATAACATTATGTGATATAGAGTATCCCATTGGTATATCCAAATGACAATTTGGCTTACTAATTTAAACTTTCTTCACCCCACCTAGACCTTGTACCTGCAGACTAGCAAAACATGAAGTCCTTCGACTTCCAGTGACAACTGAAAACATTAGTATTTTATCAACTTTCTTCTTATAACAAATCCCACACTGAAACCAAACCATAGCACTATTCTAGCTACTAAGAAGAAGACTAGCTCTGTCCCAACCAAAAACCAGGACATCATATTACATAATGACAGAATGCTTGAAGTTGGAAGGAGCCTCCTGAGATCACGTAGTCAGCTGGAGCAGGTTGCCCAAGAATAACAATAAGGAATTAATAACAGCAAGAAATTGATTCTCATAATATTTATCCTTGAGGCTTAAAATGGTGTGTGAGCCGACACAGGCAGGATGCAGGAACAACTACAAAACCATGGATAAAATGCAAAAAGCAAATTTATTCTCATTACCTCACAAACTGGGGGGATCTCCAAAGCAGCACCCAGGGCAGAGGCACGTAAGCGGGAACGCAGGCACCGCGGAGCTCGGTTCTTGCTAGAGTGAGGGAGAGAGATTCCAAACCTGCTTCTCTTGCCTGTATCTTAAGGATTTCTTTACAGGCAGTAGTTTTCCACTGTGCTTTGATCTTTCTCACAGCAGAGCAGGAATCCCAGACATGTTCAGGGTGCCCCTGAGTCTATCCCAGGCCTGTGTTATCTAAAGGCAGATATTCTACTTGTCAGGCACATAAGACTAAACAGTGATTAGCAGTGCAATGTAGGTGTTTTTGGACACCCCAGTTGCAAGTCACTTGAGCGTATTTACAGTCCTCCTTGCCAATCTTCCGTTATATTCCCACATTCCACCCCCTCGCTCAAAAGACCACTTCCGCTGGGGATGGCAAAGCTGGAGGTGTCCATTTGGGCTTGTGGGGTGTAGCACAGAGATACAGAGGCACATACACGTAGAAAAAGAAATAAACACATCTGTACAATAATACTTTGAATCAGGTGTCCCATTCATCCTGTCAGGAAAGTAAACCACTCAGCCAGACAGGCACCTGTAGTAGATTGTTTCATTTGATGCATTACATCTTGGAGATGTTGAATGTCATCCTCTGTGCTGGCCGATTCATTAGTTGTGTTTAAGAAGCATGTGCCTTCAAAATCAGAGGAGTGTTTGTGGTGTCGAAGGAGGAAATAGTCCACCATCAACAAAATATTGTAATGATGTTCATTGACATACAGCCATCACCTGCTCAGAAAAAACAGTAAAACAGTAACATCAGAATCACTTAGCATAATATAATTCTGGAATACAGCTACTAGGATTGGTACCCCAATAAGACACATTGTCAAAAGATCTGCAGCTGTTAATCTTCCCTTAATGTAAAATGCAGATGAGTTAGTTACAGCAGAGGCTAACCAAACCTTAAGTATTTATGTGTTGGTCTTGCAGAAATGTATCCAGGGCATGTGCTTGTAGTGTAAGCACAATGAGCCAACCTGTGATGGAGGAGGAAAACAGGAGTGTCATTTCCATCCAGTAATGCATACACTGTTGCTCCAGCTCCTTCACCTGATATTTGGGTTTGATAACCTGATGTGGGCTTTTGCCCACACAGATTGGAGAGCTGTGGCTTGGGCTTTTTCAAATTGAACTTCAACTTGATGTTGGGTTCGTGACACCAATAACACTGTTCCAATGCCATCTCCTCTAGATGAGGCACAGGTATTCATTGAAGGTACCTGAAATACAAGGACTCGAGAATCTGATATCAGCAAAGGATGTAAAATAAGAGGAGAAGTTGGGGTACAAAACCATACAGCATTCTCAAGGGTTATTATAGGAAGATTCACATCTAGATGACAATCTTCTTGGGCCCAGCAGGGCAACCACATTGTGAAACTTTTGTAGAAAATCCAACTGTCAGTGCATAGATAATGCACCTTCCAGGATAGGAAGAGATGCTGCAATCAGTTCAGCCCACGGACTAGATGCCTGTACACCTGTTTTCCATAATATAATTCCTGGTAGTGGAGCATATGCAACTGCTCTCCATTGTCTTTGTCCAGTTGCTGTGTATGTTGTACTCCCATCAGTAAACCAGGCATCTTTTTTGTACTCTTCTATTAACTTGTTCCAAGAGAGAGCTTCCTCCACAGGAGATATAGGGATATCTCCAAGGGGGAGATCTTCCCCTAGAGTGGGCATGTTTCTATGAGTGGTGTCTGGAGTGGTTACATGTGCTTTTCCTGGTAGAAATCATTACTGTAAATAAATTTTCCATTTCCAGTGTGTGGCTGCCTGAGGTACCCTGGCACGGACCCCAATGGAATCATCATTGACCCACCCATTGTTAGGTATGGGCGTGTGTGCAGTCATGCTATTTTGGCCTGTGATTCTTTCAGTTTCTTGTAGTGCCCAAACTACATCTGAAATTTGTTTTTCCATCAGGGTATAATGTATAGTGGAGCCTTGTAATGCTTTGGACCAAAATCCTGCAAGTTCTTTCTGATTTTTTGTCACAGTCATCTGGCACAATCCCCATGAGGTTGTATCATCTTGATTTGTTATTGCTAAGTCAAAAAGATAACCTTGCTTACGAGTACATAATAGCACATACCCAATCAGTGCATTTTTGCAGGCATCAAAAGCTTCTTGTTGTTTGGTCCATTGACAAACAACCTTCTTCCTAATTAATTTTTGCTAGGGGAGCATTAATGCTGCCAGATGTGGGATGAAAGTTCTCCGATACCCCGAAAGTCCCCAAAATTGTACAGTAGTACTAGGGCCCTGGATTTTCTGTGGATTAATTGCCCAGCACCAATCTTGCAAATGCGATTTCAGCAATTCAACAGCCACTTCAATTTCTTTTTGCAACTCTGCCATAGATTATCAATATAATGGTAAACAGTAAAGGTGCCTGACCATAGTGCAACATCAACTGCTATCATTTGATGGCAAATGGAAGGACTGTGTGCGTATCCCTGAGGCAATACTTGGAAAGAATATTGCTTTTGTTGCCAGGTAAAGGCAACCTGGTCCTGGCTTTCTGAAGCAATGGCTATCAAAAAGAAAGCATTAGCAAGATCTATCACCACCTTCCAGGGCTGTAAATTTTTGCTGATTTTTTTTCTGTCAGAGTAACCATATCTGGTACCATGACTGCAAGTGGGGGGGTGACTTTATTCAGTTCTCTATTATCTACAGTCACCTTCCAAGTGCCATCTAGTTTTTGAACAGGCCAAATAGGATTATTAAAAGGAGTCATAGTTTCCCTAATGATTACCACCTGTTGAAGTGCCCAAATGGTCTGACTGATCTCCTTGTGCCCCCCTAGAACATGATATTGTTTTACAGTTACCACCTTGGCAGGCACAGGCAGCATAGCAGGATCCCAATGCAGGAATCCACACAAGACAGCTAGAGATCGCATAGCAAAGCCCGCTTGCAAAGTTACGAAGCAGAAGCAACTACTTAAAGTTTCAACTGTTCATCCTGCCAGCATATCAATACCCAAGATATATTCCTTAATTGGGGCAATTAACACTGTCCTGGTAAATGGCATGCCATTTCCTACTGTTAGGGTAACCTTAGCTCGGAGGGCAGGAGTCAGATTTCCCCCCAATCCACAGATCTGTGATGTAGCTTCTGTATCTTTAATATCACTATGCAATACAGTAACCTCGGTTCCAGTATCTACCAGAGCCAGTACATGTAAAATCCCTCCAGATTGCCACTGTATAGTTAAAGGTACATAAGGGTGTCGGTCCCCCCCACGGTAAAGAGGCTACAGTGGCAGCAGTTTGGGGGGACCTGCCAAACCTTAATTTCTGCTGTTTTGGCATTTGCTAGGTAGCATCTTTTATTGCAGTGGCAGGCAGGGTGGAGGGTGGGCGTGGAGTTGGTGGTGGGGCTGGGGGTGGTCTGCTGTTTTGCATAAATGCTAACTTTTGGCAAAACATTTCTGATACTGTGATCCCACCTATTTCTGATTGTGGGATACCAGCTTGTACAAGATCATTCCACATTTGTTTTTTCACCACCCGTGCTGTAACTCCTTTCGATGTTGCTGGCTTTCCTTTATTCACCACCTGAACAGATGGCCCCAAAATTACAGCCCCAATTTCCTTTAACTCTTTCGGCTCTTTAACTCTTAACTCTTTTAATTCAGCATTTGTGATCTGAACCCCCCTGTCTGCTTGTTCCTGCTGCATCGTTTGTATAAGGGGTCGTGCCTCCACCACCTCCCTGCCTTTTAAGTCCATAACAAATTCAAACTCAATCTCAGAGTCCGAGGATTCACTCTGAAAATTTCCATCACATTTCTCAGGATACCAAGACTATTTCATAGTGAGGGCACAAACTTGGGAACTCAAAACCTTACTTTTTCCATATTTATCCATTTGTTCATTAGCAATATGTGCTAACAACTGCTCTACATTATCTTGTAGCTCATAACATCGCTCTGCTTGAAGAGTAATTACTTCTTGTGCAATCACTTTTGCATCTTGTAAAGCCCCGACCTCCTTTTCCAAGTCTCTCACTTTAATCTGTAATGCGAGATTTTCACAGTGAAAAGCTCTAAGGCTGGTAGCCAACAACCATCCCAATCTCCCTGCTAATTTGCGAGAAGAGCCTGATGCCGCTTTCCATGGCAATCCGTGCATAGCTGTTTCAATTTTCTGGGGGGTAACCACAGTCCCATTGTCTATTTCAGGCCACACTTCCAGTGGAGCCAATTCAGCCAGGAAAGCAGCCATGGGTGCTCAGCCCTCAATACTGGGCCAACCTGGAATGTGGGGAGTCACTGACATGGCCTCCCCAGTCCCCAACTTCTTTCTCAGCCACGGCATGGCTGTTCCTGGATCCTGCCAACTATGCCAAATGTGTGAGCCGACACAGGCAGGACGCAGGAACAACCACAAAAACCATGTATCCAATGCAAAAAGCAAATTTATTCTCATTACCTCACAAACTGGTGTATCTCTGCAGCAGCACCCGGGGCAGAGGCACGTAAGCGGGAATGCAGACACCGCGGAGCTTGGTCCTTGTTAGAGTGAGAGAGAGAGATTCCAAACCTGCTTCTCTTGCCTGTATATCAAGGATTTCTTTACAGGCAGTAGTTTTCCACTGTGCTTTGATCTTTCTCACAGCAGAGCAGGAATCCCAGACATGTTCAGGGTGCCCCTGAGTCTATCCCAGGCCTGTGTTATCTAAATGCAGATGTTCTACTTGTCAAGCACATAAGACTAAACAGTGACTAGCAGTGTGATGTAGGTGTTTTTGGACACCCCAGCTGCAAGTCGCTTAAGCGCATTTACAGTCTTCGCCAATTTTCCGTTATATTCCCACAGATGGATATTTATCAGCTATCCCAAAATAAATTTACTGCACTTGCTCCTCTTTGTAAATATGAGTGACAAGTTTAACAAAAACAGTCCTTAAACTCAGAAATTGAAATTAAAATATTTTCCTAAGAAGTCCATTACTTTCGATTAGTATTCTATTAGTATTTAAGCTATAACATTTCTTCTATTTGCTTCTTTTGTTATGCCTTTGCTTTCTTTTAAACTTTCTGATTCTATCAAACAGAAACTACAAAAAACAAAAGGTTCTATTCATGTGATCCTTTCAATAGAAGCTAGAGGGTAATAATTTCTCATAATGATACATTTTAAATTCAGGTGAATTCAGTGATGGCTTTTGCAACAGTTTTTTAAAACTGCTGAGAGTTTAATATGTGTTTAATGAGATACTGTCTACCTTTCTTATAAAAACAGGTAAAGAAAAAAAGCCAGTGAGATCTCCCTTAATTCAGGCAATGGGTAAACATTTTTATTTACTTCCTAAGGGGGGGCTCAGTTTTCGAAAGGCCACCCACCTGAAGGTAGCATTTACAGGGATGGAATGGAAGAGTGTAGATCCTACAGGATTTATTATTGCTAAGACTATACATCAGGAGAAAATATAAGTATGATCTTCTCTTTAGAGTATGTTAGGTATTTTATTTTCTCACACCTTAAGAGTTAAGAGGTGCTACTGACCATACTGTGAGTGTAGCTTGTGGTAGTAAAAAAAAAACCACAGAAAACGAAAATGGTAAAAAAACCCCAAACCTGTGTGAAGTTAGGACATGTATTCCCTCATTTTTCCCCTTCTCTGACTCCCTTTGAGTTTTAACTATGATGTGGTTATTAGACCTATATATTATAAAGTTATAAAAGGAATGGACGTGATTATACTTTAAAAATTAATCTAAGGACTTATGTTTTATACTCAGCTCTGTTGATATTTCACTTTTTTCTCCTTTTTGAATTAAATTCTTGCACTATTGAAATCACTGAAACTGATTGCAAAAAAAGCTAAGATTTTACTTCTCTGCCTTAGTTTCTCCTTCTATAAATTTGTCTATTTACTTTTACTCACCACTCCAACATACTATAAAGTTTAATTAATTGCTTGAAGATTCTGTGGTACAAGATAACTAAACTACCAACTTCTACAAAATTGAATTTTTTAGGAGGTGAGGTTTTTTAAGAGTTGCTATTTTCCATTCTTATGTAGGTCACTAAAATGTAAATTAATACAAGTAAAAAAATACTTATAGCAAAAATGTCTGAGTTTTCTGACAGAATGTTGCATACATTAACAAAAGGAGGGCTAAGGAGAATCTCCATCCTTTATTGGATGCACTTGGAAAAATAGTGACAAAGGATGACGAAATGCTGAGGTACCTGGCCTGACGAATCTGGTGGCCTTTTATGATGGGGTTACAACACTGAATGGATAAGGCTAAAGCAACTGATGTCATCTACCTGGACTTGTGCAAGGCATTTGACACTGTCCCACATGACATCCTTATCTCAAAACTGGAAACACTGATGGATGGACCACTCAGTGGATAAGGAACTGTCTGGATGGTCGCACTCAAAGAGTTGTGGTCAACAGCTCAAAGTACAAGTGGAGACTGGTGACAAGTGGTGTCCCTCAAGGTTCGGTATTGGGGCCAGTACTATTCAATATCTTTGTTGGAGACATGGACAGTGGGATTGAGTGCACCCTCAGCAAGTTTGCTGACAACACCAAGCTTTGTGGTGTGGTTGACACACTGGAGGGATGGGACGCCATCCAGAGGGACCTTGACAGGCCTGAGAGGTGGGCCTGTACTAACCTCATGAAGTTCAACAAGGCCAAATGCAAGGTCCTGCACCTGGGTTGGGGCAATCCCAAACAGAAATACAGACTGGGCAATGAGTGGCTTGAGACCAGCTACAAAGGGAAGGACTTGGGAGTGGTGGTGGACAAGAAGCTCAACATGAGCCGGCAATATGCACTTGCAGCCCAGAAGACCAACCATATCCTGGCTGCATCAAGAGAAGCGTGGCCAGCAGGTCGAGGGACGTGATTCTCCCCCTCTACTCTGCTCTTGTAAGGCCCCACCTGGAGTACTGCATCCAGTTCTGGAGCCCCCAACACAAGAAAGACATGGACCAGTTAGAATGAGTCCAGAGGAGGGCCACGAGGATGATCCGAGGGCTGGAGAACCTCTGCTATGAGGACAGGCTGAGAGAGTTGGGGCTGTTCAGCCTGGAAAAAAAAAGGCTTTTGGGAGATCTTATAGCTGCCTTCCAGTACCTGAAGGGGGCCTACAAGAAAGCTGAGGCGGGACTTTTTACAAGGGCAGTTAGTGATAGAACAAGGGGTAATGGCTTTGAACTGGAAGATAGCAGGTTTAGATTAGACATTAGGAAGAAATTCTTCACTGTGAGGGTGGTGAGACACTGGAACAGGTTGCCCAAGGAAGTTGTGGATGCCCCCTCCCTGGAAGTGTTCAAGACCAGGTTGGATGAGGCTTTGAGCAACCTGATCTAGTGGAAGGTGTCCCTGCCATGGCAGGGGGTTTGGAACTAGATGATCTTTAAGGTCCCTTCCAACCCATACCATTCTATGATTCTATGATTCTATGATTCTATGATTCTATGATTCTATGATTCTATGATTCTACTTAATGCCTTCTTTTCCTCAGTCTTTAATAGTAAGACCAGTTGTTCTCGGGGTACCCAGCCTGTTGAGCTGGAAGACAGAGATGGGGAGCAGAATGAAGCCCCCATAATCCAAGGGGAAATGGTTAGTGACCTGCTACACCACTTAGTTATACACAAGTCTATGGGGCCAGATGGGGACACAATTGTACTGAGAGAGCTGGTGGAAGTGCTCACCAAGCCACTTTCCATCATTTCTCAGCAGTCCTGGCTAACCAGGGAATTCCCAGTTTCCTGGAAGTTAGCAAATGTGATGCCCATCTACAGGAAGGGCTAGAAGGAGACCTAGGCACTACAGGCCTGTGAGTCTGACCTCAGTGCTGGGGAAGATTATGGAGCAGATCATCTTGAGTGCTATCATGTGCCATGTACAGGACAACCAGGTGATCACGCTCAGTCAGCACTGGTTTAGGAAAGGCAGGTCCTGCTTGACTAACATGTTCTCTTTCTATGACAAGGTGATCCACTTAGTGGATGAGGGAAAGGCTGTGGATGGTTTTTACCTGGACTTTAGTAAAGCCTTTGACACCATTTCCCACAGCATTCTCCTGCTTAAAGTGGCTGCTTATGGCTTGGACAGGTATACTCTTCGCTGGGTGGAAAACTGGCTGGATGGTCCGGCCCAAAGAGCTGTGTTGAATGGAGTTAAATCCAATTGGTGGCTGATCACAAGTGGTGTTCCCCAGGGCTCAGAATTGAGGCCAGTTCTGTTTAATATCTTTATCAATGATCTGGATGAGGGATTTGAGTGCACCCTCAGTAAGTTGCAGACGATACCAAGTTTTGCAGGAGCATTGATCTGCTTGAGGGTAGGAAGGCTCTACAGAGGGATCTGGACAGGCTGGATTGATGGTCCCAGGCCAATTGTATGAGATACAACAAGGCTAAGTGCCAAGTCCTGCACTTGAGTCATAACAACTTCATGCAATGTTACAGGCTTGGGGAAGAGTGGCTGGAAAGCTGCCCAGCAGAAAAGGACCTGGAGGTCTTGGTTGATAGCTGGCTCAATATGAGTCAGTAGTGTGCCCAGGTGGCCAAGAAGGCAAATAGCATCCTGGCCTGTATCAGAAATAGTGTGGCCAGCAGGAGTAGGGAAGTGATCGTGCCCCTGTAATGGGCACTGGTGAGGCTGCACCTTGAGTACTGTGTTCAGTTTTGGGCCTCTCACTACAAGAAAGACATTGAGGTGCTGGAGCATGTCCAAAGAAGAGCAATGAAATTGGTGAAGGGTCTAGAGAACAAGTCTCCTGAGGAGCAACTGAAGGAACTGGGGTTGTTTAGTCTGGAGAAAAGAAGGCTGAGGGGAGACCTTATTACTCTCTACGATTATCTGAAAGGAGGTTGCATTGCAGCAATGTGCGCGTCTGTCTCTTTTTTCAAGTAGCAAGTGATAGAGAAGAGGAAATGGCCTTAAATTGTGCCAGAGGAGGTTTATATTGGATATTAGGAAAAATTTCTTCACTGAAAGGGTTATCAAGCATTGGAACAGGCTGCCCAGGGAAGTGGTTGAGTCACCATCCAGGTATTTAAAAGATGTGTAGCTGTGTTGCTTAGGGACATGGTTTAGTGGTGGACTTGGTAGTGTTAGGTTTATGGTTGGACTTGGTGATCTTAAAGGTCTTTTCCAACCCAAATTATTCTATGCTTTTATGATTCTGTGGTTCAGCAACAGCAGAATCTGAAGTATTCACTTCCTTGATTTTGGTGTCTGGAGGCCTGTTTGGTGGTGAAACTTTTGTTTTCAGGAGGCAGCTCCTAAAAAAAGCTTCCATAGGTAACTAATCAGGCCTGCCTTAGAGTTTTACAAATAAAGAAGTAGAGTTAATTCCTGGTACCAAACTCAATTTATTCCCACTCTGTATTAATTGTATCATGTCAGACTAACAGTTCTTCATAATTGTATCAAAACATAACAGAATTTTACAGTGTCAGAAGGCTCTTACAAACAGAACTGTATGCTTCACTTAATTACATTTCCACTATAATACCAAATGATTTCAGGAGCAATTAAGCAATTAAAGTAAAGGCTAACTCAATAATGTTAGAAACACATTTACCATTTGTAAGGTTCTATGTCATAAGCCTTTGATTTGGGGACATAGTCTCAGGTTATCAATGAGTAAATTCCAAATTTACCTGAACTCTTTTAAAGCTGATCTCTTTCAAAAAATTAAGGATTGCTTGAATTTAAAGTTAATGAAAGTCATATAAAATAAATAAGGTTCTCAAAACTTGGTTATTATTTCCTGTTATATACTTGTCTCTGCCTTGAACCACATGCACTTCAGTATCCATTAATTTGTTGGCTGATCATAATTGTTCATAGTCAATACCTGTTGCAGCTATCATGTCCGAGACCTATGTTTTAAAGAATAATTATGCTTGTGTCATTGAGCTTGCAAAAGGAAACATCCTGCATATTTAATTTACCACTTACCTATGAATTGTAAATGAATCAGTTAAATCTTACATTTCAGTAAGAAGGTGGAAAACATGAAATGAATCTGTTTATAAAATAAAATGGATTGATTAAAAAAAAATTAAAAGTTTATTTTCATGACCACATAAATTTCTCTCTCTTTTTTTATTCCAGAATAGAATGGAAGAAAGCAAAGCACTCTTTAGGACAATTATCACATATCCATGGTTCCAGAATTCTTCGGTCATTCTGTTCTTAAATAAAAAAGATCTCTTAGAGGAGAAAATTATGTACTCCCATTTAGTTGATTATTTCCCAGAGTATGATGGTAAGTATATTGCCACCAGAGCTCATGCTCCATTTACACTGCAGTAATGACAAAATGTAATAGCCTTGCCTATATTTTGCTTAGAGGTTCTTAGGACAAAGATTATCACCCATTCTTCATTACACTCATTTTCTTCTTTACAAATTGCATTTAGTACACCAAATGGTTAGTTTGTAGTCGAGTGACTTGCTATTCATGTTTTTTTAAAAATTGTATGACAAGGAAAAAAATATTAAAAAATGCAGTTTTTAACACTCAAAATTTTTAAAGTCACTGAAGTCTCGTGGGATTTTCTAGATTGATAGGATTTCATTTTATACCTCCATTAATTGTGGATAGGATGGCAGTACCTTTCATGTGAAATTATTTATTCTAGATGAGTAACATATTAGCAATGGACCTTATTCTTTCCTTGTTCATAAGTTGGAGTGAGGGTTTGAAATGAAGTATAAAGCTAAAATTACATAAAAATACATTTCTCATTTTTATACAGTGTCTCACAAGCTCTTTTTTATTTTTTGTTTTGTTTTTGGTTTGTTGGTTTCTGTTGTTTCTTGTTTAAGGCTGGATATCTGAACAGAAGTGTCATAAATTCTCTGTAGCTGTCAGAGAAACCAGTACAACTCCTTCCACCCTTTCATTATATAATTTCATTTTTGTTTCCGTTATTTTAATTTTATGTAACTTATGTGAAGTTTAATGTCCTTGTCTCAGAAAACATTATGTGGAACACACAGCTGTTTCTAAGGTAGCTGTACTTTCAGAAAGTTCTCCTGAGGTGAAAAGTTAAGTATTCTAAGGTAGGTGAGTGGAGGCTTTGGTAACGGAGAAAAAAAAATCAAACAAAAAAACCCCCAAATTCATACAGGAACATCTTTTTTTTCTCACCAGAGAGTGAAAAGCAGATTCAAATATACAAAAAAGATTAAATCTCTCATTTTCAAAACTAGAGAGTGGTAAAAGAAAAAAGTTTTTTCCTGTTTGAGAGGAAAGGATGTGTTCACAGTGAACAGCTTGCAGGATCAGACCGTACTTACTTATGAGTCAGTGTAGAGTTTAGTTTGGTAGTACTATATAGAAGAGAAATGACAGTCCTTTCAAGTTACAAGTGTGACAGGGTGCCCTAGATGACATCCTTAAGGTGGGAAGGCTCTATGGGCCCTTCTATTATCATTACTCAAGTGGAGATACACCTCTGTTAAATGCCTGTCCAGAAAAAAACCAGACAAAATTCACACAGAATAGCTGAGTTTGGAAGGGAATTCTGGAGATCATCTAGTCCAACCCCCTCTGCTCAAATAAGGTCACCTAGTGCCTATTGCCCAGAACCATATCCAGATGGCTTTTGAATAACTCCAAGGAGGGAGATTCTACAACCTCTCTGGGCAACCTGTTCCGGTGTTTGGTCACCCTCACAGTAAAAAAGGGTTTCTTGATGTTCAGATGGAAAATCCTGTGTTTCAGCTTGTTCCCATTGCCACTTATCCTGTCATTGGGCACCATTGACAAGAGCCTGGCCCATCTTCTTTATATCCTTCCTTCAAGTATTTGTACACATGGATGAATCATAGAATCATAGAATGATTTGGGATGGAAGGGACCTTAAAGATCATCAAGTTCCAACCTCCCTGCCATGACCAGGGACACCTTCCACTAGACCAGGTTGCTCAAAGCCTCATCCAGCCTGGCCTTGAACACTTCCAGGGAGGGGGCATCCACAACTTCTTTGGGCAACCTGTTCCAGTGTCTCACCACCCTCACAGTGAAGAATTTCTTCCTAATATCTAATCTAAACCTACCCTCTTTCAGCTTAAAGCCATCACCCCTTGTTCTGTCATTAACTGCCCCTATGAAAAGTCCTTCCCCAGCTTTCTTGTAGGTCCCCTTCAGGTACTGGAAGGCAGCTATAAGATCTCCCTGGAGCCTTCTCTTTTCCAGGCTGAACAGCCCCAACTCTCTCAGCCTGTCCTCATAGCAGAGGTTCTCCAGCCCTCGGATCATCCTCGTGGCCCTCCTCTGGACTCATTCTAACTGGTCCATGTCTTTCTTGTGTTGGGGGTTCCAGAACTGGATGCAGTACTCCAGGTGGGGCCTTACAAGAGCAGAGTAGAGGGGGAGAATCATGTCCCTCGACCTGCTGGCCACGCTTCTCTTGATGCAGCCCAGGATATGGTTGGCCTTCTGGGCTGCAAGCACACATTGCCGGCTCATGTTGAGCTTCTTGTCCACCACCACTCCCAAGTCCTTCTCTTCAGAGCTGGCCTCAAGCCACTCGTTGCCCAGCCCGTATTTGTATTTGGAATTGTCCCTACCCAGATGAAGGACATTGCATTTGGCCTTGTTGAACTTCATGAGGTTAGCATAAGCCCACCTCTCAAGACTGTCACGGTCCCTTTCGATGGCATCCCGTCCCTCCAGTGTGTCAACAGCACCACTCATCTTGGTATCATCGGCAAACTTGCTGAGGGTGCACTCAATGTCACTGACAAAGATGTTGAAGAGCATCAGTCCCAATATCGAACCTTGAGGGACACCACTCGTCACCAGTTTCCACTGGGCCATTGAGCTGTTGACCACAACTCTTTGATTTTGACCATCCAGCCAATTCTTTATCCACCGAGTGGTCCATCCATCAAACTCACGTTTCCAATTTAGAGATAAGGATGCCATGCGGGACAGTGTCAAACGCCTTGCACAAGTCCAGGTAGATGACATCAGTTGCTTTAGCCTTATCCATCAGTGTTGTAACCCAATCATAAAAGGCCACCAGATTTGTCAAGCTGGATTTGCCCTTGGTGAAGCCATGTTGATTGTCATCAATCATCTTCTCATTCTCCATGTGCCTTAGCATAGTTTCTAGGAGTATCTGCTCCATGATCTTGCCTGGCACTGAGGTGAGACTGACTGGCCTGTAGTTCCCCAGGTCTTCCTCGTTACCCTTTTTAAAAATGGGGGTTATGTTCCCCTTTTTCCAATCTGTGGGAACTTCACCAGACTGCCAGGACTTCTCAAATATGATGGAGTGGCTTTGCAACTTCATCTGCCAGTTCCCTCAGGACTCGCAGATGCATCCCGTCAGGTCCCATGGACTTGTGCACCTTCAGGCTCCTTAGGTGCTCCTGAATCTGATCTTCTCCTGCAGTGGGTGGCTTTTAATTCTCCTGGACCCTTCCTTGGATTTCTAGGACTTGGGCAGTGTGGCACGAGCCCTTGCCGATAAAGACTGAGGCACAAAAGTCTGTCAGGGCCTTGGCTATCCTAACCTGATCCCTGGCTTCTCGGGCAATTTCTCTGTATTCCTCCCAGGTTACCCGTCCTTCCTTCCACCCTCTATAGGTTTTTTTCTTGATCCTAAGTTTGTTCAGGATCTTCCTGTCTATCCATGGAGGCCTCCTGCTGTTTTTGCCAGCCTTCCTCTTTGTTGGGATGCATCACTCCTGGGCTTGGAGGAAGAGATCTTTGAGTATGTTCCAACTGTCCTGCATCCCTCTTCCTTCCAGGCTGCTCCTATCTGCCTATAGAGGGCCTCATCTGCTTGGTCTCCCTGGTCTGGCGTCCTGTAGCAGACCCTCACTGTAACATCCACTTTCCCTGCCTTCCCTTTAATCCTGACCCATAAACTCTCAGCTAGCTCCTCATCTGTCTCCAGGTGGAGCTCCATACACTCCAGCTGGTTGTTGACATAGAGGGCAACACCCTCTCCTTCTCTCCCTTGCCTGTCCTTCCTGAAGAGCCTATATCCTTCCATTCCAACACTCCAGTCATGGGAGCCATCCCACCATGTCTCTGTGATGCCAATCAGGTCGTATCCCTGCAGGCACACATACATTTCCAACTCTTCTTGTTTATTCCTCATGCTACGTGCATTAGCATAGAGGCATTTAAGTTGGGCCCCCAGTGAAGTTGACTTTGACTTGCTGGCTGGAGCAGCTGGAATCCCACTGTGGTGCTCTTCAGGCATGTACCTCCCAGAGTTACTACCAGCTGTCCCAGTTATATCCCCTTCCCCCTTCCAGTCTAGTTTAAAGCTCTGTCAATGAGCCCCACTAATTCTTGCCCCACGATCCTTTTCCCCTCTGAGACAGGTGTATCCCATCTTTTGTCTGTAGCCCTGGTGCTGTGTAAATCTCCCCATGGTCAAAGAAAACAAAACTCTGCCTGTGGCACCAGCCTCTAAGCCATGTGTTGATCAGGTGTGTCTTCCTGTTCTCATCAGTAAACCTCTCTGCCACTAAAGCAATTGAGGAAAAAATAACCTGTGCTCCTGATCCTGCAACCAGTCTCCCTAATGACCTGAAGCCCTTTTTAATTGCTTGTGGACTTTTCTCTGTAATCTCATCACTACCAGCTTGGATGACCAGAATCGGGTAGCAGACTGAGGGCCACACCAGGCCAGGGAGGTTCTTAATAATATCCCTGACCTGGCCCCCAGGGAGGCAGCAGACTTCCCTGGAGGAGGGATCTGGTCAACATATGGGGCCCTCAGTTCCCATCAGGAGGGGATCACCTACCACAACTACCCTCCTTTTTTTCTTGATTGAACTAGTCCTGAGTTGTAGGGATGATTGATTCACCCTGGATGTCTTCCTGGGTAGATCTTCCTTTTTATCCTCACTCTCCTGGCTCTCAGTTACCAAGGCCCCATACCTGTTGTGCAGTGGTAACTGGAGGGGCAAGGGAGGCTGGCACAAGATCTGCCTGCCTTCTCGGCCTCTCCAAGGAGGAACCTGTTTCCATTCCTCGCTGTCTCTTGGGTCCCCTCCTCTTACCTGGTGGCAAGAGAATAGGGGATCCTGTGCTATATGTGAAACCTGTTGCCTTTGGCTCAGAGATGAGAGAGCCTGAGTCCACCAGTCTGTCTCCGTCTCACACTCCCTTATAATTCTCAGCCTTTCTACCTCCTCTTTTAGTTCAGCCACCACGCTGAGCAGATCATTCACCTGTTCCCAGTGAATACAGCTGTCATCCCTGCACCTCCATTTCAAGTGAGAGGCCCTAGCACTCTCTGCAGCCAGGGGCCTGGACAGCTGCATCTTTACATTCGACCTCTGTCTGGGTCGCTACATTTCTTTTACCTACAGCTTTTGACCGGGTAGCCACCATGGCTGTTCTTGCCTGTGCGGCTATTGACTCAAGCTTCTGTGACACCCAAGTTGTTGTTTTGCCGAGCTGCCGCGGGGGCGGTTCAGCTCTGGAGGTTGATCGCAGAGCCTGACGGTAGCAGCGCCCTTCATTGCTTGCCTCCCCTGCTCGAACTGCCACACCGCGCTCCCTGGGGGCCGTTTAAATTGCCCACGGTTTGCCCTGGCACCGCCCCCTCCGCATCAGCCCTGCTCACACGATTGGCTGCTCCTGACAGGACTTGGCATCATGTCCACAGCCTCTTGCCGCCGCTGTGCTTCTCGCTGACTGAGATCCCCCCTGAGCCTTTTCTTCTTTAGGGTAAACAGTCCCAGGTTTCTCAGCCTTTCCTCCAGTCCCTTATACATCTGTGTGGCCCTTTGCTGGACTCTCTCCTGTATGTCCATGTCTGTCTTGTACTGGGGAGCTCAGAGATGGACACAGGACTCCAGATGTGGCCTCACCAGTGTTGAGTAGAGAGGAAGGATCACCTCCCTCAACCTACTGGCAACATTCCTCTTAATGCAGCCCAGGATACCATTAGCCTTCTTTGTGGCGAGGCACATTGCTGGCTCATGTTGAACTTGGTGTCCACCAGGACCCCCCAGGTCCTTTTCTTCCAAGCTGGTTTCCATTTGAGTGGCCCCTGGCATACATTGGTGCCTGGGCTTGTTCCTCCTCAGATGCAGGACTTGGCACTTCCCCTTGTTGAACTGCATGAGATTCCTGTCAGCCCATTTCTCCAGCCTGTCCAGGTCCCTCTGGATGGCAGCCACTCCTCCCAGTTTTGTGTCATCATCAAGCTTGCTGAGAGTACACTCTCTTCCATCATCTAGATCATTAAAGAAGATGTTAAACAGGACTGGACCTAATCTTGACCCTTGGGGTACCCCACTAGTTACTGGCCTCCACCTAGGCTATGTGCCACTGATCACCACCCTCTGATCCCAGCCAATTTTCAATCCCCCTCACTATCTGCTCATCCAGTGCATACTTCATCAGCTTCCCTATGAAGATCTTACGGGAGACAATGTCAAAAGTTTTACTGAAGTCTAGGTAGATAATATCAACTGCTTTTCCATCATCTACCAAGACAGTCATTTCATTGTAGAAGGTTATCTGGTTTTCAATCAGTTATCTCAGAGAAACCCTCTTCCTCTTCTCCTTTGGCATGGGTGTGGTGGTTTGACCCAAAGGTAGACCATGCGGTCCTGCACTCACTCCCCCCACCTAGTGACATGAGATGGGAATCACAAAAAAGGGGGCATGGAATAAGATGAGGACAGGGACAGCTCACTCACCAGTTATGGTCATGGGCAAAACAGACTCCACTTGGGGAAGAAAAAAATCAATTTAATTCATTGTCATTCATCCAAGTAGCACAGTGAGACATAACAACCACATCTTAAGACACCTTCTCCCCAACCCTCCCATCTTCTCGGGCTCAAATTACTTTGCTCCTGATTTCTCCACCTTCTCAGCAGTACAGGGGACAGGGAACGGGGATTGCAATCAGTTCACCATTGCTGCTCTTCCTGGCATGAAAGTCCAGGAACAACATGTTCCAACATGAGCTTCCTATGGAGCCACGGACCTCTTTGGGCACAGCTCCGGGCTCCAGCATGGGGACATCCACGAGCTGCAGACAGACCTCCGGTCCAGCGCAGCTCCTCCCTGCCCCGGCTCTGGAGGTCCACCCCCACTCTGGCATTGAGTGACTCTGGGGTCTCAGTTTCAGTCACACTTGCCCTTGGGCTCAGCTTTCTGCTCCAGCATGGAGTCCTCCATAGCCTACACATGGGTATCTGCTCCGCTGTTGAACTTCCATGGGCTGCAGAGGACCTCCTTTGCCTTCTCCTACTCAATATGGTTGAACTGGGTGTCTGAGGTTCCCTGTTGTCCCCTTCCTCCTCCTTCTTCCTGGCAATGAAGCTCTCTCTTTGTTTAGGCCTTCTTAGGTCTTCTTTTGTTCAGGCCAATGGCCTCTCTTCCAGGTTCTCTCCACCTTCTTCCTTTCAAGACAGTCCTTCCCCTCACAAATATGGATTTGCAGAGGCGTTTCTCTATTGCTAGTTGTCTCAGCCTGGGCTGGGGGGGTACGCCTTGGAGAGAAGCTTCTCACAAGGTGGCCCCTTCCTCCACTACCAAAAATGGCCCCCCACATACATGCAAATCCAACACAACATCTCAGCAAATATGTTGTCTGTGTATGTGTCTATATATATATATACACATATATATTCTTTTGCATACACCAGGGTATTGCTGAATCATGTTCTCCTTCCACAAGGCTTTGCAACCAATAGATATCAGAAAGCATATAGTTTATCTTCTGTGCTTCCTTTACTATCTAATATTTGCATTTATCCATATGAGAAATATATGCAAATTTATTTAATTGTTAAAAATAAGTTTTATTGTGCAGTTACTGAAAGTTATGTGGGCACATGCTAACCCCCTAAGTATAGATTTCATAACCACTGAAGCAGTGAACTATATAACAGCTGAGCGCTGGTATTTATATTGTCACGTAACAAGACCAGGACTAATGAGGATATAGGAGGAGGAGGCACAGAAAACATACATGTTCTGTAGAAACCTGCATTGCAGAAACAGGAGGGCAAGGGAATAATGGCCTATGAAGATTGCACTGGAACAGAATTGCAATACAGGAAAAAAATAGCTTGTGGCTAATGTTCCTGCTTCTGTATTGCTCTTTTGACTGTGAACATGAATGAATCCTCACTGTTCTAGATGGGAAGTTGTTATTTTGCCTTCTGTCTTGTGTAAAGCAGAACATGCAGTTTGGTTACATAGACTGTTTTCTTCTGAGAATTTCAGACTTAATTTAGATTTAATAGAATTGTTTTAGGTAATTGTTTTTTTAGAACATTAACTTTTTGCAGTTGAACAGCTTTGACTAGCAAGTATGTATATTTTATTATCACTAAAGTAAATGACTGTCAGACTAGTTTAGGATGTAACTTGATTATGCAACATTTTAAAAGAACATACTTAAGTATAGTTTAAATATAGTAGATATAGACTGAAAATGGGACAATGCTATAATTTTTAAAAACATTTATTAGTATAAAGCAACTATTTCTTCTGTTGTTCATTTTGTGTGGTTATAGATCATCAATTTTATCTTTTCATTTTAAATATCTTATGGAAGAAAGAGGATAGTCAGCAGGAAAAGAACAGCTCTTGCATGATCAACTTCTGGAATTTCCTTCCATTTTTAATGTTTCCTACTGAGAAAAAATAGTATATGGTAATATTTATTAGTAAAAATTTTCCCTTCTTCTCTTATAAGAATATTACATACTGAGTCTTTCTTCTGTTTTCTGATCCTAAGATTCCCCTCCTTAAGAAGCTCAAATATTGAACTGACTTTAGGAAAAAATTACTTTCTCTTCTTAATTATCAGGACCACAACGGGATGCACAAGCAGCACGAGAGTTCATCTTGAAGATGTTTGTAGACCTGAATCCAGACAGTGACAAAATTATCTACTCCCATTTCACATGTGCTACAGACACAGAGAATATACGCTTCGTTTTTGCTGCTGTCAAGGACACAATCCTACAGTTAAACCTGAAGGAGTACAACCTGGTCTAACTGTGTCTAGTAGACTCTCCAAGACCATCTTTGCATTATTGAAGATACACAAGCCTCTTGTGACTGTATTACCTGTGAAAACAAATTGCATAATACTAATTTATTGCTGACCTGGACTCTGTGAATGTCCACAGAGTTTTTAGTTAATATTATGATTTTATTTAAACTATATGGAGGAAAAACAAAAGATGCTGAAGTACATTCACAGTACATTTTCTTAATTTTTAAGCAAAACCTTGTGACTCAATGTGTTTGAAATTCTCGGTCATATACTCACAAAGGTTAACAGTTTTTTGCTATTGAAGCAAAATCAAGCTGGTTTCCTCTTTCACTGACCCTTTCTTTCTCCCTTCCTTATGTTTTTCAAGGTACAATGGCCATTTTACCAGTTACATTCCTTGGTAAAATATTTTCTGTTGAGTGATTTGGTCAGGAAAAATGCTGTCATCAGAACTTAGTTATCAGTCATTCAAATCTTACAGAATGTACTTTCTCTGAAGGATCAAAAGTATTGATAGTGTGATTTTTAAGTTCTTGACATGGGTGTTTTCATTCTGTCTTCACTTCTGAGGTTAGAATATTGGGTTTGCAAAATAGAGATAGTTGTGTATAAATTTAGAATTTAACCATAATTTTACAGTTCAGAAAGATGCATAGAAGACAGTAATGAAATACTTAAAGACACAAACGTGGGATATCATGGAATATCTTTTTAATTGCCACGTGCCATTATTTTCTCTTTTCTTTATTCACAAATGCCAAACAGAAATGTCACGGACACTGCATTTTCCCCAGTGGCTACAGCCTGAAACAGTGTTGGTTGCTTGCTTTTTTTTTCAGTTGTGTGCATTTTTCCTGAAGTTAGAGCTTTTTTAAAGTGTGTTTTTCCATGGTAGAAAAAATATTTTTGTTGTATAAAATCTTGACAAATTTGACTTTTTATAAAACCAATATTTTTGAAACATAAGATAATGATTGAAATGCCAAACTGATGGATTTGGAACTGACTTGATTGAGTCAACTGTGAAATGTTAAGCATAGTTTCAACTTATATGTTCCCTTTTTCAGAAAGTGTTTGTGGTGGGTTGACCCTGGCTAGATGCTGGATGCCCACCAAAGCCCACTCTATCAACCCCCTCCTCAGCAAGATGGGGAGGGGAGAAAATAAGATGGAACACAAAAAAACAAACTCGTGGGTTGAGACAAAGGCAGTTTAATAGAAGCAAAGCAAAGCTGCGCGCGCAGAAGCAAAAGAACAAAATATTTACTCTCTACTTCCCATCAGCAGGCCATGTTTGGCCACTTCCCGGGAAGCAGGGTTTTCATACGCGGTGCGGTTCCCGGAGGACAAACGGAAGTAACGAATGCCCCCCCTTCCCCCTCCATTCTCCTTGCTTTGTTTCTGAGCAGACGTCATATGGTATGGAATATCCCTTTCGTCCGTTTGGGTCAGCTGTCCTGGCTGTGTCCCCTCCCAAGACCTTCCCCACCCCCAGCCTACTGGGGGAAATGTTGGAGAGCCAGCCTTGGTGCTGTGCTAGCACTGCTCACCAGTAACCAAAACACTGGTGTGTTATCAGCACCCCTCGAGCCACCAATACAAAACACAGCACCCTGAGGGCTGCCACGGGGAAAATCGACTCCATCCCAGCGAGAGCCAATACAGTGTTCCATTTTCTAATGCCAAAAACAACAGTGTGAGTGAATATGCTACTAAGTATATGTGTTTAAAAGACAGTTTAACTCTCTCCTTATGTCAGAGATGATATGAGATTGCATACTATGTTTTCTGTAATAATATCAAAGCACCTTTGTACAGCATGAAATTATTGATGAATGATCTCGTTCAAGAATCTTTCTTGATAAGGTCACCTCTTACCTGATTTAACAGACATTTGGTAGGCTTCATGCAAAATAGCCTCTCTTGATGTTCTTTAGAAAGATTAATTAATGTAAATGAAACAGAAAATCACTC
Source organism: Caprimulgus europaeus (assembly GCA_907165065.1). Next base: position 9,579,153 of record OU015537.1, read on the forward strand.
TTGAAATTTAAATGTGCAAATTTTTAACAACAAAAATGTAGCACACATTGATGAGCAGCTTAGGTTGAAAGGTGATTTTTTTGACCAAGTGCATGATTGCTAGCAAGAATGATTTTCTGTTTCTAATAAATCTATAATGCCAAGTAGCACTAGAGTGGACTTAGCACAGAAATTGCTGCCTCTCAGCAGCAGAGGAGAGGTGGAAAAAGAATGACTTATTACTTGAGTAACAAAGTTAACAATAAATACTAATAAGATGTTTTTCATCCTTAACCCTCGCAGCTCCAAAACAACAATAATAAGAACAGTTGTTATTTTTTCCTCCCTCATAAAACACCTTATAATTGAAAACTGGTTGTAGGTATAGTTCAATTATGAATGCTATAATCACTGTACATACATCTATATATATAATATATATATATGGCAGCATCCATATTGGCTTTGTAATAATTAATTTTTGGCGAATTAAATGTGCTGTGTTAATATGCATCTATGTAATGTTATCATATGTCTTACAGTTAATTCACATTTTAAATAATGCTATTTTATTTGCTTTTTAAGAGAAGAATTCAAACTTAGTTTATTTCTGACTAGGGATTTGTTGTTTCTATTTAAAAAGCAATATTACAGAGTGGTACTAGCATGGTGCTGTATAAAATCATTTGTACATTCCTGAGTAAAAGTAAATTGGAGACATGCAGAGGACATTCACAATCAAAAGAACATTTAACTCTTGTCGGGGCTTTATACAGATGTAGAAATCATTTTTGTTGGAAGAATTTATGCCTTTATATCTAGATTTAGAACATAAGTGCTTAAGTATTAATTTGTATTTGGCAGATTCAACTTTGGTTAATTTTACCTTTCTGATAGCCTTTATTAGAAAAGTGAATTTAGAGACATTTCAAACCATTGAACATAAGTATTAATAGGTATATGCTATTTCCCTAAAAATATCATTAAAAAATACAGAACATCAGAGCAGTTAAACATTATTTCAGAAATTACAGAAACCTTAGATATAACAAATTCACTAGTGTTAAAAATTTTAAGGAGTTAAAGAATTTTATTTAATAAAGCTAAAGCAGGTAGTTGTAGGTTATAAAAAGTGACACTGACATTCTAAATATGTGATCAGAACAGTTATTCTTGTTAAATATGTCATTATAAAATTGGTCCTGTTTTTACTTATAACAAATCTTCTGTTTCCACCATTGACTCTGAAGTGCATTATAATATCCCTTCTTTTAACCTGGGAATACATTGGCCACCTTAGATTTAGTAATATAAATAGAACTGTAGCAAAAAAAAAAAAGGAAAAAAAGCCAGTGGTGTCTAATGAAGGTTTAGAGTTTGCTTTGTTTTGTTATGGGATATTGGTGGGAGGGAAATGAAGTTTTAAGTTTTGTATAAAAACAAAACAAAGGTTTACTCATGCTTTATAGATATGATTGCAAAATTCAAGAGTGTGTGCCACTGGGCTACTTCTGGTATATTTTGAGTTGAACCTGTGGCAATGTTTAGATCATTTGAGCATATTTTGAAAAAATATATATTCAGCATGCTAATGCGAGCCTTATATGAATCACCTAACACAGTATTGCAGTGTGACAGTGCTTACAAAAACATTTAATTTTAAATGACATAGCTGTTCCCACTTGCAGTATATTCCTTTGCTGTTGCTGTTTTAATTGATGATTTCCACTATGCCTTATAGTGCTTGAGTCCAGAAGTACGTGCCTCTAACATGAAACTGAAGGCAAAACCAAGACAGAAACCCTTTTAATTTTGCCAAAATTATGTGATTTCACCGAGTGTCATAAATGAGAGAGGAGGGAAGGAAAAAATCTTGGGAACCTGTGTATTCTAGGTGTTCACTAGTACAAGGAAGCTGTAATATGTATTTTACAGAAATCTTAAACTTGCTTTTTTTGCTAACTGGCACTGTCCTGACATATATAGGATGATGAAGTTTACTTTTTATAATTCAGACTCTCTGGATTTTCAAGGTGTATGAACTGTAATTTTTAATCATACTGCCACATGATTGTGAAGCACTTTTAAGTTTGAAAGTGGAGAAGACACTGACTGCATGATTTGCAAAAACTTTAAAAGGGGGCAAAAGGGCTGCATATGAAGACATTGATAGATTCTAAGCTTTTGGTTGTAAAATGCAAAAGACACTCAGATTACTCAACCTTCCCTTGTGTCTTGGTTTTTATCTGAAACAGAGTTAGGTTTCTTTTTAGTAGCTAGAATAGCGCTATGTTTTTTTTCAGCATGGGATTTGTTATGAGAGAAACACTAATAACACCAGTGTTTTCATTTTTGTCACTGAAAGTGAAGGACTTAGTGTTTTGTTAGTCTACAAGCACAAGATCTAAGGGGGGGGGCAAGGAATAATTAAATTAATAAGTTAAATTTATGTTTGGGTATGCCAATGGGATATTCCATATCATATCACGTCACGCTCAGTATATTAATAAGGGTCTCTTTTTTGCTCTCTCTGACCTTCGCTCGGGATCTTGCTCTTCTGCAATTGCGGTTTCAGTTCAGGATTGTCCCTCCTTCAGGATTGTTACCTGGGAACGGGCCGGGCTTGGTCGGCGGGTGGTGAGCAATTGCACTGTGTATCACTCATTTGCATATTTTATTACTATTATAATCTTTATTATTTTAATATCATTATTAAGTTTTATTTGATTTCTATTATTAAATTGTTCTTATCTCAACCTACGAATCTCCTTACCCTTACTTGTCCAATTCTCTCCCCTCTTTCAAGTGTGTGTGGGGAGTGAGCAAATGGCTGTGTGGCTGCTAGCCAAGTGCTAGCCAAGTGAAACCACCATAGTCTTTCTGTTGCCCAACATGAGGCTCGAGAGGTTGAGATAATGACAGTTTTGAACAGTGTTTTAACAAAATTGTTATTGTATTGGATTAATAGATTATGGTTATGATGTTGCTACATTTTATTACAGAGTTGTTAAAAGAACTGTGGGATATGAGTCCTTACTTGCTTTTTATTGCAATGCTTATTAGCTACATCCATCCGTACTGTGAGAATAGCCTGGCTTTTGTACATAGTGTTTCCACCATCTTCACATTTCGGGTAGCATTTTAGATAGCATTGATAGGCTTATGGTTTACTTTGTCTTCCCGTGGAGACAACCCACTGAGCAAACATCTTCGTGCTTCAGGTGCCATCTGTTGGAGACTATTACAAACTACACCACCACTTGTTTCTCCTCGGGAAGTAAACGTATTAATTAGATCTTTCCGTACATTGAGTTCCACCTGCTGGAGATTAGTAATAATTGCACTTATTACTTTCTGGGGAACCAGTTTACGAATTGAACAGCTTCCGACAATTTCTCTTTTTCTGCCAGGCCAAGCATAAAAGCATGTGGGAGTATTAATTATTCTTGGGAAAGTCTGAACATTTCCTTTCTATTGCTGAGCCTCCTGAGTGCATTTCAGGCCTTGTTTAAGACCAGAAAACTATTTAGGTATACCACTCTGGGAATAAACTCTGCAATAGACATTGTGGCTACTGGAACCACTGCAGCCAATGATGCAGCTACTGAAACCCTTGCAACAGATACTGTGACTACTCTGAGACCACAACAAGAACTGTAGCTATTCAGACCCTGAAAACAGTTATTCCAGCTATACAGACCCCAGTAAAAAGGACTGTAGCCATTCAAATTACCAAAAACAGGTACTGCAGCTACACAGACCCCAGCAGCAAGAACAGCAGCTATTCAAAGCCAGACAACAGACCCCCCCAACTCACACTGTGGCTACTCAAAATCCAATCATACATACTACAGCTACTCAGACCGAGGTGACAGACCCTCAAACTCGCACTGTGGACACTCAATTCCAAAAGACAAATATTGCATCTACTCAGACCCTTGTGGTCAGCCCTGTTGCTCCAATCTTTACTACTGCAGCTACTCAGACCTTGACGACAAGCACATCAATTACCTAAAACCTGGTGAAGAATGATAAATCTGAGCTAGAGGACCAACCAGTGCCAGTAATAATTGCCCCTACACAGAAAAAAAAAATATAAAAAGAAAAAAATTTACTCTGCAGCAGATAAAGACAAAACCAGGGGTATCAAGAGAACAGGAGGAAGAGGTAGAACCTGAGGTAGTCACCCGATTTTTATCTCTGAGTGAGCTGCAAGATACACAAAAAGATTGCAGCCATCATGTATGCAAGCAAATTATTACTTGGTCGCTCCATTGCTGGGATAACGGAACCAGTAGCTTGGAACTGGAGGGCAGGGAAGCCAAGCAACTGGGATCCCTTGCCAGAGAAGGCAGAATTGATAAAGCAATTGGAAAAAAACACACAAACCCTCAGCCTCTGGAGATGTCTTCTGTCAGGTGTCAGGGAAAGGTATCCCATTAAGGATGATATTGTGTTGCAAGCAGGGGTAGGCAAATGGACTACCATGGATAAAGGTATCCAGCTTTTGAGGGAACTGGCTGTGCGAGAACAGATTTATGATGATCCAGGCAATGCACAATTACCCGCAGATCCAGATGAAGTCCGATGCACAGTACTCACGCGGCGGAAGCTCACACAAAGTGCACCCAACTCATGCCAAATATTTGGCAGCACTGGAATGGAAAGATGAAGAAGGACAAACAGTAGATGAATCGGCTATCTGACTCTGGCAATACAAAGAAAGTATCTCTCCCTCTCTTGTTTCAGTTGTTAAGAAATTGAATGAAAAATTGTCCCAACTTGAGGATAAATTATGCTCTCCACCTGTACAGTCCAGTGTCTCAACCACTAAAAGTGAGCATTCCCCTGTAAAAAAGACAGTACACACCAAGAGGGAAATTGTGGTTTTACTTGGGTGACCATGGAGGAAACATGAGAAAATGGGATAGAAAACCTACCTCCATCCTAGAAAAATGAGTATATGAGTTGTAAGGAAGACCAAATACAACTAGAAAGCCTTTTAGGAGAATTCCTTAGGTTTCCAGAAATATGTTCCTCAAACAGAAGGGTTGAATTTACACTCAGTCCTACGAGAAGAACTTTAGATTCCTATTCACAAGAAGTGACCAACCACAATGAGACTAAAACCCACCGATATCACACTAACCCATTTATCAAAAACAAATATGATACCCAGAATTAGAGGAGCTCTGCCTCCAGCCAGGTGGAGGAAAGGGATAACTGAGTTTAGTGGACTGTGTGGATTCCTTGGCCTGGCACATCTGACCCACAAGAGTAGAGGGCTCCAGTGGACACTGGTGCCCAATGCATCCTAATGCCATCGAAATTTAAAGGGCCAGAACCCAGCTGTATTTCTGGAGTGACGGGGGGTCCCAACAGCTGACTTTATTGGAGACTGAAATAAGCCTAACTGGGAAGAAATGGCAACCACCCCATTGTGACTGGCCCAGATGCTCCATGCATCCTTAGCATAGATAACCTCAGAAAAAGGTATTTCAGGGACCCAAAAGGGTACTGATGGGCTTTTGGCATAGCTGTCTTGGAGACAGAGGAAATCAATCAGCTGTCTGCTCTGCCTGGTCTCTCAGAGGAATCTTCTGTTGTGGGATTGCTGAGGGTTGAAGACCAACGGGTTCCCATCACTACCACAACAGCGAACCAGTGGCAATATTGCACTAACCAAGACTCCATAATTCCTATCCATAAACTGATTCATCAGCTGGAAAGCCAAGGAGTGATCAGCAGGACTCGCTCTCCCTTTAACAGCCCCATGTGGCCTGTGCGGAAGTCATTTGGGGAGTGGAGACTGACAGTGGACTATCATGGCTTGAATGAAGTCACACCACCACTGAGCGCTGCCGTGACGGACATGTTAGAGCTCCAGTATGAACTGGAGTCCAAGGCAGCCAAGTGGTACGCCACCATAGACATTGCTAATGCGTTTTTCTCCATTCCTTTGGCAGCAGAGTGCAGGCCACAGTTCGCCTTCACCTGGAGGGGTGTCCAATACACCTGGAATTGACTGCCCCAGGGGTGGAAACACAGCCTGACCATTTACCATGGACTGATCCAGATTGCCCTGAAAAAGGGTGGAGCTCCAGAACACCTGCAATACACTGATGACATCATTGTATGGGGCAATACAGCAGAAGTTTTTGAGAAGAGACAAAATAATTCAAATCCTCCCGAGAGCTGGCTTTTCAATAAAATAAAGCAAAGTCAAGGGACCTTCACCAGAGATCCAGTTTTTAGGAAAAAAAATGGCAAGATGGTTGTCATCAGATCCCAATGGATGTGATCAATAAAATAACAGCTATGTCCCCACCAACTAATAAAAAGGAAGCACAAGCCTTCTTAGGTGTTGTGGGTTTCTGGAGAATGCACATTCCACATTACAGTGAGATTGTGAGCCCTCTCTACCAGGTGACCTGAAAGAAGAATGATTTCACATGGAGTCCTGAGCAACGACAAACCTTTGAACAAATTAAACAGGAGATGAACCATGCAGTAGCACGTGGGCCAGTCTGGGCAGGACAAAATGTTAAAAATGTGCTCTACACTGCAGCTGGACCTACCAGGAATCTCTGGCATAAAACACCAGGGGAAACTCAAGGTCAACCCCTAGGGTTTTGGAGTCAGGGATACAAAGGATCGGAAGCCCACTATACTCCAAATGAAAAAGAGATATTGGCAGCATATGAGGGAGTTTGAGCTGCTTCAGAAGTGATCAGTACTGAAGCGCAGCTCTTCCTAGCACCACGACTGCCCATGCTGGGTTGGATGATCAAAGGGACCATACCCTCTACATGTCATGCAACTGAAGCCACATGGAGTAAGTGGGTCACGCTGATCATACAACGGACCCAGATAGGAAGCCATAGTTGTCCAGGAATTCTAGAAGTGGTCATGAACTGGCCAGAAAGTAAAGATTTTGGAATGTCACCTGAGGAGGAGGTGATGCAAGCTGACGAGGCTCCACTGTTTAGTGAACTACCAGATAATGAAAAACAATATGCCTTATTTACTGATGGATACTGTGTTGTACTGTGGGAAGAAATTGAAAGTGGAAAGCTGCTGTATGGAGTCCCACTCGATGAGTTACAGAGGCTACTGAAGGAAAAGCTGAATCAAGCCAGTTTGCAGAGGTAAAGGCCGTCAAACTGGCCTTAGATATTGCTGAATGAGAAAAATGGCCAGTGCTCTGTCTCTATACAGAATCATGAATGGTGGCAAATGTCCTGCGGGGGTGGTTACAGTAATGGAAACAGAGCAACTGGCAGCACAGAGGCAAACCCATCTGGGCTGCTGAATTATGGCAAGATATTTCTGCTCAGCTAGAGAAGCTAACTCTAAAAGATGTAGATGCCCACGTGCCCAAGGGTCAAGCTACTGAAGAACATCAAAACAACCAACAGGTGGATCAGGCTGCCAAGATCAAAATGTCTCAAGTAGACTTGGACTGGCAACAGAAGGGTGAAAAATTTTTAGCCCAATGGGCCCATGATGCCTTAGGCCATCAAGGAAGAGATGCAACATATAGATAGGATTGGGATTGAGGTGTGGACTTAACCATGGACGTTATTGCACAGGTTATTCATGAATGTGAAATATGTGCTGTGATCAAACAAGCCAAGAGGTTGAAGCCTCTGGTATGGAGGACGATGGTTAAAATATAAATATGGGGAGTCCTGGCAGACTGACTATATCACACTCCCACAAACCCGTAATGGTAAGCGCTATGTGCTCACAATGGTGGAAGCAACCACGGGGTTGTTGGAGACATATGCTGTGCCCCATGCCACTGCCTGGAACACTATTCTGGGTCTTGATAAACAAGTTTTGTGATGACGTAGCACTCTAGAAAGAAATGAGTCAGACAGCAGAACTCATTTCTGAAACAATCTCATAGATACTTGAGCCAAAGAACATGGCATTGAATAGGTACATCACATTCCCTGTCATGCATCAGCCTCGGGAAAAGTCAAACGATGCAATGGACTGCTAAAAATTACACTCAAAGCAATGGGTGGTGGAACTTTCAAACATTGGGATACACATTTAGCAAAAGCCACCTGGTTAGTCAACACCAGAGGATCTGCCAGTTGAGCTGGCCCTGCCCAATCAAAACTTACATGTACTGTGGAAGGGGACAAAGTGCCTGTAGTGCACATTAAAAATATGTTGAGAAAAACAGTCTGGGTTATTCCTGCCTCGGTAAAGGTAAATCCATTTGTGGGATTACTTTTGCTCAAGGACCTGTATGTACTTGGTGGGTGATGCAGAAAGATGGAGAAGTTCGATGTGTGAGACCTGATTTTAGGTGAAAATAGCCGATGAATTGCATAACATCATTGTTATGATTGTTGTGCATCATACTAACAATTTTATACTAAGTGTTTCCCCAGGTTAACAAAGCATGAACTCTGATAGAACCAGAACTGGTGCTCAGCAACTTCTTTGAGATCAATATCGTCAACCCTGGGCATAGACTGTATCAAATACACCAACTACACACCTCAGATACAGCATACAACAGAAACTGCACACCATCCTCCTACTGTACCAAATGACACCAAGTCCATTAACTGTACAGCACCCGATGACAACAGATCCATTAACTGTGTAAAGTCCACAACATTTTCCTGCCTTGAAAGACCATTACAATAGATGGAACCCAAAGTTATGGAATAAGTAAACCCAATACATATTTTGGAGAGAGAGCCCATGAACTGAGGGAATTATATCTGTATATATATGTGTGTGTGTATAAATATATATATATATATATATCTTTCAAGAATAGTAGCATTAATTAATCTAAAAGTATTAGGAAGTGTGAAAACCTGAGCATGATGTAAATGGTATGGAATAAGGGCTTGATATTGCCCTGGTTTTTAGCTGGGACAAAGCTAGGGGTTTTTTAATAGCTAGAATAGAGCTGTGTTTTGGTTTCAGCATGGGACTTGTTATGTGAGAAACACTGATAACATATCACTTTTTTCATTTTTGTTGCTGGAAGTGAAGGACTTCATGTTTGTTAGCCTACAAGCACAAAATTTAAGGGAGGAGAGGAATATTTAAATTAATAAGCTAAATTTCGATATGGCAGTGGGATATTCCATATTATATCATGTCATGTTCAGCATATTAATGAGTGTTTCTTTCTTTTTTTGCTCTCTCTGACTTTCTCTTGGGCTCTTGCTCTTCTGGGATTGCGTCTTTGGTTCGTGATTGTTGCTCCTCCGGGATCGGTATCTGGGAACAGGCTGGGCTTGGTTGGCAGGTAGCGAGCAATTGCACTGTGTATCACTAATTTGCATGTTTTGTTACTACTACTATTCTTATTCTTCGCATTATTATTATTATTCTTAATATTGTTTTAAGTTTTATTTTATTTATATTATTAAATTGTTCTTATCTCAACCTACGAGTCTCCTTACCCTTGCCCCCAATTCTCTCCCCTATCCCCTGGGCTTGGGAGTGAGCGAAAGACTGTGTTTGGCTGCTAGCCAGGTAAAACCACCACAACTTGTTATGCATTCTTCACAAAATAATGAAAATGGGAGAAAACAAAGACATGTTAACCCACATGAAAAAAAAAAAAAATCCCAAATAAATTATGTGCTGCTGTTCTTGTAGCTCTGTGAATTTTTATCCTGCATTACATTAGTAAACTAATGAAGTGTGCACAGTATATTAACAAGGCCTACAAATGACCTACCTCTATTTAAGAAACCAATAAAGTAAATATGTTTTGGAGAGACCGTCACAAGTTAGGAAATTAAAATAGCCTATTGTAGATATTCAATGTCTATTTTAGACATTCATACTTTTGTAGATAGTCCCTCTTCAGACATAAACAACTGAAGTCATATGTCCCCGTCTTGTTTGTTATTTTAGTAGAGATCTTGAAAAACAGTGTGCTTTGATTTGATAAGAACCACTGATATCTCCTCTTTTTGGGGTTTTTTTTTGGCTTTTATTTACCCATAATATTTTGAGTCACATCAGTCAAACCAAACATTTCCATGTAATTAGTAATCCATTAAGGGTCATTATTTATCTAGTTACAGGGATTTTACTGTAACTTTCACTCAAGCTTTTTCACAGTAGCCATGTTGCAGGAAAGAGGAATAGAAGAATTATTTGTGCAAAGTTGATGTTGAAGATAGTGTCAAAAATACAAGAAAATTCAACCAGATCAATCTTATTCTAAAGCTGGTTTTGTGGGGTTTTTATACTTTGTTTTTTTTTCTCTCAAAAGATGGTCTAAGCTGAAGTCTATTGTAAAAGGGAAAGACTCTCTAAGAGAATGCTTATAGGTGAAATGATATTGATTAACAGAAGTATTATGGTTAAGACGAAAAATTAGAAACAGGTGCTATGAAATAACAGAATAATAGTTATAGCCCTCTCCATGGTTGGTTTAAACCTAATCCAGCTGAATCAACAAGGATAATAGAATTTAGAAGCATAAGTTAAATGTCATTATGTAAGTTTTTCTTAGAAGTGCAGAGGTGAGCAGACAGGAAGATTATTCAAGAAGTGAATACAGTGACCAGAATGTGACCAGTGGGCTAAAACTTCTGAAGAGACACTGAGACGAGACGAGAAGAATCAGCTGCGTTTGAAGACCACTGTGGACTTTTATAGAATTTTAAATGAATGAGAAATTTGGAACTGAGGGTTTGTGGGAAAACACCAAGAACTTTGAAAAGAATACCTATTGTATAATGTTAAATTTAGCACATATAGAGAGTTTGATTTTTGCAATGCCTTTGCCACTCACTGAGGTGATGGCCCAACTCTGAGTTGTCAATAAAGCAAACCTAGAGTTACCCACCGACTAAATTAAATTCCTTTAACACTATTGATGGATTCCTTATTTATCGAGCTGCAGGAAAACCTTATTTGACCCATATATTGAGGGGGAGGTCAGATATTTTTTTTTAATTTGCAGCATTTAAAAAAAAAAAGATCTTATTTGCTATTCTTAAAGTGTCATTTAAATGCATGTATTTTCTATTTTTGGGGGGACAAAAATAGGGTATGATTCTTTGTTGAAAAAATTAATGCATAAATACTGCTCCTCAAAAATCTTGCTGTATTTTTGGCCATAATCTTGTATTATAGCATCTTCGTTCCTTGACATTTAACTTTTCTGAAATATATTTGGACTTCTTGTTCTCTCAAAATGTTTCTTATGGTAAATATTGTATAGATGTATTATTCCAGTTATTATTTTTTAAATTATACATGCTCTGTCCTTGTTGTCCATATATTAACATTGCCTGCATATCTTTATTACAGATAGGAAGTTTTAAGGTTCAGTATAGTGAATACAGTCATTTGACATTAGTCAAAACTTTTTGGCTTATGTACAACAGAAGCTCAAAAGCATCAGGAAAAAGAAATAATAATCTATGTCTATATTAGTAGAAAACTTTAAGAATTTGTAGGCTGTTAATTTCTTAAGTATTTTGCATGATTGCAGTAGTACGGTAAGAACAAACTGTATCTTTGATCTTTTTGTGATGATTGGAATAACAGAAAGATGCTTACATGTTGCTTTTCAGGATTCTGGCTCATACTTGAACAACAATCATTGAATCTCACATCTTTATCACTGGAGAAATATAATTTCAGGCGGCTTCCAAAAAATGACTTTGTTTTCTCTTATGTAGATTACAACAGTTTAAATAAGATTCTTGGAATACAAATAATTTGCCTAAGTAAGGACTTCAGTGAATTCGTATTTGTTTTTCTTTCCTATTGCAGAATGTAAAGGATCAGTGAAGAAGGATTTATTTTACCTTTATGTCTCAGTGAGAATATCATCAACAAAAATACAAGTGTAAGTTGTGATATTCAGATACATTAAAAAGATTTAGAAACTTCATGAATATGAGAAATTGTGCATAGTTGTGACATAAATTTACATCACATACTATGATCATATGACCTGATTGCCAAACCATTTTGTACTCTACTGTCCCAAACACCTAGGAGTTTCAGAGTATTTGTAAACAGAAAGCTTCATCTGCCACAAAATACGCAGTTGCCTGCTCCTCATGAACGCTTCTGGTATCAGTGACAGTGAAGTTTCACAAAACAGTTGACCCAATTTCACAGCTCATTGCTGCCAAAATAAACCACCCTCTAATTCCTCTTCATTTTCTGCATCTCCGCTAACATGGTGCTTTCCCTCTCCCTTGTGTCAGCCCTTAGTACTTGGTAAGCCAATAAACTGAGTGAAAACAACCTCACTTATTTCTGCTCTAATTGCTTGTCTAGTTTAGTACTCTAATTTTTCATTTTTTGGGCCAGTTTGGCTAATTCAAACAAGTGCCTAGCTGACTAAAGGGAAGAGAAGTGTGTGGCCAAAAGAAAGGTTTACAAGTTAGAAAACAAGGAGTAAGTCTACCCTCTTCTTAAAATCTAATACTGAAATTTCCATGAACAGTGGGTAGTATCTAAACCCCTCATTTTAAGCACTTCATGGGCTACTAGGTAATCTGGCTTGGAAGAATTGCATTTTTCACTTTGAAAGGTCTTGATTTAATTTTTATTCAGAAAAAAAAAAGCATTTAAAGAAAATGGTAGGACAAGAAAAATTATTTTCTGCTCCCCTGCAAGAATAACAAATTTGTGTAAATATGGACTAAAAGCAATTGTATTCAGACTGAAGCCAACAAGTCATGCTTGGTTTTAGGAATGGAAAAGTATAAGAATTGTGCTTTGATTTGTCTCACAGAAAAAAAATAAAATGTCTTCCTTGTGAAGATATTAAAAATGCTATGTCATCATGCAAGACATTCAAGGTTTACTATCTCCTTGGCCAAAGCACTCCTTCCTTCTCCCTTCACACTTTTCTAGTACATTGATTAATTGCTTCCTACCATTTAAGGAAAATAATTTTACAGGACTGTTCTGTGTATGTAATTTCTGGAGTACTTTCTGATCCTTCTGAATTAAGTGTAAATTGGTCTTCTAAAACTGAACAATTGATGAAGTGTAGTACAGCTGAAGAATACCAGAGCTTCTTGCTTAGTCTTCTGTCATCTTCCTTCTACCATTTTCTTCTGATTATTTTTCTATATCTTTCCTTTATGCTGTTTGTAATAAAAAGAAGGTTGCTTGACATATCAGATTCAGTTCTGGTAATAATTACAGAACTGTTTATACTGGCTAAATTAAAGATAAATTGTGACTAAGAATAGGATCAGAAAGTTCTAGTAATTGGGGGCAGTTCTAATGTGGACATATATTTTAGAAAAAAACCCTACTATAATAAAATAGTTATTATATAGTCCACTGAAGCATAAAGTGGGTTAACGTGGGCCAAATTGGGCCAAAATTATTAAATTTAATTTGTCATTTCACACTGTCAATAGAGAATTGTATTTACCAAAATGTTACTGAAAATTTACTTTTTTTTTCCAGAGTTCCGTATGAAGTGATTATTTCCATGATCAAAGACTGCCATTCAACTAAAGAAATGCATTAATTCAATATGTTTAATTGTATTCTTGCAGAGCTACGTCATTACATAAAAGTACATTATATGATGCTAACAAAAAAAATGCATGCAGTAAATATTTAAGATATTGCACTTCTATACATTTGTTATAAAGAAAAAATTATCTCTCCCTATAAATAAAATTCCATTTATCTCCAGATGAAGTATTTGGAGTCTCTTAGCAATTGCTGTTAAATGTGCTCAAAAGTTTGATTATTGTATGCTAGAAGTTATTAATTGGTTATCACATGTTTTTAGAAAGTTGGAATAATATTGTGTATCAATATCTTGATTGCTGCTTCACAATTACTGATAAGACCTGATTTACTTCAGGTTAAGACAATGATTGAAGCGTAAAAATCTATGATTAAGGTTTTTATTCAAATACTTTGGAATTTCATTGTTTTGATCTGAACTTAAATAGGTTAAACAATCTGAGTATTATTGTGGGGCAAAAGGCCAGATGTATACTTAATCAAATTGGATATTTCCTGTTGTGGGTTGACTCTGGCTGGATGCCAGATGCCCACTAAAGCCTTTCTATCACTCCCCCTCCTCAACTGGGCAGGGGGGAGAAAAATATAATGAAAGGCTCATGGGTCAAGATAAGGACAGAGAGAAATCACTTACCAATTACTGGCACGGGCAAAACAGACTCGACTTGGGGGAAAAAAATGAATTTCAATTTATTACCAATCAGACAAGAAGATAATGAGAAATAAAACCAAATCTTAAAACACCTCCCCTCACCCCTCCCTTCTTCCCAGGCTTAACTTCTCTCCTGATTTCCACCTCCTCCTCCCAGTGGCACAGGGGACAGGAAATAAGAGTTGGGGTCAGTTTATCACATGTTGTTTCTGCCACTCCTTCCTCCTCAGGGGGAGGACTCCTTCCCCCGCACCAGCGTGGGGTCCCTCTCACGGGAGACAGTCCTCCACAAACTTCTCCAACGTGAGTCCTTCCCATGAACAACAGTTCTTCACGAACTGCTTCAGCATGGGTCCTTTCCATAGGGTGCAGTCCTTCAGGAAGGGACTGCTCCAGCATTGGTCCCCCACGGGGTCACAAGCCCTGCCAGTGTGGGTTTCTCTCTCCGCGAGGCCACAGGTCCTGACAGGAACCAGCTCCAGTGTGGGCTTCCCACAGGGTCACAGCCTCCTTCAATGCTACCTGCTCTGGCGTGGGGTCCTCCACAGGCTACAGGTCGTCATCTGCTCCAACATGGACCTCCATGGACTGCAGGGGGACAACCTGCCTCACCTTGGTCTTCACCACAATGTACAGAAGAATCTCTGCTCCTGTGCCTGGAGCACCTACTCCCCCTCCTTCTTCATTGACCTTGGTGTCTGCAGAGTTTTTTCTCTCACATCTTCTCACTCCTCTCTCTAGCTGCAAAGTGTGCAGCTTTTTATTCTCTTCCCTTTTTTTTTTTTTTTTCTGAATTATAACAGAGGCATTATTGATTGGCTTGGCTTTGGCCAGCTGCAGGTCTGTCTTAGAGCCAGCTGGCATTGGCTGTGTCAGACATGGGGGAAGCTTCTAGCAGTTTCTCACAGAAGCTACCCCTATGCCCCCCTTCCCGCTACCAAAACCTTGCCATGCAAACCCAACACACTTCCCTTGCCTAATAATCTTTTAACACATAAATCAATAATAGGTTTATAATTTAGCTGATGGAACTACTCTTCTTGAATTGCAACAGACTATTGTGGCAATAAGACAAAAAGTTACTTTTCCTCATCTTAGGTACATAATAATATAATTCAAATTCTTTACCAACTGTCAAAAGTGTTCAAATAATGTTATGGTTAATATTTGTAAAAAAACCCCAGCTAAATCATTTTTTTCAGTAATATTTAATATGGTATGGAATTTGGTTGTATTACATCTGTTATAGGAAGGTGTAGAAATGGTGACACAAGTGGAAGCTTTCTGTGGTTATGGATAAAATTAATCTCTTTTGAGATATATTTATATCCATACATGTTGATTTAATTTCTGCTAATATGAAACAAAAGCAACTTCACTGAAGATAGCAAGATGTAATTACATTTTAAACCAGAATAGCAAAAAAATCATATAACTCCAGAAGATGAATACAGAAGTCATCCTAGATGATGGTGTTAAGTGTAACTCAGCAAACTTCAGAAGCAGAGAAAAGTTTACACAAACCAAGAAACAAATTTGCATATTTTAGGTGTTTATCTGCCAAGAGGGATGCACCCATGGACTCCACACACGATTCAATGTGAATTCTACTGGAGACCTTTATTATTGGTTACATGATCACTTATATACTCTTAAGCTGCTAACCCCCCCCCCCACACACACACACATTAAAACTCTTCATTGGCTAAAAGCTACAGTTCACACACCTGGTTACAATACTTGATTGGATAAATCCACCTGTTCATGAGGCATTCTTTTTACTTCTGACTAGTTACATAAGAAGTTTCTTATCTTGTTTTCTTGCATTCTTTCTCTGTTCTATTTTTTCCACTCAAAGTCAGGACTTAATTGCTCAAGGTCAAAGCCATCTGCATCTTCGTCTCTTAAAGGGACAACAAGTCCTCCTTTTTGTTTTTGTACCACAAAGGCGTTGTCCACCATCATCTGCAGGGCCCTTTGCAGACACGACAGCAAACAAGGCACTAATAAAAGGATCACCAAAATTACGAATAGCACCTTAAATCCTGACTTTAATAGTGAAGAGATCCATCCTTGTACAAACCACTCACTTAACCAGTCATCACTATTTACCCTCAACTGTTTGACATTTTCCTTTAACCTTTTAATGGCCATATGAATTGATTCTGAGTGGTCTGATAGATTCATACAGCACATGCCTTCAAATTCCTCACAACCATGTTCCTTGTGCTAACAATAAAAAATCAATTACTGCTCTATTTTGCAGTGTTGCATGTCTAATGATATCAATGTCTGCTAACATCTATGTGAGAATTTCTGACTTGAGATTTGTTTACTTAGCCATCCAACAACCTAGCTTTTTCACATCTCCTAATGCTTTTCCTACTGCAACGTTAGGGGAAATCAATGCAGCAGTGTCCCAAAACTGTATCTGATCATTACAATTTTCATCAAAATGAGAAACGCTTCTCTTGTGTCAAGTGTTGTTGTGGTTCTCTAAGAGATGTGTTTAAATGTGAGATTATAAAAACAGATCTAAAAGCTAGCATAGCATTTTTATAGTGCTTAAAATTGTTATTTGGCCATGTCTGATTATATAGCTGCTGAATTTGTGTTTCATTACATGTGATAATGCTATCAATACTTACATATCCTAAAAAGCTTTCAAAGTTATACAAAGGCACTCCTATAAGACAGGTTCTAAAAGGATCCCTGGGCATAGCCAGTGAAGGCCACAGTGATTCTTGCTTTGTTATATTAGCAAAAGTTACCCACATGTTCTGTTTAGGTACTACAGCCCAGGGTCCTGAAACAACACCAATTACCAAAAACCTTAATGCAGTAATAACTATAAGCTCAAGACGGATCATCTTTCTTTTGTGCATCTTGCTTGTCTTCCAACCCGGGGTGTATCCACTTCACCGGAACCCACCGTGTTCCAGGATCTGTAATGACATAAGCACAGTCCCTACCCCAAGTTATCAGTTCTCTGGGACCCTCCCAATGTCCAGTGACACCATTTTTTACCCATACTGTGGCTTGGCCTCTTTTTATATTGTCTAGTCCTCCTGATAGGCCTTTGCCATGTGCCACCACTGGAGGGTGCAGTTCCCCTCGGGGCAATCTTAGGTAATTTAATACATACAATGCTTTGCTGAGTCTTTCATGAGGTGTTAAACCCGATTCCCCTTTCTTTTGTTTTTTGCAACAGGTTTTTTAATGTTTGATGAGTACGTTCAACCAAAGCTTGTCCTGTGAGCAAGTGCGGTGTACCAGTACTGTGTCAAATGCCCCACAAGGCTGAAAAATGGCTTGTAGTTTTGGCTATGTGTCCAGGTCCATTGTCTGTTTTTATTTCGCGGGGAACACCAAGCGCCACAAATGCGGCACGTAAATGACGTTGCACGTGCTTACTAGATTCTCCTGTTTGTGCTGTGGCCCGTGTAGCATGAGACCAGGTATCGATAGAAACATGCACATATTTAAATTTACCAAATTCCAGGATGTGTGTTATGTCCATTTGCCACAGTTCTAGGGGTCCAAGACCATGGGGGTTGACCCCTGTTGCAAGGCCACCGGACTGCTGCTGACAGTCAGGACAGGAGAGGACAATGTAGCACACATCGGCCTCAGAAATGTGGAATTATCATTGTAGAACGTTTGTTGCTTGGTGGAAAATGTCGTGCGAATGCCGCACCTGGGCAAAGCGATCTATTGGAGGACCTGTCCATGCTGGGGCGACCAGACTGTCCGTGCGATGGTTGCCCTCAACAATGCTACCTGTAAAGTTGGTGTAGCTTCTAATGTGAGCAATGGAATATCGATGTGATCTCTGGTTGAGCAAATCCCACAGCTGCTTGAACAATTGATATTGAAATAACATGTCAGTGTTCTTTAGCACTGCTCTCTCCATACGTTGAACTACTCCTACTACATACAGAGTCACTGACAACATTTACTGGTTGTGTTGCCCATAAAATGAAGACTGGAATTACTGCTTGTAACTCTAATAATTGCACAGATCCTGTGAGGTTTGTCAACACCATGTCTTTCTATTGCCCATTCTCGAGCCATGTCAATGCAGCCTTATGGGTGAGGCCACCCACATCTGTAAAAACTGTGACACTTTTTACAGGAGTTGGTGACAGTAAAGGCAGGTGTTCTATCTGAAACTTGGGTAGCCATCCTAATAGTTTATGCGGCAGATAGTGAACACGAATTTTACCGTGATAATTCAATATTGCAATCTGTAATGTTGTAGAATTTTGTAATGACCACTGCAAATATTCCGCCGACAGAGGGACGACTAAATAATCTGGCTCTTTCCCTCCTATCTGAACAATTCGACTGAGGCCTTTGATAATTAGCTGAGCAATAGTTTCCACTCGAGTTACAATTGATTGTTTGGGTTGTATCAGAAGAAATATCCACTCCAAGATCCGTAAAGGATCAGGACTAGTGACCCATTGCATAAGCAGGGCAAAAGGATGTTGATCACAGTTAATAATCATTAACCCAATGCTATAATCAGGGTCTCATCTATGTGCATATTGCTTTGTAATTTTCCCTGATATTTCTGTTAGTGTCTGCTGTACTTTTTCATTTGTTTGTCTGGGGGCCTCAACTCCACCTCCTCCCTGCAGTAATTTAGCAATTGGGAGGAGATCTTCATTGGTGATTCTACAACAGGTGCGAATCCAATTAAGATCTCCCATAAGTTTCTGCACATCACTGAGGGTTTGAATGTCTGTATGAATTGTTAATTTTTGTGGGTGCACAGTGGCTTTTGTTATCTCCCACCCTAAATATTTCCAGGGTGGAACACACTGTATTTTTTCTGGGGCTATTTTTAACCCTCGAGAATTTAACAATTCTTCTAATTCTTTAATTATGGGTTTCTGATCAATATTTTGTCCAGCAATTAAAATATCATCCATATAATGACAGACTATTAGCTCGTTATGCTTATCTCAAAATGGAGTTAACGCCCAGGCAACAAAAATTTGACATATGATAGGTGAATTTTTCATGCCCCGCGGCAAAACAACCCAATGGTACCTTTTCATAGGTTCTTGCTTATTGGGAGAAGGAACTGAAAAGGCAAATTTTTCAAAGTTTTCCTCAAGCAATGGTATGGTGAAAAAACAATCTTTTAAGTCAATAATTAAAACATTCCACCCCTGAGGTATCATATTTGGGGATGGCAAACCGGGTTGAAGGGTACCCATGTCCTCCCTGACTTCATTAACCTTTCAGAGGTCACAGAGTTACTGCCATTTTCCACTTTTCTTTGAAATAGGAGTGTTCCATGGACTTGTAGGGAAATTAAAAGAGACACAAAAGTCCATTGGTACTAATTGATAACCAGCGGGGGTCTCCAAGGTCCTCTCTAACATCTATGAGTCTTAAACTCCTGTTTAGTTCCCATTTAGTTCCCGTTTAGTTTCTGTTTACACCTTAAACAACCACAAATTAATATTACGTTTACAGCATTGAACTATAACCTCTCACTTCGTTTTTCTCCGTCTATTTCCATCGCGGGAGAACAGAATTGTCAACTGCACCCGCCTTGCTGTTGGGCTGCATTCACTGAAGCAACACAGACACTCAGTCACACAAACGGGAAGGGCCCTTCACTCCTCTCACTCACTCACTCACTCACTCACACCACAAAATATGCCAATCATAAAATAGTCAGATTCTTGTGCAATTCAAACTATAAACCGTTAACCATTTGCCAAAGGTCCACACCAAGCAGTGTAACTTAAACCATAATGCATGGTACCGGGTTGTGCGTCTCATTCTCTTTTTTTTTTTTTTTTTTAAAAAAAAGATGTATAAGATGGTAGCTATCCCACACAGCACTCCTGCTGCATGAGTCCCCTTCAGCAGCTGCCTATTCTTTAATCTGCGAACTCCAGCCACCACGGCCTTCGCCATAACAATGCCTGCATCGGTGTTAAAAGCATTTGCATCATAGTACGACAGTCAGATGGAGTTAAAAAAAGTAGTAGAAAAGATATTATCAACAAATGCCTGCGTATAGGGAGACTGCAGCCCATAACCTCTTACTGATTTTCTGGCCTCTTTTACTAGTTCCCAAGGGAACGGAGACCAATAGTTAGGTTTCCTTCTTCCATCATTCCCGATACCCCCATAATCACCGGATTAGGTGGAGTAGGTGTGAGCAAGACTACATCCTCAAGCAAAGTGTTTTTTATCACTCCTTGACATCTCATGGCTGGATGCCCATCATCATCATTCCCCTGTCCCCTTGGTTGTTTCTTTGGGATTTGTGATTCAAATCGGGTCAGTGTCTGCTGTAAGGAGTTTCCTGCTGCTGTTCTAACTCGTCAAGCTCACAAATGAGTTGTTGTTCCCACTCCGGACAATTCTCAGGATTGGAGTTCAGCGGAGGCGGTGGAAACTCAGAGGTTGGTGGCATGGACGGAGGGAGTGCAGGATAGACTGGAAGATGGGAAGAGTCTTTGGGCTTAGCAACTCTGGGATCAAGATATTTCCGAGAAGATTTCCCCGTCTCGGTCAGATCGACTTCAATTTTTTGGGGCAGCGGCGCTGGGGAAGTGTGAGCACGTGGCGCAGAGGGGGGGGCCCAGGCCACTCCAAGCTGTAAATGCACCTTTTGCCACCTCTCTTTTGACTTTTATGGCTTTTAAAGTGTCTGAAAATTGCCAAGCTGTTGCAAAGTCTCTTGTGTCTTTCTCTCCGCGACTAATCGAATCCCATAAAACTTTTCCTCTCTCTTCGGCTGTGGCAAGTTTGCAGAGAATCACATGGCTCGGCACCAAATTAACAGTTGCCGAAGCACAGTCTCATCATGCTTAATTCCTTTCTTGGAAAGGATAAGCGAGAGGAGCTTAACAAGTACTCTTTCTTCCTTTGTTACTTGCCCCATCTCCCCCCCAGCTGCTCACCTGACCTCCCAGGTGTCCGTCGTGACGATACAGCTTTACTTCGCAGTGCCTCCCACTGTGACCCAGCTCCGGACCAGCCGGTGCTGTCCTCCAGCCAGGGCCTCCTCTCCTTGGGTGGTCACCCCCTTGCCGTAAATTCTCCTGGCGGATCATGTCAAGGTCACCACTTGCCGAGAGGGATTCACCCATGGACTCCACATACGATTCAATGTGAATTCTACTGGAGACCTTTATTATTGGTTACATGATCACTTATATACTCTTAAGCTGCTAACACACACACACACACACACATAAACAACTCTTCATTGTCTAAAAGCTACAGTTCACACGCCTGGTTACAATACTTGATTGGATAAATCCACCTGTTCATGAGGCATTCTTTTTACTTCTGACTAGTTACATAAGAAGTTTCTTATCTTGTTTTCTTGAATTCTTTCTCATTAATCTATTTTTTCACCCAAAGTCAGAACTTAATTGCTCAAGGACAAAGCAGCCTGCAGCTTCAGCTCTTAAAGCGCCAACATTTATCTGTTCAAGGTTAATGGAACAAATAAAAACTGGGCATGAAATGATGAGATATGTTAGCATATCTCTTATAGCATAGGCATGCCCTATGAGGAGCAACTGAGGAAACTGGGATTGTCTAGTTTAGAGAAAAGGAAACTGAGGGGCTACCTCACTGCTCTCTACAGCTTCCTGAGGAGGAGAAGTGTAGACGGAGGTGCTGATCTCTTCTCCCTTGTATCCAGTGACAGGATACATGGGAATGGTTCAAAGCTGCATCAGGGGAGGTTCAGAATGGACATTAGGAAAAAATACTAGAAGAGGCCTCCTAGAGAGGCGATTGATGCATCAAGCCTGTCAGTGTTTAATAGGCATTTTTACAATGCCCTTGTGGTGGGCAGCCTACTGGGGAGGGGAGGATGGAAAATGTTGGAGAGACAGCCTTGATGCTGTGGGAGCAATGCTCAGCAGTAACCAAAACACTGGTGTGTTATCAACACCCCTCGAGCCACCAATACAAAACACAGCACTCTGAGGGCTGCCACAGGGAAAATCAACTCCATCCCAGCCAGATCCAATACAGCCCTTAATAATATGCTTTAACTTTTGAACAGCCCTGAAATGGTCGGGCAGTTGGACTAAATGATCATTGTAGGTCTCTTCCAATCTATTTTATTCTATGAACTCCTTTTTAAACGTTTCTTTCCTAATTTGTCAAAAAAGATAGAAAAGTAATGCAGGTTAAGAGCTCTTTCTCCCTTACTCTCATATTCTGAGTTCAACAATATATACTGTTGCAGAGTGTTCAGAATGACAGCTTCAAAGTTCAGCAGTGCAATGCAGCAAGACATGGAAGACTAATCTTGCATACCAAATTAATTAAATGAAACTAACCATAATAGTTGACCTGCAAAATATGCATAATTCAATTATTTGGTTATTATTTTCTTAATAAAAGTAATTCTTATTAGAAAATGTAATTATGACTTTGGTAGCTCAGCTGATCATCTTTTTGAGTATTAATTCTTTTAATTTTTCATTCTTTTTAAAAATTAAAATATAAAGAATAAGTATTGTCTTATTCTAGGCTATAAAATCTAGAAGGTAAACTCCTCTCCCCAGTCCTCCAGCACATAATATGTTGTGCTGGTTTTGTCTGGAATAGAGTTAATTTTCTTCACAGTAGCTGTTATGAGGCTGTGTTGTGGATTTGTGCTGAAATAGTGTTGATAATACAGGGATATTTTAGTTGTTGCTGAGCAGTGCTTACACAGAGTCAAGGCCTTTACTGCTCCTCATACCATCCTGCCAGTGAGTGGGCTGCAGGTGCAAAAAAAGTTGGGAGGGAACACAACTGGGACAGCTGAACTAAACAGAACAAAGGGATATTCCATGTCATATACACACAGACATACACATAATCATAGGGGTTGGAAGGGGCCTCTGGAGATCATCTAGTCCAACCCCCCTGCCAAAGCAGGTTCCCTACAACAGGTTGCACAGGAAAGTGTCCAGGAGGGTTTTGAACATCTCCAGAGATGGAGACTCCACAACCTCTCTGGGCAGCCTGTTCTAGTGCTCCATCAACCTTACAGTAAAGAATTTTTTCCTTAAGTTTGTATGGAACTTCCAGTGTTCCAGTTTTTGCCCATTGCCCCTTGTCCTGTCACTGGGCACCACTGAAAAGCGCCCGGCCCCATACATTTGGCCCCTGCGCTTCAAGTATTTATAGACATTGATAAGATCCCTTCTCAGTCTTCTCTTCTCCAGGCTGAAGAATCCCAGCTCTCTCAGCCTCTCCTCAGATGGGAGATGCTCCAGGCCTCTAATCATCTTTGTGGCCCTCTGCTGGACTCTCTCTAGAAGATTCCTGTCTTTCTTGAACTAAAGGCCCAGAACTAGACACAGTATTCTAGATGTGACCTCACCAGGGCAGAGTAGAGGGGGAGGAGAACCTCCCTCGACCTGCTGGCCGCACTCTTTTTAATGCACCCCAGGATACTGTTGGCCTTCCTGGTCACAAGGGCACACTACTTGGCTCATGGCCAGCCTGCTGTCCACAAGCACACCCAGATCCTTCTCTATAGATCTCCCATGTGGTTATTCCTCCCCAGGTGAAGGACTCTGCACTTGCTCTTGTTGAACCTCATCAGGTTCCTTTCTGCCCAACTCTCCAGTGTGTCCAGGTCTCGTTGAATGGCAGCACAGCCTTCTGGTGTGCCAGCCACTCCTCCCAACTTCGTATCATCAGCAAACTTGTGGACTCTATCTCTGCATCTAGGTCATTGATGAAGATGTTAAACAAGACCGGACTCAGTACTGACCCCTGGGGAACACTGCTAGTTACAGGCCTCCAACTCGATTTTACGCCGCTGATCACAACCTTCTGAGCTCTGCCAGTCAGCCAGTTCTCAATCCACCTCACCTTCCACTCATCTATCCCATACCTTCAAAGCTTTGCTACAAGGATGTTGTGGGGGACAGTATCAAAAGCCTTGCTGAAATCAAGGTAGACAACATCCACTACTTTCCCCTCATCTACCCAGCTGGTGATGACATCATAGAAGGCTACCAGATTGGTCAAGCATGATTTCCCCTTAGTGAATCCATGTTGACTACTCCTGATAACCTTCTTTTCTTCCAGCTGCTTAGAAATGGTATCAAGAATAAGTTGCTCCATCACCTTCCCAGGGACGAAGGTGAGGCTGACTGGCCTGTAGTTGCCTGGATCCTCCTTCTTGTCCTTTTTGAAGACTAGAGTGACACTGGCTATCCTCCAGTCTTCAGGCACCTCTCCCATTGTCCAGGACCTTTCAAAGACGATAACAATCAATTCCGCCCGCTCCTTCAGCACTCGTGGGTGCATCCCATCAGGGCCTGTGGATTTGCATGTATTGATTTTGTTTAGACTATCTCAGATCAGTTCCTCCTCGAACAAGGGGAAAGTCTTCCTCTCTCCAGACTCTTTCTCTCACCTCTAGCATCTGGGATTCCCGAGAGGCACTTTTAGCCATAAAGACTGAAACAAAAAGGCATTCAGTATCTCTGCCTTCTCAGTGTCCCCTGTTACCAAGGCATCCATCTCATTCAACAGTGGACTCACATTTTCCCTAATCTTCCTTTTGCTATTGGCATCGTTGTCCTTTACCTCCTTTGCCAGATTTAGTTCCAAGTGGGTGTATTGGGTTTGTGTGGCAAGGTTTTGGTAGCAGCGGCGGGGAGGGGGGAGGGG
Source organism: Caprimulgus europaeus (assembly GCA_907165065.1). The sequence goes on from OU015537.1 coordinate 9,603,976, forward strand.
GGAGGGGACACGACATGGGGTGGCTTCTGTGAGAGAAGCTGCCAGAAGTTTCCCCCATATCCAACCCGACACAGCCAATGCCAGCCGGCTCCAAGAACAGACCCGCCGCTGGCCAAGGCCGAGCCAATCAGTAACGCCTCTGTGATAACATAATTAAGAAAAAAAAAGAGAAGAGAGGAAAAAAAAAAAGCTGCACACTTTGCAGCTGAAGAGAGGAGTGAGAAGATGTAAGAGAAACAACTCCACAGACACCAAGGTGAGTGAAGAAGGAGGGGGAGGAATTGCTCCAGGCGCCAGAGCAGTAATTCCCCTACAGCCTGTGGTGAAGACCATGGTGAGGCAGGCTGTCGTCCTGCAGTCCATGAAGGTCCATGGTGGAGCAGATGACCACCTGTAGCCCATGGAGGACCCCATGCAGGAGCAGGTGGATGCCCGAAGGAGGCTGTGACCCCGTGGGAAGCCCGTGCTGGAGCAGGTTCCTGTCAGGACCTGTAGCCTGTGAAGAGAGGAGCCCACGCTGGAACAGGTTTGCTGACAGGATATGTGACCCCGTGGGGGACTCGCGCTAGAGCAGTCCCTTCCTGAAGGACTGCACCCCATGGAAAAGACCCATGCTAAAGCAGTTCATGAGGAACTGTCAGTCATGGGAAGGACTCACACTGGAGAAGTTAGCGGAGGACTGTCTCCCATGAGAGGGACTCCACGCTGGTGTGGGAGAAGGAGTCCTCCCCCTGAGGAGGAAGGAGTGGCAGAAACAACGTGTGATGAACTGACCCCAACCACATTCCCTGTTCCCCTGTGCTGCTGGGGGGAGGAGGTGGAAAATCGGGAAAGGGATTAAGCCCGGGAAGAAAGGAGGTATGGGGGAGGTGTTTTAAGATGTGGTTTTACTTCTCACTATCCTCTGATTTTGATTGGTAATAAAGTAAATTTGTTTTTTTTTTCCCCAAGTTGAGTCTGTTTTGCCCGTGCCAGTAATTGGCGAGTGATCTCTCTCTGTCCTTATCTCCACCCATGAACTTTTCGTTATCATAAAAACCAAAACCCTCACTCCAACACCAGCCACATAGCCAGGAGTTTATGTACATTACGCATTTATTTCTGGCTTCCCTCCTTTCTCCAACGGGCAAAATGGAGGAGAAAATAACTTGGGCACAGATATTTTTCACTTGCCCTTCCGGGGCTTTATAATCTTTCTTGATTCTGCCCATGTTCCACCTTGTAGCATCATTGGTGCCCACATGAATAGACCAGCAGGGGATAGTAATCCGTTTCCTTGATAAACTGTGGCACCCTCACAGCAGCATCCTGGATCTTGGCTCCCAGGAGGCAGCAGACCTTTCAAGACTCTCTGTCAGGCTGGCAGAGTGGAGCCTCAGTGACTTTTAACAGGGAGTCACCTACTACAAGCACCCAGTGTTTCTTTTTTCAATATCTGCTGCAGGGTGCTGGTACAGTTACTTCCTGCAGATATTGGTCCTGTGTGTTAAGGGCTTCTATAGGTGCAAGAGCTGCAAACCTGGTTTTGGTGATGATGGTGGGGGCTGAAGTGGAGCCCTGCTTTTCTAGGTCACCAAGGACCAAGATGCCTCCATCACAGTGTTGTCCCCTAGTGGAACATGAGTCTCAAATAACCTACTTCTCTCTCAGGACCTCTAATACAGCACAGCCTTAAAACTGCTTCTTGCAGCTCAGCCACCTGGCACAAAAGATCACCCACCTGTGCCCATCTAGCACAGGTACTTACCTTATCATTAGGAAAAGGCTCAGGGCACTCAGTCAAGTCAGTCACCTGAACCAAAGTCTCTTTTCTCACCAGGTCTGTCTGGGGGGATGCATCAGACATCTCTGGGGATTTACCAGAAGGGGCATTGGTTTTAGCCCTCAGGCAAGTACCCACAACCATACTGCCAGAAATCACGAGCACTTTCCCTGGTAACAGACCTGCAATCTAGCTGCCGTGATGGAATACTGCTTTCAGCAGAGCTAAACCAAACTACCACACCAGACTCTAATCTCTACTGCTCCCTAAGGGACGCCTTTGTACGTGCGGGGAGGGGTTACACCGCTGCTCCAGGCCCCGCCCCCCTGCGCGTCAGGCTCTGTCATGAGAGTTGCTGAGTACCGGGGGCGCCGGGCATTTCTTAGGCAACGCTGTTAGTGCCTCGTGACCTCTCTCCTTTAGAATCCTCCCCGGTTCGCTGCAGATCCCTGCTCAGCTGCAGAATATGCCTGCAGTGGATTTGAGCTTCCGCATAGACTTACCCTGTATGATGTCATGCTTAGCAATAAACTAGGGAGAAGATTGGTTGGGGGGCTGCTCCTTGAGGACTGGCTGGGCATCAGTCAGTTGGTGGTGAGCAATTGTTTTCATTTATATAACTTGTCTTTCTTGTGTTTTATTTCTCTCTTTTTGTTTTTTTTTCTTTTAATTAGAACGATGATGATTATGATTATTATTTTATTTCAATTGTTAAACTGTTCTTATCTCAACCCATGAGTTTTTTCACTTTTAACCTTCCAGTTCTCTTCCCCCCATCATGCTGGGCGGGGGGAGTGAGTGGGCAGTTGTGTGGTGCTTAGTTGCCGACTGGAGTTAAACCACAACAGTCCTTTTTGGCATCCAATGTAGGACTCAAAGGGTTTGAGATAATAAAAGATTTGACAAGAGCATATTAAAAGAAATTTATATCTGTTAACAGTTGTGGGTCACAATATTGATTCATCTGTTCTTTACATTAGTTTATCTGATCTGTGCCAATGTCCTGGTTTTTAGCTGGAACAGAGCTGGGTTTTGTTTGCTGTAAATGCTATAGATTGGTGTTGGCTTTTGCAGTTTGGTGTGCTCTGTACTAATTAGTGATGATTTGCCTGGGAGATTTGTTATTAAAACACTGGCCTTGAGCTTAATCTGATATTTGGACTCTGTACTGAAGCCATTACTGTACTTCAGGTACTATCTCACAAAGATAATTAAAAATAATACTTCTTCACCAAGGGCAAATTGTGCCTGGCCAATCTGGTAGCCTTTTAAGATGAGGTTACAACATTGGTGGAAAAGACTAAAGCAACTGATGTCATCTACCTGGATTGTGCAAGGTGTTTGACACTGTCCCGCATGCCATGCTTGTCTCTAAATTGGTAACATGTGGGTTTGATGGATGGACCACTCGATGGATAAAGAATTGGCTGGATGGTTGCACTCAAAGAGCTGTGGTCAACAGCTCAAAGTCTGAGTGGAGACTGGTGACTAGTGGTGTCCCTGAAGGTTCGATATTGGGACTAGTGCTCTTCAATATCTTTGTCGGAGACATGGACAGTGGGATTGAGTGCACCCTCAGCAAGTTTGCCGACGATACCAAGCTGAGTGGTGCTGTTGACACACTGGAGGGACGGGATGCCATCCAAAGGGACCGTGACAGGCTTGAGAGGTGGGCCTATGCTAACCTCATGAAGTTCAACAAGGCCAAATGCAAGGTTCTGCATCTGGATTGGGGCAATTTCAAGTGCAAATACAGACTGGGCAATGAGTGGCTTGAGGCCAGCTCTGAAGAGAAGGACTTGGGAGTGGTGGTAGACGAGAAGCTCAACATGAGCTGGCAATGTGCACTTGCAGCCCAGAAGGCCGACCATATCCTGGACTGCATCAAGAGAATTGTGGCCAGCAGGTTGAGGGAGGTGATTTTCCCCCTCTACTCCGCTCTTGTAAGTCCCCACCTGGAGTACTGTGTCCAGTTCTGGAGCCCCCAACACAAGAGAGATGTGGACCAGTTAGAACGAGTCCAGAGGAGGGCCATGAGGATGATCCGAGGGCTGGAGGACCTCTCCTATGAGGACAGGTTGAGAGAGTTGGGGCTGTTCAGCCTGGAAAAGAGAAGACTCTGGGGAGATCTTATAGTGGCCTTCCAGTGCCTGAAGGGGCCTACAAGAAAGCTGGAGAGGGACTTTTCATAAGGGCAGTTAATGACAAAACAAGGGGTAATGGCTTTAAGCAGAAAGAGGGCAGGTTTAGATTCGATATTAGGAAGAAATTCTTTCCTGTGAGGGTGGTGGGACACTGGAACAGGTTGCCCAAGGAAGTTGTGGATGCCCCCTCCCTGGAAGTGTTCAAGGCCAGGCTGGATGAGGCTTTGAGCAACCTGATCTAGTGGAAGGTGTCCCTGGTCATGGCAGGGGGGTTGGAGCTAGATGATCTTTAAGGTCCCTTCCAACCCTAACCGTTCTATGATTTTGTGATTTTAGAGGTTTTTTGTGGAGGAAATACAGAATGGCACCTTCACTACTTTCTTCTGTGATGTTTTCTCCCTCATTACAATAACTTCTCAGTATCTTGAGCATCCTTGGGTAGTTAAAATACTTCTATTGTTGTTTCTTAGGAATATTGCTTTGGTTTTGTCTAAGATTAACAAGCAGTTTATGAATATGATCCAGGCTCTACTAGAGTATGGTCATGGGTGGCATGGCGTGTGGGAGTATATGGGCAAGTTTCACCTCTGATGGTCTGGAAGTTTACTCCCAAACAACTGCAGGATCCTGATGAAGTGATAAAATGTTTGGAAAAAAGATGCCTTGGTGATTCTAAAGGGGCACGATTTATCACACTGAGCTGGGATCTGGCCAGCATCTACCAAACATTGCTCAATATTTTGCAGCACCCTCAGAGAAAAGAGAGGGAAAGCAAACAAACATACACTTTGAATTATTTCCTAGCTGATTTCTTTTCTTAATTCATTTCAACTGAATGAATCCAAAAGCCTATCTTTAGTAATGTTTCTCAGTCTTTTTATAATTAAATTGAGTAGGCAATCATCTGTTCTATTTCCACTGCCTGGTTTGCAGAACATATCGAACCATAAAATGTTCCATCTTAAAGAAACCAACAGTGCTGTTTTTTAGAGACCAGCCCGTATATTCAGAAAAGGCAGCATTCATATTACTTTTCATATAACTTATGGATATAAATCACAGGATTATTTCCAATATTTTATATAATTATTTTCAATATTTTATATTATTTTGATTCAGTAGACTTTCTTTCCAGACATAAACATGATTTTGTTTTGTTCCTAATCTATTTTATCCAAGTCTGTGAAGATTATTTTAGTATAGAATTTTGCTCCTACTGTGGTATAAAAAAATCAGTGTTTCATGCAACCTCTGGTTACAGCTTAGATTTTGGCCAGAATTCAGTCACTCGACAATTCAGACTATTATTTCAATGATCCCTATGTGATTCCTTTAATTAAGTGCTCTCTGCTAATCACAATTTAAAATTTTAACAGTAGCTTTCAAAGCTCTTCATTTAATATGGCTTGCAACTGATATATGTCGATTTTTGTAACTTAGGTTATACCTCAAGGAATGAGTTACTCAACTGGAACATTGATATATCCGATTACAACCTCTGTACTAAGAAGAGTGCATAAAACAGGTTGCTTGGCATTCTCAGTTAAACACACTATTTCTGTGTCTTTAGTTCCTGGTAACTCAAAGCTTTAAGGATATTAAGTGTATGGGAATACATGCATTAACTGAAAAAAAACCCAAAACCCCACAAACTAGCAGAATTAGGAAGAGAGGGAGGAAGGGCATTATAAACCATTGAATTAAAAAAGACTATGAGTAATTACTCCTAAAGCTCCTGCCTGTAATGTGTTATAACGTTGTGTTTGGGGGAGGGGACAGATTAACCTCTTCAATAATAAAATCTATTTTTTTTCCTAAAAATTATATGTAGGAACTTTTAAAACACAAAATCTTTGCCCACAATCTGAAGTGGTCTTTTTAAAAATGGAATTATGATGAAAAAGATTAGTCATCTTACCAGAATCTCTGTCATATAGTTGTTTACTCCCAAGGAAACTGGACATTACCAAATAAATATTCTTTATCAATTTTTTCAGAGGTTAAAATGACCATGCTCTGCGAAGGCCCAGAAATAAAAAATTCTCATTTTTCAGTACTTCTTCAGTGAATGAGAGCAGGATTTCTACTTCTTTTCTACCACTGCTCTTGCTCATAGTAATTGAGAATATATTATTGTCTAGAAGTAGGTAAGGAAAAAAAGAGTATATGTAATTTAGGAGAAAAATTGAAATATTTTTGGTATTGGGCATTGTCAGAGTACAATATTCTCTGACCAGGTCCTTTTAGATATTCCATGCATGGAGAGTGTAATGTTTAATATCAAATTTACTTATTTGAAGATGGTGTTACACGTGATTTCTGATTTATCAGTGATACAAAATATATTGTGTAACACAATACAAATGTAAATTGCACTGCAAAATATATCAATTACAATACACAGTTAAATTTTCCAGAACTTGACTGTATTATGGCACACAAGTATTCTGAAGAAACACTGATCTAGAAGCCTTACCCTACCCATAAGACAGGAACCTGTGTAGCTTCTCTTTTCCTCTCCCTTCCTTTTCCTGTTGCATTACAGAATCACTGATGAGGGAACTGAGGTCCTCATGTTTTGAAAAATAAATTTTTACTGCTGCTTCTTAAGAACTGAGCAGGTGTATTTCGATAGAACCAAGTAGAAAAGCTCATATAGCACAATACTGAAAACTCTTCTGTAGATGCTTATTTTTGCCTTTGAGTAATGCCAATAAAGGTAAGGGAGGTACAGTAAGACAAAATTTGGATTACACAGACTTTGAATTTTTCCTTGGAGAGCCAGTACTAAAGTGGGAACAGAGATATGATGTGAATTTTCAAAATTGTTAGGATAATGGGAATTGTACTACTGTGTACACCTTTCTGTAGTTCACCAAAAAACTAATTCTGACATTTATCTCCAACCGTACGTACTTGTTAACAAATATTGTTTGGCAAGGCAAACATTAACCTGTACTAACAACTAAATAATCACATTTGTATGAAACTCCAGGATCAGCAAACTTGGAGGATCCTGACTCCTTTAAATCTTACTCGCATTCTTTCTCATAATAGCGAGCTATTACAAAAAGTTACTTTCACTAAAAGTACAAAAATATTTAGCTTTCAAATTATGAAATAACTTCTTTATAATTGCTTACTCTTACATATTTAATTGGTTAAGATGGATATAGTTTTCTGTGGATGTTGAAATACTTAGTTCTATCTTTTTTAAAAAATGCATTTCAAACATAAATACATACAACTACCGTTGGTCAAGAAATCAACAAATCAACCAATTATGATTATTTAAATAAATATTTACTTATCGTTCTAGCAGATTCACTTATCACTGTTGCATAAACTTTGAGGCTTGTTACTGAATGCATTTAAAACACTGCAATTTCAAAAGTTCAAGTACCATTACTGGGTTTGTGTTTCCTTCGGAATGAACCAGAAAAGAAAAATATGATAGGAAGATACCAAAGTAAAGAATCAGAGTCCAAGAAAACTTTGAAGAAATACATGGAGAAAGCAGATAAAACTCCAATAATTTGATTTTTAATGTATACACTATGTTATTATAAACATGAGAGTCTGGCTTCTGTATAATAAATTTCTCCCCCACTAAAAACAAACAAACAAAAAATCCAAACCCAAAAAAGCCCCACAAACTAAAAACCTAAAAACTAATGAGAAAAAATGCTTTCTAAACCTGAAATAATTTGGAAAACATACATGTTTAACCAATTTTAAAATTATGTGCTGATTTTACAGACCTTTATTAGAATTAGAAAGTCATAAATAACACATTCGCCACCTTTTGCAAACTCGCAGAATCACAGAATTGTGTAGATTGGAAAAGACCTTTAAGATCATCAAGTCCAATCATTAACCTAACACTGACAAGCCCCTGACTAAACCATGTCCCTAAGCACTATGTCCACATGACTCTCAAATACCTCCAGGGATGGGGACTCCACCACTGCCCTGGGCAACCTGTTCCAATGCCTGATAACCCTTTCACTAAAGAAATTCCTCCTAATGTCCAATCTAAACTTCCCTTGGCACAACTTGAGGCCATTTCCTCTTGTCCTATCACTTGGTACTTGCTTGAATAGACCGACCCCCACCTCTCTACACTCTCCTTTCAGGTAGTTCTAGAGAGCAATAGTCTCCCCTGAGCCTCCTTTTCTCCAGGCTAAACAACCCCAGTTTGCTCAGCCACTCTTCATAAGGCTTGTTCTCTAGGCTCTTCACCAGCTTCCTTGCCCTTCTCTGGACACACTCCAGCACCTCTGTCACCAAAATTGGGAATGAACTTCTTAACACCAATGTAGTCTTAAGAAGCAGGCTTGCTTTATTACAGCGCCGGATGCATGGGGGATCATTCCACCTATCATACTGTATTGGGTTTGCGTGGCAAGGTTTTTGGTAGCAGTGGGGGAGGGGACATGGGGTGGCTTCTGTGAGAGAAGCTGCCAGAAGTTTCCCCCATGTCCGACCCGACACAGCCAATGCCAGACGGCTACAAGAACAGACCCGCCGCTGGCCAAGGCCGAGCCAATCAGTAACGCTTCTGTGATAACATAATTCAGAAAAAAAAAAAAGGAAGGGAGAAAAAAAAAAGCTGCACACTTTGCACTTTGCAGCTGGAGAGAGGAGTGAGAAGATGTAAGAAAAAACAACTCCACAGACACCAAGGTCAGTGAAGAAGGAGGGGGAGGGAATGCTCTAGGCGCCGGAGCAGAGATTCCCCGCAGCCTATGGTGAAGACCAGGGTGAGACAGGCTGTCCCTCTGCAGCCCCTGGAGGTCCATGGTGGTGCAGATGACCACCTGTAGCCCGTGGAGGACCCCACGCCGGAGCAGGTGGATGCCGAAGGAGGCTGTGACCCCGTGGGAAGCCCGCGCTGGAGCAGGTTCCTGTCAGGACCTGTAGCCCGTGGAGAGAGGAGCCCACGCCGGAGCAGGTTTGCTGGCAGGACTTGTGACCCCCTGGGGGACCCGCGCTGGAGCAGTCCCTTCCTGAAGGACTGCACACCATGGAATGGACCCAGACTGGAGCAGCTCGTGAAGAGCTGTCAGTCATGCGAAGGACTCACGTTGGAGCAGTTTGTGGAGGACTGTCTCCTGTGAGAGGGACCCCACGCTGGTGCGGGGGAAGGAGTCCTCCCCCTGAGGAGGAAGCAGCGGCAGAAACACCGTGTGATGAACTGACCCCAACCACATTCCCTGTTCCCCTGTGCTGCTGGGGGGAGGAGGTGGAAAATCGGGAAAGAGATTAAGCCTGGGAAGAAGGGAGGGATGGGGGAGGTGTTTTAAGATGTGGTTTTACTTCTCATTCTCCTCTGATTTTGATTGGTAATAAAGTAAATTTGTTTTTTCCCCCAAGTCAAGTCTGTTTTGCCCGTGCCAGTAATTGGTGAGTGATCTCTCTCCGTCCTTATCTCCACCCACGAGCTTTTCGTTATACTTTTCTCCCCCTGCCCATTTGAGGAGGGGGAGTGATAGAGTGGGCTTTGGTGGGCATCCAGCCTCTAGCCAGGGTCAACCCACCACACATACATACCAATTGTCCCTCTACAAAAGCTTTACACTGTCAAAACATGCATATTCATTTCTTTTCCAATAAATTATTACCATATTCATCACATTTCCAAGAACTCATTAATATATTTAAATGTCCTTTTCTCATGCATACTGGTCTTCGGGGGTCATCTAGTGATCATAGGAACTTTTGTCACTGTGCCCTTTAGTTGAATTTTTCTTCTGCACATGCTTAGTTCTTCTTTTGGGCTGTTTACAACACTTCTGTCTCCACAAAAATGGTTTATTCTAGCATCACTACCTTATCTACTGTATTTTAAAGATTCAGTGCCTCAAGTCTCCTTATTACCTGTTTTAGACTATAAACTTGATTAGGCCCAGCAGATATGTAACTAACTTTCAATGTCACATTGTTTAAGCAGAAGGGTATGTTCTCTCGCAATGGTATCACCTCCATGTCCTTCTTGTAGTGAGGGGCCCAAAAGTGAACATAGTACTCGAGGTGCCTCACCAGTGTTGAGTACAGGGGTAAGATAACTTCCCTGGTCCTACTGGCCACACTATTTCTGATACAGGCCAGGATGCCATTGGCCTTCTTGGCCACCTGGCAACACTGCTGACTCATGTTCAGCTGGCTATCAATCAACACCCCCCAGGTCCCTCTCTGCTGAGCAGCTCTCCAGTCGCTTCTCCCCAACTCATTAATGAATCTTCAAAATCTGGGACATGGAGTATGATGTAGGAACACACCTGTTCCTGTAATGCAAAACAGCTCTAGAGATTATTCTGCCCACAGAACAGAAGGGGCTGAACTGAAAGCACTCCTGAAACCCCATGGATCTCTAACCTGAAGGACTTGTAAACTTGAATACCCTCAGCATACAGTTATAGTTGCAGTTTTAGCAAAACTGAGTATGTAGTTCTTTCCCTTTTGCACTACATTACTTAAGGAGCTTGCTTGCAGTTCCATATCCTCAAAAGAGTGGATGATGCTTTTGTAATAAGTCAGTGTTTTGTATATTTAGGAATAGCAAACACACCTTTTGTAGTAATGCTAATTCCGACTTGTTATCAGGATTCACAGTAGCAGTGAAATAGCTCAGCCCAGATCCCACTGACACTGAACAACTAAATAGCAAGCAGGAGTCAACTATATCCCTATCTGTCGCGACGGAGGGAAAACCCGGACGCTCAATATGAGTGATCAGCAAGCTCCGTTTATTGATTACATACGTGCTCCTTATATACGGTGGTCAATCAAGCTCATGCATATTCTCAAAGACCCACACTGATTGGTTTATTAATTTTCCTGGGAACTTTCTCTTTGTTATAACAGGTGGTATTGCTCTGTTCACGTCCCAAGGACGTCAATAGGATACTCCTTACTTTGCGATTACCAGCTTAAAGCTACTCCCTTCTTTTTCCCATCTTATTTTGCTGAAGTTATTTGAAATCTCAAGGGCAAGTAAGTATCCTGGAGACTTCTGTTAATTTACCCTAACTTATGTCAAGGGCCTAAGCTGGCTTACTGCGGCCTCTGATTGTACAACATCTCTAGTGATCTACAACACCTATCATGGTGGGTTCCTGGGACATTGGCAGAGCACCTGAACCAGACTTTCCCAGCTGGAAAAAGGTGTTCCTTGCCTCCCCTCTGGCAACAGGAGCCGAAGTGCCTCTGGCTATGACCAGCTGCTGCCTCTCTGCTAAGGAAGGGTTGCAGCATATCAGCACGGAGATCAAGCAGCTGCTGCATCATGACAAGTAGGACATTGTCCTGATTTTGCTAGGATAGAGTTAATTTTCTTTTTAGCAGTTAGAATAGCTGTGCTTTCGTTTCAGCAGAACTTGTTATGAAAAGAACATTGATAAAAGTACTGATGTTATTAGTTGCTGCTGGGGCTCAAGGCCACCGCGTTTGGCTGTTCACAGCTGCATTAGGACTGAGAGGGAGAAGCGCAGTGAATAGCAAAACCCAAAATTGACATTTGGATGTGCCAATTCCATATCATGTCATGTCATGTCAGTATATTAACCAGGGTTGACCGGAAGATGGAGGTATTCTCTTGGGGATCGCTTGGGCTCGCTCTTCCGGGGTTTTGGTTTCGGGACTGTCTTGGCTCCAGGATCGCTGGCTGGCACAGGCTGGGCATTGGTCAGCGGGTGGTAAGCAATTTCACTGTGTATCACTCATTTGTATATTCTGTTATCGCTGTTGTTATCATTATCATTTTATTTTAATTAGTAAATAGTTTTTATCTCAACCCGTGAGTTTCCTTGCCCTTTTCTTTCCAATTCTCTCCTCTACTCCCTGGGCGAGGGAGGGGGACGGTGATAGAGCAGGCTGTGTTTGGCTGCAAGCAAAAAGGGTGAATCCACTCAAACCACAACAGATATCCACCAGGAACTCAAGCTACTGCTGCTGCTGGGTGAGTGCAAGTTGCTGCTGCCAGGTCCCCAGGGAACTGCCCTGCCTTGGGGCAGGAAGACACCTTGTCCTGCCTCTGTCCTGGCAGAGCTGGGAGGTTTCTGCCTGACATGTTCTGTCGTTTGCACAGGCATCATCCGGTCCCACTCTGTGCACAAAGGAGGCATGGGTAAGGCAAAGATTAAAATACCAACCAGTGCCAACACCTCTTCCTTCAAAAGGCTTTCTGTTGGTGCTGCTGAATGACGTTGATTGTGAGGTCACTGTAGGCAATGTCTAAAGTTTTCACTGCTGCTACCATGTGTGTAACTGGACTGGAGACAAATGACAGATTTTCATATACCTTGGGCTCATAGGGTTGTTGTCTGCGTGTTGATTTGGGGTTTTTTTTTAAACTCTCACAAAGAAATAACCCTGCACACATCCAAAAACAGGCACTTAAAAAGAAGAAAGGCCTTAGTGATGCTGTTTTAAAGTTATGGTGACTTGTTCTTCTGAATTACGAGATGTGTTTGAGTAAATGATAACTATAAACTCTGTGTTAAAGAAATTTCTTCACCCTAGGTTTCCTGCAGCAGTCTCAAACGCCAGATTCAGGAAAATAAGTAATTTGAGTGGTATGGCAAAAGGAGCAGCTCAAGTTGGGTGCCTCTGGAGGGGCACCCAGAACAAAGAAATCCCTGAGCATTTATACCCTTACAGTCTATGCACTTGTTCTTCATGTGCTATTCACGAGCCTTGCATGTGTGTGATAGTTCCACTGAGCTAGTCCTCAGCTAGCAGCCGACACAGCCGTTCACCCACTGCCCTCCACCCCCAAGGGATAGGGGAGAGGATTGGCGCAAGGGTAAAGAGGCTCATAGGTTGAGATAAGAACAGTTTAATAATAGAAATAAAAGAAAACTTAAAATAATACTAATATTAAAATAGTAGTGGTAATGATAACAATAACAAAATACGAAAGTGAGTGATACACAGTGCAACTGCTCACCACCCACCAACCAAGCTTGGCCAGTTCCCAGATAACAATCCCGGAGGAGCAGTAATCCCAAACCGAAACTGCAATCCCAGAAGAGCGAGAGCCTGAGTGAAAGCCAGAGAGAGCTAAAAGAGGAAGAGACCCTCACTAATATAGTGGACATGACGTGATATGATATGGAATATCCCATTGGCATATCCAAACACCAATTTAGCTTATTAATTTAAATATTCCTCACCCCCTTAGATCTTTTCCTTGTAGGCTAACAAAACATGAAGTCCTTCACTTCCAGTGACAAAAATGAAAACACTGGTATGTTATCAGTATTTCTCTCATAACAAATCCCATGCTGAAAGCAAAATGCAGCACTATTCTTGCTACTAAAAAGAAACCCAGCTCTCTTACAGCTGAAAACCAGGACAACGTGCCTCCTGGTCAAATGGTAATTTCTGGTCTGGGGTCTTCTTGTTCCTTATTGGATTCCTTCTCTGTTTCCAGGTAGGCTGCCCTTGGTGTTCTTATCTGGACAGGTTGCAGCTTCTGCTGACAGCCCTAGCCTCCTTATCTCCCAATTTGCACTGGTTTTAGGACCTTCCTTCACATAACTAAGCAACAGTTGAAGATAGGTGAGGTGGTTTAACCAGGAGGGGTTGCTGCCCGCCTCACCCCCCACCCTCCGGTGGTATGAGGAGGAGAAAATATAAAGGAACTGGGCTCATGGGTTGAGATACGAACAGTTTACTGGAATAGTAAGGGAGAAACAGCATCAAACAATAACAGTACTAATGAACGAGAAACAAAACTAAACGAAATGAAACGAAACAAGCTCACCGCGGGGCTGGCTCGCCAACTACGGTACCCAGCAGCCCCCTCCTCCTGGAACTTCCCTGTTTAAACACTGAGCATGATGTCACGTGGTATGGAATACCTTCCTGGTATGGAACACCTGCCTTGGCCACCCAGACCAGCTGCCCCTGCCGCCCCACTCCCAGTTCTCTGAGAACAATTAACTCTATCCTAATCAAACTCAGGATAATTGGTTCAACTTTTCTAGGTGAAAGTTCGCAGCTTGTGGCGTAAGGCTTCAGTAAATCTAGCTACTCATGCTAGTAAATTATGCTAAACACACAGTATATTAAATTGCACAGAGCCATTCATTCTATTTAAAACGTACTTATTTAATCTAAATGACTGGTATTCCTAAACACTCAGGAAATGGTATTTTCAAGTTGCCATGACACATGACCTGTCCCATTGTTTTGCCAAATGACGGATGCAATTGGCAAATTGGAAGGCAACCAGCCTTTTAAAGAAAATTAAAGAATGCCTTTTTACCTATCCAAGGGATCTTGCTTTGTGTTTTTTGGTCCAGGGATGGGAGGTTCTCCTGGAGAATCCCTCGGTGCTCGCTGGAGGTCCTGCAATCCCACGGATCTGTCAAAATTCAAAAACAGAGTCCCGCCTGGGTCAAAACAAACTGTCACCGAAATCAGGAATGAACTTCTTGACACCAGGGTAGTCTTAAGAAGCAGGCATTCTTTATTGCGGCACTGGATGCATGGGGTATCATTCCACCTATCATGCATACCAACTTGTCCTTCTGCAAAAGCTTTATACTATCAAAACATGCATATTCATTTATTTCCCAAGAAATCATAAGGGTCTGGCTGGGATGGAGTTGATTTTCCCCGTGGCAGCCCTCAGGGTGCTGTGTTTTGTATTGGTGGCTCGAGGGGTGTTGATAACACACCAGTGTTTTGGTTACTGGTGAGCAGTGCTAGCACAGCACCAAGGCTGGCTCTCCAACATTTCCCCCGGTCCGCAGGCTGGGGGTGGTGAAGGTCCTGGGAAGGGACATAGCCAGGACAGCTGACCCAAACTGACCAAAGGGATATTCCATACCATATGATGTCTGCTCAGAAGTAAAAGCAAAGAGAACAGAGGGGAAAGGAGGGTTATTTGTTACTTCCGTTTGTTGTCTGGGAACCACAACGTGTATGAAAACCCTGCTTCCTGGGAAGTGGCCAAACATGGCCTGCTGATGGGAAGTAGAGAATAAATATTTTGTTCTTTTGCTTCTGTGCGTGCAGCTTTGCTTTGCTTCTATTAAACTGCCTTTGTCTCAACTCACAAGTTTGTTTTTTTTTGTGTTCCACCTTATTTTGTCCCCTCCCCATCATGCTGAGGAGGGGGGTGATAAGAGTGGGCTTTGGTGGGCATCTGGCATGCAGCCAGAGTCAACCCACCACAGTCTTTTTTGGCCCCCAATGTGGGTCTCAAGACAATAGCAGTTTTACATTTAGCCTGCTTTAGCTGCAGTAGTTATTAAGCAGTGAGCTCCTGTGCAGGTCACGGAGTTGTTTTTTCTGCTGGTAGCATTACTTATCTCTTTGTTTCTGCTCAGTTTAGGAACATGTTGATAATGGGAACAGCTATGTCCTTCAGGCTGACATTTGTAGCTTTGCTGTGCTGGGGGAGCTATACTGTGGGGAGGATGAAGGAGCTCGGGAACATGCTGGTACAAATAGTGACTATGTGCTTAGCCCTGGCACTGATGGCCTTTACTGTGCTGGGGGAGCTATCTTGTGGAGGAGACAAGGGAATACATTTCCCTTTCCCTACCTGGACTTAATGTAGTTGGCTTTATTATGCAGGCTCCCGAGGTCCTTGTTCACTCTTACGATGTTGGCCCTTTAAGAGCCAAAGCTGCAGGCGGCTTCAGCCTTGAGCAATTAATTCCTGACTTTCAGTGAAAAAAATAGAACAGAACAGACTCGTCGGAAAGGTTGTGTGAGACAAGATAAGAAACTTCTTATATAACTAGTCAGAAGTAAAAAGAATGCCTCATGAACAGGTGGAATTATCCAATCAAGTATTGTAACCAGGCGTGTGAACAGTAGCTTTTAGCCAATGAAGAGTTGTTTATGTATGTGTGTGTTAGCAGCTTAAGAGTATATAAGTGATCGTGTAACCAATAATAAAGGTCTCCAGTAGAATTCACATTGAATCATGTGTGGAGTCCATGGGTGATTCCCTCTCGAAGCAAGTGGTGACCTAGTCGTGATCTGCAAGAATTGAAGGCGAGGGGGTGACCGCCCTAGGAGAGGAAGCCCTGGCTGCAGACAGCGCTGGCTGGACTGGAGCTAGGTGGCAGTGGGTGGCACTGAGAAGTAAAGAAGTTGTATTGCCGCGACGGACACCTGAGAGGTGAGGTGAGCAGCCAGAAGCAAGATGGGGTGTGATAGTTTCACTGGACTAGCCCTTGGCTAGCAGCAAACACAGCCGTTCACCCACTTCCTCCCCACCCCCAGGGGGTAGGGGAGATGATTGGGGGTGCAAGGATAAGGAGGCTTGTAGGTTGAGATAAGAACAGTTTCATAATAGAGAGAAAACTTAAAATAATACTAATATTAAAATAGTAGTGATAATGATAACAGTAACAAAATATGCAAGTGAATGACACCCAATGTTATAGCTCACCCCCCTCCTGACCGAGCCCGGCCTGTTCCCAGATAATGATCCCAGAGGGGTGACAATCCCGAACTGAAACCACAATCCTGGAAGAGCGAGACCCCGAGCAAAAAGCCAGAGAGCTAAAAGAGACCCTCACTAATATACTGGACATGACGTTATATGATATGGAATACCCCATTGGCATATCTAACTGTCAGTTAAGTTTATTAATTTAAATAGTCTTCTCCCCACTTAAATCTTGTGCTTGTGGACTAACAGAACACAAAGTCCTTCACTTCCAGTGACAAAAATGTAAACATTGGTATGTTATCAGTGTCTCTCTCACAGCGAGTCCCAGGCTGAAAGCAAAATGCAGCACAATTCTAGCTACTAAAAGAAACCCAGCTCTATTTCAGGTAAAAAACACGACATGGGGCAACAAGTAAAAAGGGAAGAAAGAGTACTTGTTAAGCTTGTAAGAGGCATATAAATGGAATTTTCTAATCAAGCAATATAATTTGTGAAATATTAAACCGCGATGGTAGGTTACCATAGCATCAGTATATCCTGTTATTTAGCTAAAGGTTTAAAGCTTATGCAATATTGTCATCGTGCTCAAGCATCCTGTTGTTTGACCAAGGATTAAGCCCAAAATGTACTTATAAGGTGTGTAGTAAAGGGATTTGCAAGCACAGCATAATAGGCTAAGTAGCAAACAAAGGGAACTTCCTGTCTCAACCAAGGAAGAGGCCCCAGAGATTGTGAAAGATACTAACCGAAAACTGCCACGATAACAGAGACTCCTGAGGGCGTCAGTGACAACTGAAGCATTTTTGCTATGAGCAAAGAGGATGCAACCCCTAAGAAGAGCCAAGATAAAAAGGGACTGCTGTGCCTATCTAATTTGCAAGCCGTTGGTGGAGCGGAGACTCGCCCAGCGCTGCTTTTGCTCACCTATTCCTACTCAATAAATTACTTTAAATTTATTATTGGACTTTGAGTCAAATTTACTCATCACAAGCTCCCCTCGCTTATCCTTTCCAAGAAAGGAATTAAGCATGATGGGACTGTGCTTCAGCAACTGTTAATTTGGTGCCGAGACAAGGGATTCTCTGCAAACTCAGCTGCAGCCTTTCAAGTGGAAACCTGGAAGAGATAGGAAAAGTTTTATGGGATTCGATTAGCTGCAGAGAGAAAGACACAAGAGACTTTGAAACAGCTTGGCAATTGATTTCAGACACTTTAAAAGCCATAAAAGCTGAAAGAGAGGTGTCGAAAGGCGCATTTACAGCCCTGAACTTTAACGCGAGCTCAGAGCAGCTCCCTAACTCTAATATTCTCCGGTGCTCCACAAACTGCGTAACGACCGCCTCCGGCCTGGCCCGACCCCCTCTCTGCACCACTCGCTCATCAACTGCCGCGACCCGAAAAAATGGAGATCGATCTGACCTAGACGGGGAAATCTTCTCGTAAATTGCTTGATCCCAGGGTTGCTAAGCCCAAAGACTCTTCCCATCTTCCAGTCTATCCTGCACTCCCTCTGTCCATGCCACCAACCCCTGATTTTCCACCGCCTTCGCTGCACTCCAATCCTGAGAATTGTCCGGAGTGGGTACAACAACTCATTCGTGAGCTTGAAGAGTTAGAACAGCAGCAGGAAACTCCTTACAGCAGACACTGACCCGATTTGAATCGCAAATCCCAAAGAAACAACCAAGGGGACAGGGGAATTATGATGATGGGCATCCGGCCATGAGATGACAAAGAGTGATAAAAACCGCTTTGCTTGAGGATGTAGTCTTGCTCACACCTACTCCACCTAATCTGGTGATTATGGGGGTATCGGGAATGATGGAAGAAGGAAACCTAATTATTGGTGTCTGTTCCCTTGGGAACTAGTAAAAGAGGCCAGAAAATCAGTAAGAGGTTATGGGCTGCAGTCTCCCTATACGCAGGCATTTGTTGATAATATCTTTTCTACTACTTTTTTTAACTCCATCTGACTGTCGTACTATGATGCAAATGCTTTTAACACCGATGCAGGCATTGTTATGGCGAAGGCCGTGGTGGCTGGAGTTCGCAGTGGCTGCTGGACGTGTCAGTGGTGGTCACGGAGCATAAGCGTCAGGAGCCACGGCAACAATAGCAACAAGGAGGTGGGTGGGGGGGTGGAGGCCTGGCCCACTCCGCCGCACTGGGGCCGGCTGGGACAAGGAGGGACTTTCCCTGCCCCTTCCCCCCCGCCTTCACCCACCACCTCTGCTCCTCACCACAGGCCGCGCCTGGAGACCAGACACCCCGCCGCTGGCGCAGCTTGCGGTTTTACCAAGAGACAGTACATCTAGGAGACTCATCTCCACTTATTGATTTTACTTCATCATGGGAACCTTCATGCCTTCCTCAAATGAGCTCAACCTCCACTCCGGACCCTCTAAAATTTTGGAAAAAGATTAAAGAAGACTCATGCAACAAGGAGTGTTGTGTGGGCCTAGCGTTTTATACATCTGTTTGTAAAAAAAAAAAAAAAAAAGAGAGAGACAAGAGACAACCCGGTACTGTGCATTATGGTTTAAGTTACACTGCTTGGTGTGGACCTCTGGCAAATGGTTAACTGTTTATGATTGACGCTACACCTAACTATTGTTTAATTGGCATATTTTGTGGTGTGAGTGAGTGAGTGAGTGAGTGGAGTGAAAGGCCCTTCCTGTTTGTGTGACTGAGTGTCTGTGTTGCTTGAGTGAGACACAGCCCGACTGCAAGGTGGGTGCAGAGTCTAATTAACAGTTCTGTTCTCCCGCGAGGGAGACGAGCAAAGCAAGAGGTTATAGCTCAATGTTATAAACATAATTTGTCTTTGTGGTTGTTTAATGTGTAGGGGGGAACTAAACGGGAACTAAATGGAAACTAAATGAGAATTTAGAAAGTTTAAAGAATCAGAGGTAAATACAAAGTCATCACTATCGTATGGGAAAGTCCCAGAGAACTGATAACTCGGGGTAGGGGCTGTGCTTGTGTTGTTGCAGATTCTGGAACATGGTGGGTTCCGGTGAAGTGGATAGCCCCTGGTTGGAAGACAAGCAAGATGCACAAAAGAAAGATGATCCGTCTTGAGCTTATAGTTATTACTGCATTAAGGTTTTTGGTAACTGGTGTTGTTTCAGGACCCTGGGCTGTAGTACCTAAATAGAACATGTAGGTAACTTTGGCTAATATAACGAAGCAAGGGAGTGTTAGCACTAGCACAAAACAAAGTTAGTTCACTCACATTATAGATGTGTATGGTGTTTGCTCCGAGCAACAACAATTAGAAATGCTTAAATTTGTCAACCTCATTTACACTAAAGCTCTCACCAACATCTCCATCAAGATTAATTACTACCAATGAAAGAGTATTAATAAAAAAGTAGTGTTTGATGTCGGAGATTAAACCATGGAAGATGTACTCTGGATACCTTCCTAGAGGAATGCTAGTAGTGATAGGCAGGCTGGTACTTCCTCTCTCTTCTCCTTGTAAACAGACCTTTAACCCAGTACTGAGCACATGCAATGCTCAAGAACCACTGACCTCTCTCAGCTATGGGTAATATACAAAGGCTTATATTATAAGCCTTAAGTTAAAGTTTTGAGTGAACTTCCCAACCTGTACCATAGTAGCATGAAATGTGACCATGAGATTCTTTTCACAACCTGTATCACATAAGCATGAAATAAGACTGTGAGACTTTTTCTCCTACAATTCAAAGTCAGGTGTAGAATACCAAAATAGTAGCTTCTCGGACATATCTTGGATCCTGGACAAATCCAGGATGTGCCTGTGTGAAGTGAAACTTACCCACCAGATGTTACCATGCCTTTCTGTCTGAGTAATTTGTTTGTTAGATTGTATAAAGGCAAGACCCTCTCACAGCAAAGATGGAGACTTTACCTACAAGTGGACACACTGCATAGGACTTCCCAATTGCTGGGGAAAGGATCTCCAAATCCTTCTCTGTTAAAGGGGCTCCCCAGCTGATGTATGGGATCTGGATGATGATATGTATCTGGGCAATTGGTGATATATCTTTCTTAATCACTATGCTTTCTCCTATGTAATAATGATTAGGTGCATTATCCTGTTTAACTTGCTGCTTCTTCTTTTTTCCCAGTTTTAAATTAGACTAAAATAAGTTTGTTTCTAGTATTAAGTTGGTGTCTGTGTCCTTTTGCTAACCCAATAAGTTGGATACTTATCAGATTGTAGCTAAAAAAAAAGCTTATGGTATGGAATATCCCTTTGGTCCATTTGGGTCAGCTGTCCTGGCTATGTCCCCTCCCAAGACCTTTCCCACCCTCAGCCCACTGACTGGGGGAAATGTTGGAGAGGCAGCCTTGGTGCTGTGCCAGCACTGCTCATCAGTAACCAAAACACTGGGGTGTTATTAACACCCCTCGAGCCACCAATACAAAACACAGCACTCTGAGGGCTGCCACGGGGATAATCAACTCCATTCCAGCCAGACCCAATACAATCTCCACCCCTTATTCCATACCATTTGCGTCATGCTCAGGTCCCACATAATTTATACTTAACATACAGGTTTATACATTCTTATTAGCTCCGGCCCGCGGTCCTTTATCAGATAGATATCCCATGGGCTTCTTCCATTCCTTCAGATATTCACAAACAGGCTTTGACTTGGGTCTCTTCTGACAAGACAGATGTTCAAGACAGGAGGAGCAGCATGTTTGATTGTTGGGCACCAACACCGGCTTGGTTCGAGTCATCATTGCACTCGTCTGGTTCCTTTCCTTGTGAAACTCACTCTCCATCAGTTCAGGTCATTCCTGCTACATTCCTTCCTGCAACATACAACTCACGTCACAGATTAGTTTTCCCCCAAGGTTAAATCTCCTTGAGGCACACACCGGGTCTCCCCATCCTTTCGCATTACCCACCAAGTACACCCAGGCCCTTGGGCAAAAACAATCCCACTAATGGGTTTGCCTTTTCTCATGGGAGGAGCAATCCATACCGCCTTCCCCAGCCACTTCCTTGTGTGCACTACAGGGACTTTACCTCCTCCCACACTGTGTAGGGGTTTTGTTTGGACAGGACCAGGATGATTAGCAGATCCTCTGGTGTTAACCAGCCAAGTGGCTTCCATTAAATTCGCATCCCAGTGCTTCCATCCCCCATTATCCAATGCCCTCAACATCGTCTTTAACAGTCCATTGTATCTTTCAATCTTTCCAGAGGCTTGTGGGTGATAGGAGATGTGGTGCACCCACTCAATGCCATGTTTCTTTGCCCAGGAGTTTATGAGGTTATTTCGAAAATGAGTCCCATTGTCTGATTCAATTCTTTCTGGGGTACCATGTTGCCACAAAATTTGTCTCTCAAGGCCTAAGATGGTGTTTCAGGCAGTGGCATGGCTTACAGGGTATGTTTCTAGCCAACCAGTAGTTGCTTCCACCATGGTGAGTATGTAGCACTTGCCTTGGCATGTTCGTGGCAGTGGTCCAATAGAGTCGATTTGCCAGGCCTCGCCATATTGAAAGCCCAGCCACCGCCCTCTATTCCAGGGAGATTTTACTCGTGTGGCTCACTTGATTGCAGCACATGTTTCACATTCATGAGTGACCTGTGTGATGGCTTCTATGGTCAGGTCCACCACTCGATCACGAGCCCATCGATATGTTGCATTTCTCCCTAGATGTCCCAATGTTTCATGGGCCCATCGAGCTACAAATAGCTCACCTTTACGCTCCCAGTCCAAGTCCATGGGAGCTACTTCAATTTTTGCAGCCTTGTTTACATGTTCATTGTTTTGATGTTCTTCTGTGGCACTGCTTTTGGGCACATGAGCGTATACATGATGTACCTTTAAAGTAATGTTTTTTTTGCTGCCACAATGCAGCAGCCCAGATGTGTTTACCTCTGCACTGCCAATTGGTCTTCTTCCACTGTTGCAGCCACCCCCACAGGGCATTAGCCACCATCCAGGAGTGAGAGATAGAGCACTGGCCACTTTTCTCGTTCAGCAATCTTTAGGGCTAGTTGGATGGCTTTCACTTCTGCAAACTGACTTGACTTGCCTTTTCCTTCAGTGGCCTCAATGACTTGTCGTGTGGGACTCCACACAGCAGCCTTCCACTTCCAGTGGTTTCCTACCACAAGACAGGATCCATCAGTAAAAAAAGCATAACGCCTTTGTCTTCTGATAAGTCATTATATGGTGGTGCCTCTTGAGCACGAACCACCTCCTCAGGCTGTACTCCAAAATCTCTGCCTTCTGGACAGTCCATGATCTCTTCTAGGATTCCTGGATGGTTGGGTTTCCCTAGTCGAGCTCATTGTGTGATCGACGCTACCCACTTACTCCATGTAGCACTGGTTGTGTGATGTGTAGAAGAGATGTTTCCTTTAAACATCCAGTGTAGCACAGGCAATCACGATGCCAGGAGGAGATGCGCTTCTGTACCAACCACTTCTGAAGCAGCGTGAACCCCCTCATATGCTGCTAGTATCTCCTTTTCAGTTGGAGTGTAGTGACCTTCTGATCCTCAGTACCCCCTGCTCCAAAACCCTAATGGTCGACCTCAGGTTTCTCCTGATGTTTTCTGCCAGAGGCTCCAGGTGAGACCATGGTCCCCAGCTGCAGTGTAGAGTACATTTTGCACAGCTGGTCCTGTCCGGATAGGCCCAAGAGCCACTGCACGAGCTACTTCTTGTTTGATATGCTCAAAGGTTTGTTGTTGCTCAAGGCCCCACTCAAAACTGTTCTTCTTTAGGATTTCTCGATAGAGAGGTCTCACAAGCTGACTATAACCTGGAACAGGCATTCTCCAGAATCCCACAAGGCCTAGGAAAGCTTGTGTTTCCTTCTTGTTAGCTGGTGGAGACATAGCTGCTGTCTTGTTGACCACATCCATAGGCACATGACGGCGTCCATCCTGCCATTTTATTCCCAAGAACGGAATGTCCTGTGCAGGTCCCTTGACCTTGCTTTTCTTAATGGCAAAACCAGCTCTCAGAAGAATCCGAATTACTCTTTTTCCCCTTCCCAAACACTTCTGCTTTGTTGCCCCACACGATGATGTCATCAATGTATTGTAGGTGTTCAGGGCCATCACCCCTTTCCAATGCATTTTGAATTAGTCCATGACAAATGATGGAGCTGTGTTTCCACCCCTGGGACAGTCTGTTCCAGGTGTATTGGACACCCCTCCATGTGAAAGCAAATTATGGCCTGTACTCTGCTGCCAAAGAAATGGAGAAAAATGCATTGGCAATGTCTCTGGTGGCATACCACTTGGCTGCCTTGGACTCCATTTCATATTGGAGCTCTAACATGTCTGGCACGGCAGCAATCAATGGCGGTGTCACTTCATTCATGCCACAGTAGCCTACTGTTAACCTCCACACTCCATCAGACTTTTGCACTGGCCATATGGGGCTATTAAAAGGTGAATGAGTCTTGCTGATGACTCCTTGGCTCTCCAGTTGACGAATCAGTTCGTGGATGGGATCCAAGGAGTCTCGGTTTGTACGATATTGCTGCCTGTGCACTGTCCTGGTAGCAACTGGCACCTGTTTGTGGGGAGTGTGGGAACATGTATTGGCGTACCCTGAGAGGACTGTGGGAACTGAAGGGATACGTGTCTGGAAATACACTTGCGTCGACAAGTTATGAGAAAGGAACCTTGGAACGTATCCAAAAGATGTACCCTGGCAAGCAAACAGGAAGGGATGCACGCAAAGTCCATCAGCCAATTAGGGGCATGTGAACTGCTCGTGCTGTGAGTGAAGAGCCAATAACATGTTAACGGGTGTGGGTGATTTCATTAGTTTTGGGGTATAAATATTACTGTATTAGAACCAATAAATGGTTTCTTGCTTCATCATATTGATCGTGTGGCAGAGTCCATCACTGAGTTCCCACACCTGTTGTTCTTCAACTTGCAGCAACCCCACAATGAAGGGATCTTCTGAGAGACCAGGCAGGGTAGACAGCTGTTTGACCTTGTCTGTGTTTACAGTGGCTACCCTAAAAGCTCATTGGTACCCCTTTGGGTCTTTGAAGTACCATCTCCTGAGATAATCCATGCCAAGGATACAAGGGGCTTCTGGGACAGTCACAATGGGGTGCTTTTCCCATTTGTCTCCCGTCAAGCTCATGTCAGCCTCCAACACAGACAATTCCTGGCATCCCCCTGTCACTTCTGTGCCCTTGTACTGTGATGACACCAACGTACACTGGGCACCAGTGTCAACCAGGGCCTTGTACCTTTGTGGACCTGATGTGCCAGGTCATCAGATCCACACAGTCCAATATACATGATCATCCCTTTCCTCCTCCTGGCCGAAGGTAGGGACCCTCCACTCCTGTTCTTCATCAGAGTATTCACTGTCTGACCTTTGCAGTGCCAGATCAGAAGTCCCCTTACCAGGGTCGAGGAAGGTGATTTCAGTTTTTCTATGCCTGGAAGATCACTGATTGCCTTCCTGGGTGTCAGCACCAACTACACTGACAGCCTTCTTAGGTGGCCCTTTCTTAACGGCTGTCTTCCCCCTCAGTTCACATACATGGGCCTCCAGTTTAAAGGTGGGTTCACCATTCCACTTCCTCATGTCCTTCCCCTGGTCACGCAAAAAGAACCAGAGTGCACCACGTGGCATACGTCAGGGGCTCCCTTTTCCTTTGACTGGGGCAGGAGAAGATTGATTCCTTGGGATGCTCTTGATGGCCACGGTGCTGGCCCATAGGGGTGAGGAGGTACAGAAATTTTTTTCAAAGTTTTGAAGCCACGAAGACACTCTTTCCACAGTTGGTGTCTCCACATCGGGGGAATACATTGCTGCCAAGCTGTTAGCATACCACACTGGGGCACTTTGGATCATCTTTCTCCACATGGCCCATGTGCACAGGACATCCTCTGGATCTTTGGAGTCCTCTTGTCGTTGTCGGGATCACTGTAAATGACTTCCAGCACTGCTAGTTCTCTTAGATACTGTATGCCTTCATCTGCCATAGTCCACTTTCCCGGGGAGTTCATAAGATCATCTTTGAATGGGTATCTGGCTTTCACACTTGAGAGGAGCCGTCTCCAGAGACTGCAAATTGCTGCCTCTCTTCTAATTCCTCTCTCAAACCCATGGTTTCTAGCAAGGGATCCCAGCTGCTGGGCTTCCTTTCCTTCCAGTTGCTGACTGTCAGCCCCATTATCCCAACACTGGAGCAGCCAGGCAGCAATCCACTCACCTGGCTGGCAGCTGTAATCTTTCTGCATATCTCGAAGCTCTGATGAGGTCAAGGACCGGGTAGTTTCTGCTTCTTGTTTTAGTTCTCTCACTCCTTCCTCCAAGTTCCTCATCGAAGGACTAGCTTCTTGATCCTCTTCTTCCTCTGCCCTCACTAATCGATGATATGGACCAGTGGTTCTCCTTGTCCATTGTTGCTTTTGCACCACTGAGGCAATTACTGTAGTTGTTGTTTGGATCCCTGTCTCAACCATGGTGTCCTCAGATGTGGTCTGGGTCCCTGCCTCAACCACAGTCCTCTGAGAGTACTGAACTGTGGCTCAATAGGCACAGGCCAGGCCTCAGTACAGTGCTAGAAGCTGTTGGTTCTCACTGGAGTAGGCCAGGCACCCTTCCATCAAGTGGCACGTTAGTTTGCCTGGGTTGTGTGCCTCTTCAGGTGTAAAATTCCAGGCTATGGGAGGTGATAACTGTCCTAGGAACCTGCCCAAATCCTTCCACACCCCCTGCCACCAAGGGACCGTCATCTTCAGGGCACTTTTCAGTATTTCTTCACCCACATGCTGCCTTCTCTTACACCAGGACGAGACTATATTCCACAAAAACCATAATATTCCAACAGTATTACTTAGTAGTAATAAACAACTCACATAATGCTGCGAGAGGGATTCACCCATGGACTACACACACAATTCAATGTGAATTCTACTGCAGACCTTTATTATTGGTTACACGATGACTTATATACTCTTAAGCTGCTAACACACACACACACACACACACACATAAACAACTCTTCATTGGCTAAAAGCTACTGTTCACACACCTGGTTACAGTACTTGATTGGATAATTCCACCTGTTCAACAAAATAAGGCTCAGTACGATGTTGTAATAAGCGTAACAGCTGGCAGAATAAGTGAAAAAGCGTCTTATTTGTGATCTCTTTGAGAATAGCCTGTTCCAGGCGAATAACTGCTCCTACAACATACAGGGAGTCTGATACAACATTTAAAGGTTCCGTGGACCATTTTGTGAATGCCCAAACAACAGCTTTTAGTTCAAGTGTCTGCAAAGAATCCTCTGGGGTGCCGTTTAAAATATGTTTGTCCCAGTGTGCATTACTTAGCCAAGTGATAGCAGCCTTGTGGTTATTTTTGCTAACATCAGTAAAAACAGTTAAACCTCCCACAGGAGTCGCAGAGCAAAGAGGCTTTTCAAGAAAAGTGTTAGAGGACAGAAGAGAAAACAAACGATGAGGTGGATAAACATTAGAAGTTTGTCCAGAATAACCTACTAGAGCTAGTTGTAAATCATCTGAGTGCTGCAGAGACCAATCAAAATATGCCTGTGTTAGTGGAAGGATGATATATGCAGGATCAAAACCAGCCATCTCTATCAATCTTGATCTGCCTCTCATAATCAACTGAGCTAGTGCTTCCAGTGCTGTGGTTATACTTTTACGCAAACGGTACTGCAAAAAGATCCACTCTAGTACACACAAGGGATCTTTTTTCCCATCGTTCCATTGCATCAGCAATGCAAAGGGGTGACAATTTGCAGGACCTCCAGTAACAGTAGCCAAAATTACTTTTAAATCAGGATTATATCTACTGGCATATGATTTCGTTACCTTGTCTACAATGTGCTGCAAAGCAAAAGTTTGTGTTTAGCAAACAGTTTGTTTTTAGCGACGGCATCAGGCGTGCCTTGAAGTAAAGGCATTAAAGGACTGAGGTCTTCATTGGTAATGCCACACAAGGGTCGAACCACTGAATATCCCCTACTAATTTTTGCACATCTGTCAATGTCTGAATATGCGTTTGAAGTGTAACTTTTTGTGGTCTAACTTGTTCAGCTGACAGTGTCCAGCCAAGGTAATGCCATGGTGGTTTTTTCTGAATTTTTTCTGGAGCTATTTTTAAACCTGCAGACTCCAAAACCTCCATCGCCTCAGACTAAATGTCCTAGACAGGTTACTTTTGCTTCAAAAGGTACCAGCTGAGCAATACGTGCACCTTTTGCTACATTTACTGGTGGAATAAGGGTTTCTACCATGATTTTAATAACTCCAGTATAATCCACATCTATTGCCCCTGGGAGTACAAAGATTCCCTGCTTAGTGGCTGATGACCTCCCAATAACTAAAGCACTTAAACCATGACCCAAAGGTCCATTTAAGGTGGTTGGAATGCATTTAACAGCCATATCTGTAATTGTGAATTCTATTGCTGTTTCCAGGTCCACTCCGGCACTTCCGTCAGTGGCGGAGCAGACGCGGTCCAAGCACCCTGAATTTGTATCTTTGCGCACGAGGTCTTCGTGCTCTGCTGGAAGTATCCAAATTTTTGTCCTGATACATGATAGTTGGATTTGCAGTCCTTAACCCAATGGCCATATTTTCCACATCTTTTACATATATGATTTTTCCTCTTATACACAAGACAGTACTCTCTAAAATGGCCAGTTTTACCACAATTATGGTATGTTGCACCAGATTTGCCAGTTTGCTGATTTTTTGTAAAAGGTCTTACAGCGGCTGCCAAAGCTGAAGCCATAAATGCTGCTTTGTTCTGTTCCCCGTTACGGTCACATAATTCTAACATTTCATCTACGGTAGCTCCTCTGGACAATGTACATAACATTTTTTTCGTTTGACTATTGCTGTTTTCATAAGCCAATTGATCTAGCAATTTAAGTTTCATGTCAGGATCAAAGTCTGGATGGTCTTTTAAGGCAGCATGTAATCTGCCTACAAAACTTGTAAATGGTTCAGTGAGTCCTTGCCGCACTGTAGCAAACGCTGGAGTCAACTTTCCCAATTCCAGTAATACTTTTCCAAGCTTTCCAGGCTAAATCCTGGGAAAGCTGGAGAATTGGAGTCCGCAAACGGGATTGCACGTCAGCAGTGACAAAGGGTCCTACACCCAGCAGCATATCTGCATTAGCTAAGTGAAGAACATCATCTGCCGCTGCAAATTTTTCGCCTCTGCATTAACACAGAGGTCCTTCCAATAGTAAAAAAACTGTATTTGTTGCGAGGGGCTTAAAAGAGTATTAGCTAGCATTCTGATATCATGAGGCGTTAATAAGGTACCGTTAAAAATGTGCGTTAGAACTGCTTCAGTAAAAGATGATTTTAACCCATACTGACTTATAGCTTTTCTTGCTTCTTTTATAATTTTCCAATCTAAAGCTGTATAAGCCCGTTCATCATTTGGTTCCAACGAAACTGGAAAAGCAGAGGGAGTATTAGGCAACATTTCCCCTTCTACTAAAGCATCCCTTATAATTCCCCCTCCACCGACGATGCGGATTTTCTCCTTCCCCCCCTTCCCCTGCCACTTCTATTAAAGCAACGGTTTTGGATTGTTCTGCCATAGACACCTGAGGAATAGAAAAAGAGTTAGTATGAAAAAAGGATATGGGTGAATCCTTGTCCTGGTTAGCTGCTAAGTCCTTAAGTTTTTCTACTAACTGTTGAGATGTGTTGTCTAAGTTCACTTTTCTCTCCTCTGGTTCTCTCAGGGTGTTCGGGGTAGAAGGTGGTAGAGGTGGATAGAGGAAAGGTGCATTCTCACAGGCTGAAGCAGAGTGCTGTGGTGAATCTTGTACAGGCACAGAAGGGTTAGTTACCGGCTGCACGGGGGAAGAGGTATTTCTCGGGGGAGGTGGTGAAAGCGGTGGAGTAGTCGTACTTGTTACCGCGGGCGCTGGCGATACAGGCAGAGGTGGATTATACATATTTGCATTAATTGCTGCAGGTACTGGAGGTGAAATATTGTCCATAAATATCAGTGTGGAAGTAGATATCTTTTTACTGCATGGCTTACTGGTAGAAGTGGTAGAATTTAATGCTACAAAGGCTGACGCAGCAGCATCACGTTCTGCTTTTAACTCTTGAAGGCTACTTTTAAGCAGCTTCCATAAGGTAGCAAAGTTTTGTGCTTCTTTAGATCCATTGCTAATTTCTTCCCATAGGGCATTGCCTATTCGTTCCCAAGTTTCAAGTTCAAAGGCAGTATCCACCCCGGATAATAATTCTCTGTCCTTACACCATAGCAATAAACGTTTCAAACACATCACATCATATTTTATGCCTCTCTTAGAGAGAAAATGTTGGAGGAGTTTAATCATGGGTTCCTCTTCCTTACTAAGAGAAGCCCCCATTTCTTTATTTCTCTATTTCTCTATTTTTCTCTTTCTCTATTTCTCTCTTTTTCTATTTCTCTCCTCCGTTCGGCCACTCACCTCACTGGTGGGTGAATCTCTGCTGCAGCAACGCCTCGATGGGCCACCTCAATGGGTCTTCCCTTCTCTTCAGGGGCTCCAGACTCATTCCAGAGGGTCCTTTCCTCAGGCCGGTTCTTCCCCTGCTTCAAAGCTGTCGCATAGCGATGAATAGGGTCCCTGTTCGGGCGCCAATTGCGGGAACTCAATGATGGACTCTGCCACACGATCAATATGATCAAGCAAGAAGCCATTTATTTGTGCTAATACAGTAATATTTATACCCCAAAACTAATGAAATCACCCACACCCGTATAACATGTTATTGGCTCTTCACTCACAGCACGAGCAGTTCACATGCCCCTAATTGGCTGATGGACTTTGCGTGCATCCCTTCCTGTGTGCTTGCCAGGGTACACCTTTTGGATACATTCCAAGGTTCCTTTCTCATAACTTGTCGACGCAGGTGCTTCTTGTATGTCCAGACATGTATCCCTTCAGTTCCCACAGTTCTCTCAGGGTATGCCAATACACGTCCCCACATTCCCCACAATCTAGCACCCTGTCCAATCACGTCTTGAAAACCTCCAGCAATGGGGACTCTATCACATCCCTAGGAAGGTTGTTCCAGTGAATGATTGTTCTCACTGTAAAAAATATCTTTCTTATATCAAGATGAAACTTCTCCTGGTTCAACTTGTACCTGTTGCTCCTTGTCTTCTCCATGTGGCTCCTTGTGAAGAGAGAGCCTCCATCTTCTTTGTAGCTGCCCTTTAAGTACAAGAACACTGTGATTAGGTCCCCTCGAGCCTTCTCTTCTCCAAGGAGAAAAATCCTAACTCCTTCAGTCTTTCCTCATAGGGCAGGTTCTCCAGCCCTTTGATCATCTTTATGTCCCTCCTTTGAACTCTCTCCAGTCCAATTTAGATCCTCCTTAAATTCAAAGTGAGCATGCTGATAATATACTAAATTTATGAAGAGGTGGTAAACAGCTAAAAATACTTAATCTCTGTTGTGGTGGAAAAATTATTAATATTTAAGATTTGAGAGGTCTGTCTAAGAAGGTTATCCTAACTAAAAGAACATTCCTTTTGATTAAAAGCTAAGAGTCAAACTCCCCACTTCTGAGCTAAGATAATACTGGATGTGCTACTCTTATAGGCTTCAACAAGAGCCATCTCTCCATATTGTCACATTATTTACTGTTTGATTCCTTCTTAGAATTGTGACAATACAAGCTATGTAAGGAGTCCATCCCTCCCAGGAACGGATACCTGGCTTTGTTAACACTGAAATTATTGTTTTCCTCACCTTTTTATTTTTTTTTTCCGAAATAGTATATAGGTTGGGTCTCTGCAATCACTTGGCAGAGAACAAGGGAGCAGAGGGGGTAATGCTGTCTGAATGTTCTCTCACTATGATCATTGTTAATAAAGCTTCAATCTCACCTGTCCTAAATTGTACTTGTGTTATTACGCACTTGTAGTCCCCAGATTGTTTGACACTGGGAAATATCAGATAAAGCAAGACAAACTCATAAATTACTTCTCTTACACAACATGTTTCTCTAGTTGTGTATAGGGATTATGTAGAAAGAAAAAACAGTAAAAACTACATTAATGTATGACCTAGTTAAGGGTTCAGCATTTCACTTAGGCTGAAATGCATATGTTAAGAATGTCTTACAAAGAAGTAAATCAAAAGAGTAGGAAGTTCCTTACACTGCAAGTTTGCAAGAGAACATGAAAAGTTTTATAGATATAAACTCAGCTCAAGTGTCATCTGCAATAACCAGAGATGCTTAGCAAATTATTAATCATATTTAAGTGACAGGGATTATCTAATAGCGCTTTTTTTTTGTAGAATGTTTTGCAAAACAAACTCCCCCTCCCCAATGATACATTTTTGCCTTGGTTGTGTCAGAATCCAACAAAATGAAACAGAATAAATTAAAATAACAGAATAAATTAAAGTAACATGCAAAATATCAGTTTAATCTGCCGATGGGCTGGGTCTAAAATTTTGACAATTCAAACAAGAGTTTTCCTCCTGTCACTGAGTAACAGAATATTGTTTTTTGAGATGAGGAATTGTGATAGTTTCACTGGGCTAGCACTTGGTTAGCAGCCAACACAGCTGTTCACCCACTTCCCCACCACCCCCAGGGGATAGGGAAGCGGATTAGGGGGCAAGGATAAGGGGGCATGAAGGCTGAGATAAGAACAGTTTAATAATGGAAAGAAAACTTAAAATAATACTAATATTAAAATAGTTGTGATAAAGATAATAGTAACAAAATATACAAAAGAATGATACACAGTGCAACTACTCACCGCCCACCGACCGAGCTCTGCCTGATCCTAGAGGAGTGACAATCCCGAACCGAAACCACAATCCCGGAAGAGCGAGAGACTGAGAGAAAGCCAGAGAGAGCTAAAAGAGGAAGAGACCCTCACTAATATATTGGACATGACATGATATGGAATAACCCATTGGCATATCTAAATGCCAATTTGGCTTATTAATTTAAATATTCCTCACTCCCTTAAATCTTGTGCTTGTGGACTAAAAGAACACAAAGTCCTTCACTTCCAGTGACAAAAATGCAAACACTGGTATGTTATCAGTGTCTCTCTCATAACAAGCCCCAGGCTGAAAAACAAAACACAGCACTATTCTAACTACTGAAAAAGAAACCCAGCTCTGTTTCAGCTAAAAATCAGGACAGGAATCCACTCAGTGAGAGAGCTTTAATTTTTCGGTCTTATATTTGATATTTTTATTCTGTTTTTCAACTTTATGTTTACCTGTTATCCTAGATATTACAACATTCTATAAGAAGAATTGGTGTGACTCCACTCATACAACCAAAGATTACATATGTTTGAAAAGAAGTCATCAGCCTTTCATATTCCAGGACACAAGAACAAGCTAAAGAACTCCCTTATTTACAAGGGAGAGGTTTAATACGAAAAGGACAATTGTTATGTCACTCATTAAGATGATTCCTTGTCATATACAATTTTTAATTCCAACTGCAAAGAGAAACAAGAAAAAGAAATCAAGAAAAACTTAGTCCAACTATATATCATGGTACTGAACATTACCTTAACTTTAAAGTAAGTGACAAAAAGTATAACTTCTGTTCTTTGTTCAAATGGAAATCATATAAATACAGAGAATATTGCCCTGGTTATGCTGGTTTCTTAGAGCAATGTTGTTGGAAGTGATTTGCTGCACTTTGGATGTAAAATCTGCCAAATAATCACAGAATCACAGAATGTCAGAGATTGGAAGGGACCTCGAAAGATCATCTAGTCCAATCCCCCTGCCGGAGCAGGAACACCTAGATGAGTTCACACAGGAAGGCATCCAGGCAGGTCTTGAATGTCTCCAGAGAAGGAGACTCCACAACCTCCCTGGGCAGCCTGTTCCAGTGCTCTGTTACCCTCACAGTAAAGAAGTTCCTTCTCAAATTTAAGCAGAACCTCCTGTGTTCCAGCTTACACCCATTGCTCCTTGTCCTATCATTGGACACCACTGTGAAGAGCCTGGCTCCATCCTCCTCACAGTCACCCTTCAAATATTTATAAACATTAATAAGGTCACCCCTCAGCCTCCTCTTCTCCAAGCTAAAGAGGCCCAGCTCCCTCAGCCTTTCCTCATAAGGGAGATGCTCCAATCCCTTAATCATCTTGGTGGCTCTGCGCTGGACACTCTCAAGCAGTTCCCTGTCCTTCTTGAACTGTGGGGCCCAGAACTGGACACAATATTCCAGATGTGTCCTCATCAGGGCAGAGTAGAGGGGGATGAGAACCTCTCTTGACCTACTAACCACAACCCTTCTAATACACCCCAGGATGCCATTGGCCTTCCTGGCCACAAGGGCACAGTGCTGGCTCATGGTCATCCTGCTGTCCACCAGGACTCCCAGATCCCTTTCCCCTACACTGCTTTCTAACAGATCACTCCCCAACCTATACTGGAACCTGGGGTTGTTCCTGCCCAGGTGCAACACCCTACACTTGCCCTTATTATATTTCATCAAGTTTTTCCCTGCCCAGCTCTCCAGCCTGTCCAGGTCTCTCTGGATGGCAGCACAGCCTTCGGGTGTGTCAGTCACTCCTCCCAGCTTTATATCATCAAAATAATATATTATTTTAAATCTCTCCACTGAAAACTTTTATTTTACTGTTCATGGAAAATTTTCCAGTTGTCTAAGAAGTTTTCCATATATTTCCTTTTTAAAAACAAAAGACATATATCAACGATGAAGGCATAGCTAGTCAACTCTAGGCTGCCCTGCTGGTGACCTCTCAGAGACTGGTCCAGGGGGATTTTCAGTGGCTGACTTTTCTCTGGTCCTTTCCCTTCTAGATCAAGGAAGAAGAACCGGTATTCATAAGGCTTCCACTCATTGCTTATGCCAACAAAACATGAACTTACACAAGCAGTCAGCTGATTTTAAAAGAAAACAAATTTCAGTAAAGCCTCCCCCTCCCACCCTTTGTCAGCTTTGTGCTACAGTACACCGATGTTCCCAGTTATATGGCCCAAATTCTAGCCTGGGTAGTTTCCATGAGCACACAGAGTTTTCATCAAAGTGAGACTGAAGGAATTACCTTCTTTAACATATTAAAACTTTGATCCAGCATCCTAGCTAAAAATAAAAAAAAAGTTTAAAAATTATAGCTCACTTAATTTGGGAGGTAGTTGCTAATTCTAACTCAAGTGGGTATAACAAATGTAGATGCTTTTCTACTAGTGAAATAAAGATTTCTAGAGAGAATTATTAAGATAATTTATAATACATTAATATTATGTATGATACACTTATTTTGGTTGTTACTTTATTTTAAAACTCAGCAGTTGACAAGTTTCCTTGCTTCAATTCTTGTAATCTTTTAAGAACAATACATAGCCATCTGTTTGTGATAATGTTGTTTACTACAGCATTACTAGAGGTTAGTTTTAAAAAGTACCATTAGCACTGGTGACAGTAAAAAAGGGAAGAACTGCAGGAAAAGAGAAAAATATCTATAAGTTTTCCCATTCACCAGTATTGAATGAGATAGCACAGACCTCATTCCTATGTTGTTCTTGGTGGACAACAAGTTGACCATGAACCAGTAATGGACCCTTGCAGCAAAGGTGGCAAACAGTCCCCTGGGCTGCATAAGGAAGAGTGTTGCCAGTTGGTCGAGGGAGATGAGCCTTCCCCTCTACTCAGCACTGGTGAGGTCACATCTGGAGTCCAGTTCTGGGCTACCCTGTACAAAAGAGACATGGAGCTACTGGAGAGAGTACAGTGAAGGGCCACTAAGATGATTAAGGGACTGGAGCATCTGTCATATGAGGAGAGGCTGGGAGAGCTGAGATTGTTTAGCCCGGAGAAGAGAAGACTCAGGGGAATCTTATTAGTGTGTATAAATACATGATGAGAGGGTGTACAGAAGACAAAGCCAGACTCTTCTTGGTGGCATCCAGTGAAAGGAACAAGAGGAAATGTGCACAACCTGGAATACAATAAATTCCATTTACAAATAAGAAAAAACTTTTTTTACTGTAAAGTTGATCGAACACTCAAATAGTTTGCCCAGAGAGGTTGTCTCCATCATTGGGAGATATTCAAAATCCAACTGGACATGGTTCTGAGCAACCAGCTCTAGGTGACACTGCTTTGAGCAGAGGGGTTGGACTAGACAACCTCCAGAGGTCCCATTCAACCTCAATGATTCTATGGCTATGTAGATAAAAACACAGCCTCTAAATAACATAATAGTTTGTTAGGGAGAATCTGGAAGTTGACTGAAACCTAGTCACCAGAATCAGGGGCACCTCACATAAAATTTGCAACTAAAATAATGAGTTTTGGTCACAAAGAAGACAAGAAGAGGACCTGAATGCCATGAGTTCTGCATGGCTCTGGGAGACAGGAGATAGACAGAATGAGATTCTACCTAGGAGAGTGACAACTAAATGGAAAGGGACTCCCAAGAGTCTGGACCACAAAGATGATAAAGGGCCTGGAGCATCTGACTTACGAGGAGAGGCTGAGATAACTGGGACTCTTCAGCATGGAGAAGAGAAGATTCAGAAGGGATCTTATCAATGTCTATAAATATCTGAAATGTGGGGGCCAAATGGATGGGGCCGGGCTCTTTTTGGTGGTGCCCAGTGACAGGACAAGGGGCAATGGGAAAAAACTGGAACACCAAAAGTTCCATACAAACTTAAGGAAAAACTTATTTACTGTGAGGGTGACAGAGCACTGGAATAGGCTGCTCAGAGAGGTTGTGGAGTCTCCATCTCTGGAGATGTTCAAAACCTGCCTGGACGCTTTCCTGTGCAACCTGTTGTAGGGAATCTGCTTTGGCAGGGTGGTTGGACTAGATGATCTTCTGAGGTCCCTTCCAACCTTTACCATTCTGTGAGATCAAAGTCCAGCTGCTATACATCCAGTTCTGCATACCACCCAAATCTAATGTACAATTTTGGACCATAGATTACAGATATTCTATTATTGTCTGTATTGGATTTACGTGGCAAGGTTTTGATAGTGGGAACGGCTACAAAGGTGGCTTCTGTGAGAAGATGCTAGAAGCTTCCCCCATGTCTGATAGAGTCAGTGCCAGCCAGCTCTAGGACGTACCCACCGCTGGCCAAGGTCGAGCCCATCAGTAACGCCTCTGTGATAACATAATTAAGAAAAAAAGGGGAAGAGAAAAAAAAAAAAAAGCTGCACAATTTGGAGCTAGAGAGAGGAGTGAGAAGATGTGAGACAAACAAATCTGCAGGCACCAAGGTCAGTGAAGAAGGAAGGGGGAGGAGGTACTCCAGGCACCAGAGCAGAGATTTCACTGCAACTTGTGGTGAAGACGATAGTGAGGCAGGCTGTCCTCCTGCATTCAATGAAGGTCCATGGTGGAGCAGATGACCACCTGTAGCCAGTGGAGGACCTCACGTCGGAGCAGGTGGATGCCTGAAGGAGGCTGTGATCCCATGGGAAGCCAGCACTGGAGCAGTCTGTTCCTGAAGGACTGCTCACCATGGAAAGGACCCATGCTGAAGCAGTTCATGAAGAACTGTTGTTCATGGGAAGGACTCACGTTGGAGAAGATCATGGAGGACTGTCTCCTGTGAGAGAGACCTCACGCTGGTGCGGGGGAAGGAGTTCTCCCCCTGAGGAGGAAGGAGGGTCAGAAACAATGTGTGATGAACTGACCCCAACCCCAATTCCCTGTCCCCCTGTGTTATAGTAATCATAAATGTCAGATGTAAAGATTATCCCCACTGTCCTGGTTTTGCTAGGATAGAGTTAATTTTCTTCTCAGTAGTTAGAATAGCTGTGTTTTGGTTTCAGTGCAAGACTTGTAATGAGAAGAACATTGATAAAAGTACTGGTGTTATTAGTTGCTGCTGGAGCTCAAGGCCATCTTGTTTGGCTGGTTCACAGCTGCATTAGGATTCGGAGGGAGAAGTGCAGTGAATAGCAAAACCCAAAACTGGCATTTGGATGTGACAATGAAATATTCCATATCATATCCCGTCATGTTTAGTATATTGTCCGGGGCTGACTGGAAAGGGGGATTTTTGCTCGGGCTCTTGCTCTTCCAGGATTGCGGCTTTGGTTCAAGACTGTGTCTGCTCCAGGATCATTATCTGGGAACAAGCCGGGCTTAGTCAGCGGGTGGTAAGCAGTTGCACTGGGTTATCACTCATTTGTATATTTTGTTACTGTTATCATTATCACTACTATTTTAATATTCGTTTTTCAAAGTTTTATTTTATTTCTATTATTAAGCTGTTCTTATCTCAATCTACAAGCCTCCTAATCCTTGCCCTTAATCCTCTCCCCTATCCCCTGGGGGTGGGGGGGAAGTGGGTGAACGGCTGTGTTGGCTGCTGGCCAAGGGCTAGCCCAGTGAAACTATCACAGAATCACAGAATCACAGAATATTAGGGATTGGAAGGGACCTCGAAAGATCATCTAGTCCAATCCCCCTGCCGGAGCAGGAACACCTAGATGAGTTCACACAGGAAGGCATCCAGGCAGGTCTTGAATGTCTCCAGAGAAGGAGACTCCACAACCTCCCTGGGCAGCCTGTTCCAGTGCTCTGTTACCCTCACAGTAAAGAAGATCCTTCTCAAATTTAAACAGAACCTCCTGTGTTCCAGCTTGCACCCACTGCCCCTTGTCCTATCATTGGTCATCACTGTGAAGAGCCTGGCTCCATCCTCCTCACAGTCACCCTTCAAATATTTATAAACATTAATAAGGTCCCCCCTCAGCCTCCTCTTAAGGGAGATGCTCCAATCCCTTAATCGTCTTTGTGGCTCTGCGCTGGACTCTCTTAAGCAGCTCCCTGTCCTTCTTGAACTGTGGGGCCCAGAAATGGACACAATATTCCAGATGTGTCCTCATCAGGGCAGAGTAGAGGGGGATGAGAACCTCTCTTGACCTACTAACCACAACCCTTCTAATACACCCCAGGATGCCATTGGCCTTCCTGGCCACAAGGGCACAGTGCTGGCTCATGGTCATCCTGCTGTCCACCAGGACTCCCAGATCCCTTTCTCCCACACTGCTTTCTAACAGATCACTCCCCAACCTGTACTGGAACCTGGGGTTGTTCTTGCCCAGGTGCAACACCCTACGCTTGCCCTTATTATATTTCATCAAGTTTTTCCCTGCCCAGCTCTCCTGCCTGTCCAGGTCTCTCTGGATGGCAGCACAGCCCTCTGCTGTGTCAGCCACTCCTCCCAGCTTTGTATCATCAGCAAACTTGCTGACAGTGCCCTCTGTTCCCTCATCCAGGTCATTGATGAATATATTGAATAGTACTGGACCCAATACTGACCCCTGAGGGACTCTACTAGACACAGGTCTCCAACTAGACTCCGCCTCATTGACCACTACTCTCTGGCTTCTTCCCACCAGCCAGTTAATAATCCATCTCACTACCTGCTCATCTAATCCACACTTCCTCAATTTATCAGCGAGGATGCTGTGGGAGACCGTGTCAAATGCTTTGCTGAAATCAAGATAGACCACATCCACTGCTCTACCATCATCCAGCCACCTCGTTGTCTTTTCATAAAAGTCTAGAAGGTTGGTCAAGCACGACTTCCCCTTGGTGAAGCCGTGCTGACTGCCCCTAATGACCCTCTTATCCTTGATATGCCTTGAGATGGCACCAAGGATAAGTCATTCCATCACCTTTCCAGGGATGGAGGTGAGGCTGACCAGTCTGTAGTTACCCGGGTCCTCCTTCTTGCCCTTTTTGAAGATTGGAGTGACATTTGCTTTCCTCCAGTCCTCAGGCACCTCTCCCTTTCCCCACGACTTAGCAAAGATGATGGAGAGTGGTCTAGCAATGACTTCAGCCAGCTCCCTCAACACCCGTGGGTGCATCCCATCTGGACCCATAGATTTATGGATGTCCAGATTGCTTAATTGGTCCCTGACCCAGTCCTCATCAACTGAGGCAAACTCCTCCATTGTCCTGTCTCCCTCTGGTGTCTCCAGGGTACAGAGCTCCTCAAGACAGCTTCCAGCAGAGTAGACAGAGGCAAAGAAGGCATTCAATAGCTCTGCCTTCTCTGTATCCTCTGTCACCAGGGCACCCACCTCATTCATCAGTGGGCCTACATTGCCTCTAACGTTGGCTTTATCTGCCATGTATTTGAAGAAGCTCTTCCTGTTGTCCTTGACCCCTCTGCAAGATCTAATTCTAAGGAGGCCTTGGCTTTCCTAGTTGCCTCCCTACATCCTCTGACAACAGCCTTATATTCCTCCCAAGTGGCCAGCCCCTCCTTCCATGATCTGTAAACTCTCCTCTTCCACTTAAGTTTGGCCAGCAGTTCCCTGTTTAACCAAGCAGGTCTCCTGGCTCCCTTCCCTGACTTCCTACATATTGGGATGCTTTGATCTGGAGCTTGGAAGAAGCAGTCCCTGAATGTTAACCAGCTATCTTGGGCCCCTTTACCTTCAAGTACTCTGTCCCATGGGATTTCCCCTAACAATTGCTTGAAAAGGTCATAGTCGGCCCTCCTGAAGTCCAGGGTTGCAATTTTACTTGTAATTCTGCTTATGCCACATGAGATCCTGAACTTCACCATCTCATGATCACTGCAGCCCAAGCAGTCCTCAACCTTTACAGCCTCAACCAGACCCTCCTTGTTAGTGAGGATGAGATTCAGCGTCACTCCCTTCCTAGTTGGTTCATCCACCATTTGCATCAGGAAGTTGTCATCGATGCACTGGAGGAACCTCCTGGATTGTGGGTGGCTGGCTGAGTAGTCCCTCCAGCAAACATCAGGGTAGTTAACATCCCCCACAACAACCAGGACCTGTGATTGCGAGGCTGCTCTCAGCTGTCTGTAGAAGGCCTCATCAACTTCCTCACCCTGATCTGGTGGCCTGTAATAGACACCCACAACAGTATCAACCCTACCAGCCTGCCCCTTGATTTTCACCCATAGGCTCTCAACTTGCTCCTCATCCGCCCCTGGACAGATCTCAATACACTGCAGTTGCTCTCTCACGTAAAGAGCAACTCCACCACCTCGCCTTGCTGGCCTGTCTTTCCTGAGAAGGACATAGCCATCCATGACCACATTCCAGTCATGTGAGCTGTCCCACCATGTCTCTGTAATTGCCACCAGATCATAATCCCCTGACCGAACACAGGTTTCTAACTTGTCCTGCTTATTCCCCATGCTGCGTGCATTGGTGTACAGGCATTTCAGGGAGCGAGTCGAGTTCACGAGTTTCAGCCTAGCGGGGTGGGAGGCCTCCCGGCCTTCATCAGTTCTAGACTGCTGCCCCACTGGCACAAGCCCAGCTGTGACCCCTTCCCCCTTCCAATCTAGTTTAAAGCTCTCCAAATGAGCCCTGCCAATTCCTGCCCCAGCCTCCTTTTGCCCCTGCGAGATAGGCCTTCCCCACAAATCACTCTCTGGACTGGTGTCTTATAAAACCAGCCATTATCAAAGAACCCAAAGCCCTGCCTATAGCACCAGTCCTGTAGCCAGTTGTTTATGGCCTGAACTCTGCCATTGCAACCCACATCAGCACCCGAAAGTGGAAGGACAGAAGAGAAAATCACTTGTGCCCCAGACCCTTTCAGTAGTCGTCCCAAGGTCTTGAAATCCTTCTTCATCCCCCTCAGACTACGGGATGCGGCTTCCTCCCCTTCTGTCTGGAAGATCAGTAGCGGGTAGTAGTCTGTTGGGTGCACCAGGTTGGGAAGTGCCCTGGTGATATCCCTGATCCTGGCTCCAGGAAGACTACATACCTCCCTATGTTGAGGGTCAACCCTGCATATCGGGCCCTCTGTCCCCCTCAGAAGGGAATCGCCTACTACAATGACCCTTCTTTCTTTCCTGTCAGAGGCCGTCTTCAGAGGTTGAGTCACCCGCTTCTTCCTCTGTGGCCTTGTAGGTGGGCCTTGCACCACGTCCTCACCAACCTCTTCACCAATGTCTCCTTCAAGAGGCAGAGCCTCAAACCTATTAGAGAGGGGCACCTGAGGGGGCAAAGCAGGTAGGGAAGGAGGTCGCCCATGATATCGAACTGGGACTTTCTTCCAATCCTCCTCATCTCCCCGGCCCCTTGCCTCTGCCTGACAGCAACAGGGCAGAGGCCGCCTCAGGTCCCCCCTCCCTGCCTGATAGGGTGGGGGTTCCATCACCTTTTGGGGGTTATCCTCCTGGGGCATTTCTGACTGGCATGCCAGGGAGTTACTCCACCAGTCAATCTCCTTCTCACACTCCCTGATGGTCCTCAGTCTCTCGACCTCCTCCTTAAGCTTCACCACCATACTGAGGAGATCGTCCACCTGCTCACACCTCACACAGGTGGAGTGCCTCCCTCCCTCCCTCAGCAGCAGCAGGCTCTGGCATTCTCTGCAGCCAGAGACCTGAACAGCCACCGTTCGGGGCAGGCCCTCTATCTGGGTCACCACAGTGTTCTTGCTACAACCTCTCTGCCTGGAGGATACCATCTTCAGAGGCAGCAAGGGACACACCTCCAAGTGGTCGAGCTGTTGCGATGGAGTACTGCTATCAGCAGAGCTACAGTGAGCTGCCCTGCTCGCCCTGCCTTGCGCTAACTGACGCTCACGCTCCCTGGGAGCCGTTTAAATCTCCCGCGGCTGGTCCTGGTACCGCCCCCTCCACTTCAGCCCCGCTCCCGCAATTGGCTGCTCTTGACGGGACCCGGCGACACTTCCGCAGTGTCCCCTGGTGCTAGGACCGCCCCTCCTCCTCCTCTCAATCGTAAACAGCCACGGACTTACCGTTGACCGCTGCCGTCGCCGTGCTCCACGTGCCTGAGAGCAGTCGCCGGTTTGACCCGGTTTGATAGTTTTGTGAAACTATCACACCCACTCTCCACTTATTTTGTTCTCCCGGTATCAGCAGCTTCATAGCTTTCTTTTTTCAGTACTATTGGGAGAGAGGGGGTGAATGGGAATGAATCCATACTTGTATCCCATTAATATGGATATAAGCTTCTCTACTGGTTGAACCTGCAAATGGGAAAGCAGCAGCTGTGTCCCTTAGCCTGGTCAGAAACTCCTGGTCCCTGGGCACATGGGGTTGGGCTCTAGCAGCCAGGCAGGAGAGAGTTCTGGACTGGAAAGAATGGACGAGGCAGCTGTCTTAACATCCCTTAACATAATGAATCCTAGAGAAATCTTTTTTCAAAAAACCTATTTTTTCTCCAGTTTTTAAAAAACTAACAAAAGTTTCTGATAAATTTTATAATTTCAGGTCAGAGATTTTAAAACTTTGCTAGCAGTTCACAAGAGTGGAAAAATATAGGATAATTATTCCCAAGTCAAATTGAAATAGTCAAGAAAAGTACAATATTCTTCTATTTCATCTTTCACAGCCCCCTAACAGGTGCATAGATGCTTCAAAGAATTCCATCTTTTCAGATAGCAAGCTGTTGCTGCTACAGGTAAATGAACCTTCTGAGAAGAAACCAAGATGGCAGATATCAAGATCCAGCAAATGCACACACCGGAACACCATTTTGACTTTGTATCCTGTATTCAGAAGTAGTAGAGTCATTTTTAAATGACTGAGCTAATAACTTCCCATTCAGACACTATACAGGCATGACTTCCAGACCTAAGATTGCTCCCACACAACAACTTAATAAACGTTTAACTGCAGTTCAAAATTTAGTGTTAGTACACACGAATTCAGCCCACGCCTGTCTGTGGTTTTAATGTTGTGGTTTATTTGCTATACACAAGTGAGTCTTCCAACCACTTTTTGAAAGTGTAGGACACTGTGTGTTGGGTTTGTGTGGGAAGGGTGGGGGGTCTGGTTTTGGTAGTAGGGGAAGAGGTTACATTGATGATCACTGTAAGAAGCTTTGTGAAGCTCCCCGGCTCCAAGGCAGACCCACCTCCAGCCCAGGCTGAGTCAATTAGCAATAGACACATGTCTTTTTGAATCAATATTTATAAGGGAAGAACTGTTTTGAAAATAAGAAGGAGACGAGAACCATGAGGAGAGGCCATTGACCTGAATAAAAGACGATCATTGGCCT
Source organism: Caprimulgus europaeus (assembly GCA_907165065.1). The sequence continues at coordinate 9,647,309 of OU015537.1, forward strand.
AAACATAAGAAGAGAGCATCATTGCCATGAGGAAGGAGGAGGAGGGGGAAGACAGAGAACCTCAGACACCAGGACCACAGAAGAGTAGGGGGGGCAAATTAGGTCCCCTGCAGCCCATGGAAGTTCAACGACAGAGCAGATAGATACCCATGTGTAGGCCATGGAGGACTCCATGTTGGAGCAGAAAGCTGTGCCTGAGGGCAGTTGTGACTTTTAGAGCTCATGATGAACAAGGAGACCCCCAGAGTGGGGGAAGGATGTGCGCTGGACTACAGACCCATCTGCAGCCCGTGGATGTCTTCATGCCAGAGCTGGGAGCTGTGCCTGAAGAGGTCCGTGACACCATGGGAAGCCCACAGTGGAACACTTTGTTCCTGGACTCTTGCAGACTGTGGGAGGGATACCATGCTGGAAAGAGTGGCATAGGCGAACTGACTGCAATCCCCATTCCCTGCCCCCTGTGCCACTGGAGGGGAAAAGATAGAGAAATTGGGAACAAAGTAATTTGAGCCTGGGAAGAAGGGAGCGGGTGGGGGAAGGTGTTGTAAGATGTGGTTGTTATGTCTCACTGTCCTACTCTGATGATTGGTAACAAATTCAATTGATTTTTCTTCCCCAAGTGGAGTCTGTTTTGCCCGCAACCGTAACTGGCGAGCCAGCCCTCCCTGTCCTCAGACTCCTTTGTTATGTTTCTCTTCCCATCTCACTAGGTGGGGGAGGGTGAGTGCAAGACCATATGGTCTTAGCTGTGGGTGAAACCGCCACACACCGCTGAAGATAATCACTTTGAATCTGGTCACAGGGACTTTTAATTTTAAAGCTATATAGATGTGTGTGTGTATATACACACATGTGTATACATATTCTCACATATATATGTGAGTTCTATGTTGTCATGTCTTCATCTCCTGTGAGGTTATCCAGGAAAATTGTCTGAACTGGACTTACACCTTACTAAAATTGCGTACCACAGAAAGAGAAATAAAAGTTGAATTCATTTAAGCTGATGAAAATCTTATCTTCCCTATTTTTGCTAGGTTAGCTAAAAGCTGTGTGTGACTGATTAAACCCATAGGGGTAGAATGCGAGTGTAATAGTTTAACTTAGCTGGAAGCCAAACAAGACACAGCCACTCGCAGTGCCCCCACCTAGGGGTAAAGATCATTTACAGTTGGTGCCTCTTTTACTTCTACTGCTGTCAATGAGCTGGCATATGATGCTGGTGCACTCCATAAGACATTTCGCCACATGGGTACTGTGCATGGGATTTCATCTGGGTCTTCAATTAACCTCATGTCCCTTGGGTCTTGGTAAATCAGCTCCCTCACAGCTGGTTCCCTCAGGTACTGAATCCCTCTCTCCATGCTGGTCCATTTGCCTGGATTGCATGTAATATCGTCCTTGAAGGGATACCTTCCTTCACAACTGCCAAGAGCCGCCTCCAAAGACTCCAGGTTGGTTCCCCTCTTGCAATTGCTTTATCAGTGTCCGCTTCCTTAGAGAGGGATCCCAGCTGCTTGGCTTCTCTACCCTCTAACTCCATGCTACTGGCTCTATTATCCCTTTTTGTATATCCTGCAGCTCACTCAGGGTTAGGGATCAGGTGGTTATTGTACTGTCTCCATTTCCATCTCCCCTTCCCTTCTCCTTCTCTTCCTTCTTAGGAATATCATAAGCTTGATCTTCTTCATCTCTCTGTAAACATACTGATTCTCATGTTCACTTCTTCTATACAGGGGCAACAGATACTGGCATGGGTTGGTTCTCTAGTTCATCTGCAGTGCTTCTTGAGGGGGTTGGAGAGGCTGTATTGTTTATTGCCAAGCTTGAAGCAAATGTAGCAGGTGCTGGGGTTGGAGTAGCTACATTGATTGCTGTAGGGGTTGGAGAGGCTGCAGTGTCTGTCGCTGAGGTTGAAGCAACTGGAGTAGCCACAGTATCAGTCACAGAGGTTGAGGTAACTGTAGCAGGTGCAAGGGTAACTCCAGCAGAGAATGGGGTGATCTTCCTAAGTATTCTGACATGCATTAAAACCTGGCATACATTCAGGAGAACTAGCAACACGATTATGCTAGTTTGATTATTCCAAGAATATTTAAAATTCTCAAAAACTTTTGTAACTGGGAGCAGTAAATTGAATGAAGATGTTCCCCTTCCCAAAAAACTTTTGTAACTGGGAGCAGTAAATTGAATGAAGATGTTCCCCTTCCCAAAGAGAAAAAAACACTGGTGTAACTGGTAACAACATTCACCAGATAGCTCCTGCGATGCGGAGATGGAGCCACTTCTGCTGCTTTGCTCTGTGTGCCGCCTGCTACCGCTGAATACAGGTTCAAAATTGGTCTCACTACCCATCTTTTTATCATAATAACAACCATCACTGTACCACACGTCAGAACAGTACCTCTAGGCCCAAACCAACACCTAGGGACAGTGAAAAATATAAATGACATGTAAGGTGCCACCTCAAAGAATTCAAAGAACAATTAAGCAATCCAATACAACAACATTCCGATCACTGACAACCAAGTCATCATAACAAATGCTTATTGCAGATTATTTCTAACACACTTTGGTCAGAACTGTTGTTATCTCAACCTTTCGTGCCCCACATTGGGTGCCAAAAGGACTGTGATAGTTTAATTTAGCTGACAGCCAAAAAAGACATAGCCACTTGCAGCCATCCCCCAACCCCTCGCCCCCTTCCCCCTCCACCCAGGGAATCAGGGAGAGAATTGGAGGGGTGAAGGTAAGGAGACTTGTAGGTTGAGATAAGAATAATTTAATAAATAGAGTAAAATAAAATAATAATAATAATAATAACAATTATAACAACTATACAGATATGAGAGATGCAGAGTACAGTTGCTCACCACCTGCTGATAACTATCCCAGAGGAGCAAAAAGGAACCCCAAAACTGAAATTGCAATCCCGGAAAAGCGAGCCCAAGCGATTCCCAAGAGAATCCCCCCTTTTCCATCAGCCCTGGTTAATATAATGAACATGATATAATATCATATGGAATATCTTATTGGCATATCCAACTGTGAACTCTGGGTTTTACTAACTGCTACACTTTTCTCCCCCCCACCCCCCTAGTCCTCTGCTTTTGCAAACTACCCAAGCACAGTGTCCTTGTATGTTATCAACATTCTTCTCATAACAATCCCCACTGAAACCAAAACACAGTGCTTTCTAGCTACTAAGAAGAAAATTATCCCTATCCTAGCAAAAAAACCCCCAAAAAACAGGACAGTGAGTCACTGAATAAACCCCTACAATGGAAAAAGTCTCAGTGGAGATGTGCAAGGATGATGTGCCCATGAAACTCAGAGTTGTGACTGACCACAGCTGTTGCATAAAGCTTACTTTATCTCAACACAAAGGGGATGGGAAGGTAGCCTTTGTTTTAGATAAACAGCTATCAACAGTTGAGTGGATCAACTGGTGGTATGAATTGCACAGGTGGAGTTGAGTTAGCCAGACCAGCATAGCAGGAGTGAATGCCTGGTTCAGCTCAACATTAAGTATAAGAACTGAACAACTAACGAAATAATTTTGAAGAGAGCAACGGCCTTGACCTGATTTCAGCCCACATATTCCTTCCTGGCAATTGAAGACACCCAGCATCTTGACAGTGAGAATATTATTAATATTAATTTGGAAACAAAATAAAATTTTACATGAGGTCCAAAAGGACAATACATCCTTGGATTCTCTGAAGCCTGGAAATTGTTAACTTCTTGGGTACCTGACTTGAGCCTGTGGATAAAGAAAAATTTATTGTGGTGGGTTGACCCTGACTGGACACCAGGTGCCCACCAAAGCCTCTCTATCACTCCCCCTCCTCAACTGGACACGGGAGACAAAATATAATGAAAGGATTGTGGGTTAAGATAAGGACAGAGAGAGATCACTCACCAATCACCATCATGGGCAAAACAGACTTAACTTGGTGAAATTAATTTAATTTATTGCCAATCAGAGACAGATAATGAGGAATAAACCCAAATCTTAAAACACCTTCCCATCACCCCTCCCTTCTTGATGTTGAGATACTAAAGGATAAAGTTAGATATACCAGGTATATTGCCACCCATCCTTATTGGTCTAAGGCCAGAGAAGAAATTAAGATAGAAAAATTGTTAGCTAAAGATTCATAATTTAAACAATGTATTTTTGTCTGATAAGCAGGATATAGCCATCAAAAGGAAGAAGTGGAAATGATAAATTGCTAACTCGGTCATCCCTGAAGAACAGCTTAGACTTTGCAAAAGACTGTAACCTTAAAGGAAAGTTAATTCTGGCAGGGGGAATCACAACTACTGTCTCACAGACCCTCTGCCCAAATCATACCACTGACAAATTAAATAGGCAGAGTAACAAGACTGAGTATGCATACTGATTTACATGGTAGGCAAAGAAACTTTGACCAATCATTTAATAAAATAACAACGTATATGTGTTATCCGAAAAGCGGATTTGTGCCCGACATACAATTAACCAATCTCACATGCTCAGGAGAGATATTCTGTTTATTCAGGCCTGGGTGTTCGGTGGAATCATCTACAAAGCAAGCACGCCCATAGCAAGCTTAATTACTTTTTATATGCACTTTTTGCAACATCATTATCTTATTAATATGATATTATACAGTAGGTGCTCCATCCCTGGAAACATTCAGGGTCAGATTGGACGGGCCTCTGAGCAACTTGATCTAGTTGAAAATGTCCCTGCTCACTGCAGGAGGATTGAGTTAGATGACCTTTGAATGTCTCTTCCAACCCAAACCATTCTATGATTCTAATACCTCCTACCTATTCTTGATTGGTTAGTGATTTACATATTGGTTACATCATTTTAAATACTTCTACGCAAGGGTCTTCATCTGGGTGGGGATCTTAACCTATGGGAGTGATTTTTAGTATTATAATGAAGGCAGTTCACTTCAGGACACCCTAAAAGTAAGTTTTGTTGCCAAGTTGTCAAGTGGGATAGCTATCTGGCTAGGTTGTCACATAACTCATCCTATATACAATCACTCCTGTATGTTCTCTCTCGTCAAGGTTCAGAGAATAGGGACCTCAAACAACTTAACACAGTGTCCTATTCACTATTAACTGATTAAGGCTAACATAAACAATACTAACATAAGATAGCTTCTTAGGTTAGGATGCCCTGTATCATAGAATCATAGAATGGTTTGGGCTGGAAGGGACCTTAAAGATCATCTAGTTCCAACCCCCCTGCCATGAGCAGGGACATCTTCCATTAGACCAGGTTGCTCAAAACCTCATCCAGCCCGGCCTTAAACACTTCCAAGGAGGGGTCATCCACAACTTCCTTGGGCAATCTGTTCAAGGAATATGTATTAGGAGGCTGAATACATTAATGCATTGTGCATAAATAACCGTGGATTTAAAGACTTGGTGTGGTGTCTTGGGACAGGTACCCATACATGTTAATGTATGCAGTAAAAGGAAATACCTCCACTCTGTGTGTGGATTGGCTCTTTGCGTACTGGGTGACAGACCCAGTTTTGGGGACAACATTCTTTCCGGGCTTAACTTTACTCCTGATTTTCCACCTCCTCCCCTCCAGCGGCACAGAGAGACGGGGAATGGGGGTTGCAGTCAGTTCATCACACGTCATTTCTGCCGCTCCTTCCTCCTCAGAGGGAGGACTCCTCACACTCTTCCCACCTCTTCAGCATGGGGTCCCTCTCACAGGAGACAGTCCTCCACAAACTTCTCCAGCATGAGTCCTTCCCATGGACTACAGATCTTCACAAACTGCTTCATCATGGGTCCTTTTCATGGTGTGCAGTCCTTCAAGAAGGGACTGCTCCAGCGCAGGTCCCATACCAGGTCACAAGTCGTGCCAGCAAATCTACTGCAGCGTTGGCTCCTCTCTCCATGGGGGCCACAGGTCCTGACAGGAGCCTGCTCTAGTGTGGGCTTCCCACGAGGTCACAGACTCCTTTGGGAATCCACCTGCTCCAGCATGGGGTCCTCCACAGGCTACAGGTGGATATCTGCTCCACCATGGACCTCCATGGACTGCAGGGGGACAGCCTGCCTCACCATGGTCTTCACCACAAGTTGCAGGGAAATCTCTGCTCCTGTGCCTGGAGCACCTCCTGCAAAATATGCAGGTTTGCTGTTTTTTTGGTTTGTTTTTTGTTTTTGTTGTTGTTGTTGTTTTTTTATTATAGTCTCAAAGGGGGGAATTGATGACAGACTTTTTGGGCTTTGTCTATTTTGGGATACGGACGTGCTAAGATAAGGAGCCTTCTGGAGTCCTTGAATTAGGAAGCAAGAAGCTAAAGGATCTGAAAACAACAGCTTGTATATCTTGTAAATCCTTGACTAGTTAATTAAGTTTCGGAAAAGTATTTATCACATCAGCAAAGACTTATAAAGTAAACTTTGGATGAACTAACCTCATTTGCATTGTAAAACCACATCTCTATTGGAGAAGTAGCCCCCTACTCACAGAAACCCACCTCTCACTGAGCATGAGTAGCGAATTTTAAAAGTACTGTACCTTTAAACCAAAGTAAAGACGGAAATAACTGATGATTATGTGGTAGGTGTTAACAGTAGGCATTGCTAACTGGAACTATATAACTGTGTATCCTGACTGCATTCAGGTGTGCTAGCTTTGTGGAGTTAATACCTAGCACCTATCTCTGCACAGACATGAAATAAAGCAAATTTCTCAACTCTGTGTGCCAATTGGCTTTGCACACTGGGTGAAGAACCCAGATTTGGGACAAAAATGCTATCGAGAGTCTTATAGAATCATAAGCAAGTTGCTCATTCCCTCCAAAACAAGACTGTAAATAACTCTTAATACCACTGTGGTAGAAAATATTCACATATATTTGTCAAGTATTGTAATGAGAAATATTTGGTAACTGACCTAAAAATAGTTAAAAAAAGATTTTTTTCAAAAATTTTTCTTCAATGATATTTACCCAAAAATATATTTTGCAAAAAGAGTTACATGGAATAATTTTTAAACTAAGTTTAAAGGAGTTAGACAAATTGAAAAGAAAAAAAAGGCAGTATCTAAACCCATTAATACAAACTGAAGACAGAGGAAAATAACATAGCCAAGGCAATGCAACATATATACTGCACGCTAAAAAAATTGCATCTACGTTCTTTGGAAAAAAAATTACAAATTACTTCTGATTTTTTTATGTTTTCAAATTAAGCTACATGCTTAGATGACTATCCAAATTAAAGGGATTAAATACTTAAACATGGTACATTTAGAAAGCTAGAAAATGGCAAATTCAGTCTTAAGTGCTCTGAAGGTACATTTTAAACAGTTCTTGAGGCAACAATTTATATAATACTACTTATGAAAAATGATCCAATGTACTTTCCACAGTGGAAGAAATCATTAGACCTGGAAAAGATTTACAGAAAAAAAATATATTCTTGAAGAGTAAACCAGAAAACATAATAACCAAAGATTATATTTAATATTTCCCTGCATAAATTAGAGTTAAACTATTGCCCAGGACAATATTTTAGCTTTTCTTTCCAACTAGAATGTTCTTTAAGAAGCATTTATTTTCTCAAACTGACCATCAAATCAAAAAAGAACAAAATTAATAGTGACCTTATATCATTCACATAATCAAGTGGAAGCCAAGTGCTAATCTGTGATGGATCAACACTTGCTAGACATCAAATCAACATTTTTTACTAAGAGACTTTTTCTGTTTATGTGATGTAAGAAAAAAGTGACTCGATGACACATGACAGACCTTGCTAATGTTTTTTCAAACAAAAAACTGTGTTTAATAGTAGCTATGAATGCACAATGATGTGGGACATCCACCCTTATACCACGAAAGGAAGAGCATACAGTAGTCCTTCAGGTGCTTTCCCTTACACTAAGTTATTCTAAGTTATTAAAGATGAAAGGGGAGCTAGCTAGTAATATTTATAAATATATTGTATACTATTAAAGTATCCTGGTTTTGCTAGGATAGAGTTAATTTTCTTCTTAGTAGTTAGAATAGCTGTGTTTTGGTTTCAGTGTAAGATTTGTTATGAAAAGAGCATTGATAAAAGTACTGATGTTATTAGTTGCTGCTGGAGCTCAAGGCCACCGTGTCTGGCTGGTTCACAGCTGCATTAGGACTGGGAGGGAGAAGCGCAGTGAATAGCAAAACTCAAAATTGGCATTTGGATGAGCCAATGAAATATTCCATATCATATCCCATCATGTTTAGTATATTATCCGGGGCTGATTGGAAGGGGGAGGGGATTTGCGCTGGTTTTTTTGCTCGGGCTCTCGCTCTTCTGGGATTGTGGTTTCGGTTTGGGATTGTCACTCCTCTGGGATCGTTATCTGGGAACAGGCTGGGCTTAGTCAGCAGGTGGTAAGCAGTTGCACTGGGTTATCACTCATTTGTATATTTTATTACTGTTATCATAATCACTACTATTTTAATATTAGTTTTTAAAAGTTTTATTAAACTATTATTAAACTGTTCTTATCTCAACCTACAAGCCTCCTAATACTTGCCCCCAATCCTCTCCCCTATCCCCTGGGAGTGGGGGGGAAGTGGGTAAATGGCTGTGTTGGCTGCTAGCCAGGGGCTAGCCCAGTGAAACTATCACATAAGGAAAAAAAGTAGACCATCAGTTTGACAGAATCACAGAATCACAGAATCACAGTATAGTAGGGGTTGGAAGGGACCTCAGGAGATCATCTAGTCCAACCCCCCTGCCAAAGCAGGTTCCCTACAACAGGTTGCACAGGAAAGCGTCCAGGCGGGTTTTGAACATCTCCAGAGATGGAGACTCCACAACCTCTCTGAGCAGCCTATTCCAGTGCTCTGTCACCCTCACAGTAAATAAGTTTTTCCTTAAGTTTGTATGGAACTTTTGGTGTTCCAGTTTTTTCCCATTGCCCCTTGTCCTGTCACTGGGCACCACCAAAAAGAGCCCAGCCCCATCCATTTGGCCCCCATATTTGAGAATTTTGAATATTCTTGGGATAATCAAACTGGCATAATCGTGCTGCTAGTTCTTCTGAATGTATGCCAGGTTTTAATGCATGTCAGACTACTTAGGAGAATCACCCCATCCGCTGCTGGAGTTACCCTTGCACCTGCTACAGTTACCTCAACCTCTGTGACTGATATTGTGGCTACTCCAGTTGCTTCAACCTCAGTGACAGACACTGCAGCCTCTCCAACCCCTACAGCAATCAATGTAGCTACTCCAACCCCAGCACCTGCTACATTTGCTTCAACCTTGGCAATAAACAATACAGCCTCTCCAACCTCTACAGCAGGCAATGTGGCTACTCCAAGTCCTGTGACAAACACTGCAACTACTCCAACCCCCTCAAGAATCTCTGCAGATGAAATAGAGAACAAACTCATGTCAGTATCAGTTGCCTCTGTATGGAAGAAGTGGACACAAAAGTCAGTATGTTTACAGAGGGATGAAGAATATCGAGCTTATGATATTCCTAAGAAGGAAGAGAAGGAGAAGGGAAGGGGAGATGGAAATGGAGACACTACAATAACCACCTGATCTCTAACCCTGAGTCATCTGCAGGATATATGAAAAGATTTCACCCGTTACCAAGGCGAGCACCTCATTACTTGGCTGCTCAGATGCTGGGATAATGGGGCCAGTAGCATGGAGTTAGAAGGTAGAGAAGCCAAGCAGCTGGGATCCCTCTCTAAGGAAGCGGACACTGATAAAGCAATTGCAAGAGGGGAACCAACCTGGAGTCTTTGGAGGTGGCTCTTGGCGGGTGTGAAGGAAAGGTATCCCTTCAAGGACGATATTACATGCAATCCAGGCAAATGGACCAGCATGGAGAGAGGGATTCAGTACCTGAGGGAACCAGCTGTGCGGGAGCTGATTTACCAAGGCCCGAGGGACATGAGGGTAATTGAAGACCAGATGAAATCCTGTGCACAATACCCATGTGGCAAAATGTTGTATGGAATGCACCAGCATCATATGCCAAGTAAAAGAGGATGAGGAGGCACCAACTGTAAAGGAAGTGGCTATCCGTCTCCGGGGATTTGAAGACAGTCTCTCGGCCTCTATACGAGCTTGTGTCTCGGCTGTGGAAAAACAGAAGTACTGGAGAAACACATGGAGAAACTGTCCCAAGACTTCCAGCGATTCAAGGACAGGCTCCGCCCTCCACCTTTTCGGACCTGTGTCTCAGCTGTTAGGAGCAAGCCTTTCCCTGCTCAAGAGAGAAGGTATACACCATGAGGCACATTGTGGTTTTACTTGGGTGATCATCGAGAAGACAAGAGAAGGTGGGATGGGAAACCTACCTTGGTCCTGCAGGCACAAGTACACGAGCTGCAAAGAAAAACAAGTACGAATACAGATTCTTCTGGTTCTTCTAGGAAAAATGCTGCTCCAGTCTCCAGTGGACAATTCCCTAGACAGAATAGGAGGCCTGATGTTATTTTTAGTCCTTTCCTTGATCCTAATCCTTTTGATCATATTTCAGCAGAAGTGAGTGATGAATATGATGACCAGCATTAGAGGGGCCCTGCCTCCAGTCAGGTGAAGGAGAGGGATAACCTAGTTTACTGGACTGTGTGGATTCAGTGGCCTGGCACATCTGACCCCCAGGAGTATATAGCTTTAGTGGACACTGGTGCCCAATGCACCCTGATGCCATCAGACTTTAAAGGAGCAGAATCCATCTGTATTTCTGGAGTGACAGGGGGGTCCCAAGAGCTGACTGTGTTGGAGGCTGAAATGAGCCTAACTGGGAATGAGTGGCAAAAGCACCCCATTGTGACTGTTCCAGGTGCTCCATGCATTCTTGGCATAGATAACCTCAGGAGAGGGTATTTCAAGGACCCAAAAGGGTACCGGTGGGCTTTTGGCATAGCTGCTTTGGAGATAGAGGAAATCAAACAGCTGTCTGCTCTGTCTGGTCTCTCAGAGGACCCTTCTGTTGTGGGACTGCTAAGGGTCAAAGAACAGCAGGTTCCCATCGCTACCACAACAGTGCACCGGAGGCAATATCGCACCAACCAAGACTCTGTAATTCCCATCCATAAACTGATTTGTCAGCTGGAGAGCCAAGGAGTGATCAGCAGGACTCGCTCTCCTTTTAACAGCCTGGTTGATATACTGACATGACGTGATATGATATGGAATATCTCATTGGCACATCCAAATGTCAATTTTGGATTTTGCTATTTACTACGCTTCTCCCTCCCAGTCCTAATGCAGCTGTGAACCATCCAAACATGATGGCCTTGAGCTCCAGCAGCAACTAATAACATTAATACTTTTATCAATGTTCTTCTCTTAACAAGTTTTGCTGAAACTAAAACACAGCTCTTCTAACTACTAAAAAGAAAATTAACTCTATCCTAGCAAAATCAGGACAAGAGGATTCAGGATATACCCAATATATTCCAACTGAAAAAGTGAAATTAGCAGCGTATGAGGGAGTTCGAGCTGCTTCAGAGGTGATTGGTACTGAAGCACAGCTCCTCCTGTCACCTCAATTGCCCATGCTGTGCTGGATGTTCATAGAGAGCGTTCCCTCTACACACCACGCAACTGATGCCACATGGAGTAAGTGGGTCACTCTGATCACTTAACAGGCTTGAATTGGAAGCCTCAGTCGCCCAGGAATTCTGGAAGTTGTCACGAACTGGGCAGAAGGCAAAGATTTTGGAATGTCACCAGAGGAAGAGGCTCCACTATATAATGAACTACCAGATAATGAGAAATGATACCCCCTGTTCACAGATGGGTCCTATTGTATTGATATGTGAAAATATAAAATAGAGTTAGATTTATTCATTTATTTTCTGTATTAAGAATTAGATTTTAGAAAATAAGCTTAGCTTCGTTTTGTTTCTGTGTTAGGTGGGAAACTTCAAGTTTAGATCGTTTTGTCTGTGTTAAGTGGGAAACTTTTCCAATAACTAACAAGCTATTCCACACTATCAGCAAAGGCCTTGCGGTGCCTGGTATGCGAGCAGTCTGGAGCAAGAGAAGAAGGAACTGGTATGCAACACCTGCAGTCTGAAGCAAGAAAGCTGGCTTTGTTTGGTCTAGAGGTCTACAAGGGTGCTAACAAGCATCAACAGGAGGCAGTGCGCAAGCGTGAATGGGAGTGAACTCATGTTAAAAATTTCTTGGAACTAATTAGCTTAACCCATTCTAAATTTAATGAATATGTATGTGTGTGTACTTTAAATAATGCCTTTGTAAAAGAGTGGGGCGCGCAGGGCCTTTATGGAGCGATCCACCCTGTCACCCGCTGGCGAATAAAACATACCTGCTTTATAACTCTCTACGAGTTGTAAGGTTTGATTCTGCAGATCAGTATCATAGGAAGACATCAGAAGTGGAAAGCTGCTATGTGGAGTCCCACCTGAAGTAGCAGAGACTGCTGAAGGAAAAGGTGAATTGAGTCAGTTCGCAGAGGTAAAAGCCATCCAGCTGGCCTTTGACATTGCTGAATGAGAAAAATAGCCAATACTCTACCTCTATACGGACTCATGGATGGTGGCAAATGCCCTGTGGAGGTAGTTACAGCAATGGAAACAAAGCCACTGGCAGCGCAGAGGCAAACCCATCTGGGTTGCTAGATTATGGCAAGGCATTGCTGCTTGGCTAGAGACACTGCTTGTAAAGAGACGTCATGTAGATGCTCATGTGACCAAGAGTTAAGCCACTGAAGAAGACTGAAACAACCAACAGGTAGATAAAGCTGCTAAGGTCAAAGTATCTCAATTAAACTTGGACTGGAAACATAAGGGTGAAAAATTTTTAGCCTCATGGGCCCATGATGCCTCAAGCCATCAAGGAAGAGATGCAACATATAGATGGGCTCGTGATTGAGGGGTGAACTTAACCATGGACATTATTGCACAAGTCATTCATGACTGTGAAGCATGTGCTGCAATTAAGCAAGCCAAGCGATTAAAACCTATTTGGTATGGAGGGCAATGGTTAAAATATAAATATGGAGAGGCCTGGCAGGTTGACTATATCACACTCCCACAAAACCGCAGTGGCAAGCGTTATGTGCTCACTATGATGGAAGCAACCACTGGGTGGTTGGAGACATATGCTGTGCCCCATGCCACTGCCCAGAACACTATTCTAGGTCTTAAAAAGCAGGTCTTGTGGTGACATGGCACCCCAGAAAGAATTGAGTCAGACAATGAGACTCATTTCCGAAACAATCTCATAGACACTTGGGCCAAAGAACATGGCATTGAGGGGGTGTACCACATTCCCTATCATGCACCAGCCTCCGGGAAGGTCGAACGATGCAATGGGCTGCTAAAAGCCACACTCAAAGCAATGGGTGGTGGAACTTTCAAACATTGGGATACACATTTAGCAAAAGCCACCTGGTTAGTCAACACCAGAGGATCTGCATGGCGGAGTTGAAGCCCTATACAAACACCTGAGCAAATGCATTGTTGCCCGTAATTTGTACACGACCATCACAATGGTGACACAACAATGTAACATTTGTTTGCAAAATAACCCTCAAGTAGCCCAAAAGATTAAACTAGGACAAATAGGGAAGGGCAATTTCCCTGGGCAGTGGTGGCAAATTGATTTCTCAGAACTTCCAAGGAAAGGAGGGTTTCTATATTTGCTAGTATTAACTGACACCTTTTCAGGATGGCCATAAGCGTTTCCTTGATGAACAAAGCTAGAGAAGTGACTAAGGCTTTGTTACATGAAATTATACCAAGATTTGGGGTCCCAGCAGTGATGTCCTCAGACAGAGGTTCTCATTTTGTGGCCAACATCACACGAGTCAGTAGGCTTCTGGGGACAGACTGTTAATCACATACTCCGTATAGGCCACAGGCAAGCGGTCAGGTGGAAAAGATGAACCACCTCCTTAAATTACAGATTATCAAATTGGATCAAGAAGCTGGATTAGCTTGGCCTCAGTCACTACCCCTAGCTTTGCTACGAATGAGAACCAAGCCAAGGGTTAAGGAAGGATTAAGCCCTTTTGAGATACTGTATGGAAGGCCCTATATGGTTCAAGCAGGAACATCAACACAAGTTGGTACTGAAGTATTACCTAACTATGTAATAAGCTTACAGAAACAACTTAGAGAAATAGAAAAGCTGGTTCTGGGAACCTGTGCTCGTGACCTGGATGGACCAATACATAATATAGAGCCAGGTGATTATGTATATGTTATATCTCTTTCAGGTTCACCTTTGGAGCCAAAATGGGAAGGACCATTCCAGGTCTTATTGACAACACACACAGCTGTTAAAATACAGGAGCAAGCATCATGGATACATCATTCCAGAGTAAAGAAAGCTCCTAAACAACGCTGGGAGTTAATGGAAACTGGACCTTTAAAACTCCGACTCAAAGACATTCCAGATCAAGATAAGTTTTCTATGATAACAAAACTGACGTTTGGTCCTGAATTTAGACTTTTAACATGATCAATAGTGGGTTTGAACTGTTAATATTTTTTTGTATCTTCTCTCTTGCCTGCAACCAAGAGCCTAATGGCTGGCCTTGGAATCATGCTCAGAAGAACCACACCAGAATAATGGGAAATGTAGACCCGAAAACAGAGTTAGCTACTGTGGTTTTTCGCAAGGATGAGGTGTACCAAAGAAATAAGTGGGGCAGAGATGATAAGGACAGAGTTGCCCGGTTATGGGGGAAGCAGGGAGATAAAATTGGGGTGACAAATATATCATAAGGATGATAATAAAGCCCTATTTTCAGGAGGCACCCAGGTCTCCGTGACAAGGACAGATGATAACTCCCTTAAAAGTAAGACCTCATGTATGACTACATTAGAATGTTGGCATAGTTTCATTTTATTTGAGCCAGTCTTTGTAGTATGCATAGGGCAAGAAACAAAAAGAACGGCATTAAGCTACAAAGTCAAAATTGACATTGGCCAGCCGCCTACCACAATTTCACCCACTACCACAGTTCCTCCAGAGACACCTACCACTCAACCACCAACTGTACCTGATCCAAAGATTTTTAAAATTGGACCGTATGTGATCAGGAACACAGGGCAACAGCAGATGTTGTCCAACCCAGAATGGTCTCTTAAACGTGTTGAGTTGTTAATGAAAATCAATGTCTCTGAAATTCAGCCTGCCTGTTCTCCTTTCTTAAAAACATCCTTCAAGGGACGGACAACCCGGCTGCGGAAACAAGTACCCTTTAGGGGCCGAACGCAGAGGGACCTAACCGGTGTGTTGGGAACAGGATTGGGAATTTTAAATGGAATCGACTCAGAAATATTAATGAATAAACTGGCCACCGCAACTAGTGATTTGACAAAATTACAGCAACCTTTGCAATCTTCCCTATCAGCTTTAGGAACTAATCAGTAGCTGTTATCAAAAGTGTTACCAAAGTGGGAAAAGGTGGAGGAACAGGACCACAAATTGATAATAGATACACTTGGTGTGGTCCAAGGTAACGTTTCTTTGGCTCTCAGTTGCACGCAGGCACAACTATGGATGCAATCAGTGGCCGCATCAATTATAAGAGAAGGTGAAGAGGGCACTTTCTCCACCGAAATTCAGAAAATTGTTTGGGACAGTGCCACTGACTTTGAGAGAAAGCTCCAATCCTGGTGGACTCTGGTAAATTTCACCTATGACCCCATCAATAGTACGGCCACAACCTTTGTGTTGACCATACGTAACGCTTCAATATACCTAATCCACCCCATCATTGCATTAGGGTTGAACCACAATGGAGCTGTGCTCTACCCCTTTGAACATAGAGTATGGGCTCGAATGGTGAATGAGAAATGGCAAACTGTAAATTTAGAGTCTTGCATTGCATGAGAACAACAAGGATTCATTTGTGAAAGTAATAAAATCAACGCTCAGGACATTTGCCCCGATACTGAGCAAAGCATTTGTCACTTCAAAATCCACCCAGACAGTAATCAAAAGACAGTGCTTGTATATACTGGCCAAGGTTGTGTATGTTTCAGAACTGCTTGTGACTCTGACAATAGACAAAATAATAGTAGATAGTGAGAATCATTCTAATTTTTGTACTTGTAATTTTGTTAAAATTGTTGGATGTGACTTTTCTTATTTAGCACCAGTCGTATCCCACCAGTTGCTAAAATCCAACTATATAATGTTTCACGAATTATTGCCTGTACCTATTGGAATGAATCTTGCATTGGTAAAACAATTAATAAGACATCAAGATTTGATCAAAATCTTGAAAGAGGCCCAAGAAAATGGACATAAAACCCTGATAACTGTCCATCATGACACAGAGGAAATTCATGGGGTCTTAAAATGGGCAAAAGAAGATGCAAAACACAACTGGTGGGATGTGCTCTTTGGATGGTCACCTACTGCAACTGGCATTCTAAATAGGTTGTGTCACCCCATTGTTGATCTTTTGATATTAGTACTAATTAGTCTTATCTGCCATAATGTTTGTTTGGAATTGGAAAATGCTACAGCCACTAACATTTTTAACTTCTCTACTTAGGGCACATGAGAATGCATTAAGAAGCAACTTTCAAGCAAGGTATTATCCATTTCCCCTTTGAGAAATAGATTGTGTATAAGGCAAACAAATTTGCCTAGGATAAAAGAAGGGGGGAATTGATAAATGAACATATAAAATATAGTTAGATTTTAGAAAATGAGTTTAGTTTATTTTGCTTTGTCTGTATTAGGTAGGAAATTTTTACAATAACTAACAAGCTATTCCACACTATCAGCAAAAGCCTTGCAACACCTGGTATGGGAGCAGTCTGGAGCAAGAAAAGAAGGAACTGATATGCGAACATTATCAGTCTGAAGCAAGAAAACCGGTTTTGTCTGGTCTTGTGGTTTGGAAAGAATTCAAGGGGCTACTGAGTATGTGCAAGGAGAAAAGGTGAAAAGTTCATAGTGATGAAGAATATTGATAAACCTTCTGCGACCACCACCAGGAGGCAGTGCGCAAGCGCGAATGGGAGTGAACTTATGTTAAAGATTTCTCGTAACTAATTAACCTAACCCAACCTATTCTTGGAAATTTAATGTATATGTATGTATGTGTACTTTAAATAACGCCTTTGTAAAGGAGTTGGCGTACAGGGTTTTTGGAAATATCCACCCAGACACCCACCAGCAAATAAAACATACCTGCTTTATAACTCTCTGCGAGTTGTAAGGTTTGCTTCCGTGAATCATATCCACCTGTCAGAAAGCTCTGTCCTCTGCACTTGTCAGAAAGCATGTGGTAACCTAATGTATTGGGTTTGCATGGCAAGGTTTTTGGTAGCAGTGGGGGAGGGGACATGGGGTGGCTTCTGTGAGAGAAGCTGCCAGAAGCTTCCCCCATGTCCGACCTGACACAGCCAATGCCAGCCGGCTACAAGAAGGGACCCGCTGCTGGCCAAGGCCGAGCCAATCAGTAACGCCTCTGTGATAACATAATTAAGAAAAAAAAAAGGAAGGGAGAAAAAAAAGCTGCACACTTTGCAGCTGGAGAGAGGAGTGAGAAGATGTAAGAAAAAACAACTCTGCAGACACCAAGGTCAGTGAAGAAGGAGGGGGGAGGATGGGCTCCGGTGCCGGAGCAGCGATTCCCCTGCAACCTGTGGTGAAGACCATGGTGAAGCAGGCTGTCCCCCTGCAGCCCATGGAGGTCCATGGTGGTGCAGATGACCACCTGTAGCCCGTGGAGGACCCCACGCCGGAGCAGGTGGATGCCGAAGGAAGCTGTGACCCCGCGGGAAGCCCGCGCTGGAGCAGGTTCCTGTCAGGACCTGTAGCCCGTGGAGAGAGGAGCCCACGCCGGAGCAGGTTTGCTGGCAGGACTTGTGACCCCGTGGGGGACCCGCGCTGGAGCAGTCCCTTCCTGAAGGACTGCACACCATGGAATGGACCCAGACTGGAGCAGCTCGTGAAGAGCTGTCAGTCATGGGAAGGGCTCACGTTGGAGCAGTTGGTGGAGGACTGTCTCCCATGAGAGGGACCCCACGCTGGTGCGGGGGAAGGAGACCTCCCCCTGAGGAGGAAGCAGCGGCAGAAACACCATGTGATGAACTGACCCTAACCCCATTCCCTGTCCCCCTGTGCTGCTGGGGGGAGGAGGTGGAAAATCGGGAAAGAGATTAAGCCTGGGAAGAAGGGAGGGATGGGGGAGGTGTTTTAAGATTTGGTTTTACTTCTCATTCTCCTCTGATTTTGATTTGTAATAAAGTAAATTTGTTTTTTCCCCCAAGTCGAGTCTGTTTTGCCCGTGCCAGTAATTGGTGAGTGATCTCTCTCCGTCCTTATCTCCACCCACGAGCTTTTCGTTATAATTTTCTCCCCCTGCCCATTTGAGGAGGGGGAGTGATAGAGTGGGCTTTGGTGGGCATCCGGTCTCTAGCCAGGGTCAACCCACCACACCTAAACAGAGCTCCCACGAAAACATGCAGCCGTCCAGGTCTCAGGCTGCAGGTAGTGACAGAGCCTTTCAATGGTTATGGATGTCAGTAGTGAGAACAGCTGTGTGAGGTGCAACCAGGTGAATGATTTGCTCAGTCTGGTGGCAGAGCTATGAAAGGCAGTAGAAAGGTTAAGGAGCAACAGGGCGGCTGAGAAAGACACAGACTGGTGGAGCCATGCTCTGTGCTCCCTGAAACAAGGACAGGGACAGCCACCGGAAAGAAACCAATATCTCAAAGAAGATGACATGTCTGACAGCCCAGCTGAAGTGCCTCTACACCAATGCCCACAACATGAGCAACAAACAGGAGGAGTTGGAAGCCGTTGTGCTGTTGGAAAGCTATGACCTGGTTGCCGTTACTGAAACTTGGTGGGAAGAATCCCATGACTGCAGTGCAGCTATTAATGGCTACAGGCTGTTCAGAAGGGACAGGTGAGGAAAGAGGGGTGGAGGGGTTGTCTTCTACATCAAGAAATGGATAGAGTGTGAAGAGTCTGTGTCTGTCTCTGAATAATAGCCACGAGCAGATTGAAAGCTTATGGGCAAGAATTAAAGGCCGAGGCAACAAAGGGAAGCTTGTGGTTCATGTCTTCTACAGGCCACCCGATCCAGGGGAGCCTATTGACAAAGCCTTCTTACTTCAACTACAGGAGGTGTTGCACTAACAGGCTCTCGTCCTGCTGGGGGACTTCAACCACCCTGACATCTGCTGGAAAAGTAGCACAATGAGCTGTAAGCAATCCAGGAGACTCCTGGAGTGCATGGAGAATAAATTCTTGAGCCAGGTGACAGACAGCCCAACCAGAGGGGATGCAATACTGGACCTGTTGGTCACAAACACAAGTGAGCTGATTGGTGATGTCAAGATTGGGCTGCAGTGATAACACATTGGTAGATTTCACAATCCTGAGGGCATCTAAGAGCACACAAGCAGGCAATCACAAAATGCCATAAATCAAGCAGACAAGGCAGAAGGCTGGCTTGGCTGAGCAGGGATCTTCTTCTAGAACTAAGGCGGAAAAAGAAAGAGTATGGCCAGTGGAAGCAAGGTCAGGCAACATGGGAGGACTACAGAGATGCTATTTGTCACTGCAGGTAGGAAATTCGCGCGGCCAAAGCTCAATTAGAATTAAAGTTGGCTTGTAGTGTGAGAGACAATAAAAAGGGCTTTTTTAAATATGTTAATAGCAAAAGGCAGACCAGGAACAACATTGGCCCATTTCTTGATGAGCATGGTCACCTCACAAACAGGGAGGCAGACAAAGCAGAGACATTCAATGCCTTCTTCGCTTCGGTCTTCAACAGCGAGGTTGGGCTCAGGAACCCCCAGAGCCCTAGGCTAGAGAACCATGACTGTGAGAATGATAAACTCCCTACCAGCCCTGAACTTGTGTAGAATTTGCTACTCCAGCTGGATCCCTATAAGTCAGTGGGGCCTGGTGGGATCCATCCGAGGGTACTTAAAGAGCTGGCAGATGTCATAGTTAGACCTCTCAATGATCTTTCAATGCTCTTGAGAATCCGGAGAGGTCCTAGTTGACTGGAAGCTGGCAAATGTTGTCCCAATCTTCAAGAAGGGCAACAGGGATGAACCCGGTAACTACAGACCTGTAAGTCTCACTTCTGTGCCTGGAAAAATTATGGAGATTATTCTGGGAGTTATCGAAAAACACCTGGAAGACAAGGCAGTCATTGGTTCCAGCCAGCATGGGTTCATGAGAGGAAAGTCCTGCTTGACAAGCCTAATCTCTTTCTATGATAAGGTTACCCACCTAGTTGACCAAGGGAAGCCAATCGATGTAATCTTTTTGGACTTCAGTAAAGCCTTTGATGCTGTCTCTCACAGTATCCTCCTGGACAAAATGTCCAGCATCCAGCTGAATAAACACATAATGCAATGGGTGAGCAACTGGCTGACAAGTCAGGCTCAAAGGGTTCTAGTCAATGGGGTCACATTGGGCTGGCGACTGGTCACTAGTGGGGTCCTGCAGGGATCCATCCTGGTGACGATGCTCTTTAATGTCTTCATCAATGACTTAGATACAGGATTTGAAGGACTGCTAACAAAGTTTGCTGATGACAGCAAATTGGGAGGAGCTGTGGACACTCTCAAGGGCAGAGAGGCCCTGCAGAGAGATCTAGATAAATTAGAGAGCTGGGCAATCATCAACCGTATGAATGTTAACAAGGGCAAGTGATTTTGCACCTGGGACCCTGGATATGCATACAGACTGGCGAACGAGAGGCTGGAGAGCAACCCTGCGGAGGGGGACCTCGGGTTCCGGTCGATGGCAAGTTGAACATGAGTCAACAGTGTGCCCTGGCAGCCAAGAGGTCCAACAGTGTGCTGGGGTGCAT
This sequence comes from Caprimulgus europaeus, assembly GCA_907165065.1. Next base: position 9,668,133 of record OU015537.1, read on the forward strand.
CAAGCACTGCATTGCAAGTCGGTCAAGGGAGGTAATTGTCTCGCTCTACTCTGCACTGGTGCAACCTCACCTCAAGTACTGTGTGCAGTTTTGGGCACCAGAGTATAAAACGGATCTAAAGCTACTAGAGAGTGTCCAGAAGGGTTTAGATGGGAAGCCATATCAGGAGACTTTGAAGTCGCTTGGCTTGTTCAGCCTGGAGAAGAGGAGACTGAGAGGAGACCACATGGCAGTCTAGAACTTCCTCACAAGGGGAAGAGGAGGTGCAGGTGCTGATCTCTTCTCTCTGGCGACCATTGATAGGACCAGAGGAAATGGCAGGAAGATGTGCCAGGGGCGGTTTAGGTTGGACATTTGGAAAAAGTTGTTCACCCTGAAGGTGATGCAGTACTGGAACAGGCTTCCCAGGGAGGTAGTCATGGCACCAAGCCTGACAATATTCAAGAAGCATTTGGACAATGCCCTCAGAAACATGGTCTGAGTCTTGGGACTGTCCTATAATAGGACAGGAGTTGGACTCAATGATCTTTGTGGGTCCCTTCTAACTCACAACATTCTATGATTCTATGATTCTTTGATTCTATATGGATCTGTCAAAGAGTGAAGTACCCTGAACTTTAGGAAAGCAAACTTCCAGCTCTTCAAGGAGTTAGTCAATAGGAACCCCAGGAAATTGCCCTCAGGAACAAGGGAGCAGAACAGAACTGGCAGATCTTTAAGGATGCTTTCCATAGAGTGCTGTGGTGGGTTGACCTTGGCTGGACGTCATGTGCCTGCCAAGCCACTCTATCACTCCCTTCCTCAGCAGGACGGGGAGGGGAGAAAATAAGATGGAAAAAAAAAAATAACTCGTGGGTCAAGATAAAGGCAGTTTAATAGAAGCACAAAGCAAGGGCCACACGTGGAAGCAAAGGAAGAACAAAATATTTATTCTATACTTCTCATCAGCAGACGAGGTCTGGCCACATCCCAGGAAGCAGGGCTTCAGTACACATAGTGGTTGCTACAGAGGAAAAACATCATAAATAACGAACATTCCCCCATCCCCCTTCCCCCTCTGTTCTCCTAGCTTTTTTTTCTGAGCAGATGTCATAGGGTATGGAATATCCCTTTGGTCCATTTGGGTCAGCTGTCCTGGCTATGTCCCCTCCCAAGACCTTCCCCACCCCCAGCCTACTGGGGAGTAAATGTTGGAGAGACAGCCCTGTTGCTGTGCTAGCACTGCTCAGCAGTAACCAAAACACTGGTGTGTTATCAACACCTTTCTAGCTACTAATACAAAACACGGCACTCTGAGGGCTGCTGTGGGAAATATTAACTCCATCTCAGCCAGACCAGATACAGTGCAAGAACTCTCGATCCCTATTTGTATGAAATCAGGAAAGGAAGGCAAGAGACGGGCATGGCTGAGTTGAGATCTACTGGTAAAAATAAAGGACAAGAAGGAAATGCACAGGCAGTGGAAACAGGGACAGATACCTGGGATGAGTATAAGGATGCTGCCTGGTTTTGTAGGGATGGAGTCAGAAAGGCTGATGTGTGGCTGCAACTGAACTTGGCAAGGGATGCAAAGAGTAATAAGAAGGGCTTCTATAGGTATGTCATCCAGAAAAGGAAGGTCAGAGAAAGTGCACCCCCCTGATGAACACGACTGAAACTGGTAACAATGGATGAGGAGAAGACTAAGGTACTCAATGAGTTTTTTTCCTCAGTCTTCTCTGGCAACCTTTCTTCCCACACCTCTCAAGTGGATGGACTGCAGGGCAGGGACTGAGGGAGCAAAGTCCTTCCCACTGTAAGAGAAGATCATGTTCATGACCACCTGAGGAACCTATGGGACCTGATGAGATGCATAACAGATTCCCAAGGGAATTGGATGATGTAGTTGTCAAGCCACTCTCCATGATATTTGAAAAGTCATGGCAGTCAGGTGAAGTCCCCAGTGACTAGAAAAAGGGAAATGTTGCAGCCATTTTTAAAAAGGGTAGGAAGGAAGACCCTAGGAACTACCGACCTTTCAGTCTCACTTTTGTGCCTGGGAAGATCATGGAACAGGTCCTCCTGGAAGCTATGCGAAGGCACATGGAGGACAGGGAGGTGATTCGAGACAGCCAGCATGGCTTCACCAAGGGCAAGTCTTGCCTGACCAACCTAGTGGCCTTCACAGAATCACAGAATGATAGGAGTTGGAAGGGACCTCTAGAGATCATCTATTTCAATCCCCTTGCCAAAGCTGGTACATCTAGAGCATGTTGCACAGGACTGCATCCAGGCGACTTTTTAATATCTCCAGAGAAGGAGATTCTACAACCTCTCTGGGCAGTCTGTTCTGGTGTTCTGTCACTCTCAAAGTAAAGTTTTTCATCATCTTCTATGATGCAGTGACTACATCAGTGGACAACAGAAGAGCTATGGATGTCATCTATCTTGACTTCTGTAAGGCCTTTGACACAGTTTCTCACAACATCCTTCTCTCTAAATTGGAGAGATATGGATTTGATGAGTGGGCTGTTTGGTAGATGAGGAATTGGTTAGATGATCGCATACAAAGGGTAGTGGTCAATGGCTCAATGTCCAGATGGAGATCAGTGATGAGTGGTGTCCCTCAGGATCAGTATTGGGACCAGTACTATTTAATATCTTCATTAGTGGCACAGAGAGTGGGATTGAGTACGCCTTCAGCAAGTTTGCAGATGACAAGCTGAGTGGTGCAGTTGACATAGCTGAGGGACAGGATGCCATCCAGAGGAACCTGGACAAGCTTGAGCAGTGGGCCCGTGTGAATCTCATGAGGTTCAACAAGGCCAAGTGCAAGATCCAGTACCTGGGTTGGGGCGATCCCTGGTATCAGTATAGGCTAGGGGGATGAAGGGATTGAGAGCAGCTCTGCAGAGAAGGACCTGGGGGTACTGGTGGATGAAAAGCTGTACATGAGCTGACAGCGTGTGTTTGCAGCCCAGAAGGCAAATCATATCCTGGGCTGCATCAAGAGAAGCATGGCCAGCGGGTCGAGGGAGGTGATTTTGCCCCTCTACTCCACTCTTGTAAGGCCCCACCTGGAGTACTGTGTCCAGCTCTGGAGTCCTCAGCACAAGAAAGAAATGGACCTGCTGGAGTGGGCCCAGAGGAGGGTCACGAAAATTATCAGAGGGATAGAACACCGCTCCTATGAAGAAAGGCTGAGAGAGATGAGGTTGTTCAGCCTGGAGAAGAGAAGGCTCTGGGGAGACCTTATTGTAGCCTTTCAATACTTAAAGGGGACCTATAAGATAAAGACAAACTTTTTAGCAGGGCCTGTAGTGATAGGACAAAGGTAATGGTTTTAAACTAAAAGAGAGCAGATTTAGACTAGATACAGGAAGAAATTTTTTACAATGAGTGGTGAAACACTGAAACAGTTTTTCCAAAGAGGTGGTAGAAGCCCCATCCCTGGAAGCATTCAAGATCTGGCCGGATGGGGTTCTGAGCAATCTGATCTAGTTGAAGGTGTCCCTGCTCACTGCAGGGGGGTTGGACTAGACAACCTTTAAAGGTCCCTTCCAACCCAAACCATTCTATGATTCTATGGTTCTGTGATTCTATGATTCTATTATTCTTTTCTCCATCCCACTGGGTGAAAGCTTAGGTACTAGCCAAAGTCAACCCACCATATCCAGGAATGCTCTAACTACAGAGATTAGCAAAACTTTTTCAAGAATGGATGTAAAACAAATTTATCTCTGTGTCATCTTTGTCAATGTATTTGGTTTGCGTGGCAAGGTTTTGGTAGCAGTGGGGGGGGGGACATGGGGTGGCTTCTGTGAGAGAAGCTGCCAGAAGTTTCCCCCATGTCTGACCCGACACAGCCAATGCCAGCCGGCTACAAGAACGGACCCGCTGCTGGCCAAGGCCGAGCCAATCAGTAACGCCTCTGTGATAACATAATTAAGAAAAAAAAGGAAGAGAGGGAAGAAAAAAAAGCTGCACACTTTGCAGCTGGAGAGAGGAGTGAGAAGATGTAAGAGAAAACAACTCCACAGACACCAAGGTCAGTGAGGAAGGAGGGGGAGGAGGTGCTCCAGGCGCCAGAGCAGAGATTCCCCCGCAGCCTGTGGTGAAGACCATGGTGAGCAGGCTGTCCCCCTGCAGTCCATGAAGATCCATGGTGGAGCAGATGACCACCTGTAGCCCGTGGAGGACCCCACGCCGGAGCAGGTGGATGCCTGAAGGAGGCTGTGACCCCGCGGGAAGCCCGCGCTGGAGCAGGTTCCTGTCAGGACCTGTAGCCCGTGGAGAGAGGAGCCCACGCCAGAGCAGGTTTGCTGGCAGGACCTTGTGACCCTGTGGGGAACTCGCGCTGGAGCAGTCCCTTCCTGAAGGCCTGCACCCCATGGAATGGACCCATGCTAAAGCAGTTCGTGAAGAACTGTCAGTCATGGGAAGGACTCACGTTGGAGAAGTTTGTGGAGGACTGTCTCCCATGAGAGGGACCCCATGTTGGTGTGGGGGAAGGAGTCCTCCCCCTGAGGAGGAAGGAGTGGCAGAAACAACGTGTGATGAACTGACCCCAACCCCATTCCTTGTCCCCCTGTGCTGCTGGGGGGAGGAGGTGGAAATCGGGAAAGAGATTAAGCCCGGGAAGAAGGGAGGGATGGGGGAGGTGTTTTAAGATTTGGTTTTACTTCTCACTATCCTCTGATTTTGATTGGTAATAAAGTAAATTTGCTTTTTTTCCCCCAAGTCGAGTCTGTTTTGCCCGTGCCAGTAATTGGTGAGTGATGTCTCTCTGTCCTTATCTCCACCCATGAGTTATATTTTTCTCCCCCTGCCCATTTGAGGAGGGGGAGTGATAGATTGGGCTTTGGTGGGCATCTGGCCTCTAGCCAGGGTCAACCCACCACAGTCCCATTCATTCTGTCTTGCAGAGTTTCGATGTTTTTCTTTGTGTCCTGGTTTTGCTAGGATAGAAACTATCACACTTTGCTACAATAATGAGCTTTCAAACACCTATATCCTTAGGATAGTAAATGTATGCTTCTCTTCAATGAGAAAAGTTTCTTCATTAATAGCTTTTTTGAAGAGTTTTCAGATATAACCTCATTACAGTGACAGGAAATTTACTTGTAACTGTTAGGTTATGTGTCTAACTGGCATGACACATAACCTAACAGTTATGTATCATATATGGTACAAATATGGTAGCCCTCACCTCCATTGGGCTACCATATTTGGAAACTCCCTAACATCTGACATAGTTGGCAGGATCCAGTTGGGCTGTCAGTATTCTCAAGATGATAGGTTCAAAATTTCTCATGTGGGGAGGGGACAGATCCTTATGAAAATACGCCCAAAGTGTTTGAATTATTTACCAAACCTTCAGAATATTTTAAGGAAAATTGCTAGGATAATGGAGGGAATGGGACTGAGAAAACTAGTAGTATAGGGACAACTGTTAGCCAAGAAACGAAGTGACAGATGTCCTGACTCCATCTTCCATCAGAAGTCCCACCTCCCACCCAGCAGGCTCATGGTCCATTTACCCCAGAAGTCACTCCAGTCACATGGACTGGAGATAAAAACTATTTACTAATTAGAATAAAGCGACAATGATAACAACAGTGATAACAGAATATACAATTGAGTGATGCACAGTGCAATTGCTCACCACCCGCTAACCAATGCCCAGCCTGTGCCAGCTAGCGATCCCGGAGCAGAGACATTCGCAGTAACCAAAACCCCGGAAGAGTGAGACTGAGCGATCCCCGAGAGAATACCCTCGTCTTCTGGTCAATCCTGGTTAATATACTGGCATGACGTGATATGATATGGAATATCTCATTGACATATCCACATGTCAATTTGGGGTTTTGCTATTCACTGCGCTTCTCTCTCCCAGTCCTAATGCAGCTGTGAACCAGTCAAACACGGTGGCCTTGAGCCCCAGCAGCAACTAATAACATTGGTACTTTTATCAACATTGCTCTCATAACAAGTTCTACACTGAAACTAAAACACAGCTATTCTAACTACTGAGAAGAAAATTAACTCTGTCCTAGCAAAACCAGGACAATGACAATCACCAAACTGCTCCCAGGACTGTGACTAATTGACTACGGAAAAAGTCTTGCTTCAAAGATGAGTCTGAAGTCAGTCAGGCATCCCTGGTGAAGGTCCAGCCTGTCCTGGAGATCTCTTGAATAGACGCTCATTTTGAGTAGGTAGCAAGTTACTTTGTACACCTTGTTGGTGTACATACATATGTGGGCATAGGACATCAATTCCTGGAATAGGTGTTACTGACTCCTGTTTTCCTGGAAGGTTTCTTTGTCCTGCACCCAGCAAGTTTTCTTTGTCCTGCCAACTGCTCCCCATCAAGGCTGAGCTTATCAGGGATGTCTCAAGGCTCCACCCTAAGGGGGTATCCTTCTTTGTCAGTATGTTTCCTAGGGTCACCATTGTGGTGGCTGGTTAAATCAGAAGTACATCAGTCCCTGAAGGCACTTCCCCTAAACAGATAGGGTGGAGAGGGGCACCTTTTTATAACAGGATGTCACAATTTAATGGAGTTTTTAAATGTCATAACTGACATGTTCTCATACTCCTTTGTGATGGACATTTCTTGGCACCATCTGTCATAGTTTTACTGGGCTAGCCCTTGGTTAGCAGCCAACACAGCTGTTCACCCACTTCCTCATAAGGGAGATGCTCCACTCCCTTCATCATCTTTGTGGCTCTGCGCTGGACTCTCTCAAGCAGCTCCCTGTCTTTCTTGAACTGTGGGGCCCAGAACTGGACACAATATTCCAGATGTGGCCTCACCAGGGCAGAGTAGAGGGGGACGAGAACCCCTCTCAACCTACTAACCACAACCCTTCTAATACACCCCAGGATGCTATTGGCCTTCCTGGCCACAAGGGCACAGTGCTGGCTCATGGTCATCCTGCTGTCCACCAGGACTCCCAGATCCCTTTCCCCTACACTGGTCTCTAGGAGATCATCTCCCAACCTATACTGGAACCTGAGGTTGTTCCTGGCCTGTTCTCAGGCAGCCCTGTGATTGACTACCTGCTTCCTTTGGACCAGGAAGTGCTCAAATATAAAAATATATACATTTATATGCGATATATACACATATATGAATATATATAGGAGTATACAAATATGTATAAATGTATATTTTATTTAAACAGACATACACTATTTTATATATATATACATACATTTTAAAAGATATAGAAATGAAATATAGATATCCTCGAAAATATAGGTGTAAAATACTTATAAGCAATTTTGGTGATGCTTGAATGGGAAAACAAATTTCAGCTGTTGTTTGGGCACTACAAGAAACTGAAAGAATCATAGGCCAAGACAGCATGACTGTACACACATCCGTACCTAATAATGGGTGGGTCACTGATGATTCCATTAGGGCCCATGCTGGGGTACCTCAGGCAGCCACACATTGGAAATGGAAACATTTATGTCACCAAAATCAGGAATGAATTTCTTACCACCAATGGAGTCTTAAGAAGCAGGCATTCCTTATTATGGTACCGGATGCACGGGGGATCGTTCCACCTATCGTGCATTCCGACTTGTCCCTTTACAAAAGCTTTATACTATCAAAACATGCATATTCATTACTTTTCCAATAAATTATTAACATATTAATTACATTTCCAGGAACCCATTAATATATTGAAATGTCTTTTTTGCATGCACACTGATGTCCTTTTTATACTCTTCAGAGTCCTCTGGTGGTCGCAAAACTTTTGTCACTGTGTCCTTTAGTTGAACTTTTCTTTTGCGCTTGCTTAGATCATCTTTTAGCCTGTTTACAACACTTCTATCTCCACAAAACTAGTTTATTCTATGACCACTACCTTATCTACCCTATTGCTAGGACTTGGCATCTCAAATCTACTACAAACTTGACTAGGCCTAGCAGATATGTAACTATCTTTCAATGTCACATTGTTTAAGCAGAATGGTATGTTTTCTCGACATGTTATCGATCCCCCCCTTTTCTTTTGAGAGTCTGTAGCTATTAAGCTTCAACTCTCATATTAATTTATATATCCATCAAAGGTTAGAGCAACAATTACAACATTAGATCATTATACAAGTGATTATACATACTACTATGATAACCCTCTTTGTTCGTTTAAGGAAGATTCTTACCCCTCCACCTTATGAATGTGGCTTCTAAATAATTGTGATGTTGGGAACTAAAACTCACAGGGGTATGTAGGTCCCATTTTATTCCCAGAACTGTACTGATTTGTTGTAAAATTTCTGCTATTAAATGAGGACCTCTGATGACATTGCCACTGGTACCCCCGAACCTGGGTATTATCTCCTTTAGTAAACACTTAACAATTTTTTAGTTTTATTGGTGCAGCAGGGAAGAGCTTATGGCCATCCTGAGAAAGTATGAATCAGTACCAAAAGGTATCGATAGCCATTATGTCTTGGCAATTCAGAGAAATCTATTTGCCAATAATCACCAGGAGTGCTTCCCCTCCTGGTTTTACCTGGTGGGGGTCTTTTTCTATTTCTTGGATTGTTTCTCAAACACACCACATATTTTTCTGTTACCATCTTGACAATCTTAGTCATTCTGACACTAAGTACCTGTGTCCTCAGACAGTTAATCATAGCTTCTGTTCTCCAATGTGTTTCTCTGTGTTTTTCTTCAATTATTTTAATAATCATTTGGGGTGGAATGGTAATTTGACCCCCAGGGTGTCGGAGTAGACGGAAGAAATGCCCATCCGATGATGTTCAGCAAGTCTCGTTTTATTATCAGAACGCTACGTGTTTTATAGCCCGTTAAGTTCCGCATATGTTTTCACAAACTACGAAGTTAATTACCATTGGTTAATTGCACTAATCATACATTGACCTCTCAGTCTCAGTGGTTCGCTCTTATCTCGGTTCAGGTTCACTTCCTCACCGTAATGTCCTGTTCTTCCCAGCTGGCATCCATCTTCTTTAATTGATGTTTATTACTCTTCCACGCAGACACATTCCTTTCTTATCTTCCCTAGCAACGCAGCTGAAATCGGCCTAGCTAGTATTATAGTCCTGACACTCTCCACACCAGGGGTTGTCAACCATCCACCTTCATTTTCCGTTGCCTTTCATACTAGGGTCAGTTCTTTATCTGCTTTACTATAATTTGGTGCCTCAGATGTCAGTTTTAACTCCTTTATAAGTATTAGAGCCAGGATGCCCTTCTCTGCCACCACTTTTGCTGTTTTGTCTGTGTGATAGTTTCACTTAGCTGGCAGCCAAACAAGGCCCAGCCACTCGCAACCTCCCCCCGCTGCCCCTTTCCTTCCCCACCCAGGGAATCAGGGAGAGAATTGGAGGGGTAAAGGTAAGGAGACATTTAGGCTAAGAACAATATAAAAATTAGAGTAAAATAAAATTAGAATAATAAGAATAATAATGATAACAACTATATACATATATATATATATGAGTGATGCACCTGTTTATAACAATCCCAGAGGAGCAAAAAGGAACCCCGAAACCGAAATCGCAATCCCAGAAAAACGAGCCCAAGTGATTCCTGAGAGAATCCCCTCCCTCCCTTTCCGGTCAGCCCCGGTTAATATACTAAACATGACATAATATGATATGGAATATCTTATTGGCATATCCAACTGTCAATTCTGGGTTTTACTAACTACTACACTTTTCTTCTATACTTCCCCCTTCCAGTCCTCTGTTCTTGGAAACTGCCCAAGCACAGTGTCCTTGTAGTTATCAACATTTCTTCTCATAACAATCATCACTGAAACCAAAACACAGCGCATTCTAGCTACTAAGAAGAAAATTAACTCTATCCTAGCAAAAACCAGGACAGTCTGTCAATCTTACCTACATGTGCTGCAGTAGTTCTAAACTGGCGAGTCTTATAATGCATTATCACCACTTTCTCAGGTTTTTGCACTGATTGTCCAAATTACTCCATGAGCATGCACCAATCCAAAGGCATATTTAGAATCAGTCCATATATTTACCTTCTTTCCTTGAGATATTTCAAGAACTCATCGAAGGGTGATTAATTCTGCCTTTTGTGTTGATGTACTTACAGGCAATGCTTCAGCTTCAATTACCTCATTGGTGGTGGTAACAGCATATCCAGCCATCCTCTTTCCCTCGCGAACAAAACTGCTTCCATCTGTGTATAATTCCACATCTGGGTCAGTGAGTGGTTCATCCTTGAGACCTGTGCAATTGGCATACACCTGTTCTATGGTTGGCAAACAGTCAGTCTCTAAAGATTCCTTGTCCTCATTCTTGGACTGGAGGAAAATAGCAGGGTTTATTGCAGTGGTTGTCTTAAGTCTCATATCGTCCTGCTCCAGGAGAACAACCTGGTACTTGAGCATTCTGCTAGGGGATAACCAATTTCCCCCCTTTTGCTCCAATACCCATTTAAACAGTCATTTGTTGTCCCATTGTGAGTTTTGGGACCTCTTGTATCAAGAGAACTGTTGCAGCCACAGCTCATAGGCATCCTGGCCATCCTTTACTCACATTGTCCAATTGTTTGGAAAAATATCCCACAGGTCTTTTCCATTCCCGTCTTTGGGTCAGCACCCCCAATGCCAGATGCTGTCTTTCATGCACAAATAGTTCAAATGGTTTGGATAGGTCTGGCAGACCCAGTGCCAGTGCTGACATTAATGGCTTCTTGATGTTTTGAAAGGCTGTTGGACATTGTGGGGTCCACTGGAGTGGGTCCCCTTCTGATTCTGTCAAGGTGTCATAGAAAGGTCTTTCCATAAGTCCATAGCTGGGAATCCACAGTTGACACCAACCGGCCATTCCGAGGAATGTTCTCAGTTCTCTGTCACTCCTGGGTTCCAACGTCTGGCAGATTGCCTCCTTCTGTTCAGTTCCAAATCTGCGACATCCTGTAACATCTCAAAACCCAAATAAATTGCCATTTCTTTTCCAATTTGGGCCTTTCTTTTGGACAGCCGGTAGCCTCCTTGGCCCAAAATAGGTCATGAGTCAGTTTTAGGTATTCTGATCATGTTTCTGCTGCCAGTAGTATGTCATCCACATATTGGAGTATCAGTCCCTCAGGACTGTTTCTTCTCCAATTTTCTAACTCTTTTGCTAATTGATTTCCAAAGATAGTTGGGCTATTTTTGAACCCTTGTGGTAGCTCTGTCCATGTGAGCTGTATCTCCTGTCCCGTTGTAGGATTTTCCCACTCAGAGGCAAATAACGCCTGACTGTTTTTCTCTAGAGGTATGCAAAATAAGGCATCCTTAAGATCTAATACTGTAAACCATTTGTGCTTTTCTTTTAAAGCTGTTAGCAAAGTGTACGGGTTGGTTACCACTGAATGCATATATTACACTATTGAATTTATAGCCCTTAAATCTTACACCAACCTGTACTCTCCACTTCCTGGTTTATTTACAGATAGTATTGGAATATTGTACTCAGATTCACCTTCTACTAATAATCCATATTTGTCTGGATGTTTAGCTTGAACAGAGATGGGTTTCTTGTTAGTAGCTAGAATAGTGAAGCATTTTGCTTTCAACCTGGGATTTGTTATGAGAGAAACACTGATAACATTCCAGTGTTTTCATTTTTGTCACTGGAAGTGAAGGACTACATGTTTTGTTAGCACACAAGCACAAGATCTCAGGGGGTGAGGAATATTTAAATTAATAAGTTAAATTGGCATTTGAATATGCCAATAGGGTATTCCATATCACATCACATCACGTCATGCCCAGTATATTAGTGAGGGTCTCTTCCTCTTTTGGCTCTCTCTGATTTTTGCTCTGGCTGTTGTTCTTCCACGGTTGCGGTTTTGGTTCAGGATTGTCGCTCCTCCAGGATCATTATCTGGGCACAGGCTGGTCTTGGTTGGTGGGTGGTGAGCAATTGCACTGTGTATCACTCATTTGTATATTTTGTTACTGTTATCATTACCACTACTATTTTAATATTAGTATTATTTTAAGTTTTGTTTTATTTCTATTAATAAATTGTCCTTATCTCAACCTACGAGTCTCCTTACCCTTGCCCCCAATCCTCTCCCCTATCTCCTGGGGGTGGGGGAAATGTGGGTGAACAACTGTGTTGGCTTCTAGCCAAAGGCTAGCCTAGTGAAACCATCACAATCATTTTGGTGCCCAACGTGGGGCACGAAGGGTTGAGGTAATGACAGTTTCGGACAGTGCTTTAACAAAATGATTGCCATGTTGCTACAGTTCATCACAGGGTTGATATCAGAACTGTGGAATATGAGTCCTTACTTGCTTTTTACTGCATTGATCATTGGCTATAAAAATGCGATTAAAGGTTTTTTTCATCTGTTCTGTCTGACAACGACTGTGAGAGCAGCCCAGGTTTGTACATGCTGTTTCCACTATCTTCGCATTTCCGGCACTATCTGTCTAGACTCCCTTGATCAGTTCACGGTTTACTTTGTCTTCCCGTGGAGACAGCCCACTGAGCTGGCATCATCGGCCCTCGGGCTCTATCTGCTGGACACTGTTGCAAATTACACGGTCAATTTTTTCTCCTTTAGAAGGACGCGTATTAATCAGACCTTTCCGTACACTGAGTGACACCTGACAGAGTTTAGTAATAATTGCACGTATTACCTTCTCTCTTCGGTGAACCAATTTACAAAGGGGACGGCTTCTGACAATTTCTCTTTCCCTGCCAGGCCAAGCATAAAAGAGTGTGAGAGCACCAATTATTCTTGGGATAGTCTGACCATTCTTTCTATTTCTGGGCCTCCTAAGTGTTTTTTGGGTGTTGTTTAAGAACAGGAAACTATTTAGGTATGTCACCCCGGGAATAACCTCTGCAATAGACACTGTGGCCACTGAAACCCCTGAAACCAGCAATGCAGCTACTGAAACCCTTGCAACAGATACTGTGGCCACTCCAAGTCCCATGACCAGAACTGCAGCTATTCAGATCCTGAAACCATGTATTCCAGCTATAGATACCCCAGTAACATGGTCTGTAGCTATTCAAATTCCAAGAACAGGTACTGCAGCTACACAAATCTTGGCAGGAAAAAATGTAGCTTTTCAAACCAACCCTCTAACTTGTACTGTGGCTACTCGAAATCCAGTAGTACATACTGCAGCTACTCAGACTCCCCCCCCCGCAACTTGCACTGTGGATTCTCAGTTCCCAATGACAAACATTGCATCTACTCAGACCCTGATGGAGAGTCCTGTTGCTCCAGTCTTCACAACTGCAGCTGCTTAAACCTCGATGACAAGCATAGAGTCATAGAATCATAGAATTGTTTGGGCTTGAAAAGACCTTTGAAATCATCAAGTCCAACCATACCTATCCACTACTAAAACATATCTCTGAGCATCCCACCTACTTGTCTTTTAAATATCTCCAGGGATGGTGACTCAACCACCTCCATAGGCAGCCCATTCCAGTGCCTGATAACCCTTTCAGTGAAGAGATTTTTCCTGACGTTCAATCTGTACCTCTCCTGGAGTAACTTAAGGCCATGGCCTCTTGTTCTATCACTAGTTACCTGGGAGAAATGACACATCCCCACCTTGCTACTACCTCCTTTCAGGCAGTCGTCGACAGTGATAAGGTCTCCCTTCAGCCTCCTCTTCTCTAGACTAAACAACCCCAGTTCCCTCAGCTGCTCCTTATAAGACTTGTTCTCCAGCTCCTTCACCAGCTTTGTTGCCCTTCTCTGGAAATGCTCCAGTGTTTCAATGTCCTTCTTCTAATGAGAGGCCCAAAACTGGACACAGTATTCAAGGTGCGGCCTCACCAATGATGAGTACAGGGGAAAGATGACTTTCCTGGTCCTACTGGCCACGCTGTTTCTGATACAGGCCAGGATGCCATTGGACTTTTTGGCCACCTGGGTACACTGTTGGCTCATATTCAGCTGGCTGTCAACCAACACCCCCCGGTCTTTTTCTGCCAGGCAGCTTTTCAACCACTCCTCCTCAAGCCTGTAGGGTTGCATGGGGTTGTTATGACCCAAGTGCAGGACCCGGCACTTGGCCTTGTTGAACCTCATACAGTTGGTTGCAGCCCATTGATCCAACCTGTCCAGGTCCCTCTATAGAGCCTTCCTACCCTTAAGCAGATGAACACTTCCACCCAGCTCAGTGTCATCTGTGAATTTACTGAGGGTGCACTCAATCCCTTCATCCAGATCATTGATAAAGATGTTAAACAGGACTGGCCCCAACACTGAGCTCTGGGGTGCGCCATTTGTGACTGGCCTCCAGCTGGATTTAACTCCATTTTCCACCACTCTTTGGGCCTGGTCATTCAGCCAGTTTTTAACCCAGCAGAGAGTATGCCTGCCCAGGCCATTGGCAGCCAGTTTCTCAAGCCGAATGCTATGGGAAACGGTGTCAAAGGCTTTCCTGAAGTCCAGGTACACCACATCCACAGCCTCTCCCTTGTCCACTAAGCGGGTAAACACATCAACTTCCCAAACCCTGGTGGAAAGTGATGAATCTGAGCTAGAGGACCAACCGGTCTCAGTAATAATGGCCCCTATACAGAAAAATAATTATAAAAAGAAAACTATTTACTCTGCAGCAGATGAAGAAAAACCAGGCGTATCACGAGAACAGGAGAAAGAGGTAGAACCCGAGGTAATCACCTGTTCTTTATCCCCGAGTGAACTGCGAGATACGTGAAAAGATTACAGTTGTCATGTAGGCGAGCGAGTTTTTACTTGATTGTTCCGTTGCTAGGATAACAGAGCCAGTAGCTTGGAACTGGAGGGCAGGGAAGCTAGTCAACTGGGATCCCTTGTCAGAGAAAGTGGAACTGATAAAGAAATTGGAAAAAAACCACAGACCCTCAGCCTCTGGAGACATCTTTTGTCAGGTGTGAGGGAAAGGCATCCCATAAAGGATGATATTGTATTGCAACCAGGGGTAGGCAAATGGACTGCCATGAAAAAAAGTATACAGCTTTTGAGGGAACTGGCTGTATGAGAAGTACTTTATGATGAACCAGACAATGTGCAGTTACCTGCAGACCCAGATCACAGAATCATAGAATCATAGAATGGTTTGGATTGGAAGGGACCTCCACCACATAATGAACTACCAGATAATGAGAAGCGATATTCCTTGTTTACTAATGGGTCCTGTTGTATTGCAGGAAAAATCAAAAGTGGAAAGCTGCTGTGTGGGGATCCCACTTGACGAGTCACAGAAGCTGCTGAAAGAAAAGGTGAATGAAGCCTTTTTGCAGAGGTGAAAGCCATCCAACTGGCTTTAGATATTGCTGAGCAAGGAAAGTGGCCAGTGCTCTACCTCTATACCGACTCATGGATGGTGGCAAATGCCCTGTGGGGGTGGTTACAGCAATGGAAAGAGAGCAACTGGCAGCACAGAGGCAAACCCATCCAGGCTACTGAATTATGGTGTATTGGGTTTAAATTTGTTTTTCCTCTCAAGTTGAGTCTGTTTTGCCTGTGCCAGTAATTGGTGAGTGATCTCTCTCTGTCCCTATCTCCACCCATGAGCCTTTTGTTATATTTTTCTCCCCCTTGCTCAACTGAGGAGGGGGAGTGATCAAGTGGGCTTTGGTGGGCATCTGGCACCCAGACGGGGTCAACTTGCCACATATGGCAAGATATTGTTACTCGACTAGAGAGACTGGTTGTAAAGGTATGTCACATAGATGCTAATGTGCCCAAGAGTCAAACCACTGAAGAACATTAAAAAAACCCCAGCAGGTGCACCAGGCTGCTTCAATCAAGATTGAAGCGGCTTAAGTAGATCTAGACTGGCAACATAAGGATGAAAATTTTTAGCTCACTGGGCCCATGATGCCTCAGGCCATCAAGGCTACATATAGATGGGCTCATGATCGAGGGGTGGACTTAAGCATGGACACTATTGCACGGGTTATTCATGAATATGAAACATGCGCTGCAGTCAAGCAAGCCAAGCGGTTAAAACCTTTCTGGTATGGAGAATGATGGTTAAAATATAAATATGGAGAGCCGTAACAGCTCGATTATATCACGCTCCCACAAACCCAAAGTGTCAAATGTTACATACTCATGATGCTGGAAGCAACAACTGGATGGTTGGAAACATGCTGTGCCCCATGCAACCCCCCCAAAACACTATTCTAGGCCTTGAAAAGCAGGTCTTGTTGCAATATGGAACCCCAGAAAGGACTGAATCAGGCAATGGTATTTATTTCCGAAGCAATCTCATAGACACTTGGGCCAAAGAACATGACATTGAGTGGGTGTACCACATCGCCTATCCTAGGGAGTCACTAGGAAACTCCCTGGTCTGGTACGGCCCTCTGATTATTATCCACTATTGGTCATGCAGGCTGGAACTGATGAGGTAGCAGAGAGAAATCCAAAAGCAATCTAAAGGGACTTCAGGGCACTGGGGCAATTGGTTGAAGGATCAGGAGCACAGGTAGTGTTTTCCTCAATCCCTTCAGTGGCAGGAGTGAATACTGAAAGGAACAGGCAAACACACCTGATTAACAGATGGCTCAATGGCTGGTGCCATCAGCAGAATTGTGGTTTCTTTGATCATGGGAAGATTTACACAGCACTGAGTCTGATGGCAGCAGATGGATTTCAGCTGTCTCCCCCAGGTGTTGCATCTGGGCAGGAACAACCCCAGGTTCCAGTATAGGTTGGGGAATGATCTACTAGAGAGCAGTGTAGGGGAAAGGGATCTGGGAGTCCTGGTGGACAGCAGGATGACCATGAGCCAGCACTGTGCCCTTGTGGCCAGGAAGGCCAATGGCATCCTGGGGTGTATTAGAAGGGCTGTGGTTAGTAGGTCAAGAGAGGTTCTCATCCCCCTCTGCTCTGCCCTGGTGAGGCCACATCTGGAATATTGTGTCCAGTTCTGGGCCCCACAGTTCAAGAAGGACAGGGAGCTGCTTGAGAGAGTCCAGCGCAGAGCCACAAAGATGATGAAGGGAGTGGAGCATCTCCCTTATGAGGAAAGGCTGAGGGAGCTTTAGCTTGGAGAAGAGGAGGATGAGGGGTGACCTTATTAATGTTTATAAATATGTAAAGGGCAAATGTCAGGAGGATGGAGCTAGGCTCTTCTCAGTGATGTCCAATGGTAGGACAAGGGGCAATGGGTGTAAGCTGGAACACAGTAGGTTCCGCTTAAACTTGAGAAGGAACTTCTTTACTGTGAGGGTGCCAGAGCACTGGAACAGGCTGCCCAGGGAGGTTGTGGAGTCTCCTTCTCTGGAGACATTCAAGACCAGCCTGGACGCCTTCCTGTGTGATCTCATTTAGGTGTTCCTGCTCTGGCAGGGGGATTGGACTAGATCCTTCCAGGTCCCTTCCAATCCCTAACATTCTGTGATTCTGTGATTCTGTCTCAAAGGGGGAAAAGGATTCTCACTCATGAACTGATGGGGCTCATTGAGGGGGCTTTAAACTAGGTTTGAAGGGCGAAGGGGATACAACTAGGCTCAGTAGAGATGAGCCTTGGGCAGTATGCAATTGTTGGCGGTGAAATCTACAGCCCAGCTCAAGTGCATCTACACCAATGCACGCAGCATGGGCAATAAGCAGGAGGAGCTGGAAGCCATTGTGCAGCAGGGTAGCTATGACATAGTCGCAATCATAGAAACGTGGTGGGATGACTCTCATGACTGGAGTGCTGTAACGGATGGCTATAAGCTCTTCAGGAGGAACAGGCAAGGAAGGAGATGTGGTGGGGTAGCCTTCTACATTAGAGAGTGTTTTGATTGCCTTGAGCTCAGTGATGGTGATGATAGGGTTGAGTGTGTACGGGTAAAAAACAGCAGAATGTCCAATAAGACAGATGTTGTGGTGGGAGTCTGCTACAGACCGCCCAGCCTGGATGAAGAGACAGACGAGATATTCTACAAGCAGCTAGGAGAAGTCTCGCGATTGCCAGCCCTTATTCTTGTGGGAGACTTCAACTTTCTGTGCCTGGGGCACAGTGATCACGAAATGATTGAATTTTTGATCCCTGGTGAAGCAAGGAAGGCAGTCATCAGAACTGCTACCTTGGACTTCCGGAGGGCAGACTTTGGACTGTTTAGAAGACTGGTCAGTAAAGTCCCTTGGGAGGCAGTCTTGAAGGGCAAAGGAGCCCAAGAAGGCTGCATGCTCTTGAAGAAGGAAATCCTGGAGGCGCAAGAGCAGGCCATCCCCATGAGCCGGCGGGGAAGAAAACCATCTTGGCTGAGCAGAGACCTTTGAGTGGATCTCAGAAAAAAGAGGAAAGTCTATGAGCTTTGGAAGAAGGGACAGGTCTCTCAGGAGGACTACAAGGATGAAGTGCAAATTCCACATCATCTCTTCTGCCTTGAAAGACTGTCATGACAGACAGAACCCAAGGTTATAGACTAAATGAACTCAGTAGACATTTTGAAGGGTCCATAAACTAAGGGAATGATATATGTGTGTATATATATATATATATATATATAAACCTGAACATGACGTAAATGGTATGGTATAAGGGGTGGATACTGTCCTGGTTTTGCAAGGATAAAGTTAATTTTCTTTTTAGTAGCTAGAATAGCTCTGTTTTGGTTTCAGCATAAGACTTGTTATGAGAGGAATGTTGATAAATGTACTAACATTATTAGTTGCTGCTGGAGCTCAAGGCCATTGTGTTTGGCTGTTCACAGCTTCATTAGGACTGGGAGGGAGAAGCGTAGTGAATAGCAAAACCCCAAACTGGCATTTGGATGTGCCAATGAAATATTCCTGATCATATCCCGTCATGTCAGTATATTAACCAGGGTTGACTGGAAGACAGGATTATTCTCTTGGGGATCGCTCGGGCTCGCTCTTCCGGGGTTTCGGTTTCAGGACTGTCTCTGCTCCAGGATCGCTGGCTGGCACAGGCTGGGCATCGGCCGGTGGGTGGTGAGCATGTTTCCAACCATCCAGTTGTTGCTTCCACCATCGTGAGTATGTAACATTTGACACTTTGGGTTTGTGGGAGCGTGATATAATCGAGCTGTTACGGCTCTCCATATTTATATTTATTCTCCATATTTATTCTCCATACCAGAAAGGTTTTAACCACTTGGCTTGCAATACAATACCATCCTTTATGGGATGCCTTTCCCTCATACCTGACAAAAGATGTCTCTCTGTGTTTTTTTTCCAATTTCTTTATCAATTCCGCTTTCTCTGGCAAGTGATCCCAGTTGCCTGGCTTCCCTGCCGTCCAGTTCCAAGCTACTGGCTCTGTTACCCTAGCAACGGAACAATCAAGTAAAAACTTGCTCGCCTACATGACGACTATAATCTTTTCGCGTATCTCGCAGTTCACTCGAGGATAAAGAACAGGTGATTACCTCGAATTCTACCTCTTTCTCCTGTTCTCGTGATACGCCTGGTTTCCTAGTGACTCCCTAGTGCGGGTACTCAATGATGGAGTCTGCTACACAATCAATATGATCAAGCAAGAAGCCATTTATTTGTTCTAATACAGTAATATTTATACCCCAAAACTAATGAAATCACCCACACCCGTTAACATGTTATTGGCTCTTCACTCACAGCACAAGCAGTTCACATGTCCCTAATTGGCTGATGGACTTTGCGTGCATCCCTTCCTGTTTGCTTGCCAGGGTACATCCTTTGGATACATTCCAAGGTTCCTTTCTCATAACTTGTCGACCCAGGTGCTTCTCGTATCTCCAGACACGTATCCCTTCAGTTCCCACAGTTCTCTCA
This sequence comes from Caprimulgus europaeus, assembly GCA_907165065.1. Next base: position 9,687,850 of record OU015537.1, read on the forward strand.
GGGTATGCCAATACACGTTCCCACACTCCCCACAATTTCCCTCTTTTCTTTTTGGAAGCAGAAAAACATAAAACTTAACTCATAAGTATAACTTATCAGAATTTAACAAAAATACAAGCCACAAACTTAAAGCTTAACTTATAAGTGAAACTGATAACAAATTCTTAAAGCTTATCATTACACACACTTGGTTATAATACTTGATCAACTTCAGAATGTCCATTTGCTCTTAGAAACCCTACAATTCCCCCTTCTTGTGTTTGTACAACAAAAGCATCGTTCACCATCTTCTGCAGGGCCCTTTGCAGACACGATAGCAAACAAGGCACTAAGAGGAGGATCACCAGAATTACAAGTAACACTTGCAATCCTGACTTGAGCAGTGAAAAAACCCAGCCTTGTATTCCCCAGCCTTGAAACCAATTGCTTAACCAATCATCATTATCAACCTTTAACTGTTTGACATTCTTCTTTAACTTGTTAATGGCCACATGAATTGATTCTGAGTGTTGTGATAAATTCATACAGCACATACCGTCAAATTCCTCACAACCACGGCCTTGAGCTAAAAGCAAAAAATCAATAGCAGAGCGATTCTGCAAAGTGGCATGTTGAACTGAGTCGACATCTGTCAGCAATCCTGATAGTGCCAAAGATGTAAGATTAGACTGTTTAGAAAGCCAGCATCCTAACTTGCGTAGGTTTCTTAGTGCACTTGCTACTCCTACTCCGGGAGCAAGAATAGAGGCTGCAAGTATTTGCCCAGGAAATCTGCATTGGAATCACAGTTTTGCTTAAATGAGTGTTCCTGAAGGACTGCACCCCATGGAATGGACCCATGCTAAAGCAGTTCATGAAGAACTGTCGGTCATGGGAAGGACTCACGTTGGAGAAGTTTGTGGAGGACTGTCTCCCGTGAGAGGGACCCCACGCTGGTGCAGGGGAAGGAGTCCTCCCTCTGAGGAGGAAGAAGCGGCAGAAACACCGTGTGATGAACTGACCCCAACCCCATTCCTTGTCCCCTGTGCTGCTGGGGGGAGGAGGTGGAAAATCGGGAAAGAGATTAAGCCTGGGAAGAAGGGAGGGATGGGGGAGGTGTTTTAAGATTTGGTTTTACTTCTCACTATCCTCTGATTTTGATTGGTAATAAAGTAAATTTGGTTTTTTCCCCCAAGTCGAGTCTGTTTTGCCCGTGCCAGTAACTGGTGAGTGATCTCTCTCTGTCCTTATCTCCACCCACGAGCATTTCGTTATATTTTTCTCCCCCTGCCCATTTGAGGAGGGTGAGTGATAGAGTGGGCTTTGGTGGGCATCCGGCTTCTAGCCAGGGTCAACCCATCACACTGGGGTAGCAAGAGACAAACAAAGTGTGTTCTGCTGCATTTGGTTAGCCAGAGTAATCCAAATATTTGTTCTGGGTAAGATGTTATAATAGGCTTGAATCACTACCAAAAGACTGAGAAACCCTATCAAAGTACCCATAGGTTGATGCTGCATTCCCATTGTTCTTTCTGTCAGTCAAGGTGGTTTACAGGTTTAAAAATTGGACACAACTGAGTACTTGCATGCGTGTCTGTCCTGGATCTATGTGGGGTGAGACATCTGGATTTCCGCTGTTCTTCCCAGGTAAAGGTTGTCCTTTCCACGGTTTTGTCCACCGGGCAGGAACCCAGCTAGGTCCAGTATCTGTAAGGACACACATATAACCTCTTCCTGTTAAATGAACTTCAGCAGGTCCTTTCCATTGTCCATCTATCAGATCTTTATATAATACCTGAATTTTACTATTATTGTTATCTGGCCTTTCTTCTAAGGCCCGTCCATGGACTACCATGGGTGGATCCTCAGCAATGCCAACCAGGCGTAAAAAATTAAGTACATACAATGCTTTTGAAATACGTTCCTGTGGGGTTAAGCCTATCTCCTCTGTTTTCTGTTTTTGTAAGATGGATTTAAGCACTTGGTGAGCTCGTTCAATGATAGCTTGGCCTGTTGGACAGTGAGGAATACCAGTGATATGCCTCACACCCCATTGCTGACAGAATTGTGCAAAAGAGCGTGAAACAGAAGCTGGACCGTTATCAGTTTTTAGCTGTGACCGTACACCCATAACTGCAAAGCAACCTCCTAAGTGTCGTTTAACATGTTTAGCTGTTTCACCTGACAGAGGTGTTGCCCATAGTACAGAGGAAAAGGTATCTATAGTGACATGAATATATTTTAAACGGCCAAATTCTGAAAAATGTGTGACATCTATTTGCCACATCTGCAAAGGCAGCAAACCTCTGGGATTAGCTCCCAGGCCGATGCCAACACCATAGTGCTGACAGTCAGGACAGGACTGAACAATTCCTTGAGTGTCTGAGAGACTGAAATGAAATTGGTGAGAGAACATTTTAGCATTCTGGTGAAAAAAGGAATGAGCCTGATGAGCTTGGTCGAAAGTCGATACAGGAGGACCACTCCAGGCGGGAGCTACTCATTTGTCAACTCTATTGTTACCTTCTGTTAAGGCGCCGGGCAGGTCAGAGTGACTGCGAATATGAGTAACAAAATAAGGCTCAGTACGGTGTTGTAATAAGCGTAACAGCTGGCAGAATAAGTGAAAAATCGTCTTATTTGTGATCTCTTTGAGAATAGCCTGTTCCAAGTGAATAACTACTCCTACAACATACAGGGAGTCTGATACAGCATTTAAAGGTTCCGTGGACCATTTTGTGAATGCCCAAACAACAGCTTTTAGTTCAAGTGTCTGCAAAGAATCCTCTGGGGTGCTGTTTAAAATATATTTGTCCCAGTGTGCATTACTTAGCCAAGTGATTGTGGGTAGCCTGTGCCGAGAGTCTAAACCACGTTTTCTCATAGAGATAGGGTGATTGCTCTGTCTTTATTTGGTACAGGTTCCTTTTATACACTTTGCCACACAACATGTGATGCATGCCAGCAACTAATTGGTTAAGACCCCACCCACGTGATACAGTCAGTAAGGTTCACACACAGCATAAAAGTCTAGCTCCCCATTAGTGATTAAAAGTCACCCAGCTCCTTAGTGACTAAAAGTCACCCATGCCTCAGCCTCTCACAGCATGTTTCTCTACATTTCCCCCTTTTTCTTTTGTATAAGGAGTGGCCTGTGTTCTAGAAAAACGTCTTTATAATCAAATTTTGCAAGCAGCTGATCAAACAGGGCAACAAAATACTACCAATAAAATTATGCCTCCAATGCCAATTAAATACATCACTATGTTTTTTCAACCATGGTCCCAATCCAAATGAGGAAAGCCAAACGTTAACAGGGTACTGGTACCTTGCAGTTACCAGCTAAAGCTACTCCTGATACAAAATTGTCACAATTTCTTCTGACTTGGTTTCGTATACATGTCCAATTACTACTGGTTAATAGCACTAATCACACGTTGATCTCTCAGTCCCACTGATTCGTTCTCATCTTGGTTCAGGTTTACTTCTTCGTCGCAAATTTTCAGCTGACGTCCATCTTGTCCTGTAGCAGTGACACTCTGTACTCTTTTCATTACAATTCTATAAGCAACTCTTACTTTAATTAAAACTAAAAATTGCAATGCCTAAAAAAGCATACACTCTCTTTAATTAAAGTTGAAAGCTAAAGCGACTGGTTGCCAAAAGAAATGTATTTCTGCTGTTAAGAGACACCAACATGGAAATGGCTACCATTTCCCATCCAGTCTCCTAAACAATCTGAGATGGCCAGATCTCCGACCCAGCATGAAAACAAATCAGCCCAAAGTCCACACCAAACCAGCTTGACTCCACTCCATACCCAAATCAGTACCAATCTGACCTAGAGAAGCACTCAATATTCTGATTTTTCAAAGCTGATCCTAACATATCAGCATCCACACCAGATGTGTATGGTGCTCTACGTGATGCTCTGCCAACAGTTACCCACACTTTTCCCCGCTTTTATTATTTCGAGCTAAAAAGACATTCTGGGCCAGTTGCTGTACATGTTTGGCTATACAAGAAAATAATATACGTGCTACAATGCAAAGCAAGATTATAATACCAAGCCATCTAAGGCCTTCTTTTTACATCTGACCAATTTACTTATCTTGTTTCTCTATTCTGGTGTTTTAAAAGTCAGGAATTAACCGCTAAGGCCAAAACTGCCTGCATCTTGGGCTCTTAAGGAGCCAACAATTTCTAATTTTTGTCTTTATACCACAAAGGCGTTGTCCACCATCTTCTGCAGGGCCCTTGCAGACACGATAGCAAACAAGGCACTAATAAAAGGATTGCCAAATTACAAATAGCATCTTAAATCCTGACTTTAATAGTGAAAAGACTCATTTGTGTAAAAACTATTCACTTAACCAATTATCATTATTTACCCTCAACTGTTTGACATTTTCCCTTAACCTTCTAATGGCCATATAAATTGATTCTAGGTGGTCTGATAGAATCATACAGCATATGCCTTCAGATTCCTCACAAGCATGTCACTTGAGCTAACAAATTAAAATCAATTGCTACTCTATTCTGTAACACTGCATGTCTAATGCTATCAATGTCTACTAGAATCTATGTGAGCCAAGTTATACAAAGCACTCTACAAGATAGGTCCTAAAAGGATTCTCGGGCATAGGCAGTAAAAATCATAATGATTCTTACTTCCTTACATTAGCCAAAGTTATCCACATGTTTTATCTAGGTATTACAACTTAAGGTCTTAAAACTAATGCTAATCAACAAAAATCTTAATGCCATAATAACTATAGACTTAAGACTCTTTTCCCCTTTTTTTTTTTTTTTTTTTTATGTACTAATTTATGAGATGTGTGAATGCTATGCAGTGTCAGCCATGCCGAAATCTTCTGTTGTTCTTTTACATTGGTGAATGCCAACACTGTACAATTCACTGCCACTGCCACTTGTTTTCCAAGCAGTAACTCTGTCCAGGTGTTAAACATCACAGCACTGTATAGCCCCATCTGGATGTAGTGTACTTATAACTAAAAACTATTACAATTATCATAATGATCTCTATTTCAATGTATACATCAATATAAAATACTACCCAAAACACTTTCACATTTCAAACAATTTAACTACTTCAACTAAAAATGCATCTGCGGAATTAAAGAAAAATCCAAATTAATGATGATGCAAGTTAGAACAGTTCAAGGATTCCCAGTTTGTTAGTATCCATCTTAACCAGTGCTATTCAAATACAGTATAAGCCATTTAGTGTTTCTACAACGAAAAGAAAACATTCAAATATCAAAGCTGTGACAAGCCCACAAAAACAAGGAAAGAAAATTTGCTCTGAACTCATCAACCGAAATAGAATCAACTCTGAATTTCCTTGCTGTTGTGGCTTTAATAACCTAATATCTTTTTGGGAATTCATAATGAAATTGTAAAAATGCTATTAAAAATCCCTATGTTAGATGCAATCTTCTGCTTTAAGAGCTACTGTGTCATTGTACAATATAAGTGGCTTATTAATCACTGAATTGTTGGTGTAGCAGAATGTATTTATCATTGTGGATGTATTTTGAAAATTGGTATTTTAAAACCTTCCTTTATTCCATGACAAGCCACAAATTCGTATATTTTGAGCACTAATATCCCTACCTAAAATACTAAATGTACATTGTGAGTAACCTACCATGGGTGTCCTCGGGCCCTGACTTTAATATCAACTGCCCAATTGCATTGGCCCGAGTAGTAATTGTGGCCCTAAAAGTAGAGCTATGAAATGCTCACTCTATTAATCGCATAGGGGTGCTGTCAAGTAACTGAACAATCAATGAAACATCTTCTTTCTCTCAGTTATAGATAACTAAAGAAAAGGGACAATTTTCCAATCTATAATTCATGGCTGAGTGTCTAAAAAAAATATTTTTATTTTTTTATTTTTTGTAATGTCATCCAGTGTTTTCGTAGCCTCCACAGTAAATGATCTAGGGTCAAAAAGGGAACTACTATTCTGTAGAAGGTCAATCAAAGGAGAAAAATCTGTGTTAACAATTCCACAGAAAGTTCAAAGCCACTGCAGATCACCTACTAACTTTTTGAACATCATTAACAGTCTTAATTTCTGGGTGCGAAATAATTTTCTGAGGTATGAGTCTAATTTCTGTAATTTGCATGCCCAAGTAATTCCAAGGAGAATGTTTTGAATCTTTTCAGGCGCAATGACTAGACCAAAATTCTGCAAGCACGTTACAAGTTCTTTCTGTTTTTGTTCTTTCTGGTTTTGTTCAGGAAGGGGTGTAGGGCTAGCTACCAATAAGTCATCCATATAATGGTATGTAAGCAAGTCAGGCTTTTCCCTTCGCCACGGTCTTAAGGCTAAATCCACAAGCCACTGACAAATGGTAGGAAAGTTCTTCGTACCCTGTGGCAGTACAACCCATTGATAACGCTGTGACGGGGCGGCCCTATTGATGGAAGGCACAGAAAACACAAACTTGTCACTATCATCCTCGTGCAAAGGAATTGTGAAAAAACAATCCTTAAGATCTAGTATTAACAAATCCCATTTTTCTGGCAACATGACCGGAGATGGTAACCCAGGTTGCAAGGCTCTCATGTCCTCCATACAATTGTTTACAGCTCTCAAATCATGTAATAGTCTCCATTTCCCAGATTTTTTTTCCTGAATGGTAAAAATAGGAGTGTCCCATGGGCTAACAGAGGGTTTAATATGACCCAAATTTAATTGTTCCTGTACAAGTTCCTCAACATGTTGCAGCTTCTCTTTTGATAGAGGCCACTGATCAACCCAAACAGGCTTTTCTGTTTTCCATTTAAGTGTCAGGCAAGCGCTGCCGTCAGTGGCCCAAATCAAAAATCAGTAGATAACTTCAGTACTAAATGTACATTTATAGTGGCCAATTTAAAATCTCTGCATCTGCTGCTTCAGTTTTCAAAATAAGACTTGGTTCAGAGTTTTCATTCTTCACATTACCCTAAAACAGAACTATTTCTGAAGCATAAAAAATTTCATAACAATAACAATAGTAATAATGATACTAATATGGGGTTGGTCCTGCTTTGCTGATTGATTTCTGATTTGAAATACAATCCATGTCACAAAACAAAGAAACAAACTAAAAATCTCTCCTCAGAAGAAGTCCCTGCTAGTTAAGATTGTTTCTCCAAACCAAATGTCATGCTTACAGTATCCTTATAGTCATATTATACACCCTTGAAGAATAAAAGCTCACACTGGAAATGATGACAGGGCCTTAGTCATAAAGGTGATAACTGGTGACACTATTTTTCATCAGGAAGGAAAATTAAAAGTTAAAAGTCTCATAAAAGTTCTTAGCTTATACTGAAAATTTGATTCATGCTCATTTTGTTAATTTAAAAATACTCTTTGGAAACTATGTAAACTCCTGCAGAAAAACTTAGTGATACACCTTTATCTGTTAAAATAAGGATAATTCATAATCACATCTGCCCTATGTTATTTTCTATTACTAATATACACTTCATTACCTGCTTATGTTACTATCTAATACATATCTTCACATCTTTATATTCTTCTACATACAGTGTTCAGGGCTTTCTCCTTTTTTTTTTTTTTTGTTCTTCTTCCTTTTTCCTTTTTTTTCTTTTTTTTTCTTTTTTCTTTTTTTTTCCTTTTTTTTTCTTTTTTTTTCTTTTTTTTTTTTCCTTTTTTTTTACCAAACAGAAGTTAACAACAAGTACACTCGGAATGCAGCCTGAAGAAAATCACACAGTGTTCCAGAATCTATAACGATAAAAACATAGCTTCTATGCAAAGTTAGTAGGTCTGTGTGACTCCCTCACACAATAGTGATAACTTCATATTCATCTCTGATCCCATAAACTTTTTAAATTCTCGTGTAGTGTCTGTTCAGTTTCAAGTTAGTTTACACATTAAACAATCACAAAGGAAAATTACCTTTACAACATTCATTCATTTCACACAGACGGAAGGTACCTTCACTTTACCCACACACTCATTCCATAAAACAATACAAATCATAAAGCATTGTATAACTTAAACCATAATTTTAGAAGGTTCGAAATGCAAGTTAATATCACTTTAAAAAACCGCAGCCCGCCGCCTGGCCCCAAGAAGCTGCAGAGAAAGCGGCAGGGAGGGGGGGGTGAAAACCCCCTCACAAGGAATGCAGCCGTCACCGGTCTGGTATGCTCTTATCTGGTGTTGGAATGTTCTTATCAAAGTCGTCATGGAAACTACCGTTCACAGTCTCTGGCTTGCTGCTAAAAATAGCCCCAAAAAGTTAATCATCAAGAAATCAACAAATGCTTGTATATAGGAAAACTAGTCCATAATTCCTCATTGCTTTTTCTATCCGCTTTTACCCTCCCTCGAAGGGGGGGGACTGGGGAGCTTCCCCGGGGGTAAAAGGGGGGTGGGGGGTGCGAGGCGGGGAAAGTGCCTCCTCGGGGGGGAAGTAGGTGGTGCCAGGCGGGGAAAGTGCCTCCCCCCCGGGTCCGTCAGCTCACAACTCAGCACCGCCTCCCAGCACCATCATCCAAGGGGGGGGGAAGGGGGGGCCATCTTGCCCAGCTGTTGCGCACTTCTTTTTCGGGGGCGCCATCTTGGTCGGGGGGAGGGGGATCTTGCCCACACTACGCAGTTCATTTTCCAAAACTTCTCCGCGTATTCTCATCAAAATACTTCTCAGGAGTTTGAAAAAACTCATTCGTAAAACCTTAAAGATAAAGTCCAGCTAAATGCTTCAGGTTAATCGCTTTTACAAAAAGCATTGGAGAGGGTTAAAGTCTCATGCATTTTTCACATTCCACAGCACGTCTTGCTTGCTAACCTAAGAAGATTTTTTACGACCGCTTATTCGGAAGCTCTGCTTTCTTTCCAAGGTGCCCCGAGCCTGCAGGTCAGTCTTTTTTACTAGCTTAAGAAGATTTTTTTTTTTTTTTTACAACCGCTATTCTGGGACTCTGCTCCACTCTCCAAGGTGCCGCAAGCTCCCTGACTGTCTCATTTTTATCTGTCGCCATTTCTCCCATTCGAACAAGAGGGGGGGAAGAATCCTTGCTTCTAGCCCGGGATTCCAGCTTATGAAAAGAGGGAATCCTTGCTTCTCGCCCAGGATCCCAGCTTATGAAAAAGCTTCCCAGAGATGCCTCGCTTCTCTTAGAGAAGATTAATGAGGGCTCCACGCAGTAAATCCTGCCATTATACATGCATGCCTCCATTATACATGCCTGCTTCCATTATACATGCCTGCTTCCATTATACATGCCGGCCGGCAAAATATTCGCACTCGGCTAACTTCAGTTCAGCCTCACCTGAAACGATAAGGACGGCGAACTCCGTGGTCTCTACCACAAATGCCTTCAACATTTCGTCTATACGGCCATGGGGGGGGGTCCACTCAACGCGTCGCACAGCGTTCCGTTTCTTGTGGCAATAAATCGACCTTCACTCAATGTTTCGCTCAGCGTTTCATTTCTTGTGAAGATCCAGGGTAATCAGTGGCGTTCGGGCGCCATCTGTGGGTAGCCTGTGCCGAGAGTCTAAACCACGTTTTCTCATGGAGATAGGGTGATTGCTCTGTCTTTATTTGGTACAGGTTCCTTTTATACACTTTGCCACACAACATGTGATGCGTGCCAGCAACTAATTGGTTAAGACCCCACCCACGTGATACAGTCAGTAAGGTTCACACACACCATAAAAGTCTAGCTCCCCATTAGTGATTAAAAGTCACCCAGCTCCTTAGTGACTAAAAGTCACCCATGCCTCAGCCTCTCACAGCATGTTTCTCTACAAGTGATAGCAGCCCTGTGGTTATTTTTGCTAAAGTCAGTAAAAACAGTTAAACCTCCCACAGGAGTCGCAGAGCAAAGAGGCTTTTCAAGAAAAGTGTTAGAGGACAGAAGGGAAAACAAACGATGAGGTGGATAAACATTAGAAGTTTGTCCAGAATAACCTACTAGAGCTAATTGTAAATCATCTGAGTGCTGCAGAGACCAATCAAAATATGCCTGTGTTAGTGGAAGGAAGATATATGCAGGATCAAAACCAGCCATCTCTATCAATCTTGATCTGCCTCTCATAATCAATTGAGCTAGTGCTTCCAGTGCTGTGGTTATACTTTTACGCAAACGGTACAGCAAAAAGATCCACTCCAGTACACACAAGGGATCTTTTTCCTCATCGTTCCATTGCATCAGCAATGCAAAGGGGTGACAATTTGCAGGACCTTTAGTAACAGTAGCCAAAATGACTTTTAAATCAGGATTATATCTACTGGCATATGATTTCATTACCTTGTCTACAATATGCTGCAGAGCAAAAGTTTGTGTTTCAGATAACTCTCTTTTAGCAGCAGCATCAGGCATGCCTTGAAGTAAAGGCATTAAAGGACTGAGGTTGATATGTGAAAATATAAAAAATAGTTAGATTTATTCATTTATTTTCTGTATTAAGAATTAGATTTTAGAAAATAAGCTTAGCTTCATTTTGTCTCTGCGTTAGGTGGGAAACTTCAAGTTTAGATCGTTTTGTCTGTGTTGGGAAACTTTTCCAATAACAAGCTATTCCACACTATCAGCAAAGGCCTTGCAGTGCCTGGTATGCGAGCAGTCTGGAACAAGAGAAGAAGGAACTGGTATGCAACCCCTGCAGTCTGAATCAAGAAAGCTGGCTTTGTTTGGTCTAGAGGTCTACAAGGGTGCTAACAAGCATCAGCAGGCAGCAGTGGGAAGCGTGAATGGGAGTGAACTTACGTTAAAATTTTTTTTGAACTAATTAGCTTAACCCATCCTAAATTTAATGAATATGTATGTGTGTGTACTTTAAATAATGCCTTTGTAAAAGAGGGGGGTGCGCAGGGCCTTTATGGCGGCGAATAAAACATACCTGCTTTATAACTCTCTACGAGTTGTAAGGTTTGATTCAGCAGATCAAGGTCTTCATTAGTAATGCCACACAAGGGTCGAATCCACTGAATATCCCCTACTAAGTTTTTCACATCTGTCAATGTCTGAATACGAGTTTGAAGTGAAATTTTTTGTGGTCTAACTTGTTCAGCTGACAGAGTCCAGCCAAAGTAATGCCATGGTGTTTTTTTCTGAATTATTTCTGGAGCTATTTTTAAACCTGTAGACTCAAGTTGGGATCTCAATTCAGTAATTAAAAGGTCTGTGTGCAGATGTTGACCAGCTATTAAAATATCATCCATGTAATGATAAATCAGTAATTGAGGTTTGGCTTGCCGAATAGGTTGAAGTGCCCAAGCTACAAATAATTGGCACAAAGTAGGAGAATTTTTCATACCTTGTGGTAAAACAACCCAGTGATATCTTTTTGCAGGTTCAGCCTTATTGATAGATGGTACAGAAAATGCAAATTTTTCAGTCATCTGGATGTAATGGAATTGTGAAAAAACAATCTTTTAAATCAATAACCAATAAGTCCCAATTCTCTGGAAGCATTGCAGGGCTTGGAAGTCCTGGCTGAAGGGCTCCCATGTCCTGCATCACGGCATTTATTGCACAGAAATCATGCAATAGTCTCCATTTCCCACTCTTTTTAGGGATGATAAAGATTGGAGCGTTCCAAGGACTAGTAGACGGCACAATGTGTCCTGCTTGCAATTGCTCTTGCACTAAATTTTGAACTATGGACAGCCTCTCTGCCTTTAGCGGCCATTGATCTACCCAGACTGGGGTACCAGTGATCCAGGTGAGCTTTTGAATTGGCTGCCCCGCAATGGCCGCCTCTGAAAAGGCTGTGTTGTGAGCACTGCACCCATCTGACTGAGAAGGTCTCTTCCAATTAAGGTGACTGTTGTGGCTAACACATATGGTCTCATACTGACTTTTGTACCATCTTTGAAGCAAAAGGTCACTGAGGTTTTGCTGATTCTAGAAATTTGGGTACCACCGATTCCGAAAAGACCGTTGATGGTTTCAGTCAGTGGCCAATGTTTTGGCCGTTTGTGTAGTGGAACTACAGTGATGTCGGCCCCAGTATCAATAATCATTTTTAAAGCAACCAATTCTCCATCATTATTTTCAATCTGAACCCATTCTTCTGGTTTTGTTTTTTGAATGTTTAATGCAAACAACACTTGTGGTGTTCCTGTTGATCCAAAACCTCCATCGCCTCGGACTAAATGTCCTCGACAGGGTACTTTTGCTTCAAAAGGCACCAGCTGAGCAATACGTGCACCTTTTGCGACATTTACTGGTGGAATAAGGGTTTGTACCATGATTTTAATAACTCCAGTATAATCCACATCTATTGCCCCTGGGAGTACAAAGATTCCCTGCTTAGTGGCCGATGACCTCCCAATGACTAAAGCACTTAAACCATGACCCAAAGGTCCATTTAAGGTGGTTGGAATGCATTTAACGGCCATATCTGTAATTGTGAATTCTATTGCTGTTTCCAGGTCCACTCCTGCACTCCCGTCAGTGGCGGAGCAGACGTGGTCCAAGCACCCTGAATTTGTGTCTTTGCGCGCGGGGTCTTCGTGCTCTGCTGGAAGTATCCAAATTTTTGCCCTGATACATGATAGTTAGATTTGCAGTCCTTAACCCAATGGCCATATTTTCCACATCTTTTACATATATGATTTTGCCTCTTCGACACAAAACAGTGTGCTTTAAAATGGCCGGTTTTGCCACAGTTATGGCATGCTGCACCAGATTTGCCAGTTTGCTGTTTCTTTATAAAAGGTTTCACAGCGATTGCCAAAGCTGAAGCCATAAATGCTACAAATTTTTCTCCTCTGCATTAACACAGAGATCCTTCCAATAGTGAAAAAACTGTATTTGTTGTGAGGGGCTTAAAAGAGTATTAGCTAGCATTCTGATATCATGAGGCGTTAATAAGGTACCGTTAAAAATGTGCGTTAGAACTGCTCCAGTAAAATATGATTTTAACCCATACTGACTTATAGCATTTCTTGCTTCTTTTATAATTTTCCAATCTAAAGCTGTATAAGCTCATTCATCATTTGGTTCCACCGAAACTGGAAAAGCAGAGGGAGCACTAGGTAACATTTCCCCTTCTACTAAAGCATCCCTTATAATTCCCCTCCACTGATGATGCAGATTTTCTCCTTCCCCCCCCACCCCTCCTGTTAAAGCAACGTTTTTGGATTGTTCTGCCATAGACACCTGAGGAATAGAAAAAGAGTTAGTATGAATAAAGGATATGGGTGAATCCTTGTCCTGGTTAGCTGCTAAGTCCTTAAGTTTTTCTATTAGCTGTTGAGATGGGTCGTCTAAGTTCACTTTTTTCTCCTCTGGTTCTCTCAGGGTGTTTGGGGTAGAAGGTGGTAGAGGTGGATAGAGGAAATAGTCGGTTATAGAGACAGAGCACTGGCCACTTTCCTTGCTCAGCAATATCTAATGTGGGAAACTGGCAGAACACTGCACACATCTGGTGTAAGTGCTGATATGCAGGGTCAAGATGCCCTCGACATTTAACAAAGCAAACAACAGAATGCCTGTGCTCAAGCAGGCATGAGAAAAGAAGAACTAAGATAATCATGAAGGAGGAAGTTTCCCAGGAAAATTAATAAACCAGTCAGTATGGGTCTTTAAGAATATGCATGAGCTTAATTAACCACTGTATATAAGGAGCACATATGTAATCAATAAACGGAGCTTGCTGATCACTCATATTGAGCATCCGGGTCTTCCCTCCGTCGCGACAATCTAAAGCCAGTTGGATGGCTTTCACCTCTGCAAAAAGGCTTGATTCACCTTTTCCTTCAGCAGCTTCTGTGACTCGTCAAGTGGGATCCCCACACAGCAGCTTTCCACTTCTGATTTTTCCTACAATACGACAGGAACCATCAGTAAACAAGGAATATCGCTTCTCATTATCTGGTAGTTCATTATGTGGTGGAGCCTTGTCAGCTTGCATCATCTTCTCTTTTGGTGTCATTCCAAAATTTTTACCCTCTGGCCACTTCGTGATCACTTCTAAAATTCCTGGGCGACTGGGGCTTCCTATTTGAGCCCACTGTGTGATCAGTGCAACCCACTTACTCCATGTGGTATCAGTTGCATGGTGTGTAGAGGGAACGCCCCCTTTGAACATCCAGCCCAGCACAGGCAATCGGGGCGCCAGGAGGAGCTGTGCTTCAGTACCGATCTCTTCTGAAGCAGCTCCAACTCCCTCGTATGCTGCCAATATCTCTTTTTCAGTTGGAGTATATCAGGTCTCTGATCCTCTGTATCCACGACTCCAAAACCCAAGGGGGCGACCTCGAGTCTCCCCTTGTGCTTTCTGCCAGAGACTCCAGGTAGGGCCATTCTCCCTGGCTGCAGTATAAAGCATATTTTTAATATCTTGTCCTGCTCGGACTGGTCCAAGAGCTACTGCATGGACTATTTCCTGTCTGATTTGTTCAAAGGCTTGTTGTTGCTCAGGACCCCATGTGAAATCATTCTTCTTTTGGGTCACTTGGTAGGCAGGGCTCACGATCTGAATGTACTTTGATATATGCATTCTCCAGAAACCCACAACTCCTGAGAAGGCTTGTGCTTCCTTTTTGTTAGTTGGTGGAGACATAGCTGTTATTTTATTGATCACATCCATTGGGATCTGACAATGTCCATCTTGCCATTTTATTCCTAAAAACCAGATCTCCTGTGCAGATTCCCTTTACCTTGCTTGGTTTTATGCCAAAACCGTTTTTCAGAAGGATTTGGATTATTTTCTCTCCTTTCTCGAAAACTTTTTCTGCTGTATTGCCCTGCGTGAGCAGACACAGGCAGGATGCAGGAGCAGACACAAAAACCATGGATAAAATGCAAAAAGCAAATTTATTCTCTTTACCTCGCAAACCAGGGTGCGAGCGATGGAGGAAATATGCGAGCCGACTCAATGTGAGTGATAAGGCATAGTTCACTTTATTGAGATAAAGTCGCAGTGTCAGTATTCAGTACTTTTCCACTGCGGCCTGCTGAGTGTTAGACCAGACTCTGCTCGTACAACTATTCTGTGAATCCATGACCTTGTTCTCTGAGCCATTCCCCAACAAATCCCCCTTTTTCTTTTTGTACGAGCAGAGCTTGCCCTGTAACACGCTCAATCATTTTTCTAAACCAGGATACAACACAGCTCAAAAATAAAAGGCCAACTAGTACAATGATTAAAAGTAACAGCATGCTTTACAACAAGCTTTTAAACCATCCTCCCAGTCCCAACCAGTTCGTTAGACCTTCTAGGCCAAAGAAACCCATGTCCTTTTGAATTTTCTGAGAGTGGTCCATGAGTTGTTGTATTTCTTTATGGAGAGATCTTGATTTATCTTCTAGGTCCATACAACAGAGGCCCTTAAAATTTTCACAGCCGGATTTATACCCTTTATCACAATACATGCGAGCTAAACACATACAGCAATTGATTAAACACTCTTAAGCATGAGCTCTAAATTTGACACAACAGGTGGCTTAGCTCTGTTCACGCCGCAGGACGTTAACAGGGTACTCCTACTTTGCGGTTACCTGCTAAAGCTACTCCCTTCTTTTTCCCAACTTAGTTTTGCTAAAGTTGTTTGTCTGAAGTCTCAAGGACAACTAAGTATCCTGGAGACTTCTACTGATTCACCCTGACCGTGCATTTGCTTGTTATACTTATGTCAAGGGCCTAAGCTGGCTACTGCGGCCTAAGCCATTTCAATACCCTCGCTGCTTCTGCTGAACCTCTGATTGTACAACATCTCTAGTGATCTGTGACCCGTCCCTTAGCCATTCTGCAGCATTTCCCCCTTTTTCTTTTTGTACAATCAGGGCTGTAGCAGTGACACTCCGTACTCCTTTCATTATACATCCATAAGCAATTTTTATTATAATTAGAACTTAAAATATAATGCCTAAAAAGCGTACACCCTCTTTAATTAAAGTTAAAAGCTAAAGCAACAGGTTGGCAAAAAGAAATGTTAACCATGCATCAAACGGGTTTATGTCCTTGACAATCTTCTGAGTGTGGGAGGGGCCCCTCCTTGGACTGACCCGAGAGCTTCTCCTGACGGCTCCAGCGGGAAACGGAGCTCCGTCGGTATTTGTCCTCCCCGGTGGGGGTGGGGCTGGGGGTCCCCTCAGGTGGGTGGGTGGGGGGTGCCGGTGGTGGAGGGCCCCCCCCCCGGATCCTTCTCGCTGCGGAGCTGGCCCCGTCCACAGCATTCACGACCCCAGAAGTCGACCGGAGCCTCTGAGTGTCCAAAGCAGCTAAGTCCTGCTCCATTTTATATTTCTTAATAGCACTCACTGTTCCCCTCCATGGCACTTGGAGTCCCTTGGCAGCTTTTGCAGGCTACAGTGCTGTAGTTGTTCATGTTGCAATTGTCACACCAAATTTGGGCACGACATTGTCGTCAGATGTGTCCTTCTCGCCCGCAGTGACAACGTTTGTTTCCTCCTTGCATTGGGGGTGGGGGGTTGCCTTTCAGTCTGCTGTAGGGGTGCTAAAGCTGCAAAAGCCTGCTGCTGTGCATCCATTCCTGTACATCAGACTGATCTATGGCGGCTGTTACTCTGTCTATAAATTGTGCAAAAGTTTCATCTCTACCTTGTTTTATTGCCATATACAATAGGGTAGGGGGGGCAGTCCTAACTGCTGTGATTGCTAACCTAGCTGTTCGCATTGCTTCTAAACAAATATCTAGCCCTAATTAAAGTTGTACAGCTACAGTAACAAATCTATTCATTCCCATTAGTTGTTCAACAGTCACCCCATAAAGAGGATCACCTTGTTGGCGAGGCTGGTGAACAGACTGCTCACAATAGCGCTGCCAGTTTGTTTGCCACAGCAAAAGCTGTGACTAAGTCATAATCATTCTAACAATCCCTTTAATATCTTCTTGGCATAAAAGAGTTCCTCCCCAAATATAATTCAGCAATTGTTTCGTGGGTTCACCATTCACTTTTTTACAGATTTATCATCGTCTATCTAATCCCATAATACATCACCTAAATTTCGCCACTCACCAACATCAAAAAAGGGAGTCAGGATTTTGAAAACACCCTTTAACCCTTCCTAGTGTGACTAAACCTGATAATTGCTTAGCACAGTTGTGGTGGGATGACCCTGGCTAGAGGCCGGATGCCCACCAAAGCCCACTCTATCACTCCCCCTCCTCAAATAGGCAGGGGGAGAAAATTATAACAAAAAGCTCGTGGGTGGAGATAAGGACAGAGAGAGATCACTCAGCAATTACTGGCACGGGCAAAACAGACTCGACTTGGGGGAAAAAAAACAAATTTACTTTATTACCAATCAAAATTAGAGGAGAATGAGAAGTAAAACCAAAACTTAAAACACCTCCCCCATCCCTCCCTTCTTCCCCGGCTTAATCTCTTTCCCGATTTCCACCTTCTCCCCCCAGCAGCACAGGGGGACAGGGAATGGGGTTGGGGTCAGTTCATCACACGGTGTTTCTGCCGCTCCTTCCTCCTCAGGGGGAGGTCTCCTTCCCCCGCACCAGCGTGGGGTCCCTCTCACGGGAGACAGTCCTCCACCAACTGCTCCAACGTGAGTCCTTCCCATGACCAACAGTTCCTCACGAACTGCTTTGGCATGGGTCCATTCCATGGTGTGCAGTCCTTTGAGGAAGGGACTGCTCCAGCACGAGTCCCCCACAGGGTCACAAGTCCTGCCAGCAAACCTGCTCCGGCGTGGGCTCCTCTCTCCACGGGCTACAGGTCCTGACAGGAACCTGCTCCAGCGCGGGCTTCCCATGGGGTCACAGCCTCCTTCGGCATCCACCTGCTCCGGCGTGGGGTCCTCCACGGGCTACAGGTGGTCATCTGCTCCACCATGGGCCTCCATGGACTGCAGGGGGACAGCCTGCCTCACCATGGTCTTCACCACAGGCTGCGGGGAATCTCTGCTCTGGCGCCTGGAGCACCTCCGCCCCCTCCTTCTTCACTGACCTTGGTGTCTGTGGAGTTGTTTTTTCTTACATCTTCTCACTCCTCTCTCCCGCTGCAAAGTGTGCAGCTTTTTTTTTTCTCCCTTCCTTTTTTTTTCTTAATTATGTTATCACAGAGGCGTTACTGATTGGCTCGGCCTTGGCCAGCGGCGGGTCCCTTCTTGTAGCCGGCTGGCATTGGCTGTGTTGGGTCGGACATGGGGGAAGCTTCTGGCAGCTTCTCTCACAGAAGCCACCCCATGTCCCCTCCCCCACTGCTACCAAAAACCTTGCCACGCAAACCCAATACAACAGTCTACTCCCTGCTTTTCTAAAAAGCGCTGTAATAACTCTAGAGCTACCCCAATATCCATATTGCCGGCACGTTTATGCTCCCTGACTAAGATACTACCGTGTGCTCCCTGATTAAGGCATTGGTGCTTCCTGACTAAGGCACCCCTGTGTGCTCCTTGATTAAGGCACTACTTGAATATCTCTTTCCTACCGTTATACGCTTTGCAGCCTTTCCAGCAGCCCCTGCAGACAGCAGACCCCTTTTGGATGGTCCAGGCATTCAGATCGACACATCACACCGTGCAGCGTTCAGTCGATCTTGGCCCCCCGGTCGCTGTTACCGGTGCTTTTCTGCATCCATCGCTCAGAGTCAGGACATGAGTAGCTCCACCGGCAGAGCACGAAACTCCTAATCCCAGAGTCGTAGGTTTGTTCGGGCGCGACTTGCGAGCGACGGAGGAAATATGCGAGCCGACTCAGTGTGAGTGATAAGGCAGAGTTCACTTTATTGCTCTCATTAAGTCATATTTATACCAGTGTATTGGGTTTGCGTGGCAAGGTTTTGGTAGCAGTGGGGGAGGGACACACACATGGGGTGGCTTCTGTGAAAGAAGCTGCCAGAAGCTTCCCCCATGTCCGACCCGACACAGCCAATGCCACCGGCTAACAGAACGGACCCGGCGCTGGCCAAGGCCGAGCCAATCAGTAATGCCTCTGTGATAACATAATTAAGAAAAAAAGGAAGAGAGGAAAAAAAAAGCTGCACACTTTGCAGCTGGAGAGAGAGGAGTGAGAAGATGTAAGAGAAAACAACTCTGCAGACACCAAGGTCAGTGAAGAAGGAGGGGGAGGAGGTGCTCCAGGCGCTGGAGCAGAGATTCACCTGCAGCCTGTGGTGAAGACCATGGTGAGGCAGGCTGTCCCCCTGCAGTCCATGGAGTTCCATGGTGGAGCAGATGACCACCTGTAGCCCGTGGAGGACCCCACGCCGGAGCAGGTGGATGCCCGAAGGAGGCTGTGACCCCGCGGGAAGCCCGCGCTGGAGAAGGTTCCTGTCAGGACCTGTAGCCCATGGAGAGAGGAGCCCACGCCGGAGCAGGTTTGCTGGCAGGACTTGTGACCCCCTGGGGGACCCGCGCTGGAGCAGTCCCTTCCTGAAGGACTGCACCCCATGGAATGGACCCATGCTAAAGCAGTTCGTGAAGAACTGTCAGTCATGGGAAGGACTCACGTTGGAGAAGTTCGTGGAGGACTGTCTCCCGTGAGAGGGACCCCACGCTGGTGCAGGGGAAGGAGTCCTCCCCCTGAGGAGGAAGCAGCGGCAGAAACACCGTGTGATGAACTGACCCCAACCCCATTCCTTGTCCCCTGTGCTGCTGGGGGGAGGAGGTGGAAAATCGGGAAGAGATTAAGCCTGGGAAGAAGGGAGGGATGGGGGAGGTGTTTTAAGATTTGGTTTTACTTCTCACTGTCCTCTGATTTTGATTGGTAATAAAGTAAATTTGTTTTTTTTCCCCCAAGTCGAGTCTGTTTTGCCCGTGCCAGTAACTGGTGAGTGATCTCTCTCTGTCCTTATCTCCACCCACAAGCATTTTGTTATATTTTTCTCCCTCTGCCCATTTGAGGAGGGGGAGTGATAGAGTGGGCTTTGGTGGGCATCTGGCCTCTAGCCAGGGTCAACCCACCACAACCGGCTACAATAATTATTCCTACTAGTCCTTTGCTAATTGGCTTAAGCTCTAAATGTTACATTTACATGGTCCTCCTACTTGCAGTTTAACGGTAAAGCATTCTCTACATTTTTCACACACTTACTTTCTCAAGGTTGTTTACCAGATTGAGATAAAGTCGCAGTGTCAGTATTCAGTACTTTTCCACTGCGGCCTGCTGAGAGTTAGACCAGACTCTGCTAGTACAACTATTCTGCGAATCCCTGTCCTTGCTCTCTGAGCCATTCCCCAACACCGGGGGATCTCCACAGCAGCACCTGGGGCAGAGATAAGTAAGCGGGAATGCAGGCACCGAGGAGCTCATTCCTTGCTAGAGTGAGAGCGAGAGGTTCCGAACCTGCTTCTTTCACCTGTACATATCAGGGATTTTTAGCAGGCAGGAGTTTTCCACTGTGCTTTGATCTTTCTCACAGCAGAGCAGGAATCTCAGACATGTTCAGGGTGCCCCAGCATCTATCCCAGGCCTATGTTATCTAAATGCAGATGTTCTACTTTTCAAGCACATAAGACTAAACAGTGATTAGCAGTGCGATGTAGGTGTTTTTGGACACCCCAGCTGCAAGTCGCTTGAGTGTATTTACAGTCCTCCTCGCCAATCTTCTGTTATATTCCCACACACCCTATATGATGATGTCATCAATGTATTGCAGTTGTTCTGGGCCTTCATCCTGTTACAGGGCAGTCAGGATTAGTCCATGGCAAACCCAGGGGCTGTGTTTCCTCTCCTGCATCAGTCAATTCCAGGTGTAGTGCATGCCTCTCCAGGTATTGGGCACTCCTCCACATGAAAGCAAACTGTGGCCAGCACTCTGCTGCCAAAGAAATTGAGGAAAAAGCATTAGCAATGTCTATGGTAGTATACCACTTCTCTGAGTTTGGCTTCAGGTCATATTGGAGTTCTAGCATGTCCGGAATGGCAGCACTCAGTGGTGACTTGACTTCATTCCGGCCACGATAGTCTACTTTCAATCTTTATTCTCCATAGACCTTTTCACTGGTCATATGGGGCTGTTAAATGGTGAGTGAGTCCTGCTGATCATTCCTTGCCTCTTCATTTGATGGATCAGTTTATAGATAGTCATTATGATGATAAGTGAACATATAAAATATATTTAGATTTTAGAAAATGAGTTTAAGATTCATTTTTTTTCTGTATTAAGAATTAGATTTTAGAAAATAAGTTTAGTTCATTTTGTCTCTGTGTTAGGTGGGAAACTTTAAGTTTAGATCGTTTTGTCTGTGTTAAGTGGGAAACTTTTCCAATAACTAACAAGCTATTCCACACTATCAACAAAGGCCTTGCGGTGCCTGGTGCGATATTGCTGCCAGTGCAGTGTTGTAGTGGCAATTGGCTCCTGTTGTTCTTCAGTCCTTAGCAGTCCCACAATAGAAGGGTCCTCTGATAAACCAGGCAAGGTGGAGAGCTGTTAGATTTCCTGTCTTCATGGTAGCTGTGCCAAAAGCCCACTAGTATCTTTTTGCCTCCTTGAAATACCCTCTCCTGAGGTAATCTATGCCAAGAATGCACGGATCATCTGGGCCAGTCACAATGGGGTGTTTTTGCCAGTCATTCCCAGTCAGACTCACTTTAGCTTCCAATAAAGTGAGCTCTTGGGATCCCCCTGTGACTCCAGAAATACAAATGGATTCTGACCCTTTAAAGTTTGATGGCATATAGGGTGCATTTGGCACCAGTGTCCACTAGAGCCTTACACTCCATTAGCTCTATCCTAGTCGAAACCTGGACAAGTGGCAACAACTTACATCCGTTGGATAGCTGTATTGCTTTCCCTACTATTAATTTGCATTTTTTTTATTTCAAAGAGAAAATACTATTATTTTTATAATGATTACAATTTGGGGCACCAACAAAAGATTATTAATGAATATAATGTTAAGTACTATGAATGAAATAATGTCTTTCGGGACTTCTAAGTCACAATAGTTTTCTATTATCCCCCCTGGTTAGGATCATTCAGTTCCTAAGGTTCTATTTTATAATAATTCTTATAGGTTAGTATATACAGTCCTCCTTGCCAACCTTCTGTTATATTCCCACATTCCACCCCTTCACTCAAGAGACCGCTTCCGCTGGGGATGGCAAAGTTGGAGGTGTCCATTTGGGCTTATGGGGTGTAGTGCAGAGTAAGTTACAGAGGCATACATATATAAAAGAAAAAATAAATAGACATATCTGTACAATAATATTTTTAATCAGGTGTCCCATTCATCCTGTCAGGAAAGTAAACCACTCAGCCAGACAGGCACCTGTAGTAGATTGTTTCATTTGATGCATTAAGTCTTGGAGATGTTGAATGTCGTCCTCTACACTGGCTGATTAATTAGTTGTGTTGAAGCAACATGTGTCTTCAAATCTGGGGAACATATATGGTGTCGAAGGAGGAAATAGTCCACCGTCAATCAATATTGTAATGTACATTGATGTACAGCGGTTACCTACTCAGAAAAAATAGTAAAACATCAGAATCACTTAGCATAATATAATTCTGGAATACAGCTACTAGGATTGGTACCCCAATAAGACACATTGTCAAAAGATCTGCAGCTGTTAATCTTCCCTTAATGTAAAATGCAGATGAGTTAGTTACAGTAGAGGCTAACCAAAGCTAAGTATTTACATGTTGGTCTTGCAGAAATGTATCCAGGGCATGTGCGTGTAGTATAAGACTATAAAGCACAATGAGCCAACCTGTGATGGAGGAGGAAAACAGGAGTGTCATTTCCATCCAGTAATGCATACACTGTTGCTGCAGCTCCTTCAGTTGATATTTGGGTTTGATAACCTGATGTGGGCTTTTTGCCCACATTGATTGGAGAGCTGTGGCTTGGGCTTTTTCAAATTGAACTTCAATTCGATGTTGGGTTCGTGACACCAATAACACTGTTCCAATGCCATCTCCTCTAGATGAGGCACAGGTATTTGTTGAAGGTACCTGAAATACAAGAACTCAAGAATCTGATATCAGCAAAGGATGTAAAATAAGAGGAGAAGTTCGGGTACAAAACCATACAGCATTCTCAGGGGCTATTATAGGAAGATTCACATCTAGATGACAATCTTCTTGGGCCCAGCAGGGCAACCACATTGTGAAACTTTTGTAGAAAATCCAACTGTCAGTGCATAGATAATACACCTTCCCTTCTAGGATAGCAAGTGATGCTTCAATCAATTCAGCCCACGGACTAGATGCCTGTACACCTGTTTTCCATAATACAATTCCTGGTAGTGGAGCATATGCAACTGCTCTCCATTGTCTTTGTCCAGTTGCTGTGTATGTTGCACTCCCATCAGTAAACCAGGCATCTTTCTTGTACTCTTCTATTAACTCGTTCCAAGGGGAAGCTTCCTCCACAGGAGATGTAGGGATATCTCCAAGGGGGAGAGCTTCCTCTAGATTTGGCATATGATTAAATGATACGGTTCCTAGAAGAGTGGTGTCTGGAGTGGTTACATGTGGTTTTCCTGGTAGAAATCATTACTGTAAATAAATTTTCCATTTCCAGTGTGTGGCTGCCTGAGGTACCCCAGCATGGACCCTAATGGAATCATCAGTGACCCACCCATTGTTAGGTATGGGTGTGTGTACAGTCATGCTATTTTGGCCTGTGATTCTTTCAGTTTCTTGTAGTGCCCAAACTACAGCTGAAATTTACTGTTCCATCAGGGTATAATGTATAGTGGAGCCTTGTAATGCTTTGGACCAAAATCCTGCAAGTTCTTTCTGATTTTTTGTCCCAGTCATTTGGCACAATCCCCATGAGACTGTATCATTTTGAATTGTTACTGCTAAATCAAAAAGATAGCCTCGCCTAGGAGTATATAATAGCATGTACCCAATCAGTGCATTTTTGCAGGCATCAAAGGCTTCTTGTTGTTGTTTGGTCCACTGCCAAACAACCTTCTTCCTAATTAATTTTTGCAGAGGGCGCATTAATGCTGCCAGATGTGGGATGAAAGTTCTCCAATACTCTAAAAGTCCCCAAAATTGTACAATAGTACTAGGGCCCTGGATTTTCTGTGGATTAATTGCCCTGCACCAGTCTTGCAAATGCGATTTCAGCAATTCAGCAGCTGCTTCAATTTCTTGTTGTAACTCTGCCATAATCAATAGATCATCAATATAATGGTAAACAGTAAAGGTACCTGACGATAGTGCAACATCAGCTGCTACCTGGACAGTTGCATGTTTGCATGGTATGGCCATCTGAGTTGCCACACTCTTCCTGGTGATGGTTTTAAAGCCGAGTGGCAACTATAGCTGTATCTTCCTCTGCGAAGGCAATCACCACTGCTTGTGACAGCCTTCCTGAGCCAGGAGGGGAACTGTGACCTTCCCACGTGCCCTGCCTACACCAACTGCCATGGGCTGATGTGCACATGCTGGTTACCTGCCTGTGCTGGGTTGACAGTGACTAGTCGCTGCCTTCCACAGGCTGACTTTAAGGGGGTGGATGGGATCACAGTTGCCTCGGCAACGGCCACGATTTGCCAGATGCCACGTGTCAGCAGATCTCGGTGCAGCTCTGGGAGGAGGGAGCTGGGGCATCCTCACTGCCAGCGCTTTGGCCTCGGCTGATCTTGACGTGGTTTTGCCGCTTCAGGAAAGGTCCCCCGGTGCGATCCCCTGCTCCGGAGCCCTTCGCCTCACTGGCACATCAAAAGTAGGAAGCTGCTGTGTGGAGTCCCACCTGACAAGTCACCAAAAAGGTGAATCTAGCCAGTTTGCAGAAGTAAAAGCCATCCAGTTGACCTTAGACATTGCTGAACGAGAAAAAAGGCTAATCCTCTATCTTTATATGGAATCATGGATGGTGGCTGTGGTGGGTTGACCCTGGCTGGATGCCAGATGCCCACCAAAGCCCACTCTATCACCCCCTCCTCAGCAAGACGGAAAAGGCAGAAAATAAGATGGAACATGAAAAAACAAGCTCATGGGTCGAGACAAAGGCAGTTTAATAGAAGCAAAGCAAAGCTGCACACGCAGAAGCAAAAGAACAAAATATTTATTCTCTACTTCCCATCAGCAGGTGATGTTTGGCCACTTCCCGGGAAGCAGGGTTTTCATACGCGTTGCGGTTCCAGGAGGACAAATGGAAGTAATGAATGCCCCCCCTTCCCCCTCCATTCTCCTTGCTTTTATTTCTGAGCAGACGTCACATGATATGGAATATCCCTTTGGTCACTTTGGGTCAGCTGTCCTGGCTATGTCCCCTCCCAAAACCTTCTGCACCCCCAGTCTACTGGGGACGGGAGGGGAAATGTTGGAGAGACAGCCCTGGTGCTGTGCTAGCACTGCTCAGCAGTAACCAAAACATTGGTGTGTTATCAACACCCCTCGAGCCACCAATACAAAACACAACACTCTGAGGGCTGCCACAGGGAAAATCAACTCCATCCCAGCCAGACCAAGTACAGCGGCAAATGCTTTGTGGGGGTAGTTACAATAATGGAAAAAGAGCAACTGGCAGTGAAGGCACAAACCCATCTGGGCTGCTGAATTATGGCAAGATATTGCTGCTTGGCTGGAGAGACTGGTTGTAAAGAGACGTCATGTAGATGCTCATGTGCCCAAAAGTTGAGCCACTGAAGGACATCAAAACAACCAACAGGTGGACCGGGCTGCCAAGATCAAAGTGTCTCAAGTAGACCTGGACTGGCAACATAAAGGTGAAAAATTTTTCACCCGCTGGGCCCATGACTTTTCAAGCCATCAAAGAAGAGATGCAACATAAAGATGGGCTCGTGATTGAGGTGTGAACTTAACCATGGACATTATTGCACAGGTTATTCACGAATGTGAAACGTGTTCTACAATCAAGCAAGACAAGAGGTTGAAACCTATTTGGTATGGAGGGCGATGGTTAAAACATAAATATGGAGAGGCCTGGCAGACTGATTATATCACACTTCCACAAATGCACAGTGGCAAGCATTACATGCTCACCATTGTGGAAGCAAACACCGGGTGGGTGGAAACATATGCTGTGCCCCATGCCACTGCCCAAAACAAAATACTAGGCCTTGAAAAGCAGGTCTTGTGGTAACATGGCACCCCAGACAGAATTGAGTCAGACAATGGGACTCATTTCCAAAACAATCTCATAGACACTTGGGCCAAAGAACATGGCATTGAGTGGGTGTACCACATCCCGTATCATGCACCAGCCTCTTGGAAGGTCGAACGATGCAATGGGCTGCTAAAAACCACACTCAAAGCAATGGGTGGTGGAACTTTCAAACACTGGGAGACAAATTTAGCAAAAGCCACCTGGTTAGTCAACACCAGAGGATCTGCCAACCGAGCTGGCCCTGCCCAATCAAGACTTTTATGTACGGTGGAAGAGGACAAAGTCCCTGTAGTGCATATTAAGAATTTGCTTGGGAAAACAATCTGGGTTATTCCTGTCTTGGGTAAAGGTAAACCCATTTGTGGGATTGTTTTTGCTCAGGGACCTGGGTGTACTTGGTGGGTGATGCAGAAAGATGAGGAAGTCCTATGTGTACCTCAAGGAGATTTGATTTTGGGTGAAAATAGAGGATTAATTGCTATATCATCATTGCTATGATTGTTGTGTATTATATGAACATCTTTGTTTTGAAAATCTCCCCAGGTTAATGCAGAATGAACTCCGATGGAACCAGAGTTGATGCCCAACAACTTCTTTGAGATCATCAACCTGCAGTCCCTGAGCATGGACCACACCAGATACACCAACTACGAGTTCCAGATGCAGCATGCAACAGAGACTACACACCATCCTCCTTCTGTGTCCAACGTCACCTACTCCATTGACTGTACAAATTCCACATCATCTCTCTTGCCCTGAAAGACTGTCATGATAGACAGAATCCAAGGTTATAGACTAAATGAACTAAGCAGAGATTTTGAAGGGTCCTTAAAATAAAAGAATTATGTTTGTTTATATGTGTGTATATATATATATAGATAAACCTGAACATAATGTAAATGATATAGAATAAGAGGTGGATACTGTCCTGTTTTTTCTGGGATAGAGTTAATTTTCTTTTTAAGTAGTTAGAATAGCTGTGTTTTAGTTTCAGTGTAAGATATGTTATGAGAAGAATGTTAATAAAAGTAGTAATGTTATTAGTTGCTGCTGGAGCTCAAGGCCATCGTGTTTGGCTGGTTCACAGCTGTATTAAAACTGGGAGGGAGAAGCGCAGTGAATAGCAAAACCCAAAATTGACATTTAGGTGTGCCAATGAAATATTCCATATCATATCCCGTCATGTCAGTATATTAACCAGGGTTGACTGGAAGACAGGATTATTCTCTTGGGGATTGCTCGGGCTCACTCTTCCGGGGTTTTGGTTTCGGGACTGTCTTGGCTCCAGGATCGCTGGCTGGCACAGGCTGGGCATTGGTCAGCGGGTGGTAAGCAATTTCACTGTGTATCACTCATTTGTATATTCTGTTATCGCTGTTGTTATCATTATCATTTTATTTTAATTAGTAAATACTTTTTATCTCAACCCATGGGTTTCCGTGCCCTTTTCCTTCCAATTCTCTCCTCTACTCCCTGGGTGAGGATGGGGGGAGAGTGAGAGAGCAGGCTGTGTTTGGCTGCAAGCTGAAAGCCAAAAGGGTGAATCCACCCAAACCACCACAGGTATATATAAAAATCTGTGTGTAAAAACAAGCAAGCCAAATCCACACTTTACTGGACAAAAGAAAGGCCTAGTTTCCCTCTCCCCTGTGGCACCAACAGCTGTAAAACTTTGATCACTAAACTTTCAAGTTTTCAAAACGGAGCATGGCACCCTGGTATCTACTTTTCTTTCCCCAACTTTAATGTGACCAGGGGCTCTACTGGGGATACTTCAGAGTGTGATCCCAGTCCCTGTCAATCTGAATCCTATCCCAAAGTAACTTTGTCAATCTAGAATTCTCCTTCCCTCTGGATGGAGTTTGTCTAGGACCCTGTCTGTATCTTTTATTTTGAGGGCATTCCCTTTTCCTGTTGCCTTTGCTGCTTGCAAATTGCACTGTCACACTTACTGTAAAGAAGTTTCTTCTCAAGTTTAAGCGGAAACTCCTGTGTTCCAGCTTACACCCATTGCCCCTTGTCCTATCATTGGACATCACTGAGAAGAGCCTGGCTCCATCCACCTGACAATCACCCTTCATATATTTATAAACGTTAATAAGGTCACCCCTCAGCCTCCTCTTCTCCAAGCTTAAGAGCCCCAGCTCCCTCAGCCTTTCCTCATAAAGGAGATGCTCCACTCCCTTAATCATCTTGGTGGCTCTGCGCTGGACTCTCTCAAGCAGTTCCCTGTCCTTCTTGAACTGTGGGGCCCAGAACTGGACACAATATTCCAGATGTGGCCTCATCAAGGCAGAGTAGAGGGGGATGAGAACCTCTCTTGACCTACTAACCACAGCCCTTCTAATACACCCCAGGATGCCATTGGCCTTCCTGGCCACAAAGGCACAGTGCTGGCTCATGGTCATCCTGCTGTCCACCAGGACTCC
Source organism: Caprimulgus europaeus (assembly GCA_907165065.1). The sequence goes on from OU015537.1 coordinate 9,716,284, forward strand.
CAGATCCCTTACCCCTACACTGTTCTCTAGTAGATCATTTCCCAACCTATACTGGAACCTGGGGTTGTTCCTGCCCAGGTGCAACACCCTACACTTGCCCTTATTATATTTCATTAAGTTTTTCCCTGCCCAGCTCTCCAGCCTGTCCAGGTCTCTCTGGATGGCAGCACAGCCTGCTGGTGTGTCAGCCACTCCTCCCAGCTTTGTGTCATCAGCAAACTTGCTGACAGTGCCCTCTGTTCCCTTGTCCAGGTCATTGATGAATATATTGAATAATACTGGTCCTAGTCCCTTGAGGGACTCCACTAGACAGAGGTCTCCAATTAGACTCTGCCCCATTGACCACTACTCTCTGGCTTCTTCCCACCAGCCAGTTAACAGCCCATCTCACTACCTGCTCATCTAATCCACACTTCCTCAATTTGACAGCAAGGATGCTGTGGGAGACCGTGTCAAATGCCTTACTGAAATCAAGATAGACCACATCCACTGCTCTACCATCATCTAGACACCTGGTTATGTTTTCATAAAAGTCTAGAAAGTTGGTCAAGCACGACGTCCCCTTGGTGAAGCCATGTTGACTGCCCCTAATGACCCTCTTATCCTTGATATGCCTTGAGATGGCACCAAGGATAAGTCGTTCCATCACCTTCCCAGGGATGGAGGTGAGGCTGACCAGTCTGTAGTTACCCGGGTCGCTTTTAGAAAGCAGGCATTCTTTATTACGGTGTCGAATGCACGGGGGATCGTTCCACCTTGTCCTGGTTTTTAGCTGAAACAGAGCTGGGTTTCTTCTTCAGTAGTTAGAATAGTGCTGCATTTTGCTTTTCAGCCTGGGACTTGTTAAATAAACTGATAAACTGATTGTTATCTATTAGAAAATACATCCACTGTTGGGGACTCAAACCCTCGTTACCACTTTCAGACTTTCAGTGGGACTCTAACCCACTGTTGGGGACTTGAACCCCTTTTACCTCTTTCAGTGGGACTCTCGCCCACTCTTTTTGCAGAAAGTTTCCAAACCTGAGTACCCTTATAGCCCAAACCTACGCAGCTTTCGCCATGCCTTACAGGCAAGAAAACACCTTTTTTTAAAGAAAATTAAATAATGCCTTTTTACCTGTCCCAAGGTAAATGGGAATTGAATTGAATGCCTTGAATTCTTCAGTCCGGAGATGGGAGGTTCTCCCCAAGAATCCCTTCGTGCCAGATAGAGGTGCTGTGATCCCACGGATCTGTCGAATTTCAGAAGCAGAGTCCCATCTGGGTCGCCAGAAACTGTCTTAAGAAGCAGGCATTCTTCATTACACCCGGATGCACAGGGGATTGCTCCAAACTATCATGCATACTGACTCGTCCCTCTACCAAAGCTTTATACTATCAAAACATGCATATTCATTTATTTTCCAAGAAATTATTAACATATTCATCACATTTCCAAGAACTCATTAGTACATTTAAATGTCCTTTTTCACATGCTTACTGATGCCATTTTTATTCTCTTTGGGGGTCGTCTGGTGGTCATGGAACTTTTGTTACTGTGCCCTTTAGCTGAACTTTTCTTTTGTGCATGCTTAGTTCATCTTTTAGCCTGTTTACAACACTTCTGTCTCCACAAAACTAGCTCATTCTAGCATCACTACCTTATCTACCCTATTGCTAGAACTCAGTACCACAAATATACTACAAAATTGACTAGGCCTAGCAGATATGTAACTATCTTTCAATGTCACATTGTGTAAGCAGAAGGGGATGTTCTCTTGAAATGGTATTACCGACACAGGTCCCAGAGGAATATCAGGAGAAGTTAATGAGGGAAACCCGGTCAGTTGCAATAGGATATGCTCAGTAGTAACTGATGGCATTTCCCAATTTCCCCATTTTGCTTTTGTCTTTTTCATGGAGACAGGCTGTCTTTTATCTACTACATTTACTTTAGCTGAGATTTTCCCCTGGTTTCTATCCTGTGGGGCATATAGTGGCAAATCTTCTAGCATATGTTGAAGGACCTCTTGGAAAGTAATAACATTTAAGTCTGTCTTAATGGCCAAAGTGAAAGATTTCAACACTCCCTCAGTCCCCCTTTTATTATAGATCGGAAGTGTACAGGCTCATGAATCACCTCCCACGGATTTGGTTCTAGAGGAAGAGGTTGTCCAGCACCCAGGGCAATGGGTGATGGTCCTTCTGATTCAGCTATAATCACACTTTTCAGCAGGGTGGTTTGTAGGCTGGCTGCTGGGTACTACGGCCATGCACTTTTACCCTCCATGGTCAGTGGGATGCACAGTATGTCCCCAGCACAAAGGGGACGAGTAATATTTAAATTAATAAGCTAAATTGGCATTTAGATATGCCAATGGGGTATTCCATATCATATCACGTCATGTCTAGTATATTAGTTATATTATCCTCTTTTAGCTCTCTCGGGCTCTCGCTCTTCTGGGATTGCGGTTTCGGTTTGGGATTGTCGCTTCTCTGGGATCATTATCTGGGAATGGGCTGGGCTTGGTCAGTGGGTGGTGAGCAGTTGCACTGGGTTATCACTCATTTGCATATTTTGTTACTATTATCATTATCACTATGATTTTAATATTAGTATTACTTTAAGTTTTCTTTTCTTTCTATTATTAAACTGTTCTTATCTCAATCTACAAGCTTCCTTATCCTTGCCCCTCAATCCTCTCCCCTGTTTCCTTGAGGTTGGGGGGAAAGTGGCTGTTAGCCAAGGGCTAGCCCAGTGCAACTGTCACACGAGATTCAGCTGGGGAAAGGTGGAGTTGGTTGGCTCTGACTGTCCAGATCCGTGCTAGTCAGTCCACTTGTTACTGTAAGTCAGCAAATACAAAAACTCTCTAAAACTCGTTTTGGAATTTTAGAAAGCAAACATTCTTTATTCACAGTGCCTGGAAAACGGAGATTCACACCTCAAAGCATGCACCCTGATTGCAAGGCAGTTCTTGGTTATATTATCAGGCTACATACATATGCATTGCATTTCCCGGAATTATTATGCATATTCAAGCGATTTCCCATAACTTATTATTATGTTTGCATACTGATTATGCATGCGTTTTGTGTAGCTAGAGTGGTCGTGAGGGCCTCTAGCGATCTTTTGGCAGTGAACATTCTTTCCCACATTGTCCTTTTAATGCATCGAGTCATGTCACCTTAAGATAATATTGTTGACTTAGAAGTTTCCCAGGTCCTTGAGGAAGATAAAAATGTTCTTGTTAGTAATCATAACTCTTCTTTCCCAAGTCCTTGAGGAGGATAAGGATGTTCCTGTTGGTGTCCATAACTCTTCCCTATCTACTATTCACATATAATGACATCTGCAAAAGCCTTGAAGTGATTAGTTATTTAGTTGTTCTTTGCTTATCATTGCTAACAACACTTGCTCAAGGGAAAACTGTCTCCTTCACTAATAGTCATTACATCCTGGAATTTGAAGAATGTGTGCTTTGAGAATTTGTTTCTCACATATGCATGCAAGTGAGCAAAGTTATTATGCAAAATTGTTACAGTTATGAGAAAAGGCCTATATATATCTCTCTATCAACTTTAATACTGACTTTGGTTACACACTTGTGTTTCCCCTGGGTTAGCTTGGTATTTCTTGTCCAGCCCTCTTAACTCTAGGGCAGTAAATCCCCCAGTAGTTGTTGTGGAAGGCCCCTGCAGGTGTGCTCCTGCCAAGAAAGCAATGGTTTGCAGGTTGGCTGCTAAGTACCACTGCCACACACTTTTTCTCTCCATGGACAGTGGGATGCATAGTACATCTCCAGCACAAAGCACAAGTCCATAAGGGATTGGTAATATTTGGACCCACGGTATCTAACAATATTCCAGGACCTAATGCCAATGATCGAGCTTCAGCTGGGGTAAGGTGGAGCTGGTTGGCTCTGACTGTCCAGATCTGTGCCAGCCAGTCCACGAGTGTTTCTCCTGGGTTAGCTTGATATCTGTCCTCCAGATCTCAACTCTAGGGCAGTAAACCTGTAGTAGTTGTTGTGGAGGGAGGTGGGTTTTGTGCCCCTGGGGGCGTGTTCTGTTGTTCATTCTTGATTACTGGTGTCAAGAGGGCAGGGAATCATCCTCATTATCATCTTGCCCTGAGGGGAGAGAGTCTGCTTGTTTCCAGATAGCCCCATCCCAATCATCATCATACATGGCACAATAGACTTTGTTCCAACAATCTCTTCCTGTGCTCTTCAGCTTTTGCAGTTATCTGGGGATGAAGTTTTGACTCAGGCAGTCTATTCTACATTTCTAATTACTTACACTTCCCAAGTAGTCTTTCCATTTTCCTTTTCCTCATTTTTTTTTCAACTGTACATTTTCCCCTTTCAACTTATTAGTCATATCCATAGCTGCTCTAGGACAACTGCCTAGTAGCCAGTATATAGCATCTTTCCCTTTTCTCTTCTTTAAATTACAAGCAGTTCACCATCTGGCAAACTCCTGCCAAATATTATCAACATTCGTGCAGTGGCTCTCCACCCAGGACAAATCTCACTTGGGATTTCACCATCCCTCTTTCTCAAATTTATCTCCCAGTTGTTGCCACTCAGTGTCTAATTTTCATTCTTTGCCATGGCACAGACAAACACAGAGACACAGAGAGACAGAGAATATGTTTCCACTCACACCAATCAGATTGCCTCAACAAGCACAGCAAAGCAGCTCGTGCTTACCAACAGAATGTATCCAAGAGACATTCCACTGCTGCCACCAGTAAAATGTCACGATCCATTCAGATCTCTCAAATGTATAGGACAAGGTACTTTGTGATTTATATTTTATTTCATGAGCTCGTTAAGTGTCGAGACGGAGAGAAGACCCGGACACTCAATATGAGAATCAGCAGACTTCTGATTTATTGATTACATACATGCTCCTTATATACAGCAGTTAATTAAGCTTATGCATATTCTCAAAAACCCACACTGATTGGCTCATTAATTTTCCTGAGAACTTTCTCTTTGTTATAACAGGTGGTGTTGCTCTGTTCAGATCCCAAGGACAACAACAGGATACTCCCTACTTCACGATTTTCAGCTCCCTTTTTTCCCAGCTTGATTAAAGTTGTTTTGTCTTAAGTTCTCAAGGGAAAGTAGGCCTCTTGGAGACTTCTGTTAATCCTCCCTGACTCATGTCAAGGGGCCTAAGTTATGGCCTGAGCCATTTTTAATACCCTCGCTGCTTTCTGCTAAAAGCCTTTGATTGTACAATATCTCTTAGTGATTTACAACAATTCCCCCTTTTTCTTTTTGTACAATCAGGGCTGTAGCAGTGACACTCTGTACTCCTTTCATTATACATCTATAAGCAATTTTTACTATAATTAGAGCTAAAAATATAATGCCTAAAAAGCATACACTCTCTTTAATTAAAATTAAAAGCTAAATTGCCAAAAAGAAATGTTAATCATGCATCAAACAGGTTTATTTCTTAACAATCTTCTGAGAGTGGTCTTTTAACCACTGCAATTTTGCATATATAGATTCTCTGTGATTTGAGAAATTAAAACAACACAAAAATAATAGAGGAGGGAAAAGGGGGGGGATCTCAGAGCTGGCCCTGACATATCAGCACCTACACCAGATGTGTGCGGTGCTCTGCCAGCTCTTGCTCTACCAGCTGCAGTGGATCGATGTGACCTTTGTCACGCAGCCAGCTCTCCACAATTCCCCCGTTTTTATTATTTTGAGCTAAAAAGATATTCTGGGTAAGTTGCTCCACACGTTTGGTTATACAAGAAAATAATATATGTGCTACAATGCAAAGCAAGATTATAATACCAAACCATCTAAGGCCTTCCTTAATGAGAGACAAAACCCAACTGTCGATGTTACCAAACAAACTCACAAACCAGCCATCAAACCAAGAAGTTTGTTGTTTAATTTTCTTGGAGTGTTCAATAAGCCATTTTAGTTGAGAATATATCGACTGGCTGTGATCGGAAAGGTTAAAGCAACACATCCCTTTTGCTTCTTCTCATCCATGGCCTTGTGCTAGCAATAAAAAATCAATGGCGGCTCTATTTTGCAAAAGTGCGTGCCTCAAACTATCTACATCTTGAGCTAATTCACTAATTACTTTTGTGGTTAAATTGGATTGTTTAACTGCCCAACAAGCTAGCTTACGGATACTGGTTAAAGCATGAGCAGTCCCAATGCTTGGAATAATTGAAGCAAAAAAGGTAGCAGCTGGAGCCCAGACATCAACGCCGTCCTTACAGTCAGGTCGTAGGGACAACAGGGATCTTCTTTTCCGGCTACTTGTGATGTTATGTAGGGCGTGTAAGGTGGGGGCATATAGAGTAAGTCTTCCTAAATAGCAGGGCCCCCCAAAAGGGTTGGCAGGTATACCTGGCCATGCTCTATCACCACAAATAAGAAATACACCGGGTGGCAGAGCTTTGGCTGTTCCGTTACACCATATGCCATTACTCATTGGGCACCTTGACTCGGCACCTAATGCACCCAAAGCTGAGCCGGATTTACTAGTGCCACAATAGGATCCCTTGTTCCAGAATCCGAACCCCAGGGTACGAGACGTAACATTGGTCCACTGGGACAGATTATGTGAGCGATACAGGTTAATGCCTTGTTGGAATGTGCCAAACATAAAGCATGTTTGTGTCCAATTGTCAGACTCGTTTCCTGGAGCTACGGAACCTAATAAATCCAGTTCTTGGGGATCCCACGGCAAAGTAGTATGTAGTGAGTTTATGACACAGCTAACTGCTTCCGAGGTTTTACTCTTGGTGGCACAATTTCCTGCATAATATCCTTGTAACTTGTCAGTCACTAAACGTGGAGAACCAAATGGCACTCCAAACAAACACGTTCTAAACGGTTCTGAGGCTGATGCCAAGGAGAGGCAAAAAGAGCTTTGGCCTGTTCGGTTAGCCCATGTAACCCACATGTTTTTTCTGCTGATTTTATAAATATCAGGATCATTTATTGCGGCAACAAAAACGCCTGTTAGGTAGGTACAAACCATACATGTGTGCCATTTGTTAATATAAAAGCTTGTTGCCATTTCAACTTGATGTAAAATTAGGGCTAAATATTATAATACTTGGGTCTTTTTTGTAACTTCCACCCAAATCTTCTAAAACAGGCCCGTTTTGTCCTGCTCCAATCAACCTTTAATACTGACCATACCACAGGAACTAAGAGAGTTTTGCCAAGGTTCATATGTGTGACACAATGGGCAAGATATTTGTCTCTTATCTGCTTCGGTGTACATCAAAGAGCCGTTGTCATGGCCGTATCAGGTAACTCCGGATTCAGGCTTCTTCAGAGCTGGTTTTACCCACCGACTGGGTATCCACTGCGAACCTGTGGGTGTAAGCACACAGACATAACCTCGACCAAAATACAATACTTCAGCAGGGCCATGCCAGGCTCCTGTAGCTAAGTCCTTGAACATGACATAGCTCCCTGTTCCTTTGCTAGTAGAAGGGGCTCCCTTCCTATGTTTAATTATAGGGGGTTCCTTTTCTTCCCCAAACACACATAAATGATTCAATACAAAAAGAGCCTTCATAACTCTCTCTTTAGGGTCCACAATGTCCTTAAATTTATCTAGATACTTTTTTATGGTCCCATTCGCTCGTTCCACAATGGCCTGGCCTGTCGGAGAATGTGGGATTCCGGTGATGTGGGCAAAATTCCAGTTTTGAAGGAATGTTCGTAAGGCTTTGCTGCTGTAAGCAGGTCCGTTGTCCGTCTTAATCGTGCCGGGAATTCCCATGACTGCAAAGCAACTGGTAAGATGCTGACGCACATCTCTAGTCTTCTCACCAGGTTGAGGCGTTGCCCATATAAGGTGACTATAGGTGTCAATTGACACGTGGAGGTACTTAAGACGTCCTAGAGCTGGAACATGGGTGACGTCCATTTGCCAAACTTCATTGGCCTTCAGTCCTCTGGGGTTGACACCGCAGCCTACCCCCACACCTTGATTGTGAAAACTGCATATGGGACAAGCTTTAACTATAGCTTGTGCTTCTCTCATAGAGATATCATAACTTCGAGCTAGGCCTTTCGCATTTTGATGGAATGTGGCATGCGCCTCTCGTGCTTGCTGATGGGCAGATAGCGGTGGTTGGGCAATTGCAGCTACAAGCTGATCAGCTCGATCATTTCCCTCGCCCAAACCGTCTGTTCCCATATGGCTTCTAATGTGCAACACTGTATAAGCCTCAGTGCACTCTGCTACAGCTAACTGCATACTTATCAATAGTGTTATCAGTCTCTTATTCTTTACATCGCGCAAGGTCGCCTCTTCAATTCGGTTGGCGATCCCTACAACATAAAGAGAGTCTGAGACAACGTTAAGACGAGTATCTTTCCAGTGCCCAAGGGCCCAGGCAACAGCATACAGTTCTAATGCTTGTAAGGAATCATCGGGTGCTGTGTCTAGTATTTGGTGCTTCCAGTCAGCAGCATCTTTCCATGTTATTGCTGCTTTTCTTGACTTCTTTCCTGCATCTGTAAAAACTGTGATTGCGTTGTCTAATGGTTCCCGAGCCCTTTTTGGCTTTTGAATCCATCTATGGTTGGTCATCCATGCTAGTGCAGGCACCGATAATGACTGTACACTTATCAAGGGTCCTCCATCAAGGAGGGCTTTTTGAAGCTCTGGTGAGTTAAGGAGGTACCAGTCCAGATCTTTCGATGAAATGGGTATCCAAATAGTTCTCGGCACTGTCCCATCAATTTGTAATATGCGGAGGCACGCTTTTTGAATCAGGTCTGCTAGCGTCACCACATATCCTTGAACAGTTCTGCGAGGTTGTAATGATGGGGCAATCCATTCCAATATCCTTATGTCCTTAGGGGGTATCTCTGTTTTCATTATTTTGCATTGTGTGATGGCAACTAATAAAAACTGCTGACCACAAAGGACCATAACGTCGAGTGGTAGTTGAGGGTCACGTCGTGCTGTGACACTTGTTGCAACCTGGTCCGCAATGGATTGTAATGCTTTCTTTTGAGCATCATTGAGAACAACAAGCTGAGAGGGATTGATACCCTTTAACAGTGGACGCAGTTCATTTAAAAGTTCATTGGGGAAACCCACTACGGGACGGAGCCATTGAAGATCGCCCATGAGTTTTTGTGCATCATGCAAGGTGCGGATATTTGTATGAATTGTCAGTTTTTGTGTCTGAATAACACTCTCGGTAATTTTCCATCCGAGATATGTCCATGGGGCAGTAGTTTGCACCTTCTCCGGTGCTATTTGTAAACCTTTTGTCTTCAATGTATCTCGTAAAAACTCTTGTTGCTGTTCTGTAAATGGCTGTTTTTGGGCTATCTTCCATATAATGGTAAATAATAGTGTCTGGGAACGCTTTTCGAATTGGTTGCAAGGCAGAGTCCACATAGAGCTGACAGAGGGTTGGTGAATTACACATGCCTTGTGGGAGTACCGTCCATTCGAATCGCTGAGCAGGGCCTTCCCTATTAATTGCAGGAAGGGTGAAGGCAAAACGTTGCTTGTCTGCCTCATGCAAAGATATTGTGAAAAAACAGTCTTTGAGGTCGACAACAAGCAATGACCATCCTTCTGGCAACATTGCTGGATTAGGGAGGCCTGGTTGAAGGGCCCCCATGTCATGCATTTGTTGATTAACGGCTCGCAAATCATGTAACAGTCAGTATTTACCAGATTTCTTTTTGACCACAAAAATTGACGTATTCCATGGACTTGTTGACAACTGCAGATGTCCCTGGATGTACTGCTCCTTAACCAAGGCGTGTGCTTGTTCCAAACTTTCCCTTTTCAGTGGCCACTGCTCAACCCAAACCGGATGCTCAATCTTCCACCGGATGGGGATAGGGAAAGTCCAAGCAATGGCCACTCCTAAAAAGGCGTGTTGGTAGTGAGCACCATGCCCATTTGGGCAAGAATGTCTCTTCCCACAAGGGCAGCAACACTGGGTGGTAAAGGGATAATGGAGACACAGCAGTTCACTATTTGATCGTCTATTGTCCATTGCAATGGGGGTGACTTGCGTGCAATAGTAAAGTCCTCCTACCCCCGTAACTGTAGCATCTGAGTCAAAGGTGGGCCAATGTTGGGGCCAGTTATAGCTGCTTATAATGGATACATCGGCGCCCGTGTCAAGCAGTGCTGTGAGGGAATCGATTGTCCCTGATATGCTACTGTTACTGTACGGCGCGGTCGAGTTTTCAAACCCACAGTTAGCATGGCAGTTGGTCCCGTAGACCCAAATCCTTTGTCGCCTCTCTCAATTGAATTCAGTAGTTCCAATTTTTGGGTGAGCACTGGAAACGGAACCAATTGGGCCAACCGGGTACCTTGCTCAATAAAACATGGAGGGAAGAGGGTTTGCAACATAATTTGTATTTCTCAGGTGAAATCTACATCAATTAGTCCAGTAAGCACCTGTAGTCCTTCCATAGAGGCCGAGGAGAGGCCTATAAGCAATGCTCCAACAGCTTTACCGTTTATCACAATAGGTCCTTTAACTCCAGTGGGAACCCGCTGTGGTCGGTTATCAATGAGGGTAATGTCTATTGCGGTTGCCAAGTCCATTCCGAGGCTCCCTCGGGTTGCGGGCAGGAGAGGAAAGGGTTGTTCATCACTACTGTCGCTGTGCCGCTGGCGGGTTCCTGATTCGCTGAAAATACTGCCGCTCTTGGAGTCATCGCGGAGCAGGCTTTTCCGCTCGACTTCCCATTTCCCGATCGTGATCTTTTACACGCTGTGCTGGCACGGGTGTCGGACCGGCAGTGTTGGCACCATACTGTTCCGGAGTTGCATGCTTTTCGTATATGACCAGAGACACCACATCGAAAGCATCGTAGACGAATATTGGGGCATGTCGTGCCGCCTTTTCGGTATTGCAAAGGTGCAAGAGCAGCAAGGACTTGATTTTGAGATGCTTCTGCTTGTCGTGTAAGTCCCTCACCTAGCTCTTTTATAGCATTCACTACCATAGCTTGAGGTCCTACAGGGATTTGTGATGTTCTTTCTAAAGCTTCCTCAATTGTCCATGTCCCGGGCAGTGTAACTAATATGCCTCGCGTGACTGGGTTACAGTCCACTGTTTTAGCAAAGCATCATGCAAATATTCTGGAACCCCACCTGCAATAATGGCGCCAGACACTCCATCAATAAAAGTGCCAAACGGTTCTTCCATTCCCTGCTTAATTCCCATATATGATGGGTCGCCTCCTGGCTGCTTTATTTGATTGAGTGCACCGCGTGCCAATCTCATGGACTCCCGTACTTTATCTGGTCCTAACAACGCTTGTGCCTCTATCCTTATATATGGTCCTACTCCCATGAGTTCCTCTAATGTTACTCCATGCAGTGGGTCCCCTGCTACCCGCTGCATTGCCACAGATTGCTGACAGAGTGCTTGCCAATGTGCCCCAAATAGTATTTGCTGGTGCTGTGTTAATATAAGTTTTGTGATGCTCAGAATATCACTCGGAAGTAATAAGGTAGATCCCCACAGAAAATCTAACATTTGGCGAGTGGGCTCTCCTTTTATGCCTGATTCATTAACAGTAGCACGCAATTGGGTCAATAATTTCCAATCGAGAGTCTTAAGCATAACGATTATTTGGCCCTGTGGATTGGGGGCAGAATATTCTACCGGAAATGCATGAGCAAGTTCTCTGGCAGTTTCTGTATCGCCCTCAGTAATAACATGCTTTGCAATCTCCTTCCCATTCCTGAGCTATTCTTTGACCTTCCCCAAAAAAAGGATTAGTATTTGCTTGGGGTATTGATGGAATATACTCCGGTGGAGGAGCTGGTGGCCACCATTCAGGGGAAGGCGCCTTCGGCAGGACCGGCGCCTGCGCAATTGGAAGATCGGGGGAGCAGGGGGAGCAGCAAGGGGAGGGGCAAGGGGGGGTAAAAGGGGAGCAGCAAGGGGAGGGGCAGGGGGAGCGGCAAGGGGAGGGGCAAGGGGAGCAGCAAGGGGAGGGGCGGGGGAGTGGCAATGGGAGGGGCAAGGGGAGGGGCAAGGGGAGGGGCAGCAAGGGGAGGGGCAAGGGGAGAAGCAACGGGAGCAGCAGGAGAGGCAGCGGGGGGAGAGAAGCAGGGGGGGAAGCGGCGGGGAGAGAAGCAGGGGGGGAAGCGGCGGGGAGAGAAGCAGGGGGGGAAGCGGGGGGGAGAGCAGCGGGAGGGGAAGCGACGGGGAGAGAAGCAGGGGGGGGAGCGGGGGGGAGAGAAGCAGGGGGGGAAACGGGGGGAGAAGCAATGGGGGGGGGAGCGGGGGGAAGAGAAGCGGGGGGGGGAAAAAACCGGCGGCAGCGAACGGAGCAGAGTGGGGAGGAAAAGGCACTGGGGTAAGTGGTGACACCATGTCCCCAAAACCGGACGCTTGCATGGTAAACTGTCTCACCGATGGTGGCAAAGGGCAGCTTTCCCTTTCCCCCCCCCGGGGCGCACCTCAACGCTGTGATGCCGCAGTAGCAGCCTTCTGTTCTGCCTCATGCTGAGCTAAAGCATTAATCACCACCCGCCATGGCTTCATTAATTTTTTAGCTACCTTATCATTTTGAATAACTGCATCAAAGATCTTATTCCCTAATGCTCGCCATTCTTCCCTCTCAAAAACTTCATTAGGGTCAATAAAGCAACCTTTCGCGACCCCATATGCCAAAAGTTCAGGGAGTTCCTTTTTACAGTTAATCCCTGGGGTGCTCCGCTTTTCTAAAAAGCATTTGAGCAAATCATACACTGCTTGTCTATTTTCCATACCTATTCGTCAGCGCTGTTTGCAACCTTTTGCAAGACCTCGGCAGTGCGTTCAGCAGGACCCCTCTATAGGTGGCTTCCTGGACTTCGGAGGTGCCAGCCTCTTAGTCTCCCTCGTTGCAGAAAGGGACCGATACAGATTTCCGTCATGTCGTGGCCGCAAGATGCCTTCTGTAAGGTCCGATCCTCGCTCTCTTTAGAGTCCCATTCTCACCCTCTTTAGGGTCCCTGTTCGGGCGCCATTTTCCTGAGAACTTTCTCTTTGTTATAACAGGTGGTGTTGCTCTGTTCAGATCCTAAGGACAACAACAGGATACTCCCTACTTCACGATTTTCAGCTCCCTTTTTTCCCAGCTTGATTAAAGTTGTTTTGTCTTAAGTTCTCAAGGGAAAGTAGGCCTCTTGGAGACTTCTGTTAATCCTCCCTGACTCATGTCAAGGGGCCTAAGTTATGGCCTGAGCCATTTTTAATACCCTCGCTGCTTTCTGCTAAAAGCCTTTGATTGTACAATATCTCTTAGTGATTTACAACAGTTAAGAAATATAATAAACAAACATGACAAACAGGGGCTCAATCCTCTCTTACCTAGACAAGTCTAGCACGTGAACTCACTTATTCACCATTCAAGTCATAAGGTTTCATAACTTATAATCCATTACTCTTAATACTGTGCATCTATAAGCAAAAGAAAAAATTAGCTACCTATCCGACAGTGAGAGTGGTCATTCTTTCTCCTCCATCATGGTGCAAGTGTCACTGAAACCGGGAATGAACTTCTTAACACCAATGTAGTGTCTTAAGAAGCAGGCACTTCTTTATTACAGTGCTGGATGCACTGGGAATCCCTCCACCTGTCGTACATATCAACTTGTCCCTATACAAAAGCTTTATGCTATCAAAACATGCATATTCATTTATTTTCCAAGAAATTATTAGCATATTCATCACATTTCCAAGAACTCATTAGTACATTTAAACATCCTTTTCGCATGCATACTGGTCATCTTGTTGGTCTTCAAGAGTCCTCTGGTGGTCGTTGAAACTTTTGTCACTGCATATCAACTTGTCCCTATACAAAAGCTTTATGCTATCAAAACATGCATATTCATTTATTTTCCAAGAAATTAATAACATATTCATCATATTTCCAAGAACTCATTAGTACATTTAAACGTTCTTTTTCACATGTGTACTGATGCCATTTTTATTCTCTTTGGGGGTCGTCTGGTGGTCATGAAACTTTTGTCACTGTGTCCTTTAGTTGAACTTTTCTTTTGCGCATGCTTAGTTCATCTTTTGGCCTGTTTACAACACTTCTGTCTCCACAAAACTAGTTTATTCTAGCTTCACTACCTTATATACCCTATTGCAAAGTTTTAATGCCTCAAGTCTCGTTATTATCTATTTTAGACTATAAACTTGACTAGGCCTAGCTGGTATGTAACTAACTTTCAGTGTCATATTGTTTAAGTAGAAGTATATGTTCTTTCAGAATGGTATCACAGGCATCTCCTCTATCACACCGGGAAGCATGAAAGCCTCAGCAGTCCAGTTGCTGTTTAGTCCACTTTAAAAGCTTTTTTAGTAAGCCGACTTTTCCATACCTTCCAGCTTTGAAGTTTGGTCTATACCTCCTTGGTTGAATAGACCAACCCCCACCTCTCTACAACACTCCTTTAAGGTAGATGTAGAGAGCAATAAGGTCTCCCCTGAGCCTTCTTTTCTCCAGACTAAACAACCCCAGTTCTCTCAGCTGCTCCTCATAAGACTTCTTTGGACATGCTCCAGCAACTCAGTGTCCTTCTTGCAGTGAGGGGCCCAAAACTGAACACAGTACTCGAGGTGCAGCCTCACCAGTGCTGAGTACTGGGGAAAGATCACTTTCCTGGTCCTGCTGGCCACACTGTTTCTGATACTGTCCAGGATGCTATTGACCTTCTTGGCCACCTGGGCACACTCCTGGCTCCTACTCAGCTGACTGTCAACCAGTACCCCCAGGTCCTTTTCTGCTGGGCAACTTTCCAGTCACTCTTCCCCAAGTCTATAGTGTTGCATGGGGTTGTTGTGACTGAAGTGCAGGACCCAGCACTTGATCTTGTTGAAACTCATACAATTGGCCTTGGCCCACTGATCCAGCCTGTAGATCCTTCTGCAGAGCCTTCCTACCCTCGAGCAGATCAATGCTCCCACCCAGCTTGGTGTCGTTTGCAAACTGACTTAGGGTGCACTCAAACCCTCTTGTCCAGATAATTGATAAAGATATTAAACAAGACTGGCCTCAAAACTGAGCCCTGGGGAACACCACTGATGACCAGCTGCTTACTGGATTTAACTCCATTCACTACAACTCTCTGGGCTCGGCCATACAGCCAATTTTTTACCCAGCAAAGAGTACACCTGTCTAAGCCATGAGCCGCCAGCTTCTCCAGGAGAATGCTGTGGGAAAACAGGTTGGTCAAGCAGGACCTGCCTTTCATGAACCCATGCTGTCTGGGCCAGATTCCCTGGTTGTCTTGCACATGCCTTGTGAGTGCGCTCAAGATGAACCGCTCCATGATCTTCCTCTACCAAGATCAATCTGACAGGTCTGTAGTTCCCTGGATCCTCCTTCTGGCCCTTCTTGTAGATAGGCATCACATTGGCAAGCCTCCAGTCTTCTAAGATCTACCCTGTTATCCAGGACTGCCGATAAATGATGGAGAGTGGTTTTGCAAGCTCCTCCACCAGTTCTCTCTACTCTCAGATAGATCCCACCTGGCCCCATAGACTTATGAGTGTTTGTTTGGCGTAGCAGGTCATTAACTGCTTACTCCTGGATTATGGGGGCTTCATTCTGCTCCCTGTCCCTGTCTTCCAGCTCAGGGGATTGCATACCCTGAAGATAACTGGTCTGACTATTAAAGACTGAGGCAAAGAGGGCATTAAGCACCTCAGCTTTTTACTCATCCTTGGTGGCAATATTCCTTTCCCAAATCCAATAAAGGATGGAGATTCTCCTTGCCTCTCTTTTTGTTGTTAATGCATTTGTAAAAACATTTTTTGTTATCTCTTACAACAGTGGCCAGATTGAGTTCAAGCTGGATTTTTGCCTTTATAATTTTATCTCTGCATGATTTAACAAGATCCCTATACTCTTCTTGAAACATATGTCTCTTCTTCCAAAGATGGTAAACTCTCCTTTTTTTCCTGAGTCCCAGAAAGAGGTCCCTGTTAAGCAAGGCCGGTCATCATCCTCGCTAGTTTGTTTTGCGTCACATGGGGACAGCCTACTCCTCTCTGTTTCCTCTCTGCTGTGTTGTATTTGCAGCAGATGTCTGGTAAATTGAAGTCCCCCAAAAGAACAAGGGCTAGCAATTGTGAGACTTCTGTCAGCCACTTGTAGAATGCCTCATTTACCTCTTCATCCTGGTTGAGTGGTTTATAACAGACTCCCAGCAGGACATCTACCTTATTGGCCTTCCCCCTTATCCTTACCCTTGAGCACTCAACCTTATCTCCATAATCATTGAACTCTATGTAAGCAAAACATTCCCTAACATAGAGAGCCACTCCACCACCCCTCCTTCCTTGCCTATCCCTTCTGAAGAGCTTATAGCCACCCATTGCAGCACTCCAGTCAGGACAGTCATCCAACCATGTTTCTGTGATGGTGACCAAGTCATAACTATCCTGCTGCACAATGGCTTCCAGCTCCTCCTGTTTGTTGCCCAAGCTTCTTGCATTGGTGTAGATGCACTTGAGCTGGGCTATTGATTTCACCCCCAACATTGGCATGCCACCCCTAGGCTCACCTCTAGTGCTCCTGGTTTTATTCCCTTCTACCTTTGCATCTAATTTAAAGCCCTCTCAATGAGCCCTGCCAACTCATGAGCAAGAATCCTTTTCCACCTCTGAGACAGCTGAAATCCATCTGTTGCCAGTAGGCCTGGTGCTGTGTAAACCTCCTCATGATCAAAAAAAACACCCATGGACTCCACACACGATTCAATGTGAATTCTACTGGAGACCTTTATTATTGGTTACATGATCACTTATATACTCTTAAGCTGCTAACACACACACACACACAAACAACTCTTCATTGGCTAAAAGCTACTGTTCACACACCTGGTTACAATACTTGATTGGATAAATCCACCTGTTCATGAGTCATTCTTTTTAATTCTGGATAGTTACGTAAGAAGTTTCTTATCTTGTTTTCTTGCATTCTTTCTCATGAATCTATTTTTTCACCCAAAGTCAGAACTTAATTGCCCAAGGCCGAAGCCGCTTGCAGCTTTGGCTCTTAAAGCGCCAACAGTTAATCATCAGGTGGATTTTCCTGTTTCTTTCAGTATTCACTCCTGCCACTAAGGGGATTGAGGAAAACAGCACCTGTGCTCCTGACCCTTCAACCAATCGCCCCAGTGCCCTGAAGTCCCTTTTAATTGCTTTAGGACTTCTGTCCGTGACCTCATCTCTGCCAACCTGCATAACTAATAGTAGGTAATAATCAGAGGGCTGTACCAGACCAGGGAATTTCCTAGTGACATCTCTTACCTGGGCCCCAGGGAGGCAGGAGACTTTCCTGTGGATGGGTCTGGTCGGCATATTGGGCCCTCTGTTCCCCTCAGAAGGGAATCGCGTATGACAATTGTGCTCCTTTTTTTCTTAACAAAGGCAGTCAGAATGCATGGGGCAGACTGCCTCACCCTAGGCAATCCCCTGGATGGACTTTCATCTACCTCTTCATTTGCCTGACCCTGGTTTCCATTCCCCTCTGTCTCTTAGGTCACCCACCTGGTGGCAAGGAGGTAGGAGATTCTCTGCTTTTTGTGGAGTCTTCATCTGCTGCCTTTGTCTCAGGGTTGGTAGGGTGTGGCTCCACCAATCTGTCTTCCTCTCATCTCTGCTCAAAAAGGGAGACCATGTCAGGGTGTCAAGAAGAAAAGTGATATTTGAAAATGGTTATGAGGAGATATTCACAGATGAGAAATGATCACAGATGAAAAATGAGAAATTGTGAGAATGGGACAGATATCCATGTACCACCTAATAGACTAAAGTTGCAAAGCGATTGAGGGGACATTTTACACTGAAGAACTTCACAAAGTGAATCCTGGTGCAGACAGAGTCTAGAAAATTGAGAAGATCATTGCTACAAAAGGAAAAAGAAGAAGAAAACAGTTGCTGGTGAAGAGGCAAGGACTGCCCCACATATTAAACAGTTAGGTAGAAGCCTCCCAAGTTCAGATCATCTAGTGATGGACAGCGGAGCTGGGAGGGCAAAGAAGGATGGCGGATGGGGGTTTCTGCATCATGCTACCCAGCAATGCCAGTGTCAGAATCTTCACACAAAACACACTTTACTGTACAGCTGGTGACGCCGCTGGAGGTCTCAGGCAAGTGGGAGGTGGGGCTTGTGGAAATATATCACCCGCACAGCTGGAATAACATCAACAAAGTTATGTTGATGCCATCTTTGAAATAGCACTGCAGGATCAGACATGGCAACATATTTTGCAGAAAGGCTATTATCCATCCCTGTCCATGTTGTCCCAAATCTGAATTCTTCACCCAGTGTGTAAAGCTAATAAACACACAGAGTCAAGATATTTGCTTTATTTCATGTCTATGCAGAGATGTATACTAGGTGGCAACTCCACAAAGCTAGCAGATCTTGGGTGGTACACAGCCAACGTTTTGTACGTTATACATTTTATATTATGCTTGAGCTCAGCCCTGTGCCTGGGGACCTGGGGTCTCTGCCCAGGCTAAGGGACATGGCTACTGCTTTCCTATTTGCAGGTTCAACTAGTAGTGAAGCTGAGCACATATCCCAGACATGGATACACACACACAGAGGACGTAGATAGGACACTGACGCAGCTGGTCACTAATGTGGCAGAAAGAGACTTAACAGCAAGGTTCAAGCAAATAACTTGAACTTCGCTTGCAGATTTAACTGCAAGGTTCAAGCAAATGATTTATTTGAACTTCACTTACAGACTTAACACGCCACTATTGCAGGTTTTATAGATACAATGGAGGAATGTACTACTGCAATTTTAAAAGCAAGAGTAGTACACTATTACAACCATAAGCAATTGACCAAGTACGCTATTACAACCACAAGCGATTCACAGACAACCACAAGCACACAAAACATTACTCGCATTTACAATTTTAAAGTATAAACAATATTAACTTACCCTTCCAAGTAAGGGTTCTCAATCTCAGTGACCAGTGTCATGATCAAGGTGGGAAGGGTCTTCTTCACAAACCAGCTGTATAGTTGGAGAAGTGACTCTCCCCATTTCCAACCTGAATCTTAGGGGTTTTTATCCCCTGATTTATGTAACACTGGGTATGACTATGCCTGAGTGGATTATGTATATACTTGATATATGCCCCAGTGGATTATACTGTTATCTTTGGCAGTGTGGTGGAGTTTCCCCTTATCTGTCTCTCCTTTGCTAGTCTGTGATTGAGTACACAAGGTTGTTGTTTGAAACTGAAGCTGAAACCCTCCAGCTTTTCTTTACCTTACTTCCTCAGATAACTAAGCAGTGGTTGTATTGAGACTCAGAGCATACTATTTGTTAAGGGATTTCAAAGCTCAACCCATGTTTTTGGTTCTTTGAATGGTGTAGCCACTGCCCTGTTTAGTTAAGGGCTTATCAGACAACCCAGGGCTAAGCAATACACCACACCCCCCCCCACCACCACTCCCCGTGAGTCACATGTGTGCACTAGACATTGTAAAACTTGTTTGTGAACTCTGAGATGGATGATATATACAGTCACCCAGTCTACTACAGACAAGGTGTTGTTGTCAACAGCACGCACATACAGGATGTACAGGATTAACATAAAACATAATAACAGAGAGCTAAATCCCCTTCCTCTTTGACTGATAGAGACTGAAGTTCACTAATGAAATATGATAGTTTAACTTAGCTGGCAGCCAAACAAAACACAGCCATTCACAGCCTCCCCCCCCTGCCCCGCCCCCTTCCCCCTCACCCGGGGAATGAGGAGAGAATTGGAGGGGGAAAGGTATGTGGTGGGTTGACCCTGGCTGGATGCCAGATGCCCACCAAAGCCATCACTCCCCCTCCTCAACTGGACAGGGGGAGAAAAATATAATGAAAGGCTCATGGGTGGAGATAAGGACAGAGAGAGATCACTCACCAATTACTGGCACGGGCAAAACAGACTTGACTTGGGGGAAAAAACAAATTTAATTTTTTACCATTCAGACAAAAGGATAATGAGAAGTAAAACCAATTCTTAAAACACCTCCCCCCACCCCTCCCTTCTTCCTGGGCTTAATTCCTCTCCCTATTTTCACCTTCTCCCCTCCATCCTTTACAAGAATGCAATCTCCAAGGTTCAGATTGTGACAAGGCACATCAGTTAGTACAGGAAGATAATCTTGGACCTGAGAAGACACTAGTTCGGCAATATTGAATATTGTATCCTACTAGATAGAGAAAATAGTAGGGGATACACAGTATCCTTGGAGAAGTCCAGTCCAAGTATACTGCTGTTCTTGATAGGTGATGGTGAACAAAAACTTTCAGTTGGGGTGTATGGGACTAACCCTTGCTCTCCCAGTTTCCTCCATTATTTCTTTCTTATGTAAAAATATCTATTGTCTGGGTTCCTTATGATTAATAGCTTCCTCTAAGGAAATCCCCTGCTTCTTGTCCTGTATCAGGGAGTGTGAGAGGGAGATAGATTGGAGGAACCACACCCTGCCACCTCTGTGAGAAATGCACCAAGGGGACAATCTGCAAGTAGCAGAGGATCCAATACCCTCTCACCACCAGGCAGAAGAAGGAGTCCTAAGAGACAGGGATGGAAACAAGTCCCTGCTTGAGGTGGCAGGCAAATCTCCTCCTAGCCTACCTCACCCTCCCAGGTGCCTTTGCACAACAGGTTTGAGGCTCTGGAACTTGAAGGACAGGTAAACAAGGATGTGGATGAAGGTCCATGCAGGGGCTTGTCTAAGGTGAGTCGATCATCCCCACACCTCAAGACTGCCTCTACCAAGAAAAAAAGAATGGTAACTGTCATAGGCGACCCCCTTCTGAGAGGAACAGAGGGGCTGAGATGCAGACCTGACCCTACCCACAGGGAAGTCTGCTGCCTCCCTGGGGCCTGGGTCAGGGACATTACTAGAAGACTCTCCAGTCTGGTGCGGCCCTCTGATTATTGCTCACTCTTGGTTGCACAGGTTGGCAGCGATGAGGTTGCAAAGTCCTAAAGCAATTAAAAGGGACTTCAGGGCACTGGGGCGATTGGTTGAAGGATGGGGAGCACAGGTAGTGTTTTCCTCAATCCCTTTAGTGTCAGGGAAGAATACTGAAAGGAAAAGGAAAACACACCTGATTAACACATGGCTCAGAGGCTGGTGCCATCGGTGGAATTATGGGGTTTTTTGATCATGGGGTGTGATAGTTTCACTGGGCTAGGCCTTGCCTAGAAGCCAACACAGTTGTTCACCCACTTCTCCCCCACCCCAGGGGATAGGGGAGAGGATTGGGATGGCAAGGATAAGGAGACTTGTAGGTTGAGATAAGAACAATGTAATAATAGAAATAAAAGAAAAATAATACTAATATTAAAACAGTAGTGATAACGATAACAGTAACAAAATATGCAAATGAGCGATACACAGTACAACTGATCACCACTCACTGACCAAGCCCGGCCTGTTCCCAGATAACGAGCCCAGAGGAGCGACAATCCTGAACCGAAACCACAATCCCGGAAAAGCGAGAGACTGAGCGAAAATCAGAGAGGGCCAAAAGAGGAAGAGATCCTCACTAATATACTGGACATGGTGTGATATGATATGGAATATCCCATTGGCATATCCAAATGCCAATTTAGCTTATTAATTTAAATATTCCTCACCCCCTTAGATCTTGTGCTTGTGGACTAACAGAACACAAAGTCCTTCACTTCCAGCAACAAAAATGCAAACACTGGTGTGTTATCAGCGTTTCTCTCATAACAAATCCCAGGCTGAAAGCAAAATATAGCACTACTGTAGCTCTGTTTCATCTAAAAACCAGGACGTGAGGAGATTTACACAGTACCAGGCCTACTGGCAACAGATGGATTTCAGCTGTCTCAGAGGTGGAAAAGGATTCTTGCTCATGAGTTGGCAGGGCTCATTGAGAGGGCTTTAAATTAGATGCAAAGGTAGAAGGGAATAAAACCAGGAGCACTAGAGGTGAGCCTAGGGGTGGCATGCCAATGTTGGGGGTGAAATCAATAGCCCAGCTCAAGTGCATCTACACCAATGCAAGAAGCTTGGGCAACAAACAGGAGGAGCTGGAAGCCATTGTGCAGCAGGATAGTTATGACTTGGTCACCATCACAGAAACATGGTTGGATGACTGTCCTGACTGGAGTGCTGCAATGGGTGGCTATAAGCTCTTCAGAAGGGATAGGCAAGGAAGGAGGGGTGGTGGAGTGGCTCTCTATGTTAGGGAATGTTTTGCTTACATAGAGTTCAATGATTATGGTGATAAGGTTGAGTGCTCAAGGGTAAGGATAAGGGGGAAGGCCAATAAGGTAGATGTCCTGCTGGGAGTCTGTTATAAACCACTCAACCAGGATGAAGAGGTAAATGAGGCATTCTACAAGTGGCTGACAGAAGTCTCACAATTGCTAGCCCTTGTTCTTTTGGGGGACTTCAACTTACCAGACATCTGCTGCAAATACAACACAGCAGAGAGGAAACAGTCTAGGAGGTTCCTGGAGTGTGTGAAAGATAACTTCCTGACACATCTGGTCAGAGAGCTCACCAGGGGAGGTGCCTCACTTGACCTGGTGTTTAGAAACAGAGAAGGACTGGTGGGAGATGTGGTGGTCAGAGGCCGTCTTGGGCTTAGTGACCATGAACTGATAAGAGTTCTCAGTCCTTGGTGAAGTAAGGAGGGAGTTCAGCAAAACCACTACCATGGACTTCCGGAGGGCAAACTTTGGTCTGTTCAGGACACTAATTGAGAGAGTTCCTTGGGAGACAGCTCTGAAGGGCAAAGCAGTCCAGGAAGGCTGGACATTCTTCAAGAAGGAAATCTTAAATGTGCAGGAGCAGACTGTCCCCATGTGCCGCAAGATGAGCCAGCAGTGAAGAAGTCTGAACAGGGAGCTTTGGCTGCAATTCAGGCAAAAAAGGAGTCTTTAAGGCCTTTGGAAAAAGGGGAAGGCCACACAGGAGGACTACAAAGATGTTGTGAGGCTGAAGATGTTTAGACGATACCACACTGGGTGGTGCAGTCAGTGTGCCAGAGGGACAGGACACCATCCAGAGGGACCTGGACAGGCTGGAGAAGTGGGCTCAGGTGAACCTCATGAGGTTCAACAAGGCCAAGTGCAGGGTCCTGCACTTGGGTTGAGACAATCCTCGTTATCAATACAGGCTAGGAGATGATGTGCTGGAAAGCAGCCCTGAGGAAAAGGACTTGGGGGTAGTAGTGGATGAAAAGCTGGACATGAGCCACCAATGTGCATGCAGCCCAGAAGGCCAACCGCATCCTGAGGTACATCAAAAGAAGTGTGGCCAGCAGGTCGAGAGAAGTGATTCTGCCCCTCTACTCTGCTCTGGTGAGACCTCACCTGGAATACTGTGTCCAGTTTTGGAGCCCTCAACACAAGAAGGACATGCACCTGTTGGACCGTGTCCGGAGGAGGGCCACAAAAATGATCAGAGGGCTGGAGTACCTCTTCTATGAAGATAGACTAAGAGAGTTGGGGTTGTTCAGCCTGGAGAAGAGAAGGCTCTGGGAGGAACTTTATAGCGGCCTTCCAGTACCCTAAAGGTTCCTGTAAGAAAGCTGGGGAAGAACTGTTCACAAGGGCATGTAGCAATAGGACGAGGGGCAATGGTTTTAAACTAGAAAAGGGTAGATTTTGGTTGGATATTAGGAAAAAAATCTTCAATATGAGGGTTGTAGATCATTGGAACAGGTTGCCCAGAGAGGTAATGGAGGCCCCATCCCTGGAGATATTCAAGGTCAGGCTTGATGGGGCTCTGAGCCACCTGCTATAGTAAAGATGACCCTGCTTACTGTAGTGGGGGTTGGACTAGATGACCTTTGAAGGTCCCTTCCAGCCCAATACATTCTGTGATTCTATGATTTTATGCAGAGAGAAAATTAGAAAGTCCGAAGCCCAACTAGAAATTAATCTGGCTTCTGCTGTAAAAGGCAACAAGAAATCTTTCTATAAATACATTACCAGAAAATGAAGGGCTGGGGAGAGCCTCCCTCCTCTATTAGATGCTGGAGAAAACATGGTGACTGAGGATGAGGAAAAAGCTGAGGTGCTTAATGCCACCTTTGCCTCAGTCTTCAGTAATAGAAGCAGTTGTATTCTGGGAATCCAGCCCCCTGAGCTAAAAGACAGAGACCAGGAGCAGAATGATCCCTCTGCATTCCAGGAAGAGATGGTCAGCAATCTGCTTGACCAGATAGAAGTGTATAAGTCTATGGGACCGGATGGAATCCACCCAAGAGTTCTGAGAGCTGGAAGAAGTGCTCACCAAGCCACTTTCCACCATTTTTCAGCAGTCCTGACTGACTGGGGAGGTCCCAGCATATTGGAAGTTAGCCAATGTGATGCCCATCTACAAAAAGGGTCAGAAGGAGGATCTGGGAAACTACAGGCCTGTCAGTTTGACTTCAATGCCAGGGAAGCTGATGAAGCAGATCATCTTGAGTACTATCACGCAGTACATGCAGGGCAACCAAATGATCAGGCCCAGTCAGCATGGGTTTATGAAAGGCAGATCCTGCTTGACTAACCTGATCTCCTTCTATGGCAAGGTTACCTACTTAGTGGACGAGGGAAAGGCTGTGGATGTTGTCTATCTGGACTTTAGTAAAGCCTTTGACACTGTTTCCTACAGCATTCTCCTGGAGAAATTGGCTGCTCATGGTTTGGATGGACATACACTTTGCTGGGTAAAAAATTGGCTAGATGGCCATGCCCAAAGAGTTGTGGTGAATGGAGTTAAATCCAGTTGGCGGCTGGTCACGAGTGGTGTGCCCCAGGGCTCAGCATTGGGACCAGTCCTGTTTAATATCTATATCAGTGATCTGGACAAGGGGATCGAGTGCATCCTCAGTAAGTTTGCAGATGACTCCAAGCTGAGTGGTGGTATTGATCTGCTTGAGGGTAGAGGGGCTCTGCAGAGGGATCTAGGCAGACTCGATCAATGGGTCAGGACCAATTGCATGAGTTTCAATAAGGCCAAATGCTGGGTTCTGCACTTTGGCCTCAACAACCCCTGGGAGTGCTACAGGCTTGGGGAGGAGTGACTGGAGAGCTGCCTGGCAGAAAAGGATGTGGGGGTGTTGATTGATATCTGGCTGAACATGAGTCAGCAGTGTGCCCAGGTGGCCAAGGCGGCCAATGGCATCCTGTCCTGTATCAGAAATAGTGTGGCCAGTAGGACCAGGGAAGTTATCTTACCTCTGTACTCGACACTGGTGAGGCCATACCTCGAGTACTGTGTTCAATTTTGGGCCCCTCACTACAAGAAGGACATGTGTTGCAGAACGCTACGGGACAGGGGTCACAGGTCACTAGAGATGTTGTACAATCAGAGGCTCAGCAGAAGCAGCGAGGGTATGAAATGGCTCAGGCCGCAGTAGCCAGCTTAGGCCCTTGACATAAGTATAGCAAGCAATTGCACGGTCAGGGTGAATTAGCAGAAGTCTCCAGGATATTTACTTGTCCTTGAGACTTCAGACAAACAACTTTAGCAAAACTAAGCTGGGAAAAAGAAGGGAGTAGCTTTAGCTGGTAACTGCAAAGTAGGAGTACCCTGTTAATGTCCTGGGGCGTGAACAGAGCTAAGCCACCTGTTGTGTCAAATTTAGAGCTCATGCTTAAGAGTGTTTAACCAATTGCTGTATGTGTTTAGCTCGCATGTATTGTGATAAAGGGTATAAATCCGGCTGTGTATTAGAATAAAGCGGACTTCTTGAAGCTAACTCATAACTCATATCGGGTCATCTCCTGATTTCCCAAATCCCGCCTCCGCAGACATGGAGATGCTGGAGCGTGTGCAAAGAAGGGCAACAAAGCTAGTGAAGGGCCTGGAAAAGAGGAGGCTGAGGCCAGACCATATTGGTCTCGACATCTACTTGAAAGGAGGGTTGTAGAGAGGTAGGGGTCAGTCTGTTCAACCAAGTAACAAGTGATAGGAGAAGAGGAAATGGCCTCAAGTTGTGCCAAGGGAAGTTTAGATTGGATATTAGGGAGAATTTCTTTAGTGAAAGGATTATCAGGCATTGGAACAGGTTGCCCAGAACATTGGTGGAGTTTCCATCCCTGGAGGTATTTGAGAGTCATGTAGACATAGTGCTTAGGGACATGGTTTAGTCAGGGACTTGTCAGTGCTGGGTTAATGATTGAACTTGATGATCTTAAAAGTCTTTTCCAATCTAGGCGATTCAGTGATTCTGTGATTCTGTCTCTGGGAAGCAGTGAAAAGAGTCTGGTTCCATCTTCTTTGCACCCTCCCTTCAGGTACTTGTACACATCAATCTGCTCCCCCTGAGTCTTCTCTAGGCTAAACAGTCCCAACTCTCTCAGCCTTTCCTCATAGGAGAGATGCACCAGTCCCTTCATCTTCATGGCCATTCTCTGGGCTCTCTCCAGTATGTCCATGTCTCTCTTGTACAGGGGAGCCCAGAACTGGTCATGTTACTCTAGGTGTGGCCACATAAGTGCTGAATATAAAGGAAGGATCACCTCCCTTGACCTGCTGACAATGCTTTGCCTAATGCAGCCCAGGATACCATTAGCCGCCTTTGCCTCAAGGGTACATTGCTGACTCATGTTCAAAAGGTCCTTTTCTGCAAAGCTGCTTTCCAGCTGGGTGTCCCCCAGCATTTATTGGTGCACGGGGTTATTTCTTCACATGTACAGGCTTTTTCCCCTTCTTGAATTCCATGAGGTTCCTGTCAAGCCCATTTGTCCAGTCTGTTGAGATCCCTCTTGATGGCAGCATGACCCTCTGGCATATCAGCCACTCCTCTCAGTTTTGCCTCATATATTGGATTTGCTTGGCAAGGTTTTGGTAGCAGGGGAGGGGGGGCATAGGGGTGGCTTCTGTGAGAAGCTGCCAGAATCTTCCCCCATGTCCGACACAGCCAATGTCAGCTGGCTCCAAGACAGACCCACTGCTGGCCAAGGCTGAGCCAATCAGTAACGCCTCTGTGAGAACATAATTAAGAAAAAAAAAAAAAAAGGAAGAGAGGGAAAAAAAAGCTGCACATGTTGGACCTAGAGAGAGGAGTGAGAAGAGGTAAGAGAAACAACTCCACAGACACCAAGGTCAGTGAAGAAGGAGGGGGAGGAGGTGCTCCAGGCGCAGGAGCAGATTCCCCTGCAGCCTGTGGTGAAGACCATTGTGAGGCAGGCTGTCCCCCTGCAGCCCATGGAGGCCCATGGTGGAGCAGATGACCACCTGTAGCCCATGGAGGACCCCACACTGGAGCAGGTGGATACCCAAAGGAGGCTGTGACCCCATGGGAAGCCTGCCCTGGAGCAGGTTCCTGTCAGGACCTGTAGCCCGTGGAGAGAGGAGCCCACGCCGGAGCAGGTTTGCTGGCAGGACTTGTGACCCCGTGGGGGACTCGCGCTGGAGCAGTCCCTTCCTGAAGGACTGTACCCCATGGAATGGACCCATGCTAAAGTAGTTTGTGAAGAACTGTTGGTCATGGGAAGGACTCATGTTGGATAAGTTGGTGGAGGACTGTCCCCCTGTGCCACTGGAGGGGAGGAGGTGGAAAATCAGGAGAGGAATTAAGAAGGGAGGGGTGGGGAGAGGTTTTTTAAGATTTGGTTTTATTTCTCATTATCCTCTTGTCTGATTGGTAATAAATTAATTTTTTTTTTTCCCCAAGTCGAGTCTGTTTTGCCTGTGCCAGTAACTGGTGAGTGATCTCTCTCCATCCTTATCTCCACCCACGAGCCTTTTGTTATATTTTTCTCCTCCTGCCCAGTTGAGGAGGGGGAGTGATAGAGTGGGCTTTGGTGGGCATCTGGCATCCAGCCAGGACCAACCCACCACACCTCATCTGCAAATGTGCTGAGGGTATATTCTGCCCCATCATCCAGATCATTAATGAAGCTCTTAAAAAGGATTGGATGCACTATTGAGCCCTGTGGTACACTGCTAGTTACTGACCTACAACTAGATTTCATGCCACTGACCACCACCCTCTGGGCCCAGACATTCAGTCAGTTTTCAATCCACCTCACTGCTCATCCATTCCATACATCAACAGCTTTTCTAGGAAGATCTTATGGGAGACGGTGTCAAAGGCCTTACTAAAGTCCAGGTAGACAGTCCAGGTTGTGGTCCCCATAACCCCTTGCCAATAAGATGCTTGCAGTGGTGCAAAATTCATTCAGCTTTCCTAATTAGCAGACTTTGTTCTAACAGTTTTTTTGTTTTGCTAGCTTGTAAGTTGTCACGGGCATTCCGTGCGAGCGACAAAGAACCATTCACACATCTATAAGATGCAAGTTCAATCCACTTTATTATCAGAAAGCTGCTTGTTATATACCCTTTTGTGTTCCGTACATGTGATCATGAGGCAAAGTTACAAAGTGATTGGATAATGCGCATAAAGCATTCTTCTGATTGCTCAAATTCAAATAAGGTTCAACATCCTGCTTTTATCTGACTTCTGCAACTGACTTAACCGTAGAGACATTCTTGCGCTGCTGATAACCCTTGTTTACTTCTCTTCATGTCTCTAGCTCTGCATACTCATGCAGTAGTACAGCTAAGGCCCCAACAGTAAGTCAAGGCACTAACAGCCCCACAAAAGATCCAAATGGAATTATGAATCAGATATTTTAACTAAAGATCTTAAGAAAGGCAATGATATTGATCTTTTAAAAAATAAATTTTTTTCTCTCCATGTCTGTATTGGATTTATGTGGTAAGATTTTGGGAGCAGAGGGTCTGCAAGGGTGGCTTCTGTGAGCTGCCAGAAGCTGCCCCCATGTCATACAGAGCCGGCTCCAAGACGGACCTGTCACTAGCCAAAGTTGAGACAATCAGCAATGTGGTTAGCACCGCTATGATAACATATTTAAGAAAGGGTAAAAACTGATGCACAACAGCAGCTGGGAGAGAGGAATGAGAATATGTGAGAGAAACAACTCTGCAGATATCAAAGTCAGTGAAGAAAGAGGAGGATGAGGTGCTCCAGGCACTGGAGCAGAGATTCCTCTACAGCCCACAGTGAAGACCATGGTAACGCAAGTTGTCTCCTTGCAGCCTGTGGAGGACCCCATGCTGGAGCAGGTTGATGTGTCCTGAAGGAAGCTGTGACCCCATGGTGAGCTTGTGCTGGAGTAGGCTCCTGGCAGGACTCACAATCCATGAAGAGTCCTGGCAGTCTGGTGAAGTTCCCACAGACTGGAAAAAGGGGAACATAACCCTCATTTATAAAAAGGGTAACAAGGAAGACCCAGGGAACTACAAGCCAGTCAGTCTCACCTCAGTGCCAGGCAAGATCATGGAGCAGATACTCCTAGAAACTATGCTAAGGCACATTGAGAACGAGAAGGTGATTGGTGACAACCAACATGGCTTCACCAGGGGCAAATCATGCCTGACCAATCTGGTGGCCTTTTTTGATGGTGTCACAACATTGGTGGATAAGGCTAAAGCAACTGATGTCATCTACCTGGACTTGTGCAAGGCGTTTGACACTGTCCCACATGGCATTCTTATCTCCAAATTTGAAACATATGGATTTGATGGATGGACCATTCAGTGGATAAGGAACTGTCTGGATGGTCGCACTCACAGAGTTGTGGTCAACAGCTTGAAGTCCGAGTGGAAACCAGTGACGAGTGGTGTCCCTCAAGGTTTGGTATTGGGACTGGTGCTCTTCAATATCTTTGTCAGTGACATCGACAGTGGGATCGAGCGCACCCTCAGCAAGTTTGCTGATGACAATAAGCTGAGTGATGTGGTTGACACGCTGGAGGGATGGGATGCCATCCAGAGGGACCTTGACAGGCTTGAGAGGTGGGCCTGTGCTAACCTCATGAAGTTCAACAAGGCCAAATGCAAGGTCCTGCATCTGGGTTGGGGCCATTCCAAGTACAAATACAGGCTGGACAATGAGTGGTTTGAGGCCCCACCTGGAGTACTGTGTCCATTTCTGGAGCCCCCAACACAAGAGAGACATGGATCAGTTAGAACGAGTCCAGAGGAGGGCCACAAGGATGATCCGAGGGCTGGAGGACCTCTCCTACAAGGAAAGGCTGAAAGACTTGGGGCCTTCCAGTACCTGAAGGGGGCCTACAGGAAAGCTGGGGAAGGACTTTTCATAAGGGCAGTTAATGACAGGACAAGGGGAATTGGCTTTAAGCTGAAAGAGGGCAGGTTTAGATTAGATATTAGGAAGCAATTCTTTCCTGTGAGGGTGGTGAGACACTGGAACAGGTTGCCCAAGGAAGTTGTGGATGCCCCCTCCCTGGAAGTGTTCAAGGCCAGGTTGGATGAGGCTTTGAGCAACCTGGTCTAGTGGAAAGGTGTCCCTGCTCATGGCAGGGGGGTTGGAGCTAGATGATCTTTAAGGTGCCTTCCAGCCCAAACCATTCTATGATTCTATGATTCTGTAAGAGGAGACCATGCAGGAACAGGTTTTCTGGTAGGACTTGTGACCCTGTGGGGGAGCCACGCTGGAGCAGTCCATTCCTAAAGTACTGCAGTCCATGGGAAGGACCCATGCTGGAGCAGTTCTTGAAGAACTGCAGCTCATTGGAAGGACTGTATCCTAAGGGAGGGACTCCACGCTGGAGCAGGGGCAGAGTGTAAGGAGGAAGGAGCAGCAGAGAGGAAGTTTTATGTACTGTCACTGGACACCACTGAAAAGAGCCTGGTTTCATCTTCTTTGTACACTCCTTTCAGGTATTTATAGACATTGATATGATCCCCCCCTTAGCCTTCTCTTCTCTAGACTAAACACTCCTCCTAATGCAGCCCAGCATACCATTCATGTTCTTTTCCGCAAGGGCACATTGCTGGCTTATGTTCAACCTGGAGTCCACCAGGACCCCCAGGTCCTTTTCTGCAAAGCTTCTTTCCAGCTAGTTCATCCCCATAATGTACTGGTTCCTGTGGTTATTCCTCCCCAGGTACAGGACTTGGCATTTCCCCTTGTTGAACTGCATGATGTTGCTGTCAGGCCATTTCTCCAGTCTGTCCAGGTCCCTCTGGATGGCAGCATGATCCTCTGGCATATCATCCATTCTTCTCAGTTTTGTGTCATCAACAAACTTGCTGAGGGTACATTCTGCCCCATTATCCAGATTATTAATGAAGATATTGAACACATTCAGACCTAGTATTGACCCCTGGGATACACTGCTAGTTACTGCCCTACAACTAGAATTCATGCCACTGTTCACCACTGTGGTGGGTTGACCCTGGCTAGATACTGGGTGCCCACCAAAGCCCACTCTATCACCCCCCTCCTCAGCAAGATGGGGAGGGGAGAAAATAAGATGGAACACAAAAAAAAACCAAACTCGTGGATCGAGACAAAAGCAGTTTAATAGAAGCAAAGCAAAGCTGCGCGCGCAGAAGCAAAAGAACAAAATATTTACTCTCTACTTCCCATCAGCAGGCGATGTTTGGCCACTTCCCGGGAAGCAGGGCTTCATACGCGTTGCGGTTCCCGGAGGACAAACGGAAGTAACGAATGCCCCCCCTTCCCCCTCTGTTCTCCTTGCTTTATTTCTGAGCATACGTCATATGGTATGGAATATCCCTTTGGTCCGTTTGGGTCAGCTGTCCTGGCTGTGTCCCCTCCCAAGACCTTCCCCCCTCCCAGCCTACTGGGGGAAATGTTGGAGAGACAGCCTTGGTGCTGTGCTAGCACTGCTCAGCAGTAACCAAAACACTGGTGTGTTCTCAACACCCCTCGAGCCACCAAATACAAAACACAGCACTCTGAGGGCTGCCACGGGGAAAATCAACTCCATCCCAGCCAGACCCACTACAACCACCCTCTGGGACCTCTGGGAAACAAGTGTCAAAGGCCTTACTGAAGTCTAAGTAGACAATATCCACTGCTCTCCCCTCATCTACCAAGCCAGTCATTTAAACATAGAAGGTTATCAGGTTGGTCAAGCACAACTTCCCCTTGCTGAATTCATGCTGACTACTCCTGATGACCTTCTGGTCCTTCATATGCCTCTAAGTGATTCCCAGGATTGGCTGCTCCATCACTTTCCCAGGGATCGAGATGAGGCTGACCAGCCTGTAGTTCCCCAGGTCCCCCTTCTTGCCCTTCTTTGAAGATAGGAGTGACATTTGCTTTCCTCCATTCCTTGGGCACCTCTCCCATTCCCATGATCCATCAAAGATTATTGAGAGTGGCCTCACCATGACATCTACCAGGTCCCTCAGCACTCATGGGTACATTCCTTCAGGGTCCGTGGACTTAATATATGTCCAGTTTGCTTAAGTATTACCTGATCTGATCCTCTTCCACCAAGGGTACATCTTCCTTTCTCTCTGGGCCCTGCTATTCCTGGAGACAGGTCTTGCTAGTAAAGACTGAGGCAAAGGCGGCATTCAGTACCTCAGCCTTTTCCATGTCCTGTGTAACCATGTCCCCCATCTCTTTGAGCAATGGGCCTGTGTTTTCCCTAGTGTTCCTTTTGTTGCCTGTGTACTTAGAGAAGTCCTTGCTGCCTTTGACATCCCTTACCAAATTCAGCTCCAGGTGGGCTTTGACTTTCCTAATCGCATCCCTGCACGTTCAGGAAATGTCTCTCTATTCCTCACAGGTTACCCATCCTTGCTTCCACCCTCTGTTTGCTTTGATTTTGTGTTTGAGTTTGGTCAGGAGCTCCTTGTTCATCCACACAGGTCTCCTAGCATTTTTACCTGACTTCCTGCTCATTTGGTGTTAAAGGAGAGACTGCTGCCTGAGCATTCACACACTATTCAAGGAGCTGCACACACATCACCCAAGACTTTAACTGCTAGGACCAGAGTCCCTTCACAGTGGGCAACTCCAGTGAGCTGATGGGTGCCTCTCCTCACTCACACACATACTCACTTTCAGGTGCTTCCTGAGAAGCAAGGGCAAAACAGACTCGACTTGGGGGAAAAACAAATTTAATTTATTACCAATCAGACAAGAGGATAACGAGAAATAAAACCAAATCTTAAAACACCTCCCCCACCCCTCCCTTCTTCCCGGGTTTAACTTCTCTCCTGATTTTCCACCTCCTCCCCACAGTGGCACAGGGGGACAGGGGTTGAGGTCATTTCATCACACATTGTTTCTGCCACTCCTTCCTCCTCAGGGAGAGGACTCCTTCCCCCGCACCAGCGTGGGGCCCCTCTCATGGGAGACAGTCCTCCACGAACTTCTCCAGCGTGAGTCCTTCCCATGACCGACAGCTCTTCACGAACTGCTCCAGCATGGGTCCTTTCCATGGGGTGCAGTCCTTCAGGGACAGACTGCTCCAGCATGGGTCCCCCACTGGGTCACAAGTCCTGCCAGCAAACCTGCTCCGGCATGGGCTCCTCTCTCCACAGGCTACAGGTCCTGACAGGAACCTGCTCCAGGGCAGGCTTCCCATGGGGTCACAGCCTCCTTCGGGCAGCCACCTGCTCCGGCGTGGGGTCCTCCACGGGCTACAGGTGGACATCTGCTCCATCATGGACCTCCATGGGCTGCAGGGGGACAGCCTGCCTCACAATGGTCTTCACCACAGGCTGCAGGGGAATCTGCTCCTGCGCCTGGAGCACCTCCTCCCCCTCCTTCTTCACTGACCTTGGTGTCTGTGGAGTTGTTTCTCTTACCTCTTCTCACTCCTCTCTCTAGGTCCAAAGTGTGCAGCTTTTTTTTCCCTCTCTTCCTTTTTTTTTTTTTTCTTAATTATGTTCTCACAGAGGCGTTACTGATTGGCTCAGCCTTGGCCAGCGGCAGGTCCGTTCTTATAGCCAGCTGTGTTGGACATGGGGGAAACTTCTGGCAGCTTCTCTCACAGAAGCCACCCCTATGCCCCTCCCCGCCCCAGCTACCAAAACCTTGCCACGCAAACCCAATACAAAATGGAAGGTTCGGTGAAATTTCCTGCGTAGTCTAGTTTATCCTCTATAGTCTCCAAGAACCATCATCTAATCCTATTTGTATCCAGAGCTTTTGATGGAAGGAGGTGGCCCGATTGTCACAAGGTGTTATGGTTCGTTTGGATCTCACAAATTTTGGGGTCAACGTACTCTGTGAATAAAACTTTATTTCATGCGCTCGTTATGTAACCAAAGTGTATATATATATGTAGGCCTTTTCTCATAACTGCTTTGCCTTTCCTCATAAGCATAATAACGTTGCTCACTTGCACGCATATGTAGGAAACAAATTCTCAAAGCACACATTGTTCAAATTCCAGGATGCAATGACTATTAGTGAAGGAGACAGTTTTCTCTCGAGCAGGTGTTGTTAGCAATGATAAGCAAAGAACAACTAAATAACTAATCACTTCAAGGCTTTTGCAGATGTCATTATATGTGAATAGTAGATAGGGAAGAGTTATGGACACCAACAGGAACATCCTTATCCTCCTCAAGGACTTGGGAAAGAAGAGTTATGATTACTAACAAGAACATTTTTATCTTCCTCAAGGACCTGGGAAACTTCTAAGTCAACAATATTATCTTAAGGTGACATGACTTGATGCATTAAAAGGACAATGTGGGAAAGAATGTTCACTGCCAAAAGATCGCTAGAGGCCCTCAGAGACCATCAAAAGAAAAGTAAGCCTGCACAATGGACACAGCAATATGGACTGCGCATGTAGTTCAACAAGATCATGTGCAAGGTCCTGCACCTGGGTCAGGGCAACCCCAAGCACAAATACAGGATAAGCAGAGAATGGATCGCAAGCAGCCCTGAAGAGAAGGACTTGGATGTGCTGGTGGACAAGAAGGTCAACATGAGCTGGCAATGCGTGCTCACAGCCCAGAAGTCCAACTGTATCCTGGGCTGCATCAAAAGAAGCATGTGCCAGGTACAAAGGGACAATCACTTCCCTAGTCCTGATGGCCACCCTATTTCTGATACAAAACAGGATGCTATTTGCCTTCTTGACCACCTGGGCACACTGCTGGCTCCTACTCAGCTGGCTGTCAACCAACATCCCCAGGTCCTTTTCTACTGGGCAGCTTTCCAGCCACTCTTCCCCAAGCCTACAGTGTTGCATGGGGTTGTTGTGAGCCAAGTGCAGGGTCTGGCACTTGGCCTTGTTGAATCTCATACAATTGGCCTCAGTCCATTGATCCAGCCTGTTCAGAACCCTCTGTAGAGCCTTCTTACCCTCAAGCAGATCAACACTCCTGCCCGGTTTGGTGTTGTCTGCAAACTTACTGAGGGTGGACTTGAATGTCCTCATCCGGATCACTGATAAAGATATTAAACAGAGCTGGCCCCAATACTGAGCCCTGGGGAACACTTGTGACTGGTCACCAACTGAGTTTAACTCCATTCACCACCACTTTTTGCGCTTGGCCATCCAGACAGTTTTTTACCCAGCAAAGAGGACACGCATTCAAGCCTGTAGCAGCCAGTTTCTCCAGGAGAATGCTGTGGGAAATGGTATTAAAGGCTTTACTAAAGTCCAGGTAAACAACATCCACAGCCTTTCCTTCATCCACTAAGTGTCACCTTGTCATAGAAGATCAGGTCAGTTGAGCAGGACCTCATAGAAATTTTGTGCAGAGAATTCCACCTGTTTAGGAAAGGAAAAGTACGTGCAGCACAGAAAGTTCTCAGAGAGGGGTGCTTTATTTTGGATAAAAATGAAGTAATTTTTATATCATAGAGACATAAGAGGGTGTAGGACAACACTATTCCAAGTAGCCAATAGGTGCTGTTAATTTATATTTTTCACCTGGAACAGCCAAGAGATGGTATTTTCTGTTCTTTCAGACCAATTTATTGGTCTTTCCACTTTTTCAGAAAATATGTTGCTGTTATAGTTAATTTTTTTTGCACTTATGAATGGTATCTCAGGATGTCTCTGGTTTCTAGGTATCGCAGCTTGTCACAGTCTATTTGGATCTCTCAAATTTACAGGACAATGTACTCTGTAAATTAAACTTTATTTTAGGAGCTCATTAAGAAAGAAAACAAGCAAACAAAACAAACAAGGGCTCAATCCCCTTTGCACAGACTAGTCTATCATGTGAATTCACTAATTCACCCTTTAATTCTTAAGATTTATTAACCACAAGTTCTCTCTAATTCCTAACTCACAATTTGTAACTCATAACTTGTAACTTGTGAATCTATGAGCAAAATAGTTATCTAGCCAGTGGTGAGAGTGCTCAAGCCTTCCTCCTCCATCATGGTGTGGGTATCTCCTGAATTACACTGGGAAGCACAATAGGCTTAACTGTCCAGCTGCTGTTGGGTCCACTTCAAAAACTTTTTGGGTAAGCTGATGTATTTATACCTTCCAGCTTGGAAGTTTGGTCTATACCATTTCCATGAGTTAGTGTATTCTGAAGAAAACTGCCAGACAATCAATATGCAAGTATTATGGCTGCAGGAGACAGCAATCTTCAGGTGATAGTGGCTGCATAACAAACTTTAGCCCTTTCTGACCACCTGTCCTGCCTACGTGTTGCCCTTGCTTTGACCTAATAGCTCTCCTCCCAGCATACATCAGGCCTAGGCATGAGTTGTGCGTGAGCCAAAATCTGAGAAGGAATTGAGTGAACAGTCACACAGCTATTCTTCAAAGATGTCATCTGCACTTTTCAAGGATGTTTCTGGTTCCAAGGCCAGGTTCCCAGGCTCGCAGGTCCCAGGCTGGCAGACATTTTCCTTTGTTCAACAATTTTCCCCTTCTAACTAGGCCACCTTAATGGCTGCTCACATCAACTGCTGAGCAAATTGGACAACCACTGATTAAGGTGCCCAGTATCTGAGGGAATTAGCAGTGCTGCAGGTGGTCTACAGCAACCTGGACAACAATCAGGCCTCCAAAGATCCAGTAGACATCCAGTGCATGTAGTCTATGTGGTAGAAGTTTGTACGGAACACACTGTCATACCCCAGCACCCTGGTGATAATGGACTAGGCAGATAACAAGACAACAACTGTAGATAGAATGGTCTGACAGCTCTGACAATTCAAGGAAAATCTTTCCCCCTGCTCCTGCTACAGGCCTGCATCTCAGCTGTGGAGAGACTGTGCCTCCAGTTCCAGTAATTTAAAGAGAATGTGGAGAATATTTCTTCATACATGCCCCTACAGGCCAGTAACTAAGCTATCATGAGTGCCATACAGAGTTGGACTTTCCCTGATCAAAGGAAAGGGAACCATAGGCACATGCCACGTGCCACCATGTGATTCTATCTGTGCCACGCTGAGGAAGTGGGACAGTGCACCTAACTCACACCTGGAAGATGACGTATGTGAACTGTGAAGAACAGAATCCAAAAATAGTCCATCCAGGAAGATTACTGCTCCAGTTGCTATTGAGCTAGAATTCTAATATGAACTGGAGTCAAAGGCAGCCAAGTGGTATGCTATAATTGACATTGCTAATGCGTTTTTTTTCCATTTCTTTGGCAGCAGAGTGCAGGCCACAGTTTGCTTTCACCTGGAGGGGTGTCCAGTACACCTGGAATCGACTGCCCCAGGGGTGGAAACACAGCCCCACCATTTGCCATGGACTAATCCAGACTGCCCTGGAACAGGGTGAAGCCTCTGAATACCAGCATGTAGTAGTTTAACTTGGCTGGCAGTGAAACACCACACAGCTGCTTGCACCCTCCCCCCTTCATCCCCCACCCAGGGAATAGGGGAGAGAATTGGAGGAGTAAAGGTAAGGAGACTCATAGGTTGAGATAAGAACAACTGAATAACTGAAATAAAATAGACTTATAATAGTTCTTTGGAATAAAATGGCAAGGTGAGTGTCACCACATCCCTACGGATGCAATCAATAAGATAACAGCCACATCCTCATGAGCTAATAAAAACAAAACATAAGCTTTTTCTAGGCATTGTGGGATTCTGGAGAATTCATATTACAGTCAGCTTGTGAGCCCTCTGTATCAAGTGACCCAAAAGAATAACTATTTTGAGTTGGAGCCTGACCAGTGACAAGCCTTTGAACAGATCAAACAGGAGCTGATTTGTGTGGTAGCCCTTGAGCCCATCTGTACAGGACCAGTTGTGCAAAATGTGCTCTACACTGCAGCCAGGGAGCATGGTCTTACCTGGAGCCTCTGGCAGAAAACATCTGGAGAGACTTGAGGTTGACCATTAAGGTTTTTGGAGCTGAGGGTATAGAGGATCCAAGGCTCACTACACTCTGAAAAAGAGACACTAGCAGCATATGAGGGGGTCGAGCCTTTTAAGTTGTTGGTAGAGAAGCACAGATCCTCTTGGCACCTTGATTGCCTGTGATGCACTAGATGTTTAAAGGATCACCTCTACCCATCATGCAACCAAAACTACATGGAGTAAGCAGGTAGCACTGATCATGTAACAGGCTCAAACAGGGAACCTCAACCACCCAGGAGTCCTGGAAGAGATCACAGAATCACAGAGGTTGGAAGGGACCTCAGGAGATCATCTAGTCCAACCCCCCTGCCAAAGCAGGTTCCCTACAGCAAGTTACACAGGAAAGTGTCAAGGCAGGGTTTGAACACCTCCAGAGATGGAGACTCCACAACCTCTCTGGGCAGCCTATTCCAGTGCTCCATCACTCTTACAGTAAAGAAGTTTTTCCTCAAGTTGGTATAGAACTTCTGATGTTCCAGTTTTGCCCATTGCCCCTTGACCTGTCACTGGGCACCACCAAAAAGAGCCCGGCCCCATCCATTTGGCCCCTGCACTTCAGATATTTATAGACATTGATAAGATTCCCTCTCAGTCTTCTCTTCTCCAGGCTGAAGAGTCCCAGCTCTCTCAGCCTCTCCTCATAAGGTAGATGCTCCAGGCCCCTCATCATCTTTGTGGCCCTCCGCTGGACTCTCTCCAGAAGATTCCTGTCCCTCTTGAACTGAGGAGAGCAGAACTGGACACTGGCCAGAAGATAGAGATTTTGGAGCATCACCTGAGGAGGCGACTCATGCCCAGGAGGTCCCACTGTATAAGAAGTTACCAGCAAATGAGAAAAAGTATGCTCTGTTTACTGATGGGCCCTGTCAAATTATAGGAAGCTATTGGAGAGGGAAAACTGCTTTGTGGAGTCCCACAAGACAAATCACAGAAATTGTTGAAGGAAAAGGCAAATTGAATCAGTTTGCAGAACTGAAAGCCACTGACTGGGACCGGTGCTCTTCAACATCTTTGTCAGTGACACGGATAGTGGGATTGAGTGCACCCTCATCAAGTTTGCCAATGATATCAAGCTGAGTGGTGTGGTTGACATGATGGAGGGATGGGATGCCATCCAGGGGGACCTTGACAGGCTTGAGAGGTGGGCCTGTGCTAACCTCATGAAGTTCAACAAGGCCAAATACAAGGTCCTGCATCTGGGTCGGGGCAACCTCAAGTACAAATACAGACTGGGCAATAAGTGGCTTGAGGCCAGCTCTGAAGAGAAGGACTTGGGAGTGGTGGTAGACGAGAAGCTCAACATGAGCCAGCAATGTGCGCTTGCAGCCCAGAAGGCCAACTGTATCCTAGGCTGCATCAAGAGAAGGGTGGCCAGCAGGTGGAGGGAGGTGATTCTCCCCTTCTACTCCGCTCTCGTAAGGCCCCACCTGGAGTACTGCGTCCAGTTCTGGAGCCCCCAACACAAGAGAGACAAGGACCAGTTGGAATGAGTCCAGAAGAGGGCCACGAGGATCACAGAATCACAGAATGTTAGGGATTGGAAGGGACCACAAAAGATCATCTAGTCCAATCCCCCTGCTGGAGCAGGAACATCTACATGCGATCACACAGGAAGGCGTCCAGGCGAGTCTTGAATGTCTCCAGAGAAGGAGACTCCACAACCTCCCTGGGTAGCCTGTTCCAGTGCTCTGTTACCCTCACAGTAAAGAAGTTCCCCCTTAAATCCAAGCGGAACCTCCTGTGTTCCAGCTTACACCCATTACCCCTTGTCCTATCATTGGTCATCACTGCAAAGAGCCTGGCTCCATCCTCCTGACATTCACCCTTCAAATATTTATAAACATTAATAAGGTCCCCCCTCAGCCTCCTCTTCTCCAAGCTTAAGAGGCCCAGCTCCCTCAGCCTTTCCTCATAAGGGAGATGCTCCACTCCCTTAATCATCTTTGTGGCTCTTCGCTGGACTCTCTCAAGCAGTTCCCTGTCTTTCTTGAACTGTGGGGCCCAGAACTGGACACAATATTCCAGATGTGGCTTCACCAGGGCAGAGTAGAGGGGAAGGAGAACATCTCTCAACCTACTAACCACACCCCTTCTAATACGCCCCAGGATGCCATTGGCCTTCCTGGCCACAAGGGCACAGTGCTGACTCATGGTCATCCTGCTGTCCACCAGGATTCCCAGATCCCTTTCCCCTACACTTTCTTCTAACAGATCACTCCCCAACCTGTACTGGAACCTGGGGTTGTTCCTGCCCAGGTGCAACACCCTACACTTGCCCTTATTATATTTCATCAAGTTTTTCCCTGCCCAGCTCTCCAGCCTGTCCAGGTCTCTCTGGATGGCAGCACAGCCTGCTGGCGTGCCAGCCACTCCTCCCAGCTTTGTATCATCAGCAAACTTGCTCTGTTCCCTCATCCAGGTCGTTGATGAATATATTGAATAATACCGGTCCTAGTACCGACCCCTGAGGGACTCCACTAGACACAGGTCTCCAACTAGACTCTGCCCCACTGACCACAACTCTCTGGCTTCTTCCCACCAGCCAATTCACAGTCCATCTCACTATCTGACCATCCAACCCAGACCTCCTCAATTTGTCAGTGAGGATACTGTGGGAAGACCGTGTCAAATGCCTTGCTGAAATCAAGATAGACCACATCCACTGCTTTGCCATCATCTAGCCACCTCGTTATGTTTTCATAAAAGTCTAGTAGTTTGGTCAAGCACGACTTCCTCTTGGTGAAGCCATGCTGACTGCCCCTAATGACCCTCTTATCTTTGATATGCCTAGAAATGGCACCAAGAATAAGTCGTTCCATGACTTGGATGATCCGAGGGCTGGAGCACCTCTCCTACATGGACAGGCTGAGAGACTTGGGGCTGTTAAGCCTGGAAAAGAGAAGGCTCCAGGGAGATCTTTAAACTTTAAAGAAGCCTCAGAAACTAAGTTTTCAATACTCACAGTGAAACCACATCACCGTGGATAGCCTTTTTGAGATTTGGCTATAAAACAAGGGTCATGAGAAAATCTAGCTAAGTTAGAATATAAGGAAAAACAGGATCTCTGGATGTCTGTGTTCTTAGAGTAAAGTCAGGACTGTAGTGCTGGATGGGCCCAGCTGGGCCCCTTTCGGCTGTGTGCTAAAAGAGATAAGCTGAGAGAAAGGAATGTGAAGGACGTGTGAAAGTAATAAACATCAATTAAAGAAGATGGATGCAGGCTGGGAAGAACAGGACGTTGTGGTGAGGAAGTGAACCTGAACCGAGATAAGAGCGAACCACTGAGACTGAGAGGTCAATGTATGATTAGTGCAATTAACCAATGGTAATTAACTTCGTAGTTTGTGAAAACGTATGCGGAACTTAACAGGCTATAAAACACGTAGCGTTCTGATAATAAACGAGACTTGCTGAACATTATAGAATGGGCTTGTCTTCGGTTGACTCCGACACATCACAATCTGCATCTCAGATTAGCTATGGCACAAATTCTTCTGAAATGTATTTTTTACTTGCTTGAAAAGAAATAGACTTAGAATGAAATAGGACTCCCCAAGTACCACTGAGTATTGAGACAGAGCCTTCCTTATCTGTTGTTAATCATCTTGCCAAGAGCAAGCTATGCATGGGACAGGACCAACAATAATCTGGCCCAGGGATTAAAGGATTATTGCTTCAGAACTGAGCATCTATCTCTCTTTATAGCTATGGTAGAGAGTCTAGTAAAAAGTAATCAGTTGATTCATTTGCCATTATACCCTGCTGGAGGATGCTTTCTCACTGCTTTCCCCATAGTGAGAAAGATCCAATAGTCCTTTGAAAGCTATTTCTGCTCATTTATCCTTTCAAGTAGCCATTCAGATTTAATGGCTAATCTCAGTAACAAAAAACCCAAATAAGATAGAAAAATAAACTTGAAATCACATTGATTATTTGAAAAATGTTTATCAGAGATATAATCATATAGTTTATGGAAAAGTGGAAAGCAGAATCCATAGGATTCAAATTTCTCTCTTCAGCAGCACTGTGCAGACTTTCCCTTGCTCTTTATTGATCTAAGTGGAAAAAAGTCATCAGTACCACTTTTCTTTGCAATTTGGATCCAGTATTGAATGCAGAGGTTTTTATTCCATAGAGGAACATCTCAACATAAAGTGGGAAGTGAAAGATATTTGAGGGAAATGACTGCATGCATCACAAATTGCCTACAGTGTATTTTTTTAGCACTCATCATGTATTTTCCTTCCTTCCACACACTATATTCTATAAATCTCAGGCAATTCAGATCTCCCTTTTCCAACTCTTTCAGATTATCTGTAAGAGTGTAACTAACATTTTTTAACTATAAAAATTCTGAAATTGGAGCACATGTGAGGTTAATTTAAGTCATTTGCCTACATAATTTAATTATTTTTTAAAATATGAGACGTTCCATATGTTAAACTAATTCTATGGAAGCCAAAATACTATGCATTTTCCTCCATGTGCACTCCTGTTTTTTTTAATATTGAGTTAAGGACCAGCAGAATGTTGTTTGGATTTATAGCAGTAGAAATCATTGTCCATCCCAGGTAATAATTTGTTAAGGGATGTTAAGAGGTCCAGGACTTTCTTCTTCCTGGCCGCTGGAGCCCCAACCTGGTTCACCTGGGGTCTCTGCCCAAGCTGAGGAACATGACTGCTGCTTTTCCATTTGCAGGTTCAACCAGTAGCAAAGATGAACACATATCCCAGAGATACATACACACGGATGGACACACATGGGACACTAACACAGTCAGTTACCCAGATTGCCACAGACAAGCCACCATCTTCAACAGCACCTACATACAGGATCTACATAAACCAGACAGCCAAGTCTCCTTCCTCTTCTTTGGCTGGTAGAGATAGAAGGCCATTAATGAAGGCACACACACAACACTCTGTAGATTCACGAACACATGTACATTTACAGATCCCTTGAGTATAGCACA
Source organism: Caprimulgus europaeus (assembly GCA_907165065.1). Next base: position 9,759,381 of record OU015537.1, read on the forward strand.
GCCCTCTCTCCATCCAGTATCCCTGACAAGATCCCAGGTCCTCTTACCTGCTTCACAGATTCTTATTCGATGGCTAGTCCACCTAGAAATTTGCTAGGGAATTACACATGTATGTGCACGCTCACACACACCAGGTTTGGGGAAGATCTAGACACTCAGCTCACACAGGATCTGACTTACAGTCCTGCTCCAGCTGCTGGTGCTGAGCCCCTCATTCACCTCACTCATGCTGATCCTTCATAGTAGCTGGTTTTTGGCACTCCCCTCTTCCCTCCTCATTCCTGTCCCAGTGGATGGAGATTAAAGACCTCCACTCACTCCAGTAGCTGGCCCTGAGACATACACCTCACAGAATCACAGAATCACAGAATATTAGGGATTGGAAGGGACCTCGAAAGATCATCTAGTCCAATCCCCCTGCTGGAGCAGGAACACCTAGATGAGTTCGCACAGGAAGGCGTCCAGGCGGGTCTTGAATGTCTCCAGAGAAGGAGACTCCACAACCTCCCTGGGCAGCCTGTTCCAGTGCTCTGTCACCCTTACTGTAAAGAAGTTCTTTCTCAAATTTAAGCGGAACCTCCTGTGTTCCAGCTTACACCCATTGCCCCTTGTCCTATCATTGGTCATCACTGCAAAGAGCCTGGCCCCATCCTCCTGACACTCACCATTCAAATATTTATAAACATTAATCAGGTCCCCCCTCAGTCTCCTCTTCTCCAAGCTTAAGAGCCCCAGCTCCCTCAGCCTTTCCTCATAAGGGAGATGTTCCACTCCCTTAATCATTTTGGTGGCTCTTCGCTGGACTCTCTCAAGCAGCTCCCTGTCCTTCTTGAACTGTGGGGCCCAGAACTGGACACAATATTCCAGATGTGGCCTCACCAGGGCAGAGTAAAGGGGAAGAAGAACCTCTCTTGACCTACTGACTACACCCCTTCTAATGCACCCCAGGATGCCATTGGCCTTCCTGGCCACAAGGGCACAGTGCTGGCTCATGGTCATCCTGCTGTCCACCAGGACTCCCAGATCCCTTTCCCCTACACTGCTCTCTAGGAGATCATTTCCTAACCTATACTGGAACCTGGGGTTGTTCCTGCCCAGGTGCAACACCCTACACTTGCCCTTATTATATTTCATCAAGTTTTTCCCTGCCCAGCTCTCCAGCCTGTCCAGGTCTCTCTGGATGGCAGCACAGCCTTCTGGAGTGTCAGCCACTCCTCCCAGCTTGGTATCATCAGCAAACTTGCTGACAGTGCATTCAATAGTAGCTGGCACCCAGTCCACTCCAGTAGCTGGCACCCAGTCCACTCACACCAGTTACCAAAGTAGTTGGCACCCCAGGCACTCAGTCGGCGAGGAGCACAGCAGCAGCAAGGGTAAGTTCTGTGGCTGAGTGCGTGTGACGAGGAAAGGGCGTGTTCCTGGAGCCAGGGAAATCCACAGACATGACAGAGAGTCTCCTCAGGAGCGGCTGATCTAGCAAGAGGGGCTGATATGGTGGGGACATGTGCAGGAGCAACCATGGGAGATTTAAATGGCCCCTAGGGAGCGCAAGCGACCAGGAAAGGCGTGCGACGTGTCAGAAGGGTGTGGCATGCGCTGCCACTTCAGAGGCTGCAACCCACTAGCAAGGAACCAAGATGTCCTGGTTTTGCTAGGATAGAGTTAATTTTCTTTTTAGTAAATAGAAGAGCTGTATTTTAGTTTAAGTGTTTCAGCTGACTTATTATGAGAAGAACGCTGATAACAGTACTAATGTTATTAGTTGCTGCTGGAGCTCAAGGCCACCGTGTTTGGCTGGTTCACAGCTGCATTAGGACTGGGAGGGAGAAGTTCAGTGAATAGCAAAACCCAAAACTGGCATTTGGATGTGCCAATGAAATATTCCATATCATATCATGTCATGTCAGTATATTAACCAGGGTTGACCAGAAGACGGGGGTATTCTCGTACTCTACCATCACAGAGACAGATGCACCAGACAACCACAGAACAGGAGACAAATGTCCCCTCACTGTCTTGCCACAAGGCAGAAGGAGGAGACCCAGGAGACAGACGATGAAAGCAGGTTACTGCTCAGGGCAGCACTCTCAACCTGCCTCACCTTCCCAGGTGCCTGTAAGCAACAGGTATAAGGCCCTGGAATTAGAAGGGCAGACAAATGATGATGTGGACATAGGTCCTTCTGTAATGGAGGGGTCATCTAGGCAGTCTACCCCCCTCATCACAACCACTAATATCAAAACAAAGAGAAGGGTAGTTGTCATAGCTGACTCCTTTCTGAAGTGAACTGAGGGTCTGATATGCCAAGTCTGCTGCCTCCCTGGGGTCTGGGTGAGAGACGTTACTAGAAAACTCCCTAGTCTGGTAAGGTCCTCAGACTATTACCCACTATTGGTTTGTATTGGGTTTGCATGGCAAGGTTTTGGTAGCAGTGGGGGGGATGACATGGGGTGGCTTCCGTGAGAGAAGCTGCCAGAAGCTTCCCCCATGTCCGACCCGACACAGCCAATGCCAGCCGGCTACAAGAACAGACCCGCTGCTGGCCAAGGCCGAGCCAATCAGTAACGCCTCTGTGATAACATAATTAAGAAAAAAAAGGAAGAGAGGCGAAAAAAAAGCTGCACACTTTGCAGCTGGAGAGAGGAGTGAGAAGATGTGAGAGAAAACAACTCCACAGACACCAAGGTCAGTGAAGAAGGAGGGGGAGGAGGTGCTCCAGGTGCCGGAGCAGAGATCCCCCTGCAGCCTGTGGTGAAGACCATGGTGAGGCAGGCTGTCCCCTGTTGTAGATCACTAAGAGATATTGTACAATCAAAGGCTGCAGTAAGCTAACTTAGGCCCCTTGACATGAGTCAGGGAGGATTAACAGAAGTCTCCAAGAGGTCTACTCTCCTTGAGAACTTCAGACAAAACAACTTTTATCAAACTGGAAATAAGGAAGCTAGAAATCACAAAGTAGGGCTTGTCCTTGGAGGCTGGGCAGAGCGGCACCGCTTGTGATAACAAAGAGAAAGTTCTCAGGAAAATTAATGAGCCAATCAGTGTGGGTTTTTGAGAATATACATAAGCTTAATTAACTGCTGTATATAAGAAGCATATGTGTAATCAATAAATCGGAAGCCTGATGATTTTTTGCATATTTGAGCATCCTGGTCTTCTCTTCATCGCAACAGTCCCCCTGCAGTCCATGGAGGTCCATGGTGGAGCAGATGACCACCTGTAGCCCGTGGAGGACCCCACACTGGAGCGAGTGGATGCCTGAAGGAAGCCGGCCCTGGAGCAGGTTCCTGTCGGGACCTGTGGGCCCGTGGAGAGAGGAGCCCACGCCGGAGCAGGTTTGCTGGCAGGACTTGTGACCCTGTGGGGGACTCCCGCTGGAGCAGTCCCTTCCTGAAGGACTGCACACCATGGAATGGATCCATGCTAAAGCAGTTCATGAAGAACTGTGAGTCATGGGAAGGACTCACGTTGGAGAAGCTCGTGGAGGACTGTCTCCCGTGAGAGGGACCCCACGCTGGTGCGGGGGAAGGAGTCCTCCCCCTGAGGCGGAAGGAGTGGCAGAAACAACGTGTGATGAACTGACCCCAACCCCATTCCCTGTCCCCCTGTGCCACTGGGGGGAGGAGGTGGAAAATTGGGAGAGAAGTTAAGCCCGGGAAGAAGGGAGGGATGGGGGAGGTGTTTTAAGATTTGGTTTTACTTCTCATTCTCCTCTGATTTTGATTGGTAATAAAGTAAATTTGTTTTTTCCCCCAAGTCGAGTCTGTTTTGCTTGTGCCAGTAATTGGTGAGTGATCTCTCTCCGTCCTTATCTCCACCCACGAGCTTTTCATTATAATTTTCTCCCTCTGCCCATTTGAGGAGGGGGAGTCATAGAGTGGGCTTTGGTGGGCATCCGGCCTCTGGTCAGGGTCAACCCACCACATGGTTTTTCATGTTGGCAGAGAAGAGGTAACAAAGAGAAATCCAAGGGCAATCAAAAGGGATTTCAGAGCCTTGGGGCAGTTGATTAAAGGATCAGGTGCTCAGGTAGTGTTTTCATCAATCCTTTCAGTAGCAGGGAATAATACTGAACAGAACAGGCAGACCCAGCTGATCAACATGGGGCTCCAAGGCTGGTGTCATCGGCAGAACTTTGGGTTTTTCAATCATGGGATGGTCTATTCATCGCCAGGTCTATTGGATGGGATGTACCTTTCTCAGAAGGGGAAAAGAATTTTTGCCCAAGAGCTTGCAGGGCTGGTGGATAGAGCTTTAAATTAAATTGTAAGGGGGAAAGGGACACTAACAAGCTAGTCTGTGATGAGCAAAAGGATGGCTTGCCTAAGTTTGAGGGAGCTACGTGCTAGTGGGATTCCTCAGACAGCTCCACAAGGTGATAGGCACAATGAACTGCACCTGAAGTGCTTCTACACAAATGCATGCAGCATGAGAAACAAGCAAGAGGAGCTAGAAGCCCTGGCCCAGTCCCAGAGATATGACATCATTGGCATAGCTGAAACCTGGTGGGATGAGTCCTGTGACTGGTGTGCCATGATGGATGGTTACAGGCTCTTCAGGAGGGATAGGCAGGGCATGCGAGATGGGGGGTGGCACTGTATATAGTGAAGGGACTGGAATGCATTGAGCTTACAGTTGGTGATGGCACACTTGAGAGCCTCTGGGTAAGGATAAAGGGACAGACAAATAAAGTGGATGTCATTGTGGGAGTCTACTATAGGCCATCCAGCCAGCATGATGACACTGATGAGCTATTCTTTAAGGAACTAAAGGATGCCTCTAAGTCATCTGCCCTAGTCCTTATGGGGGACTTCAGCCTGCCAGATGTCAACTGGGAATACCACACAACTGGTACAAACAGGAATAGAGGATTCCTAAACCAACTGGACAATAACTTCTTGGTACAGGTTCTAAGGGAACTGACCAGGAAAGGTGCCTTCCTCGATTTGTTGCTTGTCAACAGAGAGGGTCTTGTGTGTGAAGTGGTGATTGGTGGCTGCCTTTGCCACAGCGACCATGAAGCAGTCAAGTTCAAAATTTACAGTAACAGGAGGAAAACTACCAGCAAGACCTCAACTCTGGATATGAGGAGAGCAGACTTCAGGTTGCTCAGGGAACTACTTAGTAAGATGCCCTGGGAAAAAAAAACTTTTGAAGGTGCTGGGATCCATCAGTGCTGGTCACGTTTTAAGTACCACCTCCTAAGAGCACAGGAGCAGGCAATGCCAAAATGCCATAAGTCAAGCAGGCAAGGCAGAAGACCACCTTGACTTAGCACCTAGAACTAAGGTAGAAAAAGAAAGTGTATGGCCAGTGGAAGCAAGGTCAGGCAACATGGGAGGACTACAGAGATGCCGTTCAGCACTGCAGGGAGGAAATTCATGCAGCCAAAGCTGAATTAGAGTTAAAGCTGGCTGGTACTGTGAGACACAATAAAAAGGGCTTTTTAAAATATGTTAATAGCAAAAGACAGACCAGAAATAACATTGACCTGTTACTTGATGAGCATGGTCACCTCACAAACAGGGATGTGGACAAAGCAGAGACATTCAGTGCCTTCTTTGCCTTGGTCTTCAACATGGAGGATGAGCTCAGGAACCCCCAGAGCCCTGGGCTAGAGAACCATGACTGTGAGAATGATAAACTCCCTACCAGCCCCGAACTTGTGCTGGATTTGCTGCTCCAGCTGGATCCCTATAAGTCAATGGGGCCCAATGGGATCCATCCGAGGGTACTTAAAGAGCTGGCAGATGTCATAGCGAGATCTCACTCAATCTCTCAATGCTCTTGGGAATCTGGAGAGGTCCCAGTTGACTGGAAGCGGCAAATATTGTCCCAATCTTCAAGAAGGGCAACAGGGATGACCCCGGTAACTACAGACCTGTAAGTTTCACTTCCGTGCCTGGCAAAATTATGGAGATTATTCTGGGAGTTATCGAAAAACACCTGGAAGACAACACAGACATTGGTTCCAGCCAGCATGGGTTCATGAGAGGAAAGTCCTGCTTGACAAGCCTAATCTCTTTCTATGATAAGGTTGCCCACCTAGTTGACCAAGGGAAGCCAGTCGATGTAATCATTTGGACTTCAGTAAAGCCTTCGATACCATCTCTCACAGTATCCTCCTGGACAAAATGTCCAGCATACGGCTGAATAAACACATGATGCAATGGGTGAGCAACTGGCTGATGGGTTGGGCTCAAAGGGTTCTAGTCAATGGCGTTACATCGGGCTGGTGACCAGTCACTAGTGGGGTCCTGCAGGGAGGACCTACAGAGAGATCTAGATAAATTAGAGAGCTGGGAAATCATCAACTGTATGAATTTTAACAAGAGCAAGTGCCAGATTTTGCACCTGGGATGCGGCAACCCTGGATACACATACAGACTGGGGAATGAGAGGCTGGAGAGCAGCCTTGCAGAGAGGGACTGGGGGGGTTCGAGTTGATGGCAAGTTGAACATGAGCCAACAGTGTGCCCTGGAAGCCAAGAGGTCCAACAGTGTGCTGGGGTGCATCAAGCACTGCATTGCAAGCCAGTTGAGGGAGGTGATTGTCCTTCTCTACTCTGCACTGGTGCAGCTTAATCTCAAGTACTGTGTGCAGTTTTGGGCACCACAGTATAAAAAGGATATAAAGCTACTAGAGAGTGTCCAGAAGGGTTTAGATGGAAGCCATATCAGGAGAGGCTGAAGTCGCTTGGCTTGATCAGCCTGGAGAAGAGGAGACTGAGAGGAGATCTCATTGCGGTCTAGAACTTCCTTACAAGGGGAAGAGGAGGGGCAGAAGCTTATCTCTTCTCTCTGGCGACCATTGATAGGACCAGAGGAAATGGCAGGAAGATGTGCCAGGGGAGGTTTAGGTTGGATATTAGGAAAAGGTTCTTCACCCAGAGTGTGGTGGAGCACTGGAACAGGCTCCCCAGGGAGGTAGTCATATTGTCACTAAGCCTGACAATATTCAAGAAGCATTTGGACAATGCCCTTGGACACATGGTCTGAGTCTTGGGACTGTCCTATGCTAGGGCAGGAGTTGGATTCAATGATCCTTGTGGGTCCCTTCCAACTCACAACATTCTATGATTCTCTGAAAGTCTACAGGACCCTCCCTGGATCCAGAAAACTATGGCCCCTCCAACTACTGATGCTAGGACCCCCACTCATTCCAGTAGTTGACACCACAGGTTGCAAGGCACCTACATCCTCAGTCTGACACCAGTAGCTGGCACAAAATTCTACTCACACACACAGAGATCTCACCAGTAACTGGCACTTAGTCCTTGCAGCACACATACATACCAGATAGAGAGTGAGATCATGCAGGGTGATAGTTAAGAAAAGATTTAATAAGAAGATATAAGAAGATAGGACAGACTGATGATCAGGTGCAGGGCTCAGTCAGACAAGCATGCTGACAGGCCCCACTTGACATGGGACTAGCCCCTTTTATACTCCTTTCTGTCTAGTCCCCCTTGTTCCTGCTTGCTCCCCCTTTCCCCTGCATGTTTCTTCAAGGGTTTGTAGATTCTTTCACCCTTTCCCATCCCAGTGATGGGATCCCCCCTGATTTCCAGTCCAGGTTGGAAGTGGTGCCTGGGGTTTCTTGATAGGCCATCGACTAGTGTGGTTTGTTTCTTGTCATTGTCTCCATATTTTTTTGTCAGGTCTGTGTCTCTGCATATTTTGTTTCTGATTTCCCCCTTTTTCCCTTAGTTTCCCAACTGAGAAAGTCTCCAATCAGATAACCTTGCTGGAATAAACATTCTCACACTCTCATGTGCTCTCATCAATTTCTGTGCCTAACCAGGTTTGGTTCTCATCACTGCCTCCCTTATAATTTGTCATCAGGTTTCTGTCCCTGGTATGTTTTTGTTTATGTCTTTCTCCTTTTTTTATTATTCCTGTTTGCATTGAAAAAAGTTCTTGACCTTAATGAAGTAGACATTCCATTCCACATAACCTTATATAATTAATCTTAGATTTTTTTTCTCTTCAGTAAAGTCTGAAGGCCTGTGTTTATTATTTAGTTAGCATTTATTTAATTGTCTTGGAATGAACTCATGTTCTCAGTTCCCCGTTCAGTAGTTATTGGATCTATATCTGTTTATTTTCCTACCCTCAGGAATTCTGACTCAAGCAAGTTAGCTTTTCTACCTGTTTCTCAGAAAACTGCAAGATAATTCTCACTTTTTGTTTTATTCTTTCAACATGCCAGTAGACAATAAACTGAGCCTCACTAACAACAAGAGAACTTTGCATGAGGCAGAATGAATATTTTTTGAAGGTGGCAAATTTAGAATGGGTGTACAAAACCTGAGATTAGTGAGGATCCTCAGGAAGACAGTTTAATCCTTCCCCAGTGAAATGTGTGGCAATGTAGCAAAAATAGTCACTTGCATAACTTGCTGTTGCCATCTTTCTAATGCTTTTGAGAATGATCTCTGAATCATATAATAGATTTGTTTTGCATAGCTTTTGCTATTAACATTGTTTACTGTTGTAGCTTAAAAGGTTACTTTTCTAATTCATTAAATTCATAAAAATTTAAGTTAGATACCTGCTTTTCTAAGTTAGAAATGGCTAGAAGTCAGTACTATAAAACCCAATTAATTAGAACTTTTGCAGAGAACACAACAAACCATTCCCAGTACTTGACTCCATTTGTAGATCAAAATGTTTGCAAGGATAATTTAAGAAGACATCCCACAATGCAGTTCAAAGATGAGTTTATACATGTAGATAGTTAGTTCCGCATAATTAAAAATCAGCAGTCCAAACTCTCTTTGTGCAAAATGCGTAAGGATCTTATATTTCCTTATATTTATTGAAAGGTTAGATGCCCTTTCAGAGTTGTCTTTCACCCAAATGTTATTAGACATTGTAAAAAATAAAACAGCCCTCTCCCCTCCCAAAATAGTGTGTCTATGTAAACTTCTATTGATTTGACTTGAATGTGAATTTAAAGTAGCATAAAGTATGCTTTAAGTTGTGGCGATTACCTTAATTTATTAACAAAAATATGCCTCTCAAATGTCAGGTCTAGGTGAAACACACTAAAGAAAAAAAAAAGGTTGCTCAAATTGAAGTGCTTAGATGTCAGTATTCATTACTTAGAGCTGGCTTTGAACAGGGTAATCTAATGTAGACACCTGAGTAAGAGTGGCACCAAAAAGCATGGAGATGTTCAAAAAAGGACTTGTATTCATGTCCTGGGTTTGGTTAGTTAGAGTTAATTGTTCTCAGGGAACTGGGAGGGGGGTGGCAGGGGCAGCTGGCCTGGGGACCAGGGCAGTGTTCCATACCATGTGACAGTATTCCATACCACATGATGTCATGCTCAGTATTTAAACAGGGAATTTTGGAGAGGAGGGGGCTGCTGGGTACCGTAGTTCATGAGCTGGTCCGGTGGCGAGCGTATAATTTCTGCATATAATTTTTTTACGTCGTATATTCTTTCATTAGTACTGTTGTTGTTGTTGTTTGGTGTTGTTTCTCCCTTACTATTCCAGTAAACTGCTCGTGTCTCAACCCCTGAGCCCCGTTCGTTTATATTTTCTCCTCCCCATACCACCGAAGTGGAGGGGGGTGGGGCGGGCAGCGACCCTTCCTGATTAAACCACATCAATTCAACAGACACTGACTTTCACAAGTAAATTTAAGGATTAATTGGAGAAATTGCTGTACTCCAAATTTGGAAGAGGAATTGAGGCATTCAGAGCAGTAAAAAGGGAAGAGCACAGCCTGAAAAAAATGCTTAGAAGTCTGATAACTTTTCCCAGGCTGCCAATCCTAAAAATCACAGAATGGTTGAGGTTAGAAGGAACCATTTAGAAGTCATCTAGTCCACATACCTGCCTACCCAAGCAGGATCACCTGGAGCCAGTTGCCCAGGACCATGTCCAGACAGCTTCTGAATATCTTCAAGGAGGGAGACTCCACAACCTCTCTGGGAAACTTGTTTCAGTGCTCAGTCACTCTCACAGTAAAAAAAGGGGTTCTTGATGTTGAGATGGAAACTCTTGTGTTTCACTTTGTGCTCATTGGCTCTTGACCTGTCACTGGACACTATTAAGAGCCTGACTTCTTAATTTCCTCTCATGAGGTATTTGTACACATTGATAAGAACCTCTCCTGAGTCTTCACTTCTCCAGGCTAAACAGTCGCAGCTCTCTCAGTGAGACCAGTACTCCCTGCTCCTGACCCCTGGTAACATGGTTAGCATAAGTAATGCCATTTTATAAGGTAAACAGCCATTCTCTGTGATCAAGCTGGTCACGTATCAGTCCCCTTTCCCCTCCTCATCAGGCCTTGAAGGTCCTGTGCACCAGGCAGACTTCTCCCCTTCCCTATTGACCTCCAGGTTTCTGGGCACCAGGCTGACTTACTGGCCTTGAAGGTCTCAGGCACCTGGCCAGTTTGTGCTGACCCTGACACAGAACAGGAAAGTGTACCAGCACACAGAGCACTGTCTATAAAATCAAGCAGTTACAAGTGAGACTTGGACTGGAACTGGTGCTGGATGGCAAAACCCATGATCATCCAGTGGTCAGGGATGCCTCCACCATCGTCTGCTTCTTCCGAGGACTGAGCGACTTGTATTATTATGTATTTCAAGTCTAGATTATGATTGTTATATTGATATGGCAAGTCATGTATTAAGATTTGACCTGATCTGCAGAGGGTCCAGGTGATTAGAAACCATAAGCTAAGCTGTGCTATAAAATTCTGTGCTATGCTAGTTATAAAATTGTGCTACACTGATTCTGCTTATTAAAAAAATAATCATGTGCTACTCTGATCATAAGATTCTATGCTGATCATAAAATTCTGATAAAAAATAAAGCTTTAATTTAAACTGCAACTTAGTGTTGACATCATTCTGCCAACAATTCCCAGAACCTGTCTGTCCCCATAGAGCCAGGTGACACTCAGCCTCTCCTCATAGGAGAGATACTCCAGTCCTTTAATCATCTTTGTGGCCCTTTGCTGGACTCTATCCAGTATGTCCATGTCTCTCATACTCGGGAGCCTAGAACTGGACTTAGTACTTCAGATGCAGCCTCAGTAGTGCAGAATAAAGGGGAAGGATTACTTATCTCAACTTTCTGTCAACAATATCCTAATGTAGCTCAGGATACCATTAGCGTTCTTTGCCACAGGGGCACGTTGTTGGCTCATGTTCAGCTTGGTGTCCACCAGGACACCTTCCCCTATCCAGTACTTTTCTGCAAAGCTACTTTCAAGCTGGTCAGCCCCCATTGTGTACTGGTGCATGGGGTTGTTCCTCCCCAGGTGTGGGACTTTGTACTTCCCCTTGTTGAACTTCATGATGTTCTTATCAGACTATTTGTCCAGCCTGTCGAGGTCCCTTTGGATGGCAGCACAGCCTTCTGGTATATCAGCCACTCCTCCCAGTTTTGTATCATCTTTGAACTTGCTGAGGGTACAGTCCTTCCCACTGTCCAGGGATGTTGGTAACTTGGTGCCAAAAATATATTTTGGTGTATTGTCCTGGTTTTGCTAAGATAGAGTTAATTTTCTTCTTAGTAGCTAGAACAGCTGTGTTTTATTTTCAGTATGGGATTTGTTATGAGAAGAATGTTGATAAGGTACTGATGTTATTAGTTGCTGCTGGAACCCAAAGTCATCGTGTTTGGCTAGTTTGCAGGTGCAAAGGACTGGGAGGGGGTATTGTAGTAATTAGTAAAACCCCAAATTGGCATTTAGATATGCCAATGGGATATTCCATATCATATCCCATTATGTTCAGTATATTAACCAGGATTGACTGGAAAGCAGGGGTGTTCTCTTGGGGATCACTCAGACTTTCTTTTCCGGGATTGTGGTTTCAGTTTCGGGACTCTCTCTGCTCCAGAATCATTGGCTGGGGACAGGCTGGGCATCAGTCAGCGAGTGGTGAGCAATTGCACTGTGCATCACTCATTTGTATATTCTGTTATTATAATTGTTATTTTATTTCAGTTAGTAAATGGTTTTTATCTCAACCCATGAGTTTTCTTACTTTTACCTTTCCAATTCTCTCCCCTACTCCCTGGGTGGGGGGAGAGTGATAGAGCAACTGTATTTGGCTACAAACCAAAGGAGTGAAACCACCACATGTATCCATATAAGATTTTCCCCTCTGTAATCAGGGAAGAGGGAGGAATAAGGAAAATCTCATCATTTCAATATTCAAAGTCGAGTTCGGTAATTTACCTTTACCAACATAAAATAATTAAGTGTTCATGCATTAGTATTAAGAACTTATGTGTCTTAAGGAAATTCACATCATTGTGGTATTCTCTTCACTGCTCATCACCTCTAGGTTTGGATAAATTCTACATTTTTTAATTTAGTGAGTAAAATAAAATTCAAATTTTAGTTAAGCACATTAATTCAAAGTAGACAAATGTATCAGCTAAACACTGACAAACACTTCTGCTATTCCTTGCTGCTGAACTACTGCTAACAGTGTGAGCTGTAGTGTGTTCTGAAAATAAGAGACTTCCTCACAGACTTGCTTAAACCCCTGAAGAGGAATTTTTCTGGTTTTGGCGAAATACAATTTAAGCATTATGCTTTACTTCAGTTAAAACTCCATCTTACTGGCATTCATATTACTTGGTTAAAAAAAAAAAAAAAAAAATTTGACTTAGCAAGCAAACTTACTTCATAGGGGAAAATATTATACCAGCATACATGGCTCAACTTTAAAATACTAAGTCCTTTTTAATTAAAATACTGAAGAAACTGCTTCTTCACAGTCTGAAGTCACGTCACTACATTTTTCTCATGAGAATAAAATTTACAGTCATGAGTTGCACATAAAGGATTTATTTTAAATGTTTTAAGGATAGAGTTACATCATAATTATAAAAATTACTTACAGAATTAAGTAACAGATTTAAAGTTTTCATACTTCTAAATGCAGAGAAATAAAATAAAAATAATGAAACCAAGCTCTAAAGATGAAGTCATTACCTAATTTTAAAATGTGAACACGAAGACCTTTGAACTATACACATACCAAGAACCATCCAAATTGCACTAATGATGTAAAATACAAAAAGCACAGCATTTTCAAGGAACCAGAAACTGCTTTTACCATAATTCTTTTTCCCTGAAGCAACTGTAATCTATTCTATCTGAAGATAAAGCCTCCATTTTAAAATATTTTTTTTAAAGAAGGCTTATACTATTGCAATAAATATGATTTTCCCCAAAGTATTTCAGTTGTTATGTAGTCCAACTTAGTGTAGGGTTTGGCACTCAAAAAAAAAAAAATGTAGTGTTTTACTTATTGATTGTGGTTTTATTTATTCTTGAACAGAATACATGGTCCCTTCAAATGCTGTATGACACATACAACTGGAAAATTACCTTCTGTTGGCACTATGTTCGCCTCACCAGTGCATTTAAACCTACTAACAATCATTCAAACCGCACAATAAGCAAATTCACAAAAAACTGAACACAAAATAAAAACAGAACAAAACCCAAACATTATAACATGCAACTTCAGTTTGTTACATTGAACGTTCTAATCTTCTAAGCATGCAAAAAAGAATGGTCTGCATTTATTTTTTTTCCTTTTAAAAAGTTTTACATGGCAGCCTGACAATGCACACACACATTATACAACAATACTACAGCAGGTAAATAAGAGAGGCCAATAACTTTTATACAAAGATCCATGGCTTGTGCCATCACAAGCCCTATGATAAATTTGCAAATTAATGTTGAACTCCTAGAACAAGGGACCAACATGTAGTTACTAGTGTAATGAAAGCACTGCATGCAGATCTGAAACACGAGCCTAAAACAAAGCCCAAAGCAGATGGCAGGGAGTGGAATTAGTCTCAAGTCTCAAAAGGTTGGTTTAAGCTATTAAACCAAAAACATCCCTCTACAAATCTTAAGAAAAAAGATGAAACAAATCCCACATGCAACAGTCAATGGGGACATCTAAAAACAACCATAAAATTTGACAGTGTATAGGTTATATTCTAATTAGCAAAATATGTGGTGCATTGGAATGGCTTGCATAAAACCCACAAATGCAAGCCTAATGCTAAAAATGTTCCAGTAGACCTAAACCTCAAATATTTCAAAAACAGCCTTGCATTCCTTAGATGTAAAGCCCAAAATTCATTGTACTAAGTTATCAATGTATTTTGTGTGTAATTGATACACTCATTCTTGTGCCACAAATATCAGCTTGGGCTCATGGAGCCAGGCTCAGCTTTGAGATTTACATGCAGGACTCTTAAGAGTCAATAAAAAGCACATAACAGATCTGCAGGATGAAAGCACCGTGTTGCAAATCTGCTCACTTTGTTCAAAACACAATGAAAAATTACTGACTCAGGTACTTAGTGCTTAAAGACTGTATTGAGAAGCTGTGAACTGAAAGACAATAGTCTGCCTTTGGTTGCCCATGATGAAATACAGGACATAATGCAATATAGTAGCAAGGGACAAAGAATTAACATACCATATTTAACAGCATAATGAGGCACAAGCCTTAAGGCTAAAATATGAAATCAGGTCAAAACAAAAATGGACAGAAAGGAGCTTAAACCACTGAGTCTTTGATATCAATAATACCCACAACAGAGGTCAGACCTCTGATCTCTGATTAACAGTACCTCTCCTGCATCCTTCCACTAACAGCATAAGATTGGATATCTATGTATTCCTTCTTTCCATCAATAGTGTTGACTGTATTCACATTCTTCACATACTGTATTTCTGTGAAGCAGTGCTTTGAAGCTTGTAGAACTCTGCTTTAACATGACAATTTTGTTGCTGTACTGATCCTTGTTACAATTCTGATGCTTTTAAAAGTTGCTACACTTAAAAAACAACAAATACCATAACGCTGATTTACAACTATCTTGCAAGATTAAAACTATGAAAGGATTCTGCTCTTGTGGGCTGCTATTTACATCCACAAGCTAATGCAGATGACTGAACCACTGAGACTATAGCTCCCATTAGATAGTACACCACTGGCACGCAGAACTCTAGTGTTCATAGAATGAAATTCATGTTAACATCATACCTCAAAGCACGAAAGGCAACAACAGATTTAAACTGTAGATTTGTCTGGACACTGCTTACGTGGAAAAGCCAGAAAAAGAACGCATTGAGAAGATGTCTTCTTGAACCAAAATGGTTAAAAACAATAGCAAAAAAACAAACCAAAGCAAAGGAATACAGCAGAGTGAGCAGAAGGCAACGAATGCTTCTCCTTCTCTAAAGGAGGTCTTCAGTGTAAAAGGACCCCCTCCCATAAGATTTTATTTACCATGTAAAAGATTAACTACTATTAGGTTTCTAAGTCCACACACAAACATCCAGGTTGATAGGTTCCGATATTAAATGAGAGACTACTGATTGCCAATACGTAGTCTAGACTTCTTAAGTAGCATATGTACTGTTAAACTTGTGGCACCAAGTACTTGGGTTCTGCTAAGAAATGTGTATAACAAAACAGAGTACAACATTTAGGATTAAAGGCAGCTTTGTTGTATTTGACTGGTTCCTACAACTTGTAAACACAGGACCTTAACCTGCATTTTCTAATTAACTGGTTATACAGATTAAATATATTTTTATAGTTTAAAGCCTTTTCATTGAAAGGTGCATAAATCAAACACTTGTTATCCTACTGCCCTGTGACTAGCAAAAATGCACAAGTATTTCCATGTACTGTGAGTTCTTAAAAAGCTTAATTTGAAATAAAGTAGATTGATGTTACTTGGGTTAGACACTCCTTACTGCTGCACAAACTGTTTAAACCTTTCAGAAGAGTTATCTCTGTCCCAACCCAGAAAACAAGGACTGCTAGTAGCCAAGAAATTAAATTTAATGTTACAAAAGAAGGCATATCGAAAATAGCAAACTACACTTGTATGTGGCAGTTGAACAGGTGAGTGCAAGGTTGAAGAAAGTTAAAATCTATGAAAAAATCTAGATTACAATACTAGATTGACTTCACACAGCTTGAATTTGCAGCTGTTCTTTGCTTTTAACTCCCTCCCACCCAAATATATCAATTTCCTTCAAGAAAAGGAGTTCTCTTAAGCAAAATGTGTCATGTTCACATAAATTGGTATTCAGAACAAAACAGTTTTGCTGGCAGAGATTGTGGGTTCGCAGGGACATTTAAGCTTTCATTTAACTGAAAAACAGTCAACTCTTTGTGTCTACAAATTTTACATTTAGTAGTTCCACAAATTTGGCAGAAGTTAATGATGATGTCTAAGATGTCTTCACCAAATCGTAGACATAAATATGGAAATCATCATCAAACTTGATGAAATAGACAGATGGTTTGGCTTCAACTTGATGAATGACCATGCCAGTCCGTTTTGAGCCATCTTCTTTGGCATATTCCACTTGTTTGCCTACCAGGCTGTCCACAACTTCACCTGGTTCCCTTTCTGCAGGAGGTGAATCATCTGTAGTATGAAAATACAATGTACTTTGGTAGACATTTATGGATTTTTCCCCAATATACAAAACTGCAGAGCCTTCTTTAAAAGTTAAGAAACAATCACAAGTTTAAAGTGCAGAGTATGTCTAAAACAAGTTGAGCTGTTCAGACAAGTACCTAACTATTGCCATGCTTCTAGAAAGTACAGTCACAGAATATTGGGTTTTTTTAGGTAATATCATCTTCAGTTTTATGAAGTAAAAAATAGCACGTCAATTGGTTAGAAAAGTAAATCTTTTGACATGAAGGTTTACACACCAATTATAGAATATATTTGTAGATAATTGAATTTAAGCCCCCAGCAGAACAAGGCATTGAGTCTCTTTAACAGAAAGGCAGGTGTGCTAGAACTTCCTCTCCCCACATGCTTTATCCAAAATGTCAATACAAACATGCCATTGCAACAAAACCATGTCTTCCAAGCTAAGTGTAACTTCCTTATTCAATAATGCTGTTAAAAGGGGCTTTTGATTTCACACTAGAATGGATACTGTTGAGAAATCTAACTATATTATTTGCTTTTCTAGCAAAATCTACCCAGAAGTATCCTTAAGGACTCAATTCACATTGTCTGTAAAAGATCCAGATTCAGGGAAGGTAGCTCATAGTTGAGTGTCTTAGAAACAGAGGTAAGTAGTAGATAGTCTCAGGATAAAAAGAGCACATTAAAAACTTAATTCTTAAATATGGAAAGCATAAGCCTTTTAGTTTATTTTTTTTAAGATGGAAGAAAGCAAAGCAGAATTTAAAAAGGAATTGCAAGGTATTTGGAGGTGCCAACTCTGAAAGAGCTTGCTTTGTTTGATTCTTTAGGAATAGGAAGGTCACTTTTTCCATTAACATTTGTGGCTCACTCTCTTCAAGACACAGATATGTTGCTTTTTGTTAGGCTGGAAAAAATCTAAAAACATCGCATTACTACAAAGGTTATGCAAATAAGTGCCACTTGTTTACTCAGCCATCAGACTATTTGTTATCAGTGCTAGATCTGAAGGAAGACAATGTCAGAAACTCAATGAATGAATTTTAAATAATATTTATGTAGTGCATTGCATAGCCAAACACTAGCTATCTACTTAATAATTTACTTTAAAGGCAAAATTGCCTCTTTGTCAGAGAAATGATTTTGAGGTGCAGGAGAGAAATGAGAGTACAATATTCTTGACAATTTTTTTTCTTTTTTTGTACTAGCTATCCAAATCTCTTGAACAATACTGTGAAAATCCTTCTATATTTATAAGAAAAAACCCAGTAATGTTCACTTCAAGAAAGGAAGAAAAATTATCCTCTTAACCTATTGAAAATTTTTTCCTGTTTATGTGTTTAAACATGTGAGAGAAAATGAGTTTTCAAAAGATTAGGGCTTCTTTCCTCTAAGAAGCTATTCAAAAGCTTTCCAAACCGAAGATGTCTACCCAAACTAATCTATTTTAGTTAGCCCCAAAACATTATTCTTATAAGAACTGCTTCAGAAATACAGCTCCTTGAGATGGCTCTTGACTTGTGATACTTCTATAAGAAAATAACAGTGGAAGGCTTCTAGTTTGTCAGTTTCAGTTAAAAAAAAATCTAAGTGTAATCTCTTCTACAATAGTAGGTATATCTTTATCAGAATTAGGAATTATTAAGGAAAAGGATTTTCCAGTATTTATTGCATATTTAACCATTGATTCGTGTAAAATATTTCAAAGTTGCTTAATACAGATATATTTTCTGTTAGTTTTGATACTTAAAAAGATCCTTGTTTGTCAACTCTCTTTTCCATACATAAACCATAAGCAAAACAATAATATAGAGAGACATGCCGCTTTCCAGAAGAAAAAAGTAACTGGTCTACTTACTAGAATCAGGCATAATGCGAAGGTCACCTTCTTTATAGTCATCTAAGAGTTGGTACATGTACAGGACGGGATCTTTCTCATAGGTAATATAAAACCATGTGTTCATAATAGGAGCTCGAGCCAAGACCATCCCTCTCCATTCATCTTTTGAGCCATCCTCTGTCTCAAACATATGTTCCACAGCTTTGCCAATCATTGTGTCTGCCAGGTGGGCATCGCTAATTCGAGATGAAGCTGAAATGGTAGCAGTTCATAAGTATGTCCATTCAAAAGCATAGAAATAAGTTTTTGTAAAAAATAATCTTTATTCAGATTCATGAATAAATTTGTTTGAAAGTCAGTCAGTTCACATACAAAACAAATACTGTCCATTCCAGAGAGCTGAAGACCAAAGAATTGTAGAACTTGAAGAATTATTTAACATGTTAACACTCTTATCAACATTTTCTATCATTGTACACCCTCCCCATTAATCAAATTATCATAATACAAGGTAAAGGGAGATCAATATAGGCCACAGCAAAGAAAAGTGTCTATATTTAAAATATTTGTATTGTGAGGGGAGGGGAGGAAGAGAAATTAAATCACAGAGCATCTGTATGAAGTTATTAATGAAGGTGTTATGTTTGGTTCCACCTAACCCCATTCTAGAGACTTTTACTGATCTCTTTGCAGTCAGGTAAAACAAGAACTTATTCCATTCAGAAATAAGTAATTACTAGAGTAAACTTTGAACTTTACAGTTTGGAAAAACCTGCAGTTTAACAATTCAGTGCTAATTATGAAAACCAATAAAGCCTTGTTACTAGTGAAGTTATTTCACTTAGAAAATGCTTTTTTCCCTCCATTTGTACTAATACCTAAGGAAAGCACATTAAAAAAACCCCAACCAAACACATTACTGTCAAACACACACAAGACAACATAGCCAGGACATTTCTCAGCTGGCTCAGAGTTTAAATTTTAATAGAAATACCAATGTTACATGTACATAAGCTTGTTAGGGATAAGACTCTAAACAAGAAAAAACACAGAATTTACTGCATACCATTTAAAGACAGCACTATGCTCTCTGATATCATCAAATCTTCGTGAAATCAAGAAAAAATAAACAGAGTATTTAGATTATCTGCCATGTGATGAAAAGTAATTTAATAAAAATTAAATGTTCTGACAACACATATGCATATAGGAAAAAAACCTCTTACCAACTCTGTCTGGAAGGACTTCAAGTGCTGAAACTCTTTCATCTTTGTGCAGTTCTAGTCCATAAACACAATCAAATCCATCATACTTTATAAGATAGAGAGAGGGATTTACAGGAACTTGGTCAAGAACTGTGCCCTTCCATTGTGTTACAGGTCCACTCCCTTCTTTCCAGCCATGTTGTATTCTGCAGCCTACAATGTTTCTTCGTGGCTGAGAAATAGGTTTGCTTGGTCCAACATTGTTTCTATGCTTTCTGTACACAGATACAAACATAACATTAAACAAGTACATACTCAAAATTCTACTCTGGATAAGAACTGTATGCTTTAAGAAGGCAATATATTATTATATATTGATAAAGATATAAAATTCTAACATGTACAGCTTAGTGTACCTTATTCAAATTAGGGTATAAAGCATATTAAATTGTACTGGAAAATGAAAAAAAAAACCACACTGAAAAGTAGTGGAACACTTTCAACATTTTGTATAAGTTTGCTTCTGTAATAGTAGTTTATAAAACCAGTTTGATTAAGCCAAAATAACTATTTTAGCAATTGCTACACTGAATATCAAAAGTAAAACATTCTTGTTAAAACCCTAAATCAGGTCTCAAAGAGCAATGTTACCTAACAGTATTATACTTTTGCTACTTTGTTGCTCTCTGCAGAACAGTAAGCATAATTCCCTTACCCCAGGAGGAAGAAGTCAATGGAAACATTAGTAGTGGTTGACTAAAATTCTTCAAAGCATTTGTTTTCCCTAACCTGTGTTGTCACCTGAAGGAAATTTTGCTTCCCTCTGCACTTAGAGATATCATTGACTTCAAGTGTTTTTAAAGATACATGGTGTGGGAATATAACAGAAGATTGGCGAGGAGGACTGTAAATACTCTCAAGTAACTTGCAGCTGGGGTGTCCAAAAACACATACATCACAGTACTAATCACTGTTTAGTCTTATGTGCTTGACAAGTAGAACATCTGCATTTAGATAACATAGGCCTGGGATAGATGCTGGGGCACCCTGAACATGCCTGGGATTCCTGCCCTGCTGTGAGAAAGATCAAAGCACAGTGGAAAACTCCTGCCTGCTAAAAATCCCTGATATGTACAGGTGAAAGCATCAGGTTCGGAATCTCTCGCTCTCACTCTATCAAGGACCGAGCTCCGCGGTGCCTGCGTTCCCGCTTACGTGCCTCTGCCCCGGGTGCTGCTGCAGAGATGCCCTGATTTGTGAGGTAACGAGAATAAATTTGCTTTTTGCATTTTATCCATGGTTTTGTGGTTGTTCCTGCGTCCTGCCTGCGTTGGCTCACACATGTGGTAGCGACAATATTATTCTGACATACCTTTTTAGTACAACACAAGAAAAATGATATGCAAAGGTCACAGCAATAGAAGGGATACTCTTTAAAGCAAATAATAGATTAAATATACTTTTTACCCTTCCACAGTTTTTTAATCCAACTTGCACTTCTGGTGAATATCAGTTGCTCTGATAAAAAGTCATGCAAGCTATTTGACAGTTTCAAGCCACTAGACTGATGTTACACGAGTTTTATTCTACTCAGTTAAAAAAAAACCAAAACAGTAGCTGACAGTTGTGAATACAAGTGAAGAAATGTATGAACATTAGGACAGTATATTAGTGATAAATGTATATTATCTTCATTTAGCATGTTATAATATGCATATTCATTCCTAAAATTATATTTAGAGGGTTGCCTGATTAAAATTCTCACTAATGTTAACTAATTTCAAAATAAATTTCTGAATCAGTTACCAGTACACTTCATTTAAATAGCAATAAAATACACACATCACTAGAATACTTAAAAACATCTAAAAAAACAAAAATCAGTTGCAGAAAACACCATCTTTAGATTAGTGACAGTGATCAAAGAGAAATGTCTCCATGAACAATGAAAGCTGACAGAGCTCCAAAAAGACACAAATAGCAATCATATCAATAAAGTCTCATAATTAAAGAATAATAAAAACAGTATATAAAATTAGTAATGTGGAAGATGCAATCAGAACTCTATTAAAAACAAGATGTACAATTCCTTCAGCAGCTTGTCCCACCTCCAGACTTTCATTCTCCATGAAAATCTTAGCAGAGTTCCACAGTATCTTTTGCCAAATTTAACTTTTGTGATGATTTAACCTTATCAGGGAGGTCAGTCTGCATTCATAATCTGTGTTGTCAATGTTAAGAGCATTATAGAAATATTTCATAGAAGATCAGGTCCGGGACCACCTAAGGAACCTGATGGTGCACGAGTCCATGGGACCTGATGGGATGCATCCGTGGGTCCTGAGGGAACTGGCAGATGAAGTTGTAAAACCACTATCCATCATATTTGAGAAGTCCTGGCAGTCTGGTGAAGTTCCCACAGACTGGAAAAAGGGGAACATAACCCCCATTTATAAAAAGGGAAAAAAGGAAGACCCGGGGAACTACAGGCCAGTCAGTCTCACCTCAGTGCCAGGCAAGATCATGGAGCAGATACTCCTTGAAACAATGATAAGGCACATGGAGAATGAGAAGGTGATTGGTGACAACCAGCATGGCTTCACAAAGGGCAAATTGTGCCTGACCAATCTGGTGGCCTTTTATGATGAGGTCACAACATTGGTGGATAAGGCTAAAGCAACTGATGTCATCTACCTGGACTCGTGCAAGGCGTTTGACACCATCCCACATGACATCCTTATCTCTAAATTGGAAACATGTGGGTTTGATGGATGGACCACTCGGTGGGTAAGGAACTGTCTGGATGGTCGCACTCAAAGAGTTGTGGTCAACAGCTCAATGTTCGAGTGGGAACCAGTGATGAGTGGTGTCCCTCAAGGGTCAGTATTGGGGCCAGTACTATGCAACATCTTTTTCAGAGCCATGGACAGTGGGATCGAGTGCACCCTCAGCAAGTTTGCCGACGACACCAAGCTGTGTGGTGCGGTTGACACACTGGAGGGACGGGATGCCATCCAGAGGGACCTTGACAGGCTTGAGATATGGGCCTCTGCAAACCTCATGAAGTTCAACAAGGCCAAATGCAAGGTCCTGCATCTGGGTTGGGGCAATCCCAAACATAAATACAGACTGGGTGATGAGTGGCTTGAGGCCAGCTCTGAAGAGAAGGACTTGAGACTGGTGGTGGACGAGAAGCTGAACACGAGCTGGCAATGTGCGCTTGCAGCCCAGAAGGCCAACTGTATCCTGGGCTGCATCAAGAGAAGGGTGGCCAGCAGGTCAAGGGAGGTGGTTCTCCCCCTCTACTCTGCTCTCATAAGGTCCCACCTGGAGTACTGTGTCCAGTTCTGGAGCCCCCAACACAAGAAAGACATGGACCAGTTAGAACGAGTCAAAAGGAGGGGCAAGAGGATGATCCAAGGTCTGGAGAACCTCTCCTACGAGGACAGGCTGAAAGACTTGGGGATGTTCAGAACGGAAAAGAGAAGGCTTAGGGGAAATCTTATAATGGTCTTCCAATACCTGAAGGGGGCCTACAAGAAAGATAGGGAGGGACTTTTCATAAGGGCAGTTAATGACAGGACAAGGGGAAATGGCTTTAAACTGGAAGAGGGTAGGTTTAGATTAGATATTAGGAAGAAATTCTTCACTGTGAGGGTGGTGAGACACTGGAACAGGTTGCCCAAGGAAGTTGTGGATGCCCCCTCCCTGGAAGTGTTCAAAGCCAGGCTGGATGAGGCTTTGAGCAACCTGGTCTAGTGGAAGGTGTCCCTGCTCATGGCACAGGGGTTAGAGCTAGATGATCTTTAAGGTCCCTTCCAACCCAGACCATTCTATGATTCTATGATTCTAAATGCTAACCTCTTCTAGTTAAGAGGCGCTCCCCTGCAAAATTGGTTCTAATTTTCCACATAAACAAGAACACATGTTCAAATACTAGTTCTTGCTTGTCTTACATTTTTTTTATTACATTTTACTTACATTTTACTTTCAGTACTATTTTATTATTCTCACTCTTTCAATGAAATCTGGGAGAAACATTTATACTACCAGTTGATCCACTCAACTGTTATCTAAAAGTCAGCTTTCTTTGCAACAGCTGTGGTCAGTCACACCCTGCATTATTCTCTGAGCTTATTTCCAGCTTATTGCTGGAAATACAACACAGTGGAGAGGAGGCAATCTTGGAGGTTCCTGGAATGTGTGGAAGGCAACTTCCTGACACACCTGCTGAGGGAACCGACCAGGGAAGGTGTCCCACTGGACCTGTTATTCACTAACAGAGAAGGACTGGTGTGTGAAGTGGTTGTTGGAGGTCGTCTTGGGTGCAGTGATCGCGAAATTATAGTTTTCTGTTCTTGGAGAAGGCAGAAGAGGGGTCAGCAGGACTGCCACCTTGGACTTCATGAGGGCCAACTTTGGACTCTTGAAAGACCTGCTTGGAGGAATCCCATGGGCTAAGGCTCCGGAGGGAAGGGGGGCCCAAGAGAGCTGGTTAATTTTCAAGCAACATTTCCTCCAAGCTCAAGATCGCTGCATCCCTAAGAGTAAGAAGTCTAGCAAGGGAAGCAGGAGGCAGCGCAGGTGCCTACCAATTGGCAGCGCAGGTGTAAACCCATCTGGGCTGCTGCATTGTGGCAGGACATCACTGCTCAAGTAGAAAACATGACTGTAAAGGTACATCACGAAGATGCTCACGTGCCTAAAATCCGTACCACAGAAGAACATCAAAACAATGAACATGTAAACAAGGCTGCAAAATTTGAAGTAGCTCCTGTGGACTTGGACTGGGAGCATAAAGGTGAGCTATTTGTAGCTCAATGGGCCCATGAAACATCAGGACATCTAGGGAGAGATGCAACATATCGATGGGCTCGTGATCAAGGGGTGGACCTGACCATGGAAGCCATCACACAGGTCACTCATGAATGTGAAACATGTGCTGCAATCAAGCGAGCCACACGAGTAAAATCTCCCTGGAACAGAGGGCGGTGGCTGGGCTTTCGATACGGTGAGGCCTGGCAAATTAACTATATTGGACCACTGCCATGAACACGCCAAGGCAAGCGCTACATACTCACCATGGTGGAAGCAACTACTGGTTGGCTAGAAACATACCCTGTAAGCCATGCCACTGCCAGAAAAACCCTCTTAGGCCTTGAGAGACAAATATTGTGGCAACGTGGTACCCCAGAAAGAATTAAATAAGACAATGGGACTCATTTTCAAAATAACCTCATAAACTCGTGGGCAAAGAAATATGGCATTGAGTGGGTGCACCACATCTCCTATCACCCACAAGCCTCTGGAAAGATTGAAAGATACAATGGACTGTTAAAGACGATGTTGAGAGCATTGGACAATGGGGGATGGAAGCACTGGGATGTAAATTTAATGGAAGCCACTTGTCTGGTTAACACCAGAGGATCTGCTAACCATCCTGGGCCTGCACAAAAAAAAACCCCTACATACTGTGGGAGGAGATAAGGTCCCTGTAGTGCACACAGGGAAGTGGCTGGGGAAGGCGGTATGGATTGCTCCTCCCATGGGAAAAGGCAAACCCATTCATGGTATTGTTTTTGCCCAAGGGCCTGGGTGTACTTGGTGGGTAATGCGAAAGGATGGGGAGACCCGGTGTGTGCCTCAAGGAGATTTAACCTTGCAGGGAAACTAATCTGTGATGTGAGTTGCATGTTGCAGGAAGGAATGTAGCAGGAATGACCTGAACTGATAGAGAGTGAGTTTCACAAAGAAAGGAACCAGACGAGTGCAATGATGACCCGAACAAAGCGTTTAGGGAAGTGGTTTGAGAAGGTGGTATGGATTGCTCCTCCCATGGGAAAAAACAAACCCATTCATGGGATCGTCTTTGCCCAAGGGCCTGGGTGTACTTGATGGGTAATGTGGAAAGATGGGGAGACCTGGTGCTTGCCTCGAGATTTAACCTTGAGGTGGGGGGAACTAATCTGTGATGAGAGTTGTATGTTACAGGAAGGAATGTAGCAGGAATGACCTAAACTAACAAATATTGAGTTTCACAAGGAAAGGAACCAGATGGGTGCAATGATGACCCAAACCAAGCCGGTGTTGGCACCCAACAATCAAACATGCTGCTCCTCCTGTCCTGAACATTTATCTTGAGAGAAGAGGCCCAAGTCAAAGCCTGTTTGTGAACATCTGAAGGAATGGAGGAAGCCCATGGGATATCTATCTGATAAAGGACAGGGGGGCAGAGCTAATAAGAATGTATAAACCTGCATGTTGGGTATAAATTATGTGGGACCTGAGCATGATGGAAATGATATGGAATAAGGGGTGGAGATTGTATTGGCTCTCGCTGGGATGGAGTTGATTATCCCTGTGGCAGCCCTCAGAGTGCTGTGTTTTGTATTGGTGGCTCGCGGGGTGTTGATAACACACCAGTGTTTTGGTTACTGGTGAGCAGTGCTAGCACAGCACCAAGGCTGTCTCTCCAACATTCCCCCCCCAACAGTAGGCTGGGGGTGGGGAAGGTCTTGGGAGGGGACATAGCCAGGACAGCTGACCCAAACGGACCAAAGGGATATTCCATACTATATGAAGAATGCTCAGAAATAAAGCAAGGAGAATGGAGGGGGAAGGGGGGGCATTCATTACTTCCATTTGTCCTCCGGGAACCACAACGCGTAAGAAAACCCTGCTTCCCGGGAAGTGGCCAAACATGGCCTGCTGATGGGAAGTAGAGAATGAATATTTTGTTCTTTTGCTTCTGCGCGCGCAGCTTTGCTTTGCTTCTATTAAACTGCCGTTGTCTCAACTCACGAGTTTGTTTTTTTGTGTTCCATCTTATTTTCTACCCTCCCCATCTTGCTGAGGAGGGGGGTGATAGAGTGGGCTTTGGTGGGCATCCAGCATCTAGCCAGGGTCAACCCATCAGAGAAGGCCAAGGCCTGCTTGGTATTAAATCTAGCAAGGGATGTCAAGGACAATAAAGAAGGGCTTCTTCAAGTACCTCAGCAGCAAAAGGAAGACTAGGGAAAATGTGGGACCGCTGCTGAATGAGGTGGGTGCCCTGGTGATGGAGGATGCAGAGAAGGCAGAGTTACTGAATGCTCTCTTTGCTTCAGTCTTTACTGTTGGTCCTCAGGAATCCCAGGCCCTGGAGGTAAGAGAGGAAGTCTGGAGAGAGGAAGACTTTCCCGTGGTCGAGGAGGATCGGGTTAGGGACCATTTAGCCAAACTCGACACCCACAAATCTATGGGCCCCGGTGGGATGCACCCTCGAGTGCTGAGGGAGCTGGCGGATGTTATTGCAGAGCCACTCTCCGTCATCTTTAAAAGGTCATGGAGGATGGGAGAGGTGCCTGAGGACTGGAGGAAAGCCACTGTCACTCCAGTCTTCAAAAAGGGCAAGAAGGAGGACCCGGGAAACTACAGGCCAGTCAGCCTCACCTCCATCCCTGGGAAGGTGATGGAACAGCTCATTCTGGAGGCCATCTCTAAGCATGTAGAGGAAAAGAAGGTTATCGGGAATAGTTAACACGGATTCACTAAGGGGAAATCATGATTGACAGCCTTCTATGATGGCATGACTGGCTGGGTGGATGAGGGGAGATGTTGGGGCCTTAGCATTATTACATGGCTGTGATACTGGCTAGGCCACAGCTAGGCCGCTTTCAACAACTGCCAGAAGAGATAAGCTGAGAGAAAGGAATGCAGCTACGTATGAAAGACGTGCGAAAGTAATAAACAACTGCTGACAAGATGGATGCCAGCTGGAAATTGCGTCGAGGAAGTGAACCTGAACCAAGATAAGAGTGAACCAGTGAGACTGAGAAAGACTGAGAGGTCAAAGTGTGAATAGTGCTATTAACCAATAAAAATTAGCTTTGTAGTGTGTGGACACGTATGAGGAACTTAACGGGCTATATAACACGCAGCTTTCTGATAATAAAACGGATTTGAGTTGCATCTTGTGGATGTGTGCGAGTCACTCATTTCCCGCTCGCCTGAATGGCCCACGGCAAATGGTGACCCCGACGTGTGAATTGGGGACGCGTTATCACCGTTCCGTGGAGCAGCGAGGCATCCTGTGAGTCAGCGGAGATAAGCTGAGGGCCAGAAGAAAGGCTGAGACCGTGCACGGGGCTAACTGGTGAGTTAGGACAAAAAGCAGGATGGAATATTACTGCGTTTGCAGTAGAAAAAAAGGCAGTATTAGAAAGCCTTTTAAGATTAGTGGAAAAAAACTGAAGCTAAAATTCCACGGCCAACGTAGATTACTGCATTTTTGCAGTGAAGATGGCGGTCGTAAAAAGTCTTCTGAAGCTAGCAGAAAAGACTGAGCCGTAAATTCAACGCGCTGGGGAATGGCAGTCTTATCTCCCTACGCAGGACTTTTATAACAGGGTTTTATGGTAGCGACATCGACCGTAGATAAAGAGTTAACCCTCTCATTACTTAAATGCTTTTTAGAAAAGCGAGATAATGAGTTTTTACAAACTCCTGAGAAGTATTTTGATGAGGATGAGCGGGGAAGTTTTGGAAAAGAACTTTGTGACGCTGTTGAGGAATGTAAAATGGAGCTGGACTTGGCTGCTGTGGACGCTCAGCGGCTCCGGTTTATTTCCGGGGTCGTGAATGCTGCGACATCGACGGCATTCGTTTAGAGAGGCGTGTCGGAGTGACATTCTACGGAGGATCAAATCGCAGCGGCACATCGCGTTTTCCGCTTTTCCCCCTTCCCCCCCTGCGCGGCGGCGGCGGATGCGACGGCGGAATTGCGCGCCCGAGGGGGCGCGGCGCCGAGCCGCGAGCTGATAGGCTGTGGACGCGAATACTTGAGAACTAGTAAAAGCGGCCAGAAAAACAACTTGTAAAAGAAGACAGAAAAACAATAAGAGATTACGGGCTGCGGTAGCAGGCATTTGTTAATTTGTTGATAGTATCTTTGCTACTAAGTTTAACTTTTGACTCCATTTGACTGTCGGTATTATAATGCAAATATTTTTAACACCGATGCAAGCATTGTTATGGTAAACAGTGGCAGCGCGAATGGCGATTTCCGTGGCAACCGGAGAGCAGCCTGGTATCACTAAGTTTTCTGCAGGAGTTTACAGTTTCCAAAGAGTATTTTTAAATTAACAAAATGAGCATGAATCAAATTTTCAGTATAAGCTATGAATTTTTTGTGGAGCTTTTAACTTTTAATTTTCTTTTCTGATGAAAAATAGTGTCACCAGTTAACACCTTTATAATTAAGGCCTGTCATTATTTTCAATGTGAGCTTTTATTTTCAAGGGTATATAACATGACTATAAAGATACTGTAAGCATGAAACTTGGTTTTGAAAAACAATGTCAACTAGCAGGGATTTCTCCTGGGGAAAAAATTTATTGTTTGTTTGTTTGTTTGTTTGTTTGTTTGTTTTGTGACATGGATTATATTTCAAATCAGAAATCAATCAGCAAAGCAGGACCAACCCCATATTATTATTATTATTACTATTGTTATTATTATGAATTTTTTTTATGCTTCAGAAATAGTTCTGTTTTAGGGTACTGTAAAGAATGAAAACTCTGAACTAAGTCTTATTTTGAAAACTGAAGCAGCAAAGGCCACCATAAATGTACATTTAAATTGGCCACTATAAATGTACATTTAGTATTTTGGGTAAGGATATTGGTGTTTAAAATACACAAAACTGTGGCTTGTCATGGAATAAAAGGCAGGTTTTGAATTGCCACTTTTCAAAACACATCCACAATGATAAATACATTCTGCTACACCAACAATTCAGCGATTAATAAGGTATTGACAAATTGGGAATCCTTGAACTGCTCTAACTTGCAATCAACATTAATTTGGATTTTTCTTTAATTCTGCAGATGCATTTTTGTTGAAGTGGTTAAATTGTTTGAAATGTGAAAGTGTTTTGGGTAGTATTTTATAGTGATGTATATATTGAAATAGAAATCATTGTAATAATTGTAATAGCTTTTAGTTATAAGTACACTACATCCAGATGGGGCTATACAGTACTGTGCTGTTCAGCACCTAGGCAGGGCTACTGCTTGGAAACAGGTTGCAGTGTCAGTAAACCACGAGGATCAAGTATTGTACCATTCAGACACTCACCAATGCAAAAGGAGAAGAGAAGATTTCAACATGATTACATAGCATTCACACATCTGATAAATTAGTACTTGCAAAAAAAAAAAAAAAAAAAAAAAAGGAGAAAAGAGTCTTCAGTCTATAATTATTACTGCATTAAGATTTTGTTAATTAGCATTGTTTTAAGACCTTAAGCTGTAGCACCTAGACAAAACATGTAGATAACTTTTGCTAATATAAGGAAGCAAGAATCACTATGCCTTTCACTGGCTAAGCTCAAGGTTCCTTTTAGAACCTGTCTTATAAGAGTGCCTTTGTATAACTTTGCTCACATAGATGTTAGTAGACATTGATAGCATTAGACATGCAGTACTGCAAAATAGAGTGGCAATTGATTTCTTATTCCTAGCACAGGGTCATCATGGTTGTCAAGAGTTTGAAGGTATGTGTTGTATAAGTTTATCTGATCATTCAGAGAGCATTTATAAGCAGTTACAACAATTGAAAGATCGTATGCATTATATCAAGCAAGATAACTCTGGATTAGATTCTTGGTTTACTTCATGGGGCCTTACCGGCTGGATTAAGGATCTCGTGAAACGAGGTCTCTCTGTTTCAATGCTTCTGTTTGTAAAAGCTTTATTAGTGCCTTGTATATTTCAGTATTTACAGAATTGCATGCATTGTATGATAACCTCTGTTGTTAAAGAAAAGGGGGGAAGTGTTGGGGCCTTAGCATTATTACATGGCTGTGATACTGGCTAGGCCGCAGCTAGGCCGCTTTCAACAACTGCCAGAAGAGATAAGCTGAGAGAAAGGAATGCAGCTACGTATGAAAGACGTGCGAAAGTAATAAACAACTGCTGACAAGATGGATGCCAGCTGGAAATTGCGTCGAGGAAGTGAACCTGAACCAAGATAAGAGTGAACCAGTGAGACTGAGAAAGACTGAGAGGTCAAAGTGTGAATAGTGCTATTAACCAATAAAAATTAGCTTCGTAGTGTGTGGACACGTATGAGGAACTTAACGGGCTATATAACACGCAGCTTTCTGATAATAAAACGGATTTGAGTTGCATCTTGTGGATGTGTGCGAGTCACTCATTTCCCGCTCGCCTGAATGGCCCACGGCAGGGAGAGCAGTGGATGTTGTCTACCTTGACTTCAGCAAGGCTTTTGACACTGTCTCCCATAGCATCCTCATAGGTAAGCTTAGGAAGTGTGGGTTAGATGAGGGGACGGTGAGGTGGGTGAAGAGCTGGCTCGGAGGCAGAGCTCAGAAGGTTTTAATCAGCGGTGCAGAGTCTAGTTGGAGGCCTGTGGTTAGTGGTGTTCCCTAAGGGTCAGCACTCGGTCCAGTCCTATTCAATATATTCATCAGTGACTTGGATGAAGGGACTGAGTGTACCCTCAGCAGGTTTGCTGATGACACTAAACTGGGAGGAATGGCTGATACACCGGAAGGCTGTGCTGCCATTCAGCGAGATCTGGATAGGCTGGAGAGTTGGGCGCAGAGGAACCTGATGAAGTTCAATAAGGGCAAGTGTAGGGTCCTGCACCTGGGGAGGAATAACCCCAGGCACCAGTACAGGTTGGGGGTTCACTTGCTGGAAAGAAGCCCTGCGGAGAAAGACCTAGGAGTACTGGTGGATGACCAGTTGACCATGAGCCAACAATGTGCCCTTGTGGCCAAGAAGGCCAATGGTATCCTGGGGTGCATTAAGAAGAGTGTGACCAGCAGGTCGAGGGAGGTGATCCTCCCCCTCTACTCCTCTACCCTGGTGAGGCCCCATCTGGAATACTGTGTCCAGTTCTGAGCTCCCCAGTTCAAGAGAGATAGGGAACTTCTGGATAGAGTCCAGCGGAGGGCTACAAAGATGTTTAAAGGGCTGGAGCATCTTTCTTATGAGGATAAACTGAGAGAGCTGGGCCCGTTTAGCCCAGAGAAGAGAAGACCGAGAGGGGACCTTATTAATGTTTACAAATATCTAAAGGGCAGGTGTCCAGAGGATGGGGCCAGACTCTTTTCAGTGGTGGCCAGCGATAGGACAAGGGGCAACGGGCAAAAGCTGGAACACAGGAGATTCCGCTTAAACATGAGGAAAAACTTATTTACTGTGAGGGTGACAGAGAACTGGGACAGGCTGCCCAGAGAGGCTGTGGAGTCTCCTTCTCTGGAGATATTAAAAAACCCGCCTGCATGCAGTCCTGTGCAACTTGCTCTAGGTGAACCTGCTTTGTCAGGGGGGTTGGACTAGATGATCTCCAGAGGTCCTTTCCAACCTCTACCATTCTGCGATTCTGTGATTCTGTTCATGAAAAGGAGGTTCTGCTTGACCAACCCGATCTCCTTCTATGACAAGGTGACCCGCCTAGTGGATGAGGTAAGGCTATGGATGTTGTCTACCCGGACTTTAGTAAGGCCTCTGACGCTGTCTCCCACAGCATGCGCCTAAAGAAGCTGGCAGCTCATGGCTTAGACAGGTGTACTCTTTGCTGGGTAAAAAATTGGCTGCAGGACCAAGCCCAGAGAGTTGTGGTAAATGGAATCAAATCCAGTTGGCGGCTGGTCACTAGCGGTGTTCCCCAGGGCTCAGTTTTGGGGCCAGTCTTGTTTAATATCTTTATCAGTGATCTGGATGAGAGGATTGAGTGCACCCTCAGTAAGTTTGCAGATGACACCAAGCTGGGTGGGAGTGCTGATCTGCTTGAGGGTAGGAAGGCTCTGCAGAGGGATCCGGACAGGCTGGATCGATGGGCCGAGGTCAATTGTACGAAGTTCAACAAGGCCAAGTGCTGGGTCCTGCACTTGGGTCACAACAACCCCATGCAACGCTACGGACTTGGGGAAGGGTGGGTGAAGAGCTGCCCAGCAGAAAAGGACCTGGGGGTGCTGGTTGACAGCTGGCTGAACATGAGCCAGCAGCGTGCCCAGGTGGCCAAGAAGGCCAATAGCATCCTGGCCCGTATCGGAAATAGTGTGGCCAGCAGGACTAGGGAAGTGATCGTGCCCCTGTCCCCGGCGCCGGTGAGGCCGGCAGCTCGAGTACTGTGTCCAGTTTTGGGCCCCTCATTACAAGAAGGACATCGAGTTGCTGCAGTGTGTCCAAAGAAGGGCAACAAAGCTGCTGAAGGGTTTGGAGAACAAGTCTTATGAGGAACAGCTGAGGGAACTGGGATTGTTTAGTCTGGAGAAAAGGAAGCTGAAGGGAGACCTTACTGCCCTCTACAACTACATGAAAGGAGGTTGTAGCGAGGTGGGTGTTGGTCTCTTCTCTCAAGTAACTAGTGATAGGATGAGAGGAAATGGCCTCAAGTTGCGCCAGGGGAGGTTTAGGTTGGATATTAGGAAAAAAATATTAACTGAAAGAGTGGTTAAGCATTGGAACAGGCTGCCCAGGGAAGTTGTTGAGTCATCATCGCTGCAGGTGTTAAAAAAACGTGTGGACATGGCACTTCAGGACATGGTTTAGTGGGCATGGTGGTGCTGGGTTGACGGTTGGACTTGATGATCTTGGAGGTCTTTTCCAACCTTAATGATTCTATGATTCTTGACAGCAAACATTTCTCCTAATTAATCCATTTATTTCAATGCTGCACATGGATAAAACAACAGGTTAGGGTCAGCTTGTCCTTTTAGTCTGGTTTCCTTAAGAAATGTGATTGTTGTAATCATGTTCTGTGTAATCCGTCAATCACCGGTGGCCTTCTCTTTTTCACTTTTTTTCTTCCCAACAGCAGCTTTGGAACCTGCTGTTAATTTAGACAAAAGGGTAAAAAACAGAGGAATGCCCATAACTAGTGACCCAGCTGTAGGAAAAGGAGTACCTTATGGTCGTGCCTTACTGAACAACAGAATATACAAGGATATGCCTTGAGGTATAGTACAAGTGCTATGCCGAAACTTGCATTTACATCTACTAACACTTTGCCAGTTCTTCCATGAATCACATCCACTAACTCCTAGGAATATTAGATCAATGCAGATGAATATTTCTAGGAATAAAGAGCAATAGAGATACAAACAAAATTAAATACTAGTTTCTGGTGTTTCTAGTTTAAGCAAGTATTTGACGATTTGTAGTTTTTGGAAAGATCTGTGCTATATTTGGAAGAACTAACTTTTTAGACATTCAGTCAGGGGGCAATAGGAATTTGTGAAATTAAACTTAATTATCCATTTAAAGGAACTTATCAGTTTTTCCACATTTCATCTCTTCCTGAAATCTACCCATTATATACACAGTAACGCTGAACAGCACCAGAGGAACAATATTCAAGGTTTAAAACACATTTGAAGAAACAATAGGAAGCAATTAGCTTGTTTAACTATTTTACTAGAACACAAGAAAATATTTTATACCAAAGACATTAAAAATATTTCACTATAGTTTCAAATACACTTCCGTATTCAGTCTTACAAGGACTGTGTACACATGCAAAAGAAATTAACTTTTTTCCTCCAGATTGTATAAGATATTATGGTTTAGAGAGAATCAACTATAATTTAGCATTATACTTTTATACTAAACAAACAAAAAAAATCCCCAACCACACACACATGAAAATCATCAGAACTTAATTAAAATACCTTTTTCCAGTAAGCTGTTGACTTGTCATCCAGGAAGTTGCAAATATTTCATAACATCTGTATGTATTATATGTGAGGGTTTTTTTCAGATTTCCAATCCATAGCTGCCAGAGTTCAATGCTCCCTGATCAGGCTCTTTATATAGTCCACGCATGGTGGGCGTGATGTTTAATATCAAAGCTACTTTTTTGAAAACAATGGATGTTACATGGGATTTCTGATTTAACAGAGTGATCCAGCAATATACTCAGATCACAGTACAAGTGTAAGTTACACTTAGCAAAATACAGCAATTCCAATACACAGTTCAGTCACAATACTAGAGTGATCCCTATTACTGGTCTCTATAGTATGCTCAACATCATGATGCTGGGTGTCCCCAATCACTGGGAAGGAATACATGGGTTGAAGCCAGCTCAAGCCTGTTGCTCTCTTCCAAATTCTTTTGTTAGTTGTTGGATTGAGCCACCTATTCACTCCTCTCATGCTGCTCTGGCTAACTCAGGGAGACATTCACACTCTTTCAATGAAATCTGGGAGAAACGTTTATACTACCAGTTGATCCACTCAACTGTTATCTAAAAGTCAGCTTTCTTTGCAACAGCTGTGGTCAGTCACACCCTGCATTATTCTCTGAGCTTCATAGGCACATCACCCTTGCCCTTGCCCAGCTCCACTGAGCCTTCTTCCATTGTAGGAATTTGTTGGCCAGTCACAATGACAAAAAGAAATTGTAAAATACTATTTTAGTTTCATTTTTTGTTAACTAGCTATATTTACAAAGAAAAATGAAACAACACACAAGTTTTAGCTTTCTAACAGTTAGTAAGCATTTTACTGGAATGTTCTGTCCCAAATCACTGCTATGCCAACAAAGACATACCTCTTAGGAAGAAAAAGGCTTCCTAATCCTTTTAGTCATAATGCATTTGCTAACACTTAAAGCAGCGTTTCATTGTGCTCTCTGGACCTAAGGACACAAGACTACTGAAATAAAAAGCTGATTCAGCAATTCAAACATTTTATATAAACTAAGCCAAGTAACTTCCACAAATTCAGCACTTAAGATTTTCACAGTAAAGAAATGAAACTTAAATTTTCCTAAAATTAGTATTCCAAATTCTTTACATGTCAGTTTCACATTGACAGTTCTAAAGGCATTAATAAGGAGGGATAAAATGAGATTTTCTGAAGATCAACTGATATACTTTGAGAACATCTTGAAATTTAAAGCGTATGTAACAATTTTTGAAGTCTTGTTTGCTGCCTTAAAATAAACCAGAAAAATATACAACTTATATATATATATTTTTTTTTTTTCTTTGCAATTAAGTTTTGTAACAAAAGGTTTTAAATTTTGTGGGTTGATTTTTTTTCTTGATAATTTTCCATATTAAGGATTTGGAATATTTACACAATAGCATTAAATGTGCTGTTGTAATTAATAATATTTATAAGTCTAAGAATGCCGTGTTCCACACAAAATAAATTTGTAATGTGCTTCTGACGTACTAAGTAACATTAAGGCAAACTGTTAAGGAAGAATAGAAATTTATTGGTAGAAGGATGTACATAAGATGATTTATGAAACCATCATCTTCTGAGAGTAATTCTGTTGACATCACTAGAGTTTAGTATTTGAGCAATTTAAAATGAGAAACTGCTAAGTCACTTCAAAATATTTCAGTATGACTTCTGAAAGTCAGCCTTTTCAATAACAGTTTAGTGAACCAATTCTAAAACCACTACTTTGTTCTTTCATATAGCAAATAAAATACAGGTAGCTTTTTTTGATCCAAACTGACACATCCAGAACATACTATAATAGCCTTTACAGACTACCAGTATCTTTTAGAAAAGTATCACAGTCCATTACTAGTTAGGCACTGATTGCCCCCACACCTGACTGCACAGGTCACCAACAGCTCAGTTGCAGGTTTCATTTAAAGAACATTCTTCTGATTAGCCATCAGTTGCAAATACTCACCAGCCCAAGTGTTTTGCTTACAAAAAACCACCACCAACAACAAAAAAACCTGTGTGTTTTCTTTCTTAGATCAGAACACACTTATGAAAAACAATGTGCAAGTTAGATTAATACTTTGTATGATACTGTTCTAATTATTTTGGAGTGTTTCACATAAGAAAAGTTAAATGATGGATTAAAACCAGCAAGGTCTACAAATTGTCAGTCATCATACTAGCTTTAATGATAATAGTACAATCATGCTATCAGGGTAAGGAGGAAGACACAATATCAAGACATTAAAATAGAGCTATATTTATTTAATTATTTTTTTATTAATTTTTTTTCAGCATAAAGGCAAAAGAAGGGAAAAACCAGCATGTACTCTTAGAACATAGGTTATGCAGTTTTCCTCATGAACCAGTTTAATCCCCTCTGTAAACCCATGAAACTATTCTGCTGTGAACAAAGTAATTCTGAAAGAAAATATGTCAGATGAAGAGATTTCTTGGTACATAATATTTTGATTTCCATAACTCAATTCAGAATTGCCATTATACATTTCAGCTAAAGTAGTATAATGCTTTTGTCACTAACAAGTTGGATGAGGCATTTCTGTTATTTAGATTCCCTAATTCTTATCATTTGAATGGAATGGGTGACCCTATGCAAGTCTTCTGTACACCTACCTCCCCCCAAGACAATCAATGTTAAAATATCTCCTAAATAACAGGGAGGAATATAAACATATACAACTGCTTTTAGTTTGTGTTGGACATTTTCACTTTCCCGAAGTATGAAAATTCAGACACTCAAATTCCAAATCTGCGTGAAAGTATCCTACAGGCTCATCTGGCATATCAATTACAAAGAACTTTTTTCCACTAACACTAGGATTTAGTAGGAGTAGTAACATCTGACATTCGGGAAAAGAGATTATAGTAAACAAGCTCTGCAAACACAAAAATTATTTACAACTGACAACCACAAAGAGCAATACATTTCAATGATGGATTTATCAGTTGACAGACCCAAATCGAGCACTACTTTCCCTCCCCTCTGATATCCTCTACAGCTTTTCCTCTATTCATAGATTTATTGTTATTTGCCTAGAAGTGTACAGAAACAAGCAGTACTGGTATACAACTCTGTGTGTGTGTATATATATTTATATATAAAAATAAAATTGCAAATTACATTTACTCTAAGATGCTATATTGATGTAACTGTAGATTATTAAACAGAAGGTTGAAATAATCTGAAATTTGTACAAAATGTCCCTTGTTGACAGGGTGCCTATACAAGCGACTCTTGTTGACAATGGGACTATAAATGCTGTACCATTACTGCTAAAAGGAAAAAAAAAGTGCTACCTGAAGTTCATCTGGCTTTCTTTTGCTTTTTAATATATAAAATATCTAGAAAAACAATGCACTGTATACGGATGTTCTCAGTAAAAGCCAGCATAATAAAATACATTCTACCATCATCACAGTTAAAACATCTTAAAAAGTGAAGCCAGAAGAAAAACAGAACAGATTATATTCAGATAAATACAGGCTTTTATCTTCAGCACGTGCATACACTCAATGAATTCAGATTATATTTTATAATGATCCTGGAACTGAATGAAAAGGTTTTTAATATTTTTGTAAACTTTTATCTTTCAACTTTGTTTCAACAACATCGAATGCAAGAGAAAGTACATTGCAGTTTATTTTTAATAACAATTTTAGCATAATCAAATGTATAAATTAGATGAGGATTTTACCATATTGTAGAGCAAAAAAATGTTTTCTGAGAAGGTCTGGAGACAACAACTCCCTATTATGGCATAAAACTATGGAAGTCGATATAATTTAGGAGTTCTAAAAAATCAAAAAACATAACTGGAAGAACAATTATTAACAGCAATATTAAATTGAGCTATTATCCCAACATTCCCCCCCCCCCCCCCCCTTTGGGTAATACTCCAAATGTTTTGGAACTAAGTAGGCAGCTTTACAAAGGATATTAACCTTTCAGAAACCGTCTATCTGAATCAATAGTTTGAACAAGTTTTGTCTAAATCACCTTTCAACACACATCCTTAGCTTAGCTCCGCTGAAGCTAGACATAGTATTTCAGGTGAAACATGAGGTTCACGATCTTGAAGCATTAGTGTGGTTTTATGAGAACACATGTAAATGGTAACCCTCAAAGACTGCATTTAAAGTTCATTAAAAAAAAAGGACAGTCAGAAATCCTGAAAGTACCATTTCCAATGTTTCCTGACATACTTGTTCTTCCCCTTGAATTAACAAGATATAGTTGTTATCGAGACAAGCAGCATAGGTTTTTTTTCTCTATTTCTACTGGATTTTCTTCATGACATACATTGTTAAAGCACTCAGTCAGTCTCTCTCACTTAATTCAATTTATCATTTAAGAGGTCTTATTTTTGCAATAGATATATTTTGAAATAATCATAGATGGAGTGTATACTTAACTCAGGTTGCAGTAAAAGCAACAGTAAGAACTTCATTAGAGTCGCTATTATAAAATAGTATTTTAATGAGTATTTTCGTTACTAATAAGCTTAGCATTTTAAGTTTCAGGAGATCAATGAACACACTCCTAACTTCCAAAGAGTATCATCTCACAAGACTAATTTTCAGAACTCACATACTACATTTGAAAATTGTAATGAAAACACCAGTAGAGAGAGCATGAAAGCATAGGATTCTCACCTCCCTCAAGTCACAAAGCACCTATTTCTGTTTCAAAAATTTTATTGTAGTTCAAGTACAAAACCCATATTTCCTCCATATTATATTAAACCATATTACAGAATAGTTTTTAGCCTAGTCTGTAGAAAACTTATGCTTACATGGATGGTTACTGTGGGAGATACAAGGCACGGGATTTAAGCGTGTTCTTATCTGCATTACAGCACCCATCTGTCAATAGACTTGAACAAAAAAGCCAAGTAGGATTTTTCCACCTTCTATGGAAAAAAAAAAAAGCAAACAAAAAACCCAAACGCAGAGTTATTACATTTGACACTGCGACCCTGGACAACTGCTCTAAATTACAGGAATACCATACTATATCCAATTCAAGGACCAAGAGTTTAGAGATATTTCACTAGCATCTGTACCTTCAAAAGCTTTGTATTACTGGGAGAGACATCAGTTTTGAGGTTAATTCTAAGCATTTTACAATGAAGGGTAGAGTGTCTGTCTCACACACTCACAGAAGTATACATTACATTCTTAAAATAAATAAAATCCACATATGAAAACAACCATAAAATGTGAGATTTCCCAAATGTTTTCCAGCTCAAGAACACTAGCGCCACATCACTGAAATTGACTACAAAAGTTTAGCTGTTTACAAATTAAGCACTGAAGGAGGTAAATTTTTCCCAGATATCAAGAACTACTTCTTTGAAAATTTAGTATATAGAATTGAACCTCTACTTCTTAGAAGCATACCAAGAAGGAACTTTTTCAAGCACTTCTAAATACTACTGCAATCAAAGGATTATTTCAGACATCCTAGCAATCTACAAATTAAGGCAATGTCACCTAATCTACATCTGACTGGCTTGATATTTTGTTAGCCTTAATAATACAGTGGAAATTCCATACCCAACATGAATGTGGGATTTTGTTCTTAAAAGTGGCAGCCTCCATAAGTGGCAGACAATATATGCAATTCCAAGGGATTGCTAAGAACAGCACTGCATTTACAAGTATCAAAGATTTCACTCAGTGGGCCACTAGTGGAAACAGAATAAACAGTAAACTGTTGTATGGGATTTAAGTGGGAAAGGTTTAGGGAGCAGGGGGGGGCTGCAGAGGTGGCTTCTGTGAGAAGATGCCAGAAGCTGTCCCCAAGTCGGACAGAGCCAGTTCCAGCCAGCTCCAAGATGGACCTGCCACTGGCCAAAGCTAAGCCAGTCAGCAATGTGGGTAGCACCTCTGTGACAAGATATTTAAGAAAGGGTAAAAAATTATGCACAGCAGCAGCTGCAAGAGAGGAGTGAGACAATGTGAGAGAAACAACCCTGCAGACACAAAAATCAGTGCAGAAGGAGGGGGAGGAGATGCTCCGAAGACAATGATAACGCAAGAGGTCCCCCTTCAGCCCATGGAGGACTCCATGCCAGAGCAGGTGGATATCGCCGCGGGGAGCTGCTCCAGAGCTGGCTTGATCTGCAGTAGTGTGGCAGATCTGGGTGCACGGGTGGATTCCCTGAGGCAGGGAAATGCCAGGGCAATGGAGAGACCCTCCAGGAGCTGGCAGCTCTCCTGGAAGACACTGACAAGGCCTGGGTGTTGCCAGAGCAACCACGGCCACCCCTACACGTAAAAAAGCAGCCTAGGGAGCATTAGCGACCAGGAGCACTGCAAACAGAGCGGGCAAACAGAGTGGGCAAACAGGGCATGGCACATCAGCCAGGGCGTGGCACAGC
This sequence comes from Caprimulgus europaeus, assembly GCA_907165065.1. The sequence goes on from OU015537.1 coordinate 9,800,015, forward strand.
AGTTTGCAGGGAAAGGCATGCGGGAAGGGCCTAGTCACCCTACCAGCTCAAGAGGTGAGTTCCATGGGTGGTCATCACCTTCTCAGAAGGAGTTTAGCTATGGTGTACTCCCAGCAGAAAGCCATGTCCTCTGCCCTCACCAGAATGCATGTGGCAACCCAGACAGAGCTCCCATGAAAACATGCAGCTGCCCAGGTCTCAGGCTGCAAGGAGTGCCAGAGCCTTTCCCTGGTAATGGATGGCAGTAGTGAGAACAGCTGTGTGAGGTACAATCAAGTTGTTAATCTGCTCATCCTGGCATAGAGCCATGCTCTGCACTCCCTGAGACAGAAACAGCCACCAGAAAAAATGCAAGATCAAGGGGATCCTCCCCCCGCAGGCTGAAGGCAAGGGGGAACGGAGGCAAGTCCACATTTGGGGCAGCAGGCAAATCCCCTCCTTGCCCACCTCGCCTTCCCAGGTGCCTCTGTACAACAGATATGAGGCTCTGGATGTGGAAGGCCAGTCAATGGATGATGTGGATGACAGTCAATCTACACCAAGGTCAGAAAGGCCTACCTCCTTGTATCACGACCACCTCAACGAGGAAGAAAAGACATGTTATAGTGATAGGCAACTCCCCTCTGAGGGGAACAGAGGGTCCAATATGCCGAGCAGATCCTCCTCTTAGGGAAATCTGCTGCCTCCCTGGGGCCCGGGTTAAGGACATCACTAGGAAACTTCCTAGCTTGGTACAGCCCTCAGACTATTATCCATTACTGCTCTTCCATGTGGGTAGCAATGAAGCCACAACGCATAGTCCAAGGGCGATCAACAGACTTCAGGGCCTTGAGATGGTTGGAAAGGGAATCTGGAGCACAGGTTATTTTTTACTCTATCCTTCCACTTGCGGGCAGCGACACTTGAAGAAACAGACGGACCCAGTCTATTAATACATGGCTCCGTGGCTGGTGTCACCACCATCATATCAATAAAGTCTCATAATTAAAGAATAATAAAAACAGTATATAAAATTAGTAATGTGGAAGATGCAATCAGAACTCTATTAAAAACAAGATGTACAATTCCTTCAGCAGCTTGTCCCACCTCCAGACTTTCATTCTCCATGAAAATCTTAGCAGAGTTCCACAGTATCTTTTGCCAAATTCAACTTTTGTGATGATTTAACCTTATCAGGGAGGTCAGTCTGCATTCATAATCTGTGTTGTCAACGTTAAGAGTATTATAGAAATGCTAACCTCTTCTAGTTAGAAGAGGTGCCTCTCTCTTCTGGGAGAGGCACTCCCCTGCAAAATTGGTTCTAATTTTCCACATAAACTTGAACACATGTTCAAATACTAGTTCTTGCTCAAGTCTTACATTTTTTTTTATTATAATACTCTCAGTAATATTTTATTATGAAGAAGTGAGATGAGAGATCTAGTTCATGGGCACAATGAAAATGAGTTTGTTTTCCATGCAATGAATTTATTATAGTTTTAATGAATCTTAATTTGATTTTAAGGCAACCTCACAGACTAAAACCAACTGCTACTGAAGCTAAAAAGTTAAAGTTGAAAAAGGTAAAATAAACCTTAAACATTATTTTTAACCACACAGTCTTTTTCTGCCTATAAAGCATGATCGTAACATTTAAATTTTTACAATTAAGTAAGAAGTTTCGGTCATTTTAAAAAATATTATGAAAAATGACTACATAATTAAGTTCAAATTGGTAACTACCTTTTAAAAGGCCTTGGTGAGAGCAAAGAGCATTATAAATGCAGTTACAAATCAAGCAGCAGCTATGTATACTTGTAGTTCAACTTTTTCTTTGTCTGAAGGCTGTACTACTAGACAGCCACTCATTCTCATTTGTAGTGGTTCATATAGCAAGAAATATGATTTTCAAAAGAATACATTGCCAAAGAAAAATCCACAATTTTGAGTTTTTCGATAATGAGATGGACTACATGGCACCAGGTTTGCTGGCGTCAGATGGGGTTCACCTTTCTCAAAGGGGGAAGAGGATCTTTGCTCATGAGCTAGCAGGGGTCATTGACAGAGCTTTAAACTAGACTTGAAGGGGGGATAATATCAGGCTTGCCTGTGAGAAGCTGTGGGATGACACATCAAGGTTAGAGGGTGTGATTAAAAAAAAAACCAAAACAATAAAAAACAGGACAGAGGGATGGGGTGCTAGTGAGGGCCCTCAGCCTGTTGCTCTGATACATGCCGGGTACACTGCAGCACACTCAAAGTCTTGCAGAGATGAGCCAGGGGCTCCTGAGGTAACAGGAGTCAACAGGGAAACACCAGTGAAATACCTCAAAGGAATTAACCGGTGTTCCTCTAAGAAGGTGATATGGCCGACAGCCCAGCTGAAGTGCCTCTACACCAATACGTGCAGCATGGGCAACAAACAGGAGGAGCTGGAAGCCAATGTGCTGCTAGAAAGCTACGACCTGGTTGCCATTACTGAAACTTGGTGGGACAAATCCCGTGATTGGAGGGCTGCTATCAATGGCTACAAGCTGTTCAGAAGGGACAGGTGAGGAAGGAGGGGTGAAGGGGTCGATCTCTACATCAAGAAATTGATAGATTGTGAAGAGCTGTCTCTGAAGAATAGCCATGACCAGGTTGAAAGCTTATGGGTAAGAACTGGAGAGTGAGGCAACAAAGGGAACTTTGTGGTTGGTGTCTACTACAGGCCGCCCGATCCAGGGGAGCCTATTGACGAAGCCTTCTTACACCAGCTACAGGAGGCATCATGCTCTCGTTCTGCTGGGGGACTTCAACCACCCTGACATCTGCTGGAAAAGTAGCACGACATGCTGTAGGCAATCCAGGAGACTCCTGGAGTGCATGGAGGATAACTCCTTAATCCAGGCGATAGACAACCCTATCAGAGGGGATGCGATACTGGACCTGATGGTCACCACCGCAATCAGAGACATCAAGATTGGAGGCAGCCTTGGCTGCAGTGATCATGCACTGGTGGAATTTACAGTCCTGAGAGACATGGGTCAGGCAAAGATTAAAGTCAGGACCCTGAATTTTAGGAAAGCAAACTTCCAGCTCTTCAAGGAGCTAGTCAATAGGACCCCCTGGGAAACTGCCCTCAGGGACAAGGGAGCAGAACAGAGCTGGCAGATCTTTAAGGATGCTTCCCATAGAGTTGAAGAGCTCTCGATCCCCATGTGTAAGAAATCAGGAAAGGAAGGCAAGAGATTGGCATGGATGAGTCAAAAGCTGCTAGTCAAACCAAAGGGCAAGAGGGAAATGCACAGGCAGTGGAAGCAGGGACAGGTACCCTGGGAAGAGTATAGGGACACTGCCCAGTTGTGTAGGGATGGGGTCAGGAAGGCCAAGGCACAGCTGGAGCTGAACTTGGCAAGGGATGCAAAGAGTAATAAGAAGGGCTTCTATAGGTATGTCATCCAGAAAAGGAAGGTCAAAGAAAGCGTGATGAACACGACTGGAAAAGTGGTAACAACAGACAAGGAAAAGGCCAAGGTACTCAATGACTTTTTTTCCTCAGTCCTCTCTGGCAACCTCTCTTCTCACACCTCTCAAGTGGATGGACTGCAGGGCAAGAACTAGGGGAGCAAAGTCCCTCCCACTGTAAGAGAAGATCAGGTTCATGACCACCTGAGAAACCTAAACATACATAGGTCCATGGGACCTGATGAGGTGCATCCCAGATTCCTGAGGGAATTGGCTGTTGTAGTTGCCAAGCCACTCTCCATGATATTTGAAATGTCATGGCAGTCAGGTGAAGTCCCCAGGGACTGGATAAAGGGAATCCTCACACTCATTTTTAAAAAGGGTAGAAAGGAAGATCCTGGGAACTACCAACCTGTCAGCCTCACCTCTATGCCTGGGAAGATCATGGAACAGATCCTCCTAAAAGCTATGTGAAGGCACATGGAGGACAGGGAGGTGATTAGAGACAGCCAGCACGGCTTCACCAAGGGCAAGTCCTGCCTGACCAGCCTAGTGGCCTTCTACGATGCAGTGACTACATCACTGGACAAGGGAAGAGCTACGGATGTCATCTATCTGGACTTCTGTAAGGCCTATGACACGGTCTCCCACAACATCCTCCTCTCTTAATTGGAGAGATATGGATTTGATGGGTGGACTGTTCAGTGGAATTGGTTGGATGGTTGCATTCAGAGGGTAGTAGTCAACAGTTCAGTGTCCAGGTGGAGATCGGTGACAAGTGGTAGTCCCTCAGAGGTTCATACTGGGACCAGTACTATTTAATATTTTCCCATGGGGACCCACACTGGAGCAATCCATTCCTACAGAACTGCACCACGTGGAAAAGGACCCATGCTGGAGCAGTTCTTGAAGAACTACAGCCCGTGGGAAGGACTCACGTTAGAGAAGTTCGTGAAGGACTGTCTCCTGTGGGAGGGACCCCACGATGGAGCAGGGGAAGAGCATGAGGAGGAAGGAGTGGCAGAGAGAAAATGTTATGAACTGACCATAACCCCCATTCCCTGTCCCCCTGCGCTGCTCGACGGGAGGAGGTAGAGAAGTGGGGAGTGAAGTTGAGCCTGGAAAGAATGGAGAGGTAGGGAGGAAGGTGTTTTTTAGATTTGTTCTTCTCATTATCCTACTCTGATTTGATTGGTAATAAATTAAAGTAATTTCCCCAAGTTGAGTCATGACGTTGTGGTGTATTGACCTGGGCTAGCCACCAGGTACTCACCAAGCCGCTCTATCGCTCCCTCTACATCAACAACACGGGGGGAGAAATACGATGGAAAGCTCATGGGTTGAGATAAGGACAGAGATCACAACAATTGCCATCTCTCTTCTGCTGGACTATCCAGCACAGGTCCTCCATGAAGTTCAGGTCCATCCAGAAAAGTTGCTCCTGCATAGGGTCCTCTCCACAGGCTGCAGGTCCTGCCAGGAGCTTTCTCCCGTGTGGGCTCTCCATGGGGTCACAGCTTCCTTCACAGCACATCCACTTGCTCTGTTGTGGGGTTCTCCACGGGCTGCAGAGTGGATATCTGATCCCCTATGGACCTCCATGGGCTGCAGGGGGACAGCCTGCCTCACCATGGTCTTCTCCATGGAATGCAGGGTGTATTGGGTTTGTGTGGTAAGGTTTTGGTAGCAGGGGAGGGGGGGCATAGGGGTGGCTTCTGTGAGAGAAGCTGCCAGAAGCTTCCCCCATGTCTGACACAGCCAATGCCAGCCAGCTCCAAGACGGACCCGCCGCTGGCCAAGGCTGAGCCAATCAGTAACCCTGCCACATAAACACAATACAGACAGTAATTGCTGAGTAATCTCCTTGTCCTTATCTCCACCCACGAGCTTTTCATCATATTTTTTCCCCTGTCCTGTTGAGAAGAGGGAGTGATAAAATGGCTTGGTGGGCACCTGGCAGCCAGTCAAGGTCAACCCACTAGAACTGTCCAGGATAAACTGACCTGAGATGACTCAAATGGAAGGTCAGCTGTTAGCCTGGTAGAGAATCATAGAATCAAAGTGGTTGGAAAAGACCTTTAAGATCATCCAGTCCAACTATTAACCTACCACTACCAATCCCATCTCTAAACCATGTCCCTAAGCACCTCATCTACCCATCTTTTAAATACCACCAGGGATGGTGACTCCACCACTTCCCTGGGCAGCCTGTTCCAATGTTTGACTACCCTTCCTGTGCAGAAATTTTTCCTCATATCTATTCTAAACCTCCCCTGGTGCAACTTGTAGCCATTTCCTCTCGTTCTGTCACCCATTACCGGGGAGAAGAGACCAACACCTACCTCTCTACAACCACCCTTCAAGGTAGTTGTAGAGAGCGATCAGGTCTCCCCTCAGCCTCTTCTTCTTCAGAATAAACAACCCCAGCTCCCTCAGCCACTCCTCATAAGACTTGATCTCCAGGCTCTTCATCAGCTTTGTTGCCCTTCTTTGGACACGCTCCATAGCCTTGATGTCCCTCTTGTATTGGGGGGCCCAGAACTGAACACAGTACTCCAGGTGCGGCCTCACCAGTGCCGAATACAAGGGGACAATCACTTCCCTACTCCTGCTGGCCACACTATTCCTGATACAGGCCAGGATGCCATTGGCCTTCTTGGCCACTTGGACACACTGCTGGCTCATGTTCAGCCAGCTGTCGACCAACACCCCCAGGTCCTTTTCCTCCAGGCAGCTTTCCAGCTACTCCTCCCCAAGCCTGTAGTTTTGCATGGGGTTGTTGTGATCCAGGTGCAGGACCCAACGCTTTGCCTTATTGAACTTCATGCCGTTGGCCTCAGCCCATCGATCCAGCCTGTCCAGGTCCCTCTGCAAAGCTTTCCTACCCTCTGGCAGATCAACACTGCCACCCAGCTTGGTGTCATCTGCAAACTTACTGAGGGTGCACTCATTCCCCTCATCCAGATCACTGATAAATATATTGAACGGAACTGGCCCCAACACTGATCTCTGGAGAACACCACTTGTGACCAGGCACCAACTCGACTTAACTCTATTCACCAGAACCCTCTGGGCCCGGCCATCCAGCCAGTTCTTTACCCAGCGACAAGTATGCTCGTCCAAGCCATGAATGGCCAGTTTCTCCAGGAGAATGCTGTGGGAAATGGTGTCAAAGGCTTTACTAAAGTCTAAGTACACCACATCCACAGGCCTTCCCTCAATAGGCATCTGAACATCTGTACAGTGATAGCATAGATGTACCTCAGATACATTTTGGCTTATCTTTTTTTTGTTGTTGTTGTTGTTTTTAATCTAGATTAAAGGTAGTACAGATATGTCCTGGTTTCAGCTGGGATAGAGCTAATTTTCTTCTTAGTAGCTAGAATAGTGCTGTTTTGGATTCAGTATGGGATTTGGTATGAGAAGAATGTTGATAACATGCTGATGTTTTTAGTTGTTGCAAAGAAATCAAGGACTTTTCAACTTCCCATGCTTTGCTAGTGTGCAGGTAGGAGGAAGTATAGCCAGAGCAAAAGATCCAAACTGGCATTTGGATATGCCAATGGGATATTCCATATCATGCAATGCCATGCTCAGTATATAGATGAGGGTTGGCCTCATCTATATACTGAGCACTCTCTCTCTTCCAGGATTGCGGTTTCAGGATTTTCTCTCCTCTGGAGTAGCTAGCTGGAGAACGGGCTGGACATCAGTCGGCGAGTGGTGAGCAATCGCACTGTGCATCACTCATTTGTATATTCTATTATTACTGTTATTATTTTAACTTTTATTTTATTTACATTATTAAATTGGTTTTATCTCAACCTACGAATCTCCTTACCTTTACCTCTCCAATTCTCTACCCCATCCCCTGGGGCAGGGGAGGGTGAGGAAGTGGCTGCATGGTGTTTGGCTACTGGCTGGGTTAAAACCACAACATGATAATTAGCCTCTTTACAGCAGTCAAAACTAGACAGCATGTACGTACTGTAGTACAGTCTGTGTGGATTTCATTATTATTTGCTTCCCTCTTTCTCTCTCAGTTCCTTGCCACCAATTTTCATATCATATTTTATCTACCTAAATGTGTAGACAGGCACTTTTGCATAATATATCATTGTCTTCATCTGCTGTTCAGGTATACCCTTAGAAAGAATATAGGCCTTTCTTCCTTTGCAGAACCTTCTGTGTGTATAGACACAGTATTTTCATCCTATTCAAACACAATTTAACCTTTTAAGTATGTCTGAACACATCATAAGATAACCAGTATTTATTTTCAGGGTTATGACACCCCAGGTTGTACTAATTTAGATTTTCATTTTTGTCTTCAGTGGGGCAGGAAAAAGCTTTAAAAACAAGATGTCTAAAGATTCTTAGTAAGAAAATACAGAAATTGAAGTCTTATCCATCAGAGACATGGAAGTGTCCTCTTAACTTTCCTAAGTATAAAGTTAGGCAGGAATCTCAACCTGTGAAAAATCCTATTTATTAACTCACTGATCTCTTTTCTTTTAAATATAAAATAAATACAAAAAATTGAACCTTATAAAAATTTGCATTTAAGTACAGTTCAAAAACCAATCCCCAGAAACATAAAATTAAACCTCTTTGCATACAAACATTGCTTGATAAATAACAAAAACAAACAAACAAAAAACCCTATCACCCACACCTTCTGAATTCATTATAAATACTTATTTTTTTCTTCCAGAGTTTTATTCTACAGGAGCTTCTGGGAAATTTTTCTGTTGCTCTAAATTATGTAGCTAAATCATTGCAAAATTTTTCTTCCAATAGGATCCTCGGTGCTTTGAATGCACAATACATTACTATTTAATAAGAGTTAAACAAATATTAAAGGCAGTCTTGCACGCATTACATTTACTTCACTCTAGTCACATACTGCTTTGAACTAATTATTGACATGTTCTTTAGAGCTCTGCTCTACTGAAAGTCCACAACATTTAAAATATCTGGATTTTAACTGTTTTAGAGGCAAGATAAGCCTTAACGAGTGCACAAAAGTGTCCGTTAATACTGCATACATAGATTACATTCTAAATCTGTAAGGGTACTTAGCCTTCTTCAAGTGTTCCTACCACAGCTCACAATACATCCAAGCGCTTCTATTGAGGGTATCGGGTTAAGAAGTCCCTGCCACCGACAGTATCTAGTTTGCCTGGCTCTGCCCACACGTATTACACATCAGTTTTCCTTTCAGATTGACTAGGTCTCTTGACCTGCCAAAATCATTTGTCTTTAAACCACAGTTATTAAAGCTACCTGCCCCTCCAGAATACTGAGTTCAAACAAACCAAGAAGTCTTTAACTTCTTCCAAAACTTGTTTTAAAGACCTTACTTTCCAAGCATTGCCTTACACAAATGTTCCTGCTGCATTATCCTTCTCACCAGCTTCAGCTTCCATCCTTCCATCCAAGTCATTTTACCATTGCTTTATGGAAAAATTCTTTCAGTCATCTGCCAACAAACAGTCCAATCACTTGCCTAACTTTTCTGCATGTCAGTTCCTCATCTCAGGATCACTGCAGTATTTCTTCCTGACCTAGCCTTTTTGCACAGCAAGCTGCAATACATGGCCTCCCTGTGGTTTCTGGTTTCTCACTGAGGGCTGCTTGTCACAAAGAACTTGTAGCTTTCACCTCTGAAAAACTCTGCATTTCAGTCAATACCTAAACCACATAAAGACTGCAAAGCAGAACACAAGACAAATGCAAAAAGTCTCTTTGGTCTTCAGTAGCACAACAAATGCCACACTCCCCAATTACGGTTGCAATTCTACCCCCCATCCCACATGATGCTGGATAGAAAGAAACATATGTGTGGACTTCAGAGAGCTTTGCTGCCAAACCCCATTGAGTCGTTGCTAAACACGCATGAACAGCAATTAGAATCACAGAATGGTTTGGGTTGGAAGGGACCTTAAAGATCATCTAGTTCCAACCCCCCCCTGCCACGGCAGGGACACCTTCCACTAGACCAGGTTGCTCAAAGCCAGGTTGCTCATTGCTTTTTTGTCCAGGATTGATTTTTTTTTTATTAGTAGGTCACAACTTCTTCTATTAGGACAAGCTATGTCCTTATCAAAGATATATGCACTCTAAAATTTAATCTCTCTGTTTTAAAAGTTAAGATATTAGATTCAGAAAGGCTACAGTTCTTTCTGTGGCTGAAGTTTTCTTAGAAGTTCACTCTAAGTAGCTTAAAGCATACATCTATAATGAGAAATACAAGTCTTAATGGCTGATCTTGGGCATTTGAAAGCAATTGCAAAGAAGGACTTCCAAATTTAAATATGAAGTAGCCTCCAGCATAAACGAAGCCATGGACAGACTCACAGCATTATTTTTATTTTCTCCCGGTTGTGTTGGGTTTGTGTGTGTGGGAGGGCTGTTTTTGGTAGTGGGGGAAGGGGCTACACTGTGAGAAGCTTCGCAAAGCTCACCTGGCTCCAAGATGTACCCCCCCCAGCCCCCCCGCCCAGGCTGAGCCAATTAGCAATAGAGAAACGCCTCTGCGAATCCATATTTGTGAGGGGAAGGACTGTCTTGAAAAGAAGAAGGTGGAGAGAACTTGGAGGAGAGGACATTGACCTGAAAAAAAGACAAACATCGGCCTAAACAAAGAGAGAGCTTCCTTGCCAGGAACAAGGAGGAAGAGGGGGAGGACAGAGAACCTCAGACACCCAGTTCAACATGCATGCAGTAAGAGAAGGTAAATGAGGTCCCCTGCAGCCCATGGAAGTTCAACGGCGGAGCAGATACCCCACGTGTAGGCTATGGAGGACTCCACGCTGGAGCAGAAAGCTGAGCCTGAGGGCAGGTGTGACTGAATTGAGACCCCAGAGACGCTCAACGCCAGAGCGGGGGTGGACCCCCAGAGCCAGGGGGTGAAGAGGTGCGCTGGACCAGAGGCCCGTCTGCAGCCCGTGGATGTCCCCTTGCCGGAGCCAGGAGCTGTGCCCAAAGAGGTCTGTGACTCCATGGGAAGCTCGCTTTGGAACACTTTGGTCCTGGACTTTCACGCCGGGACGAGCAGCAATGGTGAACTGACTGAAACCCCCATTCCCCGTGCCGCTGAGGGGGAAGAAGGTAGAGAAATCAGGAGCAAAGTAATTTGAGCCCGGGAAGAAGGGAAGGGAGGGGGAAGTTGTCTTAAAGATGGGGTTGTTATGTCTCACTGTGCTACTCAGATGATTGGTAACAAATTAAATTGATTTTTCTTCCCCAAGTTGAGTCTGTTTTGCCCATGACCATAATTGGTGAGTGAGCCGTCCCTGTCTTCATTCTAATCTGTGCCCCTTTGTTGCGATTCCCTTCCCATCTCACCGGGTGGGGGGAGTGAGTGCAGGACTGCATGGTCCTACCTGTGGGTTAAACAACCACACCAGTACCAAAGGATTCTTCTATGCCTTCTTTAGAAGCATTTCCCACCCTAGCATGCTGCATTAACTCTGAAATAAGAGGACACTGTTTTGAATCCTTAACCTTGGAGTAATCCATATTTTGACCAGCTCCTAGACACTGGTGTTCCCATTCTGTTAGAGGAAGCATATTTCTTCAAAGTTTTAGAATCAGTGGCGCTTTCCCCGCCTTCCACCTGGTGATCTCTCATTTACAATTAAATTTCCAAACTGCTGCCAAACTATTTCCTTTGTCCTTTAAACCAGAGAAATTTTTTCATTATAGTGCATAAAACCCAACAGCTCATAGTTATTTTGGATTTTGGGGGGTTTTTTTAATCTTATATTACTAACCAGCTTTAAAAAAACCAAAACCAAAACAAAACAAAAAAAAACCCAAAACAAAACCACAAGTCACTGGATATGAGAATGGTTTGTATTTTTTTGTTTTGTTTTAATTTTTAATTTGATTCCATTTTGAACAAATAATTTTACCAACAAGTTCTGCAAATGGACTAAAATTAGTTAATACTGTTGAGAAGCTAAGTCCTGCCGAGTAACCTCAAAATCACTTTATAAGCCCTAACCCTGACAGCCTTTCTCCCCTTGATAAGTGAATGTGCATCAGAAAACAGTTGTTTTTCCTCACTGTTCAGCAGCCAACAGTTATGAAGAGAATCAATGAAAACAAATACTGATCAGAATGAACTTTAAGCACATGTATCCTCCATGTATACACAACTGTTTACATTAAAAGAGAAAGAACTATATCAGTAAGCTCAGGTGAGCATTTTACCTTATGAATCTGAAAGGTGAAACACTCTACAACCACAAAGAACTTGATAGCTAGTACAGCTGAAAACAAGTTAAAATATTAGTAACAAATATGACAGATATACATACAGGCATACATTAAGCAACTGAGAGTTTTAAGGTATACAGAATGAATAGTATCACCAATATTTCCAGAGAAAGAGCAAACAAGCTTTCCTATTTTATAGTTAAAGCCAGTAAATTAATTAAGACACTCAGTTGTAGATTGCCAGAAAGGAAATCCATTCCTGTTCCAAGTACAAAGCAATTTTTGAGGGGGGGGGGGGGGGGGGGGGAAACATAGACACCGTTTCCCTTCTACGGGGAGGCAGTCCCATAATATCCTTCTTTCATACCTGATTACCACTCATTGCTTTGTTGAAACAGTATATATTCAAGCATATGACTACTAACTACACATTAGTTTCTTCCCTGTTCTCTGCAGCTGAAGTTTTCAGAAGAGAAATGGTTCCTTTAGTGTTCTCTCATTTCCAATAGTATATTTTTCAAGTTTTAGACATGACTTTTTTCCTCTACATAGCGGGCAACCTGCGACAAGAAGAGCTACTGGTATTAAAAATGCTTCAGACATTGTCAATATCCTTCTAGAGGCAGAATGTTCCAGCTGCAAACAACACACTGAACATCTGGCCAGATTTTCCAGAAACTCAATGTCTGCCTCTCATGCCATTTTTTATAGGATCTAAGCATTTCAAAATTAATCTCCAGTTTCTCTACAAGCATAGCTATTTCTAGAAGATATTCAGAAGCAGCACAAGTAGCTAGCTCCACTAATAATGCTTTTTTTTTTTTCTTTTTGAAAAAAAATTAAAATTATTATAATTCAGCCTTGGGTATGAGTTGCACCTCCTTGTAAAATAGTCAGACATAAGGTTGAATTTTGCCTGCCCTCTAAAACAGAAGCTAACGTTTCCACCTATTAATGTCAAAACTGAAAACCATCTGTTTTAACACCTTGTGCAATCATATATTTTAAAAACTAAAACTCCTAGTTTCTATCACATGTAAGATCTGTCCATCTGAAGAGCTTGAATCAAGTTCCATAACCAATGCAAACACTGGCTGAGTTTTCCTACTAATCCAGTATAATTGTTAAGCAGGAAAAGTTAACACTGGGATTTAATGTAATCTTGTTTCTGTGAGAAGTGTTGAATGTTTTTTTCCGTATTTGTACAGTTATGGATGAACTCAGCAAATGCCTCTCCTGTAATGACATAAAAGAGATGAACAAGATTTGGTAGAAAATAAACCTCTCCTTTCTACTCCCTTAATTTCCCAGGACATTGGCAATTAAGTTACAACTTCACTGACAAGTTGGTGAATTTTATTTCTTCCACTGGGAGCCTTAACACTTAATTCTGCTACTGTGTAGATAGTCCAATCCCCTAATGAAGTATGCCAATCCTGGCCCTCAAAAGCAAGAAGAATTTATCACACTGTTCAAATATCTTCATACAGCTAAAGAAAAATGTTATCTTAGCTTTTTTTGGAGAATAGCAAAAGGAGCCAACTTTCCTCAGCAGTAAACAATGATCCATACAACCCCATCATCATGATCCATATAACCGCAAATAATTTTTTAAAAAATTATTATTGTGGTGGGTTGACCCTTGGCTGGGTGCCAGATGCCCACCAAAGCCCACTCTATCGCTTCCCCTCCTCAATTGGGCTGGGAGAGAAAAATATAACAAAAGGCTCATGGGTGGAGATAAGGACAGAGGGAGATCACTCACCAATTACTGGCACAGGCAAAACAGACTCGACTTGGGGGAAAAAACAAATTTAATTTATTACCAGTCAAAATCGGAGGATAATGAGAAATAAAACCAAATCTTAAAACACCTCTCCCACCCCTCCCTTCTTCCCGGGCTTAACTTCTCTCCCGATTTCCACCTCCTCCCCCCAGCAGCACAGGGGGACAGTGAATGGGGGTTGGGGTCAGTTCCTCACATGCCGTTTCTGCCACTCCTTCCTCCTCAGGGGGAGGACTCCTTCCCCCCCACCAGCGTGGGGTCCCTCTCACGGGAGACAGTCCTCCACGAACTTCTCCAGCGTGAGTCCTTCCCATGAACGACAGCTCTTCACGAACTGCTCCAGCATGGCTCCTTTCCATGGGGTGCAGTCCTTCAGGAAGGGACTGCTCCAGCGCGAGTCCCCCACGGGGTCACAAGTCCTGCCAGCAAACCTGCTCCGGCGTGGGCTCCACTCTCCACGGGCCACAGGTCCTGACAGGAACCTGCTCCGGCATGGGCTTCCCATAGGGTCACAGCCTCCTTCGGGCATCTACCTGCTCCGGTGTGGGGTCCTCCACAGGCTACAGGTGGTCATCTGCTCCACCATGGACCTCAATGGACTGCAGGGGGACAGCCTGCCTCACCACAGTCTTCACCACAAGTTGCGGGGAAAATCTCTGCTCAGGCGCCTGGAGCACCTCCTTCCCCTCCTTCTTCACTGACCTTGGTGTCTGCAAGGATTGTTTCTCTCACATCTTCTCACTCCTCTCTCCAGCTGCAAAGCGTGCAGCTTTTTTTTTTTTTTCTCTTCCTCTTTTTTTCTTAATTATGTTCTCACAGAGGCGTTACTGATGGGCTCAGCCTTGGCCAGCGGTGGGTCTGTTCTTGGAGCCGGCTGGCATTGGCTCTGTTGGACACGGGAAGCTTCTGGCAGCTTCTCTCACAGAAGCCACCCCTATGCCCTCCCTCCCCTGCTACCAAAACCTTGCCACACAAACCCAATACAATGGCATGGCTAACTATAAAAAGGATAGGTGATCCCGAGTGGATGAGAGTCATCGATAACAAAGGGAAGAGGGTCTACATAGGTTATAAGGGAGCAGTTGTTCCAGTCCCAAGGGAACCAGAAAGAAAACTTCTCGTCTTCTGCTGCAAAATAGATACAGCTCAGAATTTAATTCTGGTAGAACTGACTAGTGGGAAGAAATCACAGCATTTTGATTAAACCAGCTGCTGTTTAATGCTAGACTCCATGTGTTGTGTGTGGGAGAATCCTAGATTAAATATTAATAGGGTACTTATCAATGTAACTTGTATGCCAGCATTGACAACTGTCTCTCCAAGCACTACATTGCCAACTTCAGCTCCCTTAAGAATGAAGGAGCTGACCCCACAAATATCTGAAATTGGACCATACACCATCAAAAATGTGGGTCAGCAGCAAGTATTGTTTAATCTCTCATGGTCATTAAAATGAGTAGAGTTGTCAATGCAAGTAAATGTTTCCTCCACTAAACCGACCTGTGCACCATTCATAAGTACATCTTCTGCAGGGTGGCTATCTTGGCTACATGGACGAACTTTGTCCCCTGCCAAACGACCAAAGAGAAGTAGGACAAATGTCCTCTCAGGGACAGGAGCAGGACTTGGACTACTTAGTGGTACAGATGCTGCAGTACTTGCAAGCAAACTTAGTGTGACATCTAGCAAGTTGGGAAAATTGGAACACCCCTTACAATCCTCACTGTTAGCATTAGGGACTAACCAATGGCTCATGTCTGATATAATGGCCCAATGGAAGAGAAATAACGAAAAAGACCACCACTTGATTGTAGATACAATTGGAATAGTCCAAAATAATATCTCATTAGCTCTTAGCTGTATACAGGCACAATTATGGATACAATCTACAGTAGCAGCAATTATAAGGGAAGGTGAAGAAGGCATTTTACCCACTAAGATTCGAAAAGTGATTTGGGATAATGCAACTAAATTTGAAAAAGAATTCCAATCATGGTGGTATTTAGTTAATTTAACTTATAACCCAGTCAACCAAAAAGCCACGGCTTTTCTTTTAACAATATATAAAGCATTGATACTTACTATATATCCCATTACAGCATTAGGGTTAAATCATGGAGAAAACATACGCTATCCAGTAGAACATAAGAGTATGGGCCCATCAAAAAGAGAATAAATGGCAAACAATTGACACAGACATATGTATTGTGCAAAAAAACCCAAGGGTTTATTTGTGAAAATAATGACATTGAAGCTCAGGATATATGTTTGGATACCAAGCAAAAGGTCTGCCAATCTGAAATATATCCTATTGAAACCACAGAAACTAAACTTGTATATACCAGAAAAGGATGTGTCTGCATAAGAACTTGTTGCTATTTTATATTTGTAGACGATAATTTTGTATGTACAGATAACTATTCAAATACTTGCATTTGTAACTTTGCTATGATCATGGAGTACGACTTTAATTATTCATCTCCCGTCACATCCCATCAATTACTACAATCAGGTTATACCTTGTATCAAGACTTGTCACCCACTTCCATTGGAATGAATCGAATGTTTATAAGAAAATTGTTGCACCACAGAGAACTGAAGCAGATATTAAAGAAAGTAAAAGAAAATGGACAAAAAACCTTGGTCACTGCCCACCATGGTGCAGAAGAAATCCAGAGTCCTTGAAAGAGTGGAAAAGGATGGAGACCACCGATGGTGGGAAACTCTCTTTGGGTGGTCACCAACAGTTATGGGAATCTATAATCACGTGCTCCACCTAGTGGTGATCTCATATGCTCTGACTGTATTATGCCTGCTACTTGTAATAACATTGTACGTCAGACTATAGGTTAATAGTTAAGCGCATTGAAAGACTTCAGGAGTTCTTTCTGACATACTAGCAGCAATGCTTAATAAAAACAAAGGGAGGACTGTTGCAAGTTAAGTTTAGTTAACTGAATTCTTTTAACTGTATTCTTTTGTCTGAATAGTTTTGCTTAGCATGAGTAGCTAAAGTCACTGAAGCCTTAGGCCGCAAGCTGCAAGCTTTCACCCAGAAAAGTTAAAATGTTGCTTAGTTACGTGAAGGAAGGCCCTAAAACCAGTGCAAATTGGGAGATATGGAGGCTGCGACTATCAGCAGAAGCTGCAACCTGTCCAGATAAGAACACCTAGGGCAGCCCGCCTGGAGACAGAGAAGGAATCCAATAAGGAACAAGAAGACCTCAGACCAGAGGATTACCATTGGACCAAGAGGCACATGCAAGGCTCGTGAACAGCATGAAGAATGAGTGCATAGACTGTAAGGGTATAAACGCCCAGGGATTTCTTTGTTCTGGGTCCCTCTCCGGAGGCACCCAGCTCAAGCTGCTCCTATGGCCACACCACTCAAATTATTTATTTTCCTGAATCTGGCTTTGAGACTCTACTGTGGGAAACCTAGGGCCTTTAACACCTCACTACCCTTGGGTGGATCCCATCCAGCCCCATAGACTTGTGTATAACTAAGTGGTGTAGCAGGTCACTAACCATTTCCCGTTGGATTATGGGGGCTTCATTCCGCTCCCCATTCCTGTCTCCCAGCTCAGGGGGCTCGGTACCCTGAGAACAACTGGTCTTACTACCAAAGAATGAGGTAAAGAAGGCATTAAGTACCTCAGCCTTTTCCTCATCCTTTATCACTATGTTTACACTTGCATCCAATAACGGATGGAGATTCTCCTTAGCCCTCCTTTAGTTGCCAATGTATTTATAGAAGCATTTTTTGTTGTCTTTTACAGCAGTAGTCAAATTAATTTCTAGTTGGGCTTTGGTCCTTCTAATTTTCTCCCTGTATAACCTCACAACATCTTTGTAGTCCTCGTGAGTTGCCTGCCCTTTCTTCCAAAGGTCATAAACTCTTTTTTTTTTTTTTTTTTTCTCTCCTCCTGAGTTTCAGCCAAAGCTCTTTCTTCATCCAGGTCATTCTTCTTCCCCGCTGGCCTGTACTTCAGCACATAGGGATGGCCTGCTCCTGCACCTTTAAGATTTCCTTCTTGAGCAATGTCTAGCATTCCTGGACTCCTTTGCCCTCCAGGATTGCCTCCCAAGGGACTCTGTCATCGAGGCCCCTAAACAGGCCAAAGACTGCCCTCTGGAAGTCCAAGGTAGCAGTTCTGCTAACCTCCCTCCTTACTTTTCCGAGAATCAAAAACTCTATCATTTCATGATCACTGTGCCCAAGACAGCCTCCAACCATCACATCACCCACCAGTCATTCTCTGTTCACAAACAACAGGTCCAGCGGGGCGCCTTCCCTAGTTGGTTCACTCACCAACTGGATCAGGAAGTTATCTTACACACACTCCAGGAACCTCCTAGACTGTTTCCTCTCTGCTGGATTGTATCTCCAGCAGACATCTGGTAAGTTGAAGTCCCCCATGAGAACAAGGGTTAGCAAACATGAGACTTCTCCCAGCTGCTTACAGAATATTTCATCTGTCCCTTATCCTGGTTGGGTGGTCTATAAAAGACTTCCACCATGGTATCTACCTTCTTGGCCTTTCCACTCATTCTTGCCCATAAACACTCAACCCTATCGTCACCACTGTCAAGCTCTAGACAGTCAAAACACTCCCTAACATACAGAGCTACCCCACCGCCTCTCCTTCTTTGCCTGTCCCTTCAGAAGAGTTTATATCCATCCACTGCAGCAATCCAGTTGTCCGAGTCATCCCACCACGTTTCCGTGATGGCAACTATGTCATAGTTTCCCAACTGCACAATGGCTTCCAGCTCCTCCCGTTTGTTGCCCATGCTGCCTGCATTGGTGTAGATGCACTTCAGTTAGGCTACCAATCCCGGCACTTTTTTTTGGGGAGAAGCCCTAATTCCTATGTGACTGTTCTCAGGTGCTTCCATGGTTTCTAACACATCAACAACCTTTGCGTCTTCGCTGCTGCATGCATCTCCATCCCCTACCTCCACTGAGGTGGCTAGGCTAGGGTGCTGTGCGCATTAGTACTGGGACATTTCAAACGTGCTCCAATGTACTCAGCACATCATGGAGCAGACCAAAGGACCTTGCTAGCACACTGTCCTTCAAACATTGGCGTGCTGCCCCCAGGCTTATCTCTAGCGAGCCTGGTTTTATCCCTTTCTCCCTTCAAATCTAGTTTAAAGCTCTTTCAATAAACCCTGCTAACTCTTGTGCAAAGACCCTTTTCCCTCTTTGAGACAAGTTATGTTTGGTTTGTGTAGGGGGGGGCATTTTTGGTAGTGGGGGAAGGGACTACAGTGATGGCCCCTGCGAGAAGCTTCGCGAAGCTCACCTGGCTCCAAGGCGTACTCACCTACAGCCCAGGCTGAGCCAATTAGCAGCAGAGAAATGCTGCGGCGGATGAAGAAATGACCAACACCGAGATGTGTTCAGGCATCAGCACTTTATTGAAGCTTTGCACTGCTTATATATCCTTTTTTCGCCTCCAGCACGCCCCAAGCACGCGGCACCCTTTCACTTTTGAATCCTTACCCGTTATCTCACACGCGCCTAAACAACTGACATGATTGGATAATTCCACCTGTTCACGAGCCATTCTTTTACTTCTGACTGGTTACTGATTACAGCTCACAATGAGCCCTTATCTTGTCTCGCACACATTCTTGCTTGTTATTCTGTTTTTCTGGTTTTTGTTGTTTCATTTTATCTTTGCTCAAGGTCAGGAATTAATTGCTCAAGGCTGAGGCCGCCTGCAGCTTCAGCTCTTAAAGCACCAACAAAACTCCTCTTCGAATCCATCTTTATGAGGGGAAGGACTGTCTTGAAAAGAAGAAGGTGGAGAGAACCTGGAGGAGAGGCCATTGACCGGAACAAAAGACGACCATCGGCCTAAACAAAGAGAGGGCTTCCTTGCCAGGAACAAGGAGGAAGAGGGGGAGGACAGAGAACCTCAGACACCCAGTTCAACACACATGGAGCAGGAGAAGGTAAATGAGGTCCCCTACAGCCCATGGAAGTTCAACGGTGGAGCAGATACCCCACATGTAGGCTATGGAGGACTCCACGCTGGAGAAAAAAGCTGAGCCCGAGGGCAGGTGTGACTGAAATTGAGACCCCAGAGATGCTCAGTGCCAGAGCAAGGGGGGCAGGGACCCTCAGAGCCAGGGGGAGGAGGTGTGCTGGACCGGCAGCTGGTCTGCAGCCCATGGACGTCCCCATGCCAGAGCCAGGAGCCGGGAGCCGTGCCCAAAGAGGTCCGTGACTCCATGGGAAGCTCGCTTTGGAATACCTTGTTCCTTTGCATCACGCAGGAGGGACTTTCATGCCGGGAAGAGCGGCATAGGCGAACTGACTGCAACTCCCATTCCCTGTTCCCCTGTGCCGCTGAGGGGGGGGGGGGGGAGAGAAGGTACAGAAATCAGAAGCAAAGTAATTTGAGCCTGGGAAGAAGGGAGGGGTGAGGGGAAGGTGTCTTAAGATGTGGTTGCTATATCTTACTATCCTATTCGGATGATTGGTAACAAATTAAATTGATTTTTCTTCCCCAAGTTGATTCTGTTTTACCCATGACCATAATTGACAAGTGAGCCCTCCCTGTCCTCATTCTAATCCACGGCCCCTTTGTTGCGATTCCCTTCCCATCTCACTGGGTGGAGGGAGTGAGTGCAGGACTGCATGGTCTTACCTGTGGGTGAAACCACCACACAAGTGTATCCCGTCTCTCACCAGCAGGCCTGGTGTCATGTAGACTGACCCATGATCAAAAAATCCAAAATTCTGCCGGTGACACCAGGCTCAGAGACAGGTATTGATCAGCTGGGTCTGTCTGTTTCTTCCCTCATCATTCCCTGCAACTGGAAGGAGAGAGGAGAACACTACTTGTGCTCCTGATCCCTTAACCAGTCGTCCCAAGGCCCTGAAGTCTCTCTTGATTGCCCGTGGACTTCTTGTTGCAACTTCATTGCTGCCTACCTGAAAAATAAATGATAGATAATAATCCGAGGGCCGTAACAGGGTAGGAAGTTTTCTCGTCACATCTTTAACCCGAACCCCAGGGAGGCAGCAGACTTCCCTAAGAAGTGGGTCTGGTCTTCATATTGGGCCTTCTGTTCCACTCAGGAGAGAGTCTCCTATGACAATAGCTCATCTTTTTTTTTCTTTATGGAAGTGGTTTTGACATGCTACATAGGCCAACTTAACCTTGGTGACATCAGTCTGGATGAACCATCGTCTTCATCATTGTTCGGTTCAACTTGCAGAGCCTCCTACCTAATATGCAAGGGCACCTGGGAAGGTGGGGTAGTCATGGGGGAAACTCCTCAACCTACTCACCTCCTCCAGGAGCTCTGCCACTAAGCTGAGGAGTCCCTATGCCTGGGCACACCTCCCACAGGTGTACTCACTAATGCTGTCCAGTACTGGTGTAAGAGTAGGGCACCCCCTGCAGCCCGACACCTGAGTGGCAGCATGTTCTTGTCAGAGCTTTGTCTGGGAAGCTGCATCAGTCATGGCAGGCGCGGAGTTTAGAGAGGACATAGCCTTCTGCTGGTGGATACCATCGCTCCCTGGTCGAGATGGCAGAGCTACAGCACCCCACCTGCACGCCCTTCTGCGCAAACTGCTACGCCACGCCTTTGCTGATGCGCCATGCGCTGTTTGCCCATTCTGGTCACAGCGCTCCAGAGGGGCTTGGCCGCTGTTGCTCTTGGCCCTGCCCAGCTCTTGTCAGCTGCTGTTGTGTGAGCTGCAGGCTCCTAGTGGCTCTCACAGCTCCCCTGAGTTTTCCCCAGTTCAGGAATCCTCCCTGTACACTGTGCTAGAGCGCTCTGCTTCAGATCATGCGGGCGCCGGAGCTGCTCACCTCAACGACTGAGATAAACACAGGCATTTTTAAAATTAGAGTTTTTAAAATTTGGATTTTATACAAAACAGCAACTAAAACATATTGACAGATTTTGCCACCTCTTCCGATAAAATTCCCCCTGACATATCTCACTGTATTTAAGAAAAACACTTTTATTCCAATAGGTAACATGTTTTCCTTCCCAAAATTCAGGAAAGCTTTTCACACCATTGTGACCAATCCGTATGAAACAAAATTGCAAAAACTTAATAACAATGATGGGGTAACGATAAACTTCCAGAAAGACATTTTGTTACACAATACCTGAAAAATCGCTACATATTAAAGTGTAAGTATACCTCAACACAGCCAAAAAATATATTTAACGCAATTAATTTCAATTGCAACTAATCTCTTTTGACCTCACAAGCTTTCAATAGCAGCATTTGAT